>CM077516.1:57910606-59110606 GCA_039654895.1 Mongoloraphidia duomilia
GCGAGCACAGGAGTTCGGCAGGTTATCGGCCATGTGGCCTTGTATAAGGAACCATCTTGATAATTTTATCTCTATGTGCGAGCACTAGATATAATTTTCAAAAGACCAACAAAATGCAATAAAGTCAATTTTGAAACTTTTAGATTTTGATATTTTGTCGCCTGTACTCTTCATAATGTATTACGTACAATGTACATACATAATATTTGTATTTATAGCGAGCGATGTACATATTAAAATGTTTGGCAATAAGGACGACCATTTTTATTTTTGTTTATTTTTTATTTTGTAAAGAAATTACTGTATGATCAAATTCAATGCTCAATGAAGGAGCCTGTCTAAATGAATTGGGCTTTTAATTCCGCTTAGGCGGCTTCAATGAATATACCCGTGGTCAAAAGACTAAACCATTGTGGTAAAATAATATATTAAGAACTATTGAATCATCCCACTGAACACGTGAATCCCCTACAGTTTTCCTTCTTAAACGTTACGTTGCTTCATTTTACCAGATGAAACGGGAACTAACAAAATAAAATACCTATTAATAAAAAAAAAAACTTTTTAGAGGCAAGCAGCTTTTATTGAAATGTACTAAAAAGGCAAAAATTATATTTAATAATTTAGGTTCACAATAATCATAAAAGCGGGGATTAGAGTTTACAACCCACGCTTTCATAATAATTGAAGGGGCAAGTGGAAGAAGGGGTTATGTTACATTTTTTAAAAAAGTCCAATTTTGCTATAAATGGAAGAGTTTTGTGCATATGTAACTTGCCCCATCACCAATTTGGCTCTGTTTATTATATTTACTGAGATACAGAGTAGTAGAAGGAGTCATGTCACCCTCATTAACAAGACTGCTATGGTAGAAGGAGCTATGTGCCCATATAACCCCTTCATCCGCTCCAAAACATGGCTTTTTATTATCATATTGGCATAACAGAGCACTCTTTTTTCGGAAAAACAGTTAAATTTATGGAGTTCTGTAAAGTTTTAGGAGTTCCTAAATAAAATAAAAAATAGTTCTATCGATTTAAGCGCAAAAATTAAAAAAAAAAACGTTTTGGGGGTGCTAACTTCACGCAGCACTGTTTTTTCACCAGAAAAGAGTTTTGAGCAGTTATTTCGATATAGAGAAACGATAGTTCTAGAGTTCTCTGACAAAAATTTGAATAGTTCCGGGTAAACTTCCGAGTAAAAAATAATTTATATATATGGTGATATCTCACACTTTCCCCAAAATACCGGAGAACAAGTGAGTTCTGGGCAATTTTAGATTGAGATCACGTTAGAACTAAGAGAATTTTAAAGGGTGCTGTGGTTTTTCAAAAGGATTTAAATGTCAAACTCAAAGAAATCGAAAAAAACGTGCCTACACCGTGATTTTTTTCCATTTTCCCCAAAAATAACGGAGTTCTAGTGAGTTCTGGGCAGTTCTCGAAAGAGATCGCGTTAGAACTAAGAGAGTTCTAAAGAGTGCCGTAGTTGTTCAAAGTATTTAAAAGGTAAACTCAAAGAAATCGAAAAAAACGCGCCTACACCGTGATTTTTTTCCATTTTACCCAAAAATAACGGAGTTCTAGCGAGTTCCGGGCAGTTCTCGATAGAGATCGCGTTATAACTAAAAGAGTTCTAAAGGGTGCTGTAGTTTTTCAAAAGGATTTAAATGGCAAACTCAAAGAAATCGAAAAAAAACGCGCCAACACCGTGATTTTTTCCATTTTCCCAAAAAATAACGGAGTTCTAGTGAGTTCTGGACAGTTCTCGATATAGATCGCGTTAGAACTCAGAGAGTTCTAAAGGGTGCTGTGGTTTTTCAAAAGGATTTAAATGAAATATAAAGTATTTGACCCTTATTTCGTTTTTATTTTACCTATTATCAGCATGTCAGTAAATGGAAAAAGGGGTTAAGTACAATTAAATCAAAAAAAATGTCAAAAAAATAAATGAAATCTAAAATCCCCTAACTCCTAAAAACAATTCATAAACTATTCCTACTAATTGAACAAGCCAAGTTTTACTATAAGCATTTGTTAAAAAATGCCAACTAATTTCACTAAAACTTAATTATCTCTATAAAGTGTTTTTGTAACATAACCCCTTCTTCCACTTGCCCCTTCAATTATGATTTATGAACCTAAATTATATTAAACATTATTTTTTCCTTTTTAGTACATTTCAATAAAATCTTGTCTTTAAAAAGTTTTTTTTACTAATATTTTATTATTACTAGTTTCGATTATATAGACTGTACTTACGGTGTAAGCAATAGGTATATTTATTTATATACAAACGTAATACAAAAACAATACACGCAGGTGGTTGGCACAACTGCCAAATAATATCCACACGTGCGCCAACATACGACATTGTTTCGTTGCGCCAGTCCATTAAACAGACAACAAAACGCGTACCTAGACAAAAATTCTAATTCTGTCAACATCAACCACACACTAGGGATGGTCGATAAACATCAATGTTACCGACCGAGCAGCGCTTAGTAGTAGAACGCAATATATAGGTACTCAATATTATATAGGTACTCAGAAGGGGCCAATGGCATTTATCAATTTTGGGAAAGTCTGTACGTAATTTACGTGACATTTAGACGTTAATATATTTTGCTTTCGATGTCATTGAAAAGTATTCAGATGCTTTAATTAAACAAATATTTGCAAAAAAAATTATAATATTCAACAATCTTGACGATCTGGGTATTTTTTCATTAGCTATTGTAAGATCAGTCTTTCACGGGATCAGCTAGTTTGTTAAAAAAATTGAAGTATTTTATCGAAATTTATTTTTCAATTATACGTTTAATGTGGAACAATACACAACATATCTAATAAAATCCCAGATCATCTGCGGCCAAAATCCTCGGACAGGTCATCCTTAATTTTTTAACGCCCATCTTTTTTTTTACTTCCACCTCTTTTCGGAATAACGTCATCATTTTTTTTTAATGGCATTTCCTTCCCAATTTTTTTTCTCAGATTTTGATAGAATATTAAATTCTGATTTGTTCCCAAACAAAAAGGTTTAGGTAAATGGGTTTTTATGATGTTAAAAATATATCTTATCATATAGCACGCATTGGCTTTCTATCACCATGTACCTATATAGGTACTGTATTACATCCCATTATAAGTTCTATATCCCGGAAATAATTAGCTATCGAATGATAAAAACCGCATTCAAATCGGTTCAGCATAGCAGATTCAATCCGATTTGCACTAGGGCAGTTATTATAGCTCGAAGCCTTCCCCAAGAAATAAACCATTGAATGGTAAAAAGCCGCATTCAAATCCGTTCAGTAGTCCTCGTGTTTCATTCTGAGTTAAAATCTCATGCAAATAGGTCCTAATTTATTTAACTAAGGAACTATGAGAGTTTAAAAAGTGTTATTAGTATGAAAATAATGAACGTTTAAAATTTCGTAACTAAATAAAAATTACCTATGTTCACATAAGATTTTTTACTCGAAATGATTTTCCCAACAATCCCAACACCCTGTATCTCAGTAATGAAGCGTCACAAGACACATCGTTCGTAAGAACTTTTCGTATTATTTTTAGATGATGCATCTTCAACGGGAATTTGGCGCGTTTTTTTAAACACTCTGTATATACACTATATTTTACGCCTACATATTATAATACTCGTATATATAGATATATATAGAACGAGTGGTTTTTGGGTCATTGGCGCTTTTATTTACTGCCAAAGACGCGTGTTATAGGGGACAGTCGCTAGTTCCGTATGCTATTCGGGTCGAATGACAAATTATTTGTATACTTATCTATGGCCACAAAGCAAAACCGCTTATATCGAAGTTTTGATAAAATAGGATTAACGACGATTTAGTCATCCCATTTATTTTAAAGTTCTCTATTTTTGTGGCAATAAAGAGAGACCTGGTAGTATTGCTGATCACATGACCTGAACTGAGTGATAGAATCAGTAAATATTTCCCATTCTCGGGACTCCGGAGGATAAGAGAACATTCCATAAACTTGAACATATTCCCTAAATAATACAAACTACAATCACAGCCTTAGCATTCCTGTAAATCCTGTTTCAAATCCAAGGGAGAAAGTTACGTCTTAATTTTTTGTAGCCATAAAAATATCCTTCGTTTTCCCTAAGAGAAAATATTTCCAGGAACATTTTTCCTGGAAATTTTCCTTAACAATAAATTCATTAAAACCCATTACTATTATAGGTATCTTCCTACCACACATGCGTCGCAAAAACCGAGTCAAAAACGAAATTAATTCATCAAATTACATTTTAAATCTCAATAGCCTAAAGGTTTATATAGATTTAAAATGTATGTTGCTGATTGAAATACATTCATCATTTACGAAGCTTCTAGAGTAGGAGGAAGGTTTTTCATTGCAGCGAAAACAAACTACTGATTGACCCACACACTAATTGGAGGGTGAAAAAGCAGTTTTGGAATTTAGTTTAAATTTAGAATTTATGAATGAATGAATTTATATAATATGTTAAACATAAAAAAATCTATCAGAAAAATGCAACAAAAATCCGTCATACGCGTTTTTGACTTATAGCCCCATATGCTTAAACTACTCCTTCATTGACTGTCTGAGTTATTGTGAACAATGAACGCCTACGAGACTCAGATGGTAGTTGGCCTCGTAAGAAAATAAAATATGTAAAAACAACTCCCGACTTCATTGATACAAAACAGTGACTCAACATTATTTATTATTTTGACATTTACATTATACTGGATTCAATTGATTTTCTTAAGTGTAATAATAGGTATATAAATATATGTACTCCCCCTCTCCCTTCAAATGTCTTCTAGGAAATGTCACAGAAATGTGTAGAAATGAAGCCTGTGGCGGGAAGTTCGAACAATTCTATATAGGCCCTATAATATGGAGCCGTGAACAATTGAGCGCATGCTACATTCTAGTTTCTTTGGTCAGCTAACAATACTTTTTGAGGTTATATGTAACTGTCATTGTATTCGAATCTAAATGTTTACATATCCCCTGAAAGTACCGATGACTGAGTTTTTTTTCTACACCGTAATCAGATATAAGAAAGTATAAAAAATAGTCATTTTCAAAAGAATATCGGAACATTTCCCTCATCCAATCATTTTAAAGAAAACAAAACATATGAAAAATATATTCTAACATCCGGGACGATATATTAATTTTTTTTATGATATTGCAGTTAATTTACTGTAAAAAGAAACCGAAATTGTCTACTTAAGTTCGTTTTTAAGTAAATTAAAGATTTCATTCATGTTATTATTTATTAACTTTAGATATTTTTTTAACTAAATAGTTTTATCAAAGACTATTGGAAAAATAACCATTGGTCATGGATTTTTAACTGATGGCGGAAGCAAAAAAAAATCATGTTTTGTTTTTCACGAAATTATTAATTAAGATCTTCATCGGACGACTTTACCTTCTATATTATAATTTAAAAATAGATTAGTTAAATAAATTAACTGAAGCAATAAACTGAACTTCACTGTTAGCCTTGTAATTCTATTCACTATTGCTTGAAAATTTCCTTTACTTATGACGTCAAGAACTATTTTAAACATTCAAAGATATGACGTTTTGTTATTTAGTTGCCATTCCAATTTTCAACTCCACAAGACGTGGGGAATGGTATTAATTTAAGTGAAAATTAACTACTCATACTTTTACAATATTTATCGAGGATAGTGCATTGGAATGATCTCCGAGTCAAAAAATACCGACATAAAAATTACCGACTCAAAAATTAATGAAACGCTGAAAAGGATAAAACGATTTTAATGATTTGGATGAAAATTATTGAAAAGGAAAAATTCGTTTTCTTATAGATTTTATCATTTTAAAAATCAATTTTTTGACGTTTCAAAATAGTGTAATATTGTAAGCAGGCTTGGGATAAATTGTTATATGTCAAAAATAATGAAGTATAACTTCGACCGTGCACTTATGTGCGTAAATTTCATAACGATTTATTATTCTACTCATTTTAAAAAGAATGTTTTGTAAATTTTTTTTCTTCTAAACCCTATTTAAGATATATTTTATTAGTTTTTTTATTATCGATATTTTGTATATGTATGTAATGTTAATTGAAAGGCCCCTTAGGAAATATTATGAACTTATAGTTAGATACAATATTTAAAACGGGGAAAAATTTTAAACACATAATAGCAACATATACTGTTATTTGCATTTATTAAGTTTCTGAAAGCTTTATTTGATAAAAGAAAAACAAAGTTTTTTTGTATCATTCTTTTCAATTGTGTTTCAAAATCACCGTCATATTCTTTGTGCTGAGTTATTGAACACATCCATTCAATCAACTTAAAAATTAAAGAAGTAAAAAGACAAGACTTTTAAGAAATGTATACAAAGGAGAGATTAAAGTAATGGAATTTTATTATAAATTAAAAATTTTAGATTGAAAGCAGATGACAAAAAAGCTGACAGCAGAATAATGCATATTAATACAGTATACATTATGAATAGAGATGCAATATTTTAAAAACTTTGGTAATTAGTGAATACTTTTAATAAATAAATTTGTGACGCTCTGTAGGTAATTAATATTAAAATTTAATATGTCATTTTCTAATACCTACGCTGAATATTGTCCAAGGCGAAGGGAGGCAAAAATTTAACAGCGCTGTTACTTTTCACATATATATAACTTGGAAACATTTACAGCGTAGTGTACGTTAGTTGTAATGATACTTCAAATTTCCCGCTAAAATTATCACCCTATTTCCGCCTCTACTTGGGTCTAGGTGCGTTGTATAGGAATCAACCGCGTCTATCCTCTATAATTAAAACACCTCTGTCCTCTACACAATGGTCAGAAATCAGTGAAAATTACTGAATTCTAAAAAAAGTATAAATCGGTTGACGGCTTATAGGCGACTAAATTAATTTATAAACAAGCCGTGAGGTGGGTCGTTTATTAGGATTAAAGTGCGACCCTTGAGGTCCACACGACGAACTTCCCAGTTTGATAAAAATTTAATAAAAATAATTAAATTAGATATTACACTGCAGAAAAGTAATCATTTTAATCATTAAAACATAATTATTATTTATTTTTAACAATAATTAAAAAAAAAAAACGGCTGAACCGATTTTTATAAAATTTATGTCGGATCAAAACGACGTTAACACGCCTCGATTGACACCCTTACGAAGTCGATATAATTTTTTATTCGCGAGATATTGTGTAAAATCAACTTTTTTGGAGGTTATTTGGTTAAGAAAAAAGAACGGCTGAACCGATTTTGAAAAAATTTCTTTCAGATCATATTTACGTTAATACCGCGTCGATTGGCACCCTAACGTAGTCGATATCATTTTTCATTCTCGAGATTTCGTCTTAGAAAGAAATGGACACGTACGTACACACACACACACACACAGAGAGAGAGAGAGAGAGGAGAGAGAGAGAGAGAGATAGACATCTTTCTAAAAATAGTGTGGTGACCTTGAAACATAAAATTTTTTCTTCATTTTGATTTCGATTTTCGGACCCATTACAATAACTTCCAATGAGAAGTTAATAAAGTAGGTTGGTAAGAATTATTTAACTTAGGTACCTATAATGTAGAAAAAATATTAGAAACTATAGATACCTATATATATAGAATTATAGACTATGATAGTATAAGTTGTACTAAAATGACTTGAATTTATTTTTTTACTAATACTAATACTAAAATTCAGTAAATGAAGTTCCACTATTTTCAAAACGACTTGGGTTCTTTTAGATATCCATTATATTTGTCTCCGTTTTTGAAATAAAATTATTTGCCAGTAGCGTTTTTGACAGTATTGCCAATAACTTACTCATAATTTATCGTAAGTTGCAAAGATATAAATATTTAAAAAATTAAAAATATAAGATTACTACATTTACAAAAAATCTACGTGTTGCAAACAATCGATTTAAAATATTTAATGTTGTATTAACACCTGTACATTGTACATAATATTATTTTATACAGGGTGTATCACAGAAAACCGAACATAGGGAAAACTCCATTGTGCAAATTAGTTAGGATCAACGATTACTTTGGCCACATATGAGAATGGGTACCATGGTAACGCTGACTAACCATTATTTAATAACAATAATAGCTAATAATGAATAATTAGAAAAATCAGTTAAAATAAATTCTTCAATATTAAATGAATTTATTTTTATTAATGAAACAATTTTTTATTAAGAAAATATTTTTTTAACTAATAATTAAACAAAACAAACAGTTAAAATAAAAAATTAAAGCAAATGTTCAAATAAACCTCCATTTTGAATTAAGCAGTGGCTTAATCGGTTACAAAAACTTTGTCTCACTTTATCTAACATTACAGGAGTCATATTGAAACATACTTCGACGATTTTGTCTTTAAGTTCATCCAGATTTTGTCAAATGAACAGCAATATGCATTTGTTACTGTATACGTACACCATGGTAGCGACCTCTGAATAGAGGGCAAAGCAATCTCTGATCTTAACTAATTTGTACTGTGTACTTTTCCCTATGTTCGGTTTTCTGTGATACACCCTGTATAACACATGCACGCTTTTAGTGTTTTTTCGTATCAGTTTTGCGGACTTTAAATGGCCGTTTATTGACAAGTGACGTCATGATCCATTATGAAACGCTTTTCGATGAATAATGGAAAAACATTTGAAAAACCCGTTATCTAATGAACTTATGTACCTCTTTTCGGTGTTATAAATGAAATATGGTTACTATGGTAACGAAGTGATTAAATATTGTATCGAGCCCAATGTTTTTATTATGAGATGTACTTCTGTCAGTGACATAAAATTATTCATTTAAAGTCTAAAACCATGCATGTGTTATATAAAGTATAGTGTGCAACACGTGTGCTAAATATTTATGCGTCAGGCGCGATGTTTTCAGCACTCGTATTCGGTTCGCGATGCTCACTCGCCAAGGCTCGTGAGCGCTCTCCTACTACTCGTGCTGAAAACATCGCGCCTGACGCATAAAGATGTATTTAGCACACTAGTCACACAATATACTATTATTTAAATTAAGTAGAACTCTTCATAAAAGTGAAAAAAGTTGGTCGTCAATTTCTACTTAAAACTGATGTAAAAGTAAAAGTAACCCAAAAATTGCGAACAGCACACCTATTCATGTTTCGTGAGTGCACTAATAATAATCGCGAGCTGTTCGTAAGTATTGTTCGTGAACAATACATGCAAGTATTTACGAACACTTCGCAAACTGTTCACTGATGTCTTATTGATGAGCTTTTCTAAGGTTTGCGAATAGTTTATACGAGCTTGTTTGCGAACTTCAGTTTACACCGAGTTCTAGCGAACTGTCACCGAACAATTCACGAATTTCATGCATACGCAGTTAACTTTTGAAAAGATTTGTTCATATTGTTCGTAATGTCTTTGTACGTGCACTAGATTAAAATGTTTCCGAAGAAAATTTGTTACAAACTTGTTTCATCTGTTTGTTCACGATTTGAAAGTTTAATATAAATTTTAGTTGAGTGAAAATGACAGCATACTAATGCAGTGTTTCCTACAGTACAAACTGTCCCAGACGAGAAGTTTTTTATGTTCTACATTTTAAGTAATTCAGGAAAAATTATAAAACTTACTTTAGAAATTATAACCTACAAGATAAAATTTACGAGACGGAAAAAATTATTTTATAAGTTTAGAAAAAGTACCTATACGTACTATGTTTTAAGAGAAGATAAAAACACTAACGAATCTTAATTTTTTTAATGTACTTATAAACTTAAATATACGTACAGAGGTTTTAAACATCACAATTTTAGAATAAAATATCAATTTGGTATATTCGTAGTTGGTTATGGTTCTAATGAGTCATAAGCAATAATAATTTATATCCCAAAAACTTGGTAGTATACGAGTGATCGCCAGACAAAATCTAGCTCAAATAAAATATTAGTAAAAAAACTTTTTACAGACAAGCTTTTATTGAAATGTGCTAAAAAGGAAAAAATAATATTTAATAATTTTGGTTCATAATAATATTATTATAAAAGCGGGGGTTGTAATCTCTATGATAGTTTATTAGTCGCAACCCCCGCTTTTATAATAATTATGAACCAAAATTATTAAATATTATTTTTTCCTTTTTAGTACATTTCAATAAAAGCTTGTCACTAAAAAGTTTTTTTTACTAATATTTTATTTTGTTGATTTTAGTCTTTCTAAATTTTATCCCCCTTTGACACCCGGAGGGGTTGAATTTCGAGAAATCCTTTCTTAGCGGATGCTTACGTTAGAAAAGGAACCAACTGTCCAAATTTCAAGTTTCAAGCTTTAGCGATTTGACCTGGGCGTTGATTAGTCAAAAAAACCCTACATCCCCATTTGAACCCCTTAGGGGTTGAATTTATTTCTAAAAACGATTTATCCATGTATTGTCATCGGGACTACATATGTGTACAAAATTTCAAATCGATTGGATACGTGGAAGTCGTTCAAAATTGACTTGCAAGTTTTGACCTAAACAAACACACAAACCCACAAACACTCCAACTAACATACATTGCAAGTTAAATAAAAGTTTGTAAAATTGTTTGGGTGTTGGCACAAATTTTTTTTGTTTATCATAATTTAATTGTGTACTTCGTGTTTTTAAATTTTCGATATTTCTGTTGTTATTTACTATTTTTTTCAGGCGTCCAATACTATTAAGGTACATCTACTCGGAGTAGTTTGGCATGTGAATTGAAGAAGAAGGAAAAAAATTGTAAGAAAGGAAATCTGTAAAATTTCTGAGGCCTCTTTTCATGCAAATTAGACCAAATAAAAACTAAAAACTTAATGAAGGAAAAAATGTGTAGCTTAAATTACCAAAAACCATGGAGCAAAATGACATAAGTACTACCAATTAATATGTAGTGTATAAAACCTACAAAAATAAGCAACTGCGATTAGTACCTACGATCAGTTTTGGTAAAACGTATTTTTCGATATTCGATTCTTATAATATATTGCACTACAATTCAACGATTAAATCCGCTGAAGAAACGTTACACAAATGTTCTGTTCTTTTGTTAGTGAATTAACAGAGTTCTGAATCCTTGAAGTAAACATGTGGACTGCTTCATTCAACTGATTGCTTTGTAGATATTACGTACAAATTGACTCGAACTTCGCTTGGCATAAACTGATTATATCGTGGAGATCCAATTCAATTAACAATACATTGACAATTTCAAGTTTCAACCAAGTTCAAGCAAAACATTCCGGGATTGTGAATCCATTTAATTAAAGTATATATTAAAGGAATTTTTAAAGCTCGGAATATTAAAGAAAAACACACGGGATTATTTGTCTGGCCAAAAATAAGGATGATGATTATTAAATTATCCAGTCCAGTTCATTTATTGATCTAGCTTTCTATTTTTTCGTTTTTTACCGACAGAGATCGATGCAAAGAAAAATAAAGTTACACATCAAGCAACCGACAAACTGTAGGCTCGGCCTGGCCATAGGGAGAAACGGGAGGATTCCCGGTGGGCCAGATCGGTCCACCGGGAATATCTCCCGATTAGACAAATGACCATCATATCGAGAATCTTCAAAAGTCGGCCCGTTCGAATCGTTTTTCCCGGTAGTAATTTTTGTGTCCTAGGTCAACCCTGCTTACAATTTAATATTTTCTAATTTCTTAGATTTACCGATAGAGTAAAATTAATCGATGTCAGACATCTCATTTTTCGTTATTTTACCGATTAATTATATTAATTAGGTATACTGCAGGGTGGTGAACGTAACTGCTGCACATAGGGATTTAACCCGTAAAATCAAACTTTCGCGATTTCCTGCTTCCCTATTTATTTTAGGAAAAATATCTTCAAATAATAGTTTTAGAACATAAAATTCTGCATCTAAATCATTAAACAAAATTAATTTTGCATGCTTTGTAACGGCAGAAATTTGATATGAAAATGTCAAAATTACCTCAAAAACAGATAGCGATAGCCATGGAACTTGAACAAAATGATGACGTTTTAGCTGTCAGAATAATTTCTAATCATTTTGTTTAAGTTTCATGGCTATCGCTATCTGTTTTTGAAGTAATTTTGACATTTTCATATCAAATTTCTGCCGTTACAAAGCATGCAAAATTAATTTTGTTTAATGATTTAGATGCAGAATTTTATGTTCTAAAAATATTATTTGAAGATATTTTTCCTAAAATAATTAGGGAAGCAGGAAATCGCGAAAGTTTGATTTTACGGGTTAAATCCCTATGTGCAGCAGTTACGTTCACCACCCTGTATAATATGTTATTGTAACGAATCTAGGCAGGCTGGTTGCAGCCTTGATTCGTTGGCTTAACATGGATCACGCAGCCTTGAGCGCGAAGAAATATTCTGGTTGACAACAATAAGAAAATCCGCCACCATGGATATAAAATGACCAGGAAAGTTCATATAGGCAAGAGCAAGAATGAAACACGGGGAGTCGCGTATACATTCTCAACGAGAGCAGACGTGAAAAGTGCAACGGGAAATAAATATACCACCAGCGAGTTAAAAGTTCTTCGAGTGACCTAGTGCAAATAATCTTCCAGTACCAAGTGACAAACAGTGTGGAAGATATTTGCGAGTGACAGACGAGATCTTCGAGTGATTAAGTGCAGATAATCTTCTGGTGCAAAGTGACAGACAGTGTGGAAGATATCTGCAGGTGGCAAATAAATACAACCACCACAGACATATAGTGGACCCAGTGAACAATATACGTACCACAGACATATGGTGGACACATAGTGGTCAAGTAGTGACGAAGTGTTGGTCAACAAAAACTGACCAACGGTCAAGCAAAACTGACCAACGGAAAATAGACAAAAAGCGAACAGTGAAAATAAAGTGAGGAACAATAATTGTCCAAAGCATGTAAACGCTTGTCACTGTTGTGAAAGAATAGATAAATAAAAATATTTACCAAAGTTACCAACGAGTTTTGTTACATTATTATATGACATCTCAGATGTTAAAATTTAATATGTACCTATATCGTATGTATACCTCGCCGTGGGATACACTGTATATAGATGTATGTATATATTATGGCAAGTTCATTATTGTATAATCTGATAAAATGTATGGCTCTTTTGATTTATAATAAAAAAAAAATATATAAGAAACTTTCTGTGTATAAATCAAGTTCTATATACAAATTCTCTTAGTCTAGAGTCAAAGCGCATTCAGATAAATCTTAGCGCGTCTGTCAGTGATACACTAATGATAACATCTAAGACTCATCCGTGCAAACAGACGATTAATACGTACACAGCGGCGCCGCGCCGTGTAGCAAAAAGCTACTAAATTATGAAAACAGAGTTAAGCGAGGGGTTTATATTCACTTCGAAATCATTTGAAATCAAAATGTGATTTCATAAAGAATTCAAACGACTCCTCGTACGATTTCAAGTGGTTTCATGAATTTATTTTGAAAAGATTTCATGTGACTCATGCACAAGAAATTGTTTGGGACTTCCATCGCGCCTGAAGAAGTTTCACTTCAAAAATCGAATTATCTAGGCCAGCGTTTCCCAAACTGGAATCCGTAAGTTTATCCGAGGGGGTTTACGAATCCGTCTATGGCGCAAGTGGGCAAAGCTATACAGTTCGACCGAACTGTATGAACGCCGTCCGGCAAACAGTAACATGCTGTTTATCCTACACTCTATACAAGTGAAACACGTAAAATCTATATTTAAATGTTACAAATTGATATTTACAGAATAATAATATGATTTGTTTTTCGATGTCATGCATAAAAAAGTTTCACTTAAAAAAATTACTCGATTTATTTCAATGGGGTTCACGACTATTTTGCTAATCTCTAAGGGGTCCATAGGCAAAAAAGTTTAGGAACGCTGATCTAGGCGCACGGTAGTACGTCAGGCCAAGTAACTCACGCATCAAGCCAGGCTCTCGTACAATTTACACGAACCACCTTAAGACGTATTTACCATCCTCTAAATTTCACTTCCCGTTGAGCTTATATAACATAAAAATTGCGTATCTTGTTTCTTAAGGTTTGTTTCAAGAATCAACAAGGACCTGTAAAATCTGAAAGCTTTTATCTCAACCTAGGAAATGTCTCTGAATTTGTATTAGTTAACTTTGCAAAAATTATTGATGTTCTACCAAAAACATAAATGCGAAAAAGTGAGTCTAAGTTCTCTTCTTCCAATTTGTTCGTCCACCAAAAGAACAGAAATCTAAAACAGTGCCATTTCATTCCCAAACTCGAAAAATGCTATTTGGAACATAAGTTCAGAAATGAGGTAATACTATTAAATTTATTTCAGAACATATTATATTCCAAATCTCATTTTTCGAGTTTGGGATTGAAATGAAACTTGGCACAGTTTTAGATTTCCATTCTATTGATGGTCGAACAAATTGGTAGAAGAGAACTTGGCTCAGTTTTTCACATTTATGTTTTTGGTGGGATATAACTTTCTTGATGAATTTTATGATAATTAAAATCCTGCAATGTAATGACATAATAAATTTAAAAAGACATTAAAATTTGCATCATATAATCAACACATCATGTCACACTCACAATACTAACGTTCCAATTAAAACCATTCGTATTCTCTACAAAATATGGCATATTTTGGCACTAAAATTGATGTTCGTCCTCATATAGAGACAACATTGTTCATTAGATTACCATGTCATGCGCGATATCGATCCCAGGAGTATAGTATGATAGTAATATGGGTTACATATTATATTAGTTTTTTGTCGAGTACCAAACTTGACTTCGGAGAGACAAAATACGTATAGAGAAACACAAACGCCCTTTCATACTTACTAATTAGTAGATATATAGCAAATAATAATGAAAATAGGCCTCTGTAATTTGAAACAAAATTCCCGAACTCCTAACGATCCAATCGGGATTCATACTATCTAAATGCTCTATATATGTTTATACATTACAGTATATCCTCCTAGTAAATCAGCGTTTCCTGTCTGCATTTTATTGCTTTCGACAAAATGACACAATGCAAAGGTATTATTGTTCTATATAGATAAAAACTATTGTCTACCATGGGTAATTTAGCTGGTATCCTTTTAACATAGTTAAACAAGGATAATTCACACTATATCCAAAAACAGGAAAATTCTAAAACAGGCGCTATTTTGAGCGATTCCTTTGAAGTTTAGCGTAGAGTTTCAATTGCTTTGAAACGTTAAATTTTGTTAAATGGATACGAATTTAAATATGACACCATAAGACTGAAGCATAATTTATATGTAAATTTTAGAAATTTTGTTTTCCATCATTCAATGCGATTATGTATCTGACTAAAAAGAGAATTTAAAATACCACACGAAAACTGACTGATAAAGTAGCTCTTCGAAACAAGACAAGAAAAGTACCGTCTCTGCACAATACGGGCGATAATTTACATATAGTTTTTTAATAAAGTATTTTTATTATTATTATTACATAATAAAAATAAAAAAATTCGACTGATGACCAGTCCTATACTTCCCACCTAGTAAATATTTGCAAAAAATAAACATTCTTTTTTTTTATTCTTTGACTAGGTCCAAATAACCTTAGCTGTTGGTGGTCTTTAAAACACAATTTAATTTTTATTCTTTGAAAAAAGCATGGCCCTCTTTTTTGTTTGGTGATCTACTGATGGCTAGCTTAATATAGCAAAAATCATGGTTAGGTACCTTGATTTACGTACAATTTTTATTTTTTTTAGTAAAATATTTTTTTTCTCGAAAACTATACATTTTAGAGAAAAAAATATTTACATTTTTTTCATATTATAACATCTAGAATTCATTTATATTTTTTTTTACCTATGTTAATACGTGACATTGAGAACGTTTTTTTGAATATCTCAGGATCCACTGAACCGATTTGACTCAAAATCTAATCAGATCTAAGTTAAAGGCTGATAAACACAATAGAACAATCGGCATGCCCGTATGTTGTTCCGTTCTTAAGATATCGAAGGCGAAAAATTGACCATATACACACACACACACACATACATACACACACACACATACATACACACACACACACAGACACACACACACAGACACACACACACAGACACACACACACAGACACACACACACACACACACACATACACACACACACACACACACACACACACACACACACACACACACACACACACACACACACACACACACACACATACAGACATCAGTCAGAAAATGATCTTAAACGACTGCTAGGGTCTCAAAACGTGAAAATCTGTTAAAATCTCGAAATATTTTTTTCGGACTGAATCCATTACTTCCCTACCATAGTAGAGGTGGGAAGTAAAAATAATAAAAACGGTAACTAATAAAAACTATGACATTGAAAATTCAGCCTCATACGTGAGTTATCTGTATCTGCTGTTTCAACACATAGGTAATTAATCCATGCTATAACATAGTTGATATTATATATAATATGAAGGTATGTAGGATAGGTTATGATGATAGGGGCGTACACAGCATTACATCATTAAAATAAGTGTTTCTCTCAAAACGATCGTTAGCGTCTCCGATCTCTAATGGCCGCCGCTCACAGCCTCCTCGCAGCACACACATTGACTTAAAGCATGGACTGCGCATTCACTATTTCAGCAATGTGCTACAAATGTCTACCATTGTGTGAGCGAGATGAAATAAGACGGCTGCCAATCTTTGGCTCTTTTTAAGAACGCTATTGGTTGCTTTCAGTTGTCCTCGACCAACACAGGACTGGTGCTTACTATTTAATTCTTAAAAAAATCATACTCAGTGTTAGGAAGCATTTTCGGATCAGCAATAATTATATCATTAATCGTATTAATTGCGACCATGTAATCTCTAGTTTTGTAGGTGATTGTAACAACTGATTATTTTAAGATCGGAAATATTGAATAGAAATCTTTTTTAAAAGCAACTTTGGCGAAATTCCATCCAATGTCGCTATTTAGGTTTTATAGTATGGAATCTGTGTACAAATGGAATTGTTGCTTGACCGATTTTTATGGCTTGTTTCACAGTCAATTTTCTAAGTCAATGGTTACACACATATACATATATTACGTACATATGATAGAACGTCGTCAAAGTCTGGTTAATTGTTGCCGTAATTAACCTCGCAGTCCTCAACTGTTTATACACCAACTTATTAGCCATGCTCTACATAACTCTCTGAAGGCGTTATGTTACTTTAACAATATTAATGTTATTGTTTCTTAGCAACTTATTTTTAGGAATTTTTAGAATTATTGGCATAATACGAGAACTATTTAGATCGAGTTTTGACTGCTAACTTAAAAATTCGACTGGGGAACCAATCCTCCACCTAGTAGAAAATCGCTCGAAACAATCACAAAATTGAAAAGCCACGTCCAAACACCCGCGGATAAACAAAACAAAGATACACCAAAAAACTAATGCTCGACAAATTCATCATTATTTCAGTGTAGATATAGAAATAGCAGTTTATAGATTCGTTCTAGATGTAAGAAACTACGCCAGTTCAATTTTTTTTGTACTCGTTCGATTTCTGGTAGTAGTTGTTGACATAAAATAATGTAAAATGACACTGTTTACATGAAAAAAAAAAACACTGGTCGCAGAGCCAAACCCTGCCGACAAACAACAACAAACAAAAAAAACCTCCTTCAAAAAGCCACTAAAAAGAGGAAAATAATAAAACTTTGAGGTCTGCAGCAATTTAATAAAATATGAAGTCGATTAAAAAGTGCAATTTAATAAATATATTCTTCTTTTTAACCGATTTCATATTTTATTAAATTGGCGCAGACCTCAAAGTTTTATTATTTTCCTCTTTTTAGTGGCTTTTTGAAGGAGGTTTTTTATTTTTTACTTTTTAGTGGCTTTACAATACGTAGTTTAGTCGCTTGCCAATAGATTCACTTCTACAAACTTTTTAACCGACTTCTTACGCTGTGTTATGTGTCAAAAAGTGCCATCTAGGACAATTCACTTGAAGATAGGAAACACCTTTTCATTTCTTTTTTACTGCCATCTGTTAGCGAGTTAACTAATTCCTCTATAGTCTCTATACTAATACCACGATTGTATTCTCCTTACTCCCACGCTTTTTTACTTCCCACCTCTACGATGGTAGGGAAGTATTGGATTCAGTCCGAACATTTTTTGTCGGGATACCTATTAATAGATCTTCACGTTTTGACACCTTAGGAATCATTTTAGACAATTTTCCGATTGATGTCTATGTGTGTTTAATTGTTTGGTTGGGAAAATTTTCAGTTACGAGCGATTGTTTACTAGGTTGGAAGTATAGGACATTCAGTTGAATTTTTCCATATCCGATCGGTATCATCCGAAAACACGTAAAACTACTGTAAATCGCCATTTATATAGAATCGGTTTCTGAAGTCACAATCTCTTGTGCAACCATGACGTGCGTCGTAGCTTCAAATAAATCAATAAGAAATCATTTGAAATGGTAGGAGGGTTCTTTTGAAATCTTCATGATATCACATTCTGATTGCAAACTATTTCGAAATAAATCAAAAGTTATTGTTGTCGAACTCGAAAAATGTTTTCAAGTTTTCAAAATGGTCCGAATATGTCTATTTTAAATCGAGGCGTGTTAACGTCATTTTGATCCGAAAGAAATTTTATTCAAATCGGCTCAGCCGTTTTTTGTTTAAAGAAAAAGACGGCCAAAAGTGGATTTTTCACGAAATTTCGCGAATAAAAAATGATATCGACTTTGTTAGGGTGCAAACAGAAGCATATTAAGATCAACTAGACCCGAAATAAATTTTATCAAAATCGGTCCAGCCGTTTTTTTAATTTATTGTTAAAAATAAATAATTATGTTTTAATGATTAAAATGATTACTTTTCTGTGTAATTTCTAATTTAATTAATAATATTAAATATTTATCAAACTGGGAAGTTCGTCGTGTGGACCTCAAGGGTCGCACTTTAGTCCTAATAAACGACCCGCCTCACGGCTTGTTAAAAATGTTATCAAGTTCAAAACGATGTGAAACGTCGAGATTTTACGGTCCCATTCTTAAATCCCGCCATCCGACCAACGTCAATAGTGTATGTGCCATAGCCTGTGCATACGAAAATACACTAACAAAGTGCTGTGTTTATAAGCAGTGACTAGTGACAGTGAGCGAGTAGGTATGCGACCTAGTGTAGTGTGCGCGAAAATCAAACACGGGTCGAAAAGAAAGGTAGAACGGAGGAAAAACAAACAAACCACAAGCAGAAACAGAACAGAGGTGGCAACTGGCATAGGGCAGGCAATGTCACTTCATGCCACCAGGGTACCTACCCTACCCAACATGTACTTGGTACCCACCAGCACCTACCCGACTACGTACACAACACGTATTTTATACAGGGTGACTATACTGAGCGAGTTTTTGTTAACCGTATATCTTGAAAACGACCAAATATATTTTTTTTATCGTTGTAAACATCTTTACTGGCGCGCGTTCCTTTCCCAAATTTCTGTTAGAATGACTTAATGAAATGTCACGAAAGTGTGTCGCGGAAGTTACGCAGAGCTTCGCTGTCAGCTAGATTCATCCTCCTCGGTGGGCTGTCAAAACATTTTTAGGTTAAATGTGGCTGTCATCATCTGCTCATCTGAATGTTTACATTTCTTGAGTCAAAAACTGGCAAATGAATTTTAATGTGCAAAATTCTGTTTAGTTCAAAAGAAACCTACAGGACATAATATGTTAATAATATATACTTATGGTCGGTTTATCGTACATTTTAATCACGGTGTTTTTTTTGATCACACTGTTAAATGAAGGGTTGCTATGGTAACTAAACGCAGCAACCAATGAACACGTACCAATCAAAATTTAACAAAAATTAATAAACAAACACTTGAAAAATTCTACACATTTATTAATCTCAACGATCGTTTCGGGTTCCTAGCCCATCATCAGGAGTTTACATTAAAACTGAGTTTTAATGTAAACTCCTGATGATGGGCTAGGAACCCGAAACGATCGTTGAGATTAATAAATGTGTAGAATTTTTCAAGTGTTTGTTTATTAATTTTTATTCAATCATGTTCTACCAAGTGCCTAGCGATAATTCTATAGAATTTACAAAATTTAACAGTGTGATTAAAAAAACACCGTGATTAAAATGTACGATAAACCGGCCATTAGGTGTTTTAATGTAAAATTAGAAAAAATACCTGTCGACAGCTTTTAAATGCAATGTGCTGTACCTATATTATATTTTTTTCAGCTTTACGCCAAATACCCTATTTCGTGTAACGTAGGTGGTACTCATAATTAGGTTAATTATAATTTTGAGCGAAACTTCAGCCTAAATAATATATTTTTGTACCTAATCTAGTTTGACTGCTTATTTATGACTCACTCTGTATATTATGTATTGTATATAGTATTATAGAGGAGCTTTGTGCGGCGGTAAACATTTAAAGGTTCTGCTAATAAATATAAAAAGCTCCCCAATGGCTCCACAAAGCTTCACTAGCCACGTTCGGAGGCCCATATACAAGGCTGCAAAAGACGTATAATGAACTGGTTATACTGGTATTACATATATTCATCGCGCTACGCATATTTTGTGACAATATGGTGGTATTTTTTCACAAGTTTATGCGTTGGCTTATTTAAATTATTACCTATATATAGGTATCCCCCTATATTATTAAACGAGTAAATCTTGTAGGTCGAGAGGTAGGCGTAAATTTATATAGCTCATTTGTGACAGGATGAAATTTTCAGGGAAGGTAGAATCTAGTATGACAAAGAATAAGTGCTAGGGTTGCCTCGTCAAATCCTGGTGCGAAGGCCGGGAGGAGCTCACTTCCGGTGCAAAATACACATATTTCATTAGCTCATAATTATCTTTCGTCATTATATGACAGCATACAATTGACGCCATATTGTAGATCTCGAAGAGCTGTATTGAAATACATAGGGTTGCCTAAGGAAATTTTGGGTAACACATTGAAAACTTATAAATTATATTTGTTTTTTTGACATTTTAAAAGCTGTCAAATAACATTATGTATATATGTATACTTATATATTGTAACCGTTCTGAAATGAGTTATCGGCCTTGTGTTTGGCAAACATTCATACGTATGTCTAGTTATTTATAACTTTATGTTTTCAACGCATTTGGTTTCTAACTCATATCCGTATAATTACGCAGGAATTGCCTGAATCTGGTATTGACAATTTTCCCAAGAATTTATGTATTTTAGGGTAGCAATTTCTTATTTTTATTTTTCAACGTAATTCAACGTGCACCTCTTATATAAATTAGTATAAATTACTTACTTGAAGGTCGTAGTAACCTGTAATAAAAGTTTTAAAAAAGGTGGTTTGGAGTTTGTTTCGAAAAGAGAAAAAAGGTTGATTTTTGTTTGTGATTTTAAATTTGGTTTGACACTAAAAACTAATTGAAGCATTTGACTTTACTGAACCTCGATTAATATTTTTTCTTGAAATTCAACTTAATTAGACGCAGGTATAAAGTTAACTAAGCGAATGTAAAACCAAAATAACTATAATGAAAAAATGGGAAATAATAATAATTTACTATAATAAAAGAAAAAACCGATTGATTTGTGGGTCAGGATTGTCAATCTTTATTATGGCAACTTTTCAGCAACTATTTTGTTGCCTTCTTCAAGCCTAAAATTACATTATTATAATTATGTAATTTTAGGCTTGAAGAAGGCAACAAAATAGTTAAAAATTACATTATTAGAATTATGTAATTTTAGGCCTGAAGAAGGCAAACATTGCCAATGATTGACAATTCTGATTCACAAATCAACCGGTTTTTTAATTTTATTATATTACATACGTGAGTGATCGACATGAGTTTCAATATAGTTTACTATACATTAAACTATTCAAAAATGTTCCGAACAAAGGCAATAACATTTTATGAATTATTATTAAATTACTTATTCTAAGCATACTTATATTAACGTGCTATTAAAATATTTATTTTTTTTTTTACAATAATATTATGTAAACATTTTTAAACAAAACGTAGTTTAAGGTAGTTGCTTTGAAAAAAAGTCAAGAAAATCATGAAATAAAAATTATATATATTTTTTTAATAAAGGTATCTCTTTATGCTAGTTAAATTAGAAAATAATGCGAGATATTTTTTGTTGAAAATTGAATTTTTAACATTTTTAATATAGGTAAGGTGCTAAAAAATATCACATTAATAATTTTTCAATAAGAAAAAAAACAATACATAATAATCTATCTGTTTTTTTAATAAAAAAAAAAAAAAAAAACGATGCATGACACATTACCGCTGATAATGTTAGTAAAAAAACTATAATTATTGACCACGTAGTTTCAAAATGCAATAACAAATGACATTTGGCGGCGTTCCATTTAAACGACTTTACACCCGTACCTAAAGATGTTTCACATCAAAAATTTAAATTTTTGCATATACTGATACTACTTTACAAAATGTATAACTTTTCTTTTCCGTGATACAGGATTTAACTATTATATTTTATCCAATTTTGAGCAGTTATTAACAATTTATAATTTTCGAAATGTCATTTTCTTAAAAACTATGGTTACCATGCTGGACAAAGGGCCACTTTGTAATTTTGAGCTGTTTGAATTTATACATATATACATATACATATAAAAATTGACATTTTGCACCGGAAGTGGCTTATCCCGGCCGTCGCACCAGGATTTGACTAGGCAACCCTAGCGCTTTTTCTTTGTCATAATTCATACTACCTTCCCTGAAAATTTCATCCTGTCACAAATGAGCTTCATATATTAACGCCCGCCTCTTGGTCTATTGTATATACCTACCTATCTATGTTTCTATGTATCTATATAAATATTTTCTCGAAAACGGCTCTAACGATTTTGATCAAATTTACCAAAAAGGGGTTTCGGGGGGCAAAAAATCGATTTAGCTAGGTCTCATCCCTGGAAAAATTCGTTTTCCTATCGATTTTATCATTTTTAAAAACGGTTTTTTGACCTGTCAAAACATTGTAATATCGTGAGTAGGCTTTGGAGAAAACAAACTACTTTCATTATTTATATGTCAAAATTATCTGACAGAATTTTTAACTTATTAAAATAATCCGTGAACTATTTGTATAGTAAAAAATAACAGAAATAAAAACTAAACATAATTATGTAAGTAGTTTTAACTAATATTTAAATAAATAGGTACCTAAGTATGTTATTTTTATATTACCTATATAAAATATGTATATTATGTACGTTAAATATAGTATGACGTATAATCTTACCTAGACTTTTTTTTCTCAAAAACGAATAACGATTTTGATGAAATTTACAGAATGGGGATTTTTCGGGGCGAGAAATCGATCTAGGTAGAAATCTTGGTCCCAGAGGGGAGCAATTAAAAAAAAGGGTTTTTTTATTTATAACTCGGTCAATTGTCACATCGATTCGAAGCCTATTTCTACATAGATTTTGTATAATATATCACAAGGGTTAAAACTGTAAATGAACACTAATATAAGAAGTGTCTTGCACAATATGTAAACAATGACAAACAGGCGGCCCGAAGGGCCGCACTTCTGGCACCGCGAGTCTGTGTAAAAACACATCGATTTTTGAAAACTATTGTTAAGATACATACAAAAAAGTTTTGTTTAAAAATTTGCACTTCTAGCGACGCAGGCATGCAGTATATCAAAACACATCGATTTTTAAAAACTATGGTGAAGATGCATGTAAAAATGTTTTGCGCTGCAGGTTTATAGTCTGACGTTTGTTATTAAAAGATATAATATGAATTCTATTTCTTCGAAAATCGATTTTTGTGAGTTTTTCAGTAGGTACCTTCTATGCAAAAAAAATATTTGAAATTTACTGGAAGTTGCTAAGATGATATCACAGAGAAAAAGTACTTCGATAAAGTTGATATTTGGCATCAATGTTTAAAAACGGATTATTGAAACGGCAACGGGCAAGCAGAATTTCATCTGATTCGAACATTTTTACAAGATCTATGAAAATCGGTTTTTGCGAGTTCTTCAGTCAACAAAACAATAACGGCGGTAGATTTGAAAATGGCGACCTAAGTAATATTTACAGGAAAAAATGCTTAATTCAAGTTGATACTTAGTTTTTACGCTTAAAAATACACATAGGTATTTAAAATATTTAACAGAAACAATTATTTAAAATATGTTTCAGAAATATATTCGTTTCGGAATAATATCTCACAGCATACAAGTACTATTTTTTTGAACTCATCCGAGCAAAGCTCGGCACCCAGATATTAGGTATTTAAATCGTTAAAATCAAAGACGCAGTAAGGAAATATTACTTCCGCAGAGTAGTGATGAGCAAAATCGGTCTTGGTCATGCACTTTTTGCAAGACTAAAACCAGAGCCGGGCAAAGCACCGCACCTAAATGCTTGAAGAAATCGTTTTTAGATTTTACATGGTGTAAAATGTAGTTATTAAAACCTACTAATTTTTGATCATTTAACAAACTTCTAAATACATGTACCTATGTCATAAATTATTATAAAGTCTGTAAATTGCAAGACTGCAAGAGTCTTGCAGGCAAGATCAAGACTATAATGGTGGTCTTGATTTTGCTTTTGCTCATCACCGGAGATCGGAGCTTAGATAAGATTTTGTCTATACGGCACGGGCGATAAAATCAAATTAATATTTAAATTACTACTTTAAATAATTTGGAATTACTTTCAAAGAAATTAATACACCGCGGGTTGTAAATGGATTTTTTTTAATAGTTATTTTTTGGACGCATCAACATCGAAGGTCATTAGCGTCCGGAACTATAAATTAGTAATCTAATAAAACTATATGAGCGTATGCAATCCTGTTGAGTGAAGGAACGATAGTATGCGATTAATTCCGTTTTCTGTATCTTCAAATATATTAGGGAGATCGTCGGGAAATCCGCAAGAGATTCGTGCAACAGCATATTGTGGACATTCCAGGAAAATATGTTTAATGCTGACAGGGACTTTACATAAATCACACTGCGGACAATATAGTATTTTGAATTACTTGTCAAAGTATTTGGGAATTAAACAAAAACTTTTGATCAGTAACTTGCACCCTACTCTTGTCAAGTCTATTACAAGTGGGGAATAGTACAAATTTTGGTTTCACAATTTTAAAATATTCCTTATTTGAGGTCCGCGGATGCAAAAAAAACATTATTTTTACACGGTTTTATTTTACTTATTTTCTAAATGCTTTTGGTTAATTTTTACATGTGAAACTATTAGTAACTCTGGAATGTCGCGCCGCCTAATTGCCTGGATTTTTTTTGCAGTAATGAAAAGATACAGCTCCGTCGATCATATGCCTTGAGGTACTAACAATGTATGAATTGGTGAATGAATTTCGTTTCACTCGGTGTGATAGGAAGACACCTCGACGAATGTTATTGCTGTTTCTGTTCAAAAAAAGACAACTTTGGCCACACCAGTGCCACTGGTACCTATGTGTGTACTTAGAATGTATTCAGGACAAATCAAAATCACATTATGTAAACATGAAGATGGTTCCATTTACAGTGTACAGTTTTACAAAAGAGCGTAGATTCTATTATGATATTCTGAGCAAGAAATAAAAGAAAAGATGGACGTCAACGAAACACAAAACATTTTATACGACGATGCGTGAAGCACATCCGAAGGTTTTCATAGGCTGAAAGAAAGAGTGGTGAGGGAATTCCCGTTTGATCAGATCAAAGTGGTCGTTGTTGAATAAGAATAAGACAAGAATGATGCCCGTACTGCCATTATTCCTGTGCTCTTTTTAGACCATCCGATCCAAGTACAACAATAGTCATTTTGTGTGTTATTTCAAGGTCTGAATCCTGTATTTGTTGTTGATTTCTAAAGCTGCGAGGTCCTGTGACGAGAAAAGGTGTTGGTTCCTTTATTACTTGTTTGTTTAATCCTTATCAATGAATGAATGAATTGTGAATTATAGACGCTCGACAACTGAGGTCATTAGCGTCTGTTTTAATCCTTATCATTTTGTGTTTGGCACATGGGGTTAATTCCTTGAAGCCAGGGGGGGGGGGGTTAAAAAAAGTAGACATAGACATAGCAAACGAATTGTGTAAAATTGAAATTAAATATATTGTAATATTGTAATTTATTTTGAACGATATATAGAAAAGAAAAAAATTAACGATTTTTTTTATATTTCTGAAATGTCGTATGGGGTTAAAAAAATTGCATTCTAAACAACCTTTCTTATTGGAATTTTTTCATATTTTGAAAAATAAAGGTTTTTTTTTATCATACATCGTGTAGAAGAGTAAAGACCGAATCAACTCATTTTTGGTATATTATACCTTAATTAGTTTTACATCAATCAGGACTCGATTCCCAAATGCCATTCCGATATTCGGAAAATTTGGATTTTGATTATTATTTAAAAAATAATAATAAACGCTCTTTATTTGCAAATCTGAAAATAATCGAGATTGTGGGAATCCTTGCATTGTTATTTAACGTTATCAGAATTCTTCTAGTAAAATTCTAACTGCAGATACAGGTATTACCACAATTTTGTTTATTATTAAAAAAACCGGTCAAGTGTGTGTAGAACTCGCGCTACGAGGGTTTCGTACCGTTACTACAATTTAATTTGACAGCTTAATCTCAAACGGTCAAACCTCTCGAGTTATAAATAATATATAGTATAAAATAGATGACGTTGACGTTACTTATAGCAGTGACTATAGAATTTTCACTCAACGCTTATAGTTACATGGTTTGATGAAATCACAGCGTTGCGATGGCGCCACTAGTTATATTGGTTTGATTCCAAAAGCAATAATATATAGGCGACGACGCCACTTCACTTTTAAGTATAAAAATTAAAGTTATTTCCGTTTTTCTGTATGGGGATACCCCTTGATTTTTACTTTTTGTTTTTTTTATTATTTGTTAGGATATTCGCCATAATAACATATATTCTGTGAAAATTTCAACCGGCAACCTGTTACGGTTCAAAAGATACAGTCTTTTAAAGGTAGGACAGCCAGACAGACATACAGACGGGCAGACAGACAGACAGACAGATAGCGTAGGCTTAGTAATAGCTGGTTTCAGTACGGAACCCTATATAATAAATGTAGGTATGAATCGGTACTGCGTCCAGAGAATCTTGGCATATATGTTCAATATATTATTAGAAACTAGTTTTCACCCGTGACTTTGGTCGCGTTAATCAGCAGGCCCGTAGCCAGGGATTTTTTTGGGGGGAACTTAAAAGTCAAAAAGTAAATAAAGTCTTTCAGCAGTTTAATTATTACATTCGTTGCATGAAAAATTATGGTCATAAATGACACATTCATTATAATGGAAATGCATTTAAAAAGACTTTTTCATAGAAAAGCACACATTTTGGGAAACTTCGGGGCGGGGGGGGGGGCTTCAGCCCCTTGAACCACCCCCTGGCTACGCCCTGCGTTAATGCCGTATTAAAAACGATTCACCACTATTTGACCCGGAACAAACAGGCAAACCAAAATTATGAATGTTCTTATCAGTGCTAATGACCTCAAGGTCGATGCACACCATGTTTTTGTGTATTCAATAAAAAAAAATTATGAAAATGGATTATTTGGTTTAGGTATCTTATATGCACATCTAAATCGAAATTTCGGTTAAAACAAGTTAAGATTTTAGGTATTTATTTCTACTGAAAATAATAAATCTAAATGTTATAGGCGCCCACATAACCTTGACAATTGGTGACTTTACATAAATTAAAAAACTTATATGTAAAAGAATAACAATATCTCATCTAGGTATATACCTTTAAAGATATGTAGATTTCTCTCTCTCTCTCTAAAGTTATCAACGCGACAATTGCGTGTTCTGTTGAAAACTGCGTGACTTGGAAGACCACACGTAGGTACCTACAATAGTTGTCCCAGCATTGCCCTGCATATTATTCCATATAGGTACACACTTTATTTAACTCTATAAACTTTAATGTTTGGAGATGTGTGTTCAAAAGTCATACGAAGTCAAAATATCCTAGTATTTTAGACGCCCGACAACTAAGATCATTATATTATTATGACTGAGTGAGTACTGCGTTCACACACATTCGGGAATCGGAAGGTACTGGGTTCAAATCCCGACAGGGGAAGAATGACTTTTTACTACTGCTTCTCGCCGAAAAACGGTAATTCCTGTACCGGTTGTGTATCTTGTTGAGGTTTAACGCATGATTTCCCTCAACAATTTCCGATAAATATCGAGATAATTTTAAGGGTTCCGTACTGGAACCCTATTACTAAGCCTACGCCGTCTGTCTGTCCTACCTTTAAAAGACTGTATCTTTTGAACAGTAACAGGTAGCCAGTTGAAATTTTCACAGAATATGTGTTTTATGGCGGTTATCCTAACAAATAATAAAAAAACAAATAGTAAAAATTAAGGGGGGTCCCCATACAAAAGACGGAAAAACCTTTAAAAGGCTGTATCTTATTTGAACCATAACAGGTATAGCCGGTTGAAATATTCACAGAATATGTGTTATTATGGCGGATATCCTATCAAGTAACAAAAAAAAAGCAAAAAGTAAAAATTGAAGAGGGTCCCCATTCAAAAAACGAAAAATTAGGTATAGAGCTGTACCAAGTGTATCAAACATACCAGTGTTTGTGGCGTGGTACACGGTGGAGTAGTGGTAAGGGCGTTCGCATGCCACCACGAAGAGTAGGGTTCAAATCTAACTGACAATGTCATCGTTTTCTTTTTATACTGTAAACATTTTGGAATTGTTCTCTTTATTTTTTATCATCAAACATTCTGTTAATATATTTTTTTTACTTTAAAAATATACCTACTTTAATTAAATTTGATACGGAAAAAAAGATCAAAATAAAATAGATACCTAAGTAAAAAACTTTTTAAAAACAAATCTGTTAATTTTTTACCCCTACCTAACTCCTTATTTTTATTACTGTACGGAACCCTCGATGCGCGAGTCCGACTCGTACTTGACCGTTTTTTATACAAGGCCATGGTCGATTAAGTGTCTACCCAACTCCTATCAACTATTCCCACAAAAATGCCTAATTTATGCTAATTACTAATTCCTCCATTTAAACATTGTTATTAACTATAAAGTTCAAGTATAAAAATTTAGAAAATAATGAGAAAGTGGTAAATGGAAGATAGTATTATAATGCTGCGACTGGCGTCTGTTATATGACATCATTATATAAATGTTAATTTTTGTTACTGTACGGCGGTAAAGTGACTATTCATTGAAATCATACATTTCTAGAAAAATACATGAAAATTAAAACGAAAGAAAATCACGTTTTTGTCATACCCACTATAAAATAGCTATTTTGCATGCCTGTATGTATGCATGAAATGGGTCAGTTAACAGGCAGGTGTGTTTAAAGTGTTTACAAAACACGCTAGTGTGATCCGCCCGCTTTTGCATACTCTCGCCTTTTTATAGAGTGAAATGAACTGTCAAATTTTTTTAGAAATACATACTGAAAATGAAGTAAAAAGTAGCTATTTTATAGTGGGTATGGCAAACAATACTATATACAGTATGTAAACAGTTTTACCGAACATAGGGAAAATATAACATTCAGAACATTTACAATATTTTGTAGTAGGCTATGGGTTATAATATGTAGAAGATTGCATAGAAAAAATAGTACCTACAGTGAATTTTTTAAACAATTTTCCATAGCAAAGCGGTTGACTATTAAGAGTCACCGGAACCTGGTAAATTAAAAAGGAAAAAAAACAAAGCATCTACTACATAATATTGACATCAGATCTACAAAAATGTAAATGCTCTCATTTATTTGCCCTATGTTCGGTAAAACTGTTTACAACCTGTATACCTCGTGCGTAATGATATTATGACTCGTGTGACTGTTAAAACTTGTTATCACTCGTTTTAACATACTGTCACTACTCGTCAGTACTATGCCTCATTACACATCTAAATATACAATCTACTACCTATTTTGAATTAGTATAGAGCTGCAGGAGTGTAAGGCATGACCTTGAATCACTGCGTTTGTCGGACCGCGAGAGTTTTTAAAACGGACCGCCTTTAAAAATAATTAAGAGGCATTAAGGGGAATCATTTTTGAGGTAAGAATGATAAAAATGTCAAGAATATGTCATGCTTTTTCCAAAAATACACAATTTTTCCATTTCCGCTATACCTACTATAAAACGAAGGAAGGATTGTTAGAATTACTATAAAAACAAATAAGCCAACTACAGTATGTAAAAGTTATTCAGGTCTTTAAATATTTTAATACTAACTTGTTTATACGTCTATGAATGCATCTGCTTTGTTTTCAAAAATAAGGAATTATTTTCTAGGAGTAGAGATTTTCATACCTGTAACACAAGATTAAAAAATTATTACGAGTTCATCAGCATAGGATAACATTGTTTCGAGGTAATATATTACAACAGTGTTCATATTTTATGATAAATGGGACATCGATAAGTATGACACCCAACGAGGATTGGTGGATTCTTGGCATTTTTACGTTTTTATCAACGGTTTTGGTCCAAAATTAGTTCAAAGGCTAAAATGTTATTTGCTTGTACTTATTATACTTGTTCATTTTATAGAAGTTATTCGGTCTAGATTTATTATTATTGTGTTTATTGCAAAAAAGTTTCTCTGATTGTACTTTTTTTTTTGTTTTTCTATTTAATTTATTATCTTAGTAGGAATACATTATCTTAGTAGCCTTAGGTTATGACAAAAAGTCTGTAAAATGTTTGGTACAAAATAAAAAATACCTATATTACACTATTGTTTCGATTTCTGTTAATTGAGGACCAATTATTGAGTTTTTTGGTAAATGGCCAACTGAAGTGGGACGGGGCTATATCCTATCAAAAACATAAATGTGAAGGGGCCAAGTTCGGTACAAGGAACCGCGGCTTCGCCGAAAAAAGAATTGAGATTTAAGTAAATGCCAAGTTTTCACACACGAATCATTTATTTATAATATAAAACATAAAAACTTGCCAAGTGAAAACTTGGCACCCAGTTAGTCTCAATTCTTCTTTCGGCGAAGCTATTTTTTGTACCGAACTTGGCCCCTTTTTCACATTTATGTTTTTGGTGGGATATCAATACTTTTTGTAAAGTCACTACTCACAGAAATTATCCTCCCCGCGAGAAATTCTCACCCTGCGAAGAAGCCGGGTTGGTGGGTAATTATCCCCACGCGAAATTTCCCACAGGAATTATCCCCCCCGCGAGAAATTTATCAAAATAAAATATAGCCTATATCACTCAAGAATAGTATAGCTTCTATTTGTGAAAGAATTTTGAGAATAGGTTCAGTAGTTCCTGAGATAAAAATTTATAATTTACTATCCCCCCCGCGAGAAATTCTCCCCCCGTGAAGGAAAGTCGCCTGTCGTTGTTCATATTTTTAGTTTGGAAAGCTGTCACTAAATATCGCTGCTAGTAACTTATTTTTTGATTATTTTGCCCACTAGAGGTCAGAAATAATAATAGATTTTTAGTTTGGAAAGCTGTCACTAAATTTCGCTGATTTTTAAAATATAGATAAATGTGGTGCAAGCACAGGTATTAATCACCGCACCTACGCCACATAATTACATATTAATATAATTAGTGCTTAAATTTGATAATTTGTAGTTTTCAGATTTTTTCCTTTGTACACGCCTAATAATCTACCTTGATGCCAAATTTCAAGTTTTTAAGTCACCTAGAAGTGGTCTAGGTTTTTGATGAGTCAGTCAGTGAGTGAGTGATAAAAATAGCACTTTTCAAACCTTAATAACTCAAGAACTATAACAGGTTTATTCATGAAATTTGGGATTCTAGGTGTTCAAGAGGGCCTTATGAGACATGCAAAATTAGGAAGTTTCCATTGGACGAAAATACTAATTATGATGGGGTCGCAAACGAAACTGATTTTTGAATATGACGTCACGCGGTACAAGTTTGCTGTTTTTTAGCTTTGTGAGTAATTAGAACCTAAGTTACTTAGTAACTATTTTGTTGTAATACAGACTTTTCTATTTATATTAAATTAAAATTAACTGTCAAAAATTTAAATATGTCAATATTTTCCGTCATCAACTGGTTTGTTTTTAGTGTTTCCATAACAATTTACGAGTTTATAGCAAGAGATTTATCGGAAGTTACCATGTTAAATTACCACACATAAAACTGAAAATAACTTTTAAAAATATCGTGCCGCGTGACGTCACCCGGACTGAAAACGGAATTTCTTGGAGAATTGTCAATTCAAACTTTGAAGTAGCATAACTTTGTTATTTTTAAAGATATTTAAAAAATTCTTCCACCATTAATTTTATAATTTTTGGAACTATGATTTAGACCAAAAAAATAAAAAAGGGAAACTTCCTAATTGCAAGTGTGTACTTAGGTTTAATATATTTTGAGTTATGGGGGGTTGAAAGTAGCTCGAAATGGCTCGTGAAAATATTACATACATCAGTGTTGCCGAACTTGACTGCCATGTGTCTAGATCAAGTATAGTACAGTACATATCTATGTACACGTAGTAAATAATACAGTGTAGTAAAATATAAAAAAAAACATTATTACCTAAAATTAATTGGTTATTTAATACTAATTATTATTTGCCAGGATCCATGCCACAACAACACACAAACTGTGATAATTTCAACTAGCTATCTCTTACCGTTTGTGAGATAGAACCTTGTGACAGGCGAACGGAGAGACATCGTAGGCTCAGTAATAGAGTTCCGTTCAGAGGTACGGAACCCTAAAAACCCAATCGTGTGAACCATTTTATCCGATTCGGTTAAAATACTGTCTCGATTAAATTACTGTACCTTATAAACAGTGTGAACACTGAATGTGTTGTTGGGCAAGCTGTAGGTCAAAAAGGCTGTCTAACTATAAATTCCAGAAGCAAATATACCTACTACAATGTATGATACTATTGATATAACATATACAGTGATATTACAAAACGATGCTTGTGCAACTGGTACGGTACCGTTCAGCGCAAGGTGGTACCATTCGCTGCCTATCAACTTTAACCTTCTGTATTACGACAGTCAAATGTTCACAGTACATGCTATAAGATTGGTGAGCTTTTCTAGATAATATGTAGGACGTAGGTACACGTCATGTACATATAAAACCGTTACTGCTGATAGATCAAAAATCGTGAAGCCAACATAGGTGCAGGTATATATTTGTCTTTTTTTCTGCGGGCTCAGCTCACAGCTGGCTGGTTCCTGATTATTATTGTAGATTATAGACGCGTCGGCAACTCGGTCATTGGTTTCTGATAGGCTTACTGTCATAGATAAAGACATTTTGTCCGAATGAAATACAGAGATATTTTTAATTAATTCAACATTATGGAACGCCCGTACATCAACCAATGACATCATCGGAATAAATGCGGAATTACTTCGTCAAAAGAGACGCAGATATATTTTTGCTCTCTTTATTGACTTCACTCACCGCACATTGAATAAAAATAGACAAAGCTTGGTATATATTTTATAAGTATATAGTATACGCACACACGCGCATACCTGTATCACTGATCTCTAATATTATATTATGGATAGTCGGCTAGTTCCTACACAAAGTCTGAAGCCTCCACGATACACTTGAAGCCTCTTGACTTGCAGAGAGAGGGAGATGGAAACTTGAGGTGACAATTACTTTAGTGGGAAACCTGAATTATCAGCACAGCTAACGCACGTTAGGTACGTTGTAGACATGTGTGTTACCTATATAAAAATAACGGTTTGAAAAATGACAGCCAATCCCAACGTCCCAATAACTCGCGAAACAAGATGGCAATGTAAAAATTAAAATGTCAGTCAATTTCAACGTCTCACTCTTAAAAGTTCCGCCTAAATATGGCGGTGCACAAGTTGGTTTTACACAATGGCTGTCATTCACAATCCATATAGTAGAAATCAATGATCTATATACTATATTAAAAACGGCGAGTGCTGCCCCCGAATCCTACCGTTCCATACAGACCATAGCCTGTTTATCAGACTCCGAATGACAATTTTTACGATTTTCTATACTACAACAATTACCGTGTGGTCAGGGCCAGCGTTAGGAGGGGTAAGCGGGGCAAAGGTACCCGGGTCCGGGCCCCCGAAGGGGGCCCGCGGGCCTGGAAATTACCTAATATATGTGAGCATTAAAACATTTTCCCAAGAAAAAAGACGTTATTTGTTTTTTTTTTCATTAAAAGTTTATGACTATTTCAAAAAAAAAACAAATTTTGGAGTAAAATTTTTTTTGGAGGGGACAGAGCCCTGAGAACGCTTACCCGGAGCCCGAAAATTCTAGCACCGGCCCTGCGTGTGGTTGCAGTTTTTCTTGAAAAAAGGGTTTATTTTGTGGTTCTATGCGTTCCAAAAAAATGGGTACCTATTTATTGTAGAATTTAAAGATCCGTCGTGGTTTTTATTGATAATATTCGGCTGGGTACGTAATCTGGCATATTTTCAATGGACGGGACCGGGGTTTTTCTCTCTCTATCTCTCTCTCTTAGTTTCTGTCTGTTTAAGTCTTTTTTTTCCTCGAAGTCTATACATTTTTGGAAAAAAATATTAAGATTTTATTAATATTTTATCATCCAGAATTCAATTATATTTTTTTATCTACATGCTAATACGCATATGATTGTGAACGTTTTTTTTAAAAATATTTCATGATTCGCTGAAGCGATTTTGCTCAACATTTAATCAGATCTAAGTTAAGTGCTGCCAAAAACAATAGCAAAAACAAACCGCAAGACCCTGTTATTTCGTTTTTACGATATCGAAGGAGAAACATTTTATCACATAATAGACATAAATACAGATAAAATTGGAGTTTTATGCTTTCACGGCCGGTAGACATCTTGGTAGCAAATGTTTCCGGGCTAAGTAGCCGTGGTCCAATGGATTTTACTCCGTACGTTTCGCCCAAAGCTCCGTTGGGCGAAGAAGGTACCTATTCCGACCCAAGCTAATCAGAGCCTACCTGACCCAGCCCCGACCAATCAGATGCCGCATACCTACCAGCCACCCCTTATAAATACAGACACCGCAAACAGTGCCTCAGTCACCAGTCGACCGGCAAGAAGATCACATCGTATTGCCAATCGCCGCTGAAGATGCCCAACGGAGCTTTGGGCGAAACGTACGGAGTAAAATCCATTGGACCACGGCTACTTAGCCCGGAAACATTTGCATTTTGCTACCAAGATAAATACAGATATCAAATCAGAAAATGGTCTCAAACGATTCCTAGGATATCAAAACGTGAAGATCTATTAAAACCCGGTAAAAATTTCCCTAGATAGAGGCAAAAAGTAAAAATTTCAATGACATAAATTCCAGTAAAAGCGGTAGATGTTCCATTAGATATAGTATTTTTAACGTTTTTTGTGTGTGCTAAAATTCTGTTTTCATTCATTAGTTCATTAATAAATGCCTGTAAAAAATACGAATATTATGATTTTCATAATAAAAAAACAGTTTCATAGCACATTTGTAAACCTGATTTGTAGAAATGAAAACAAATTTTGCATTTAAAATATAATTTCAAATGCGTGTTATGTAAATTGTTTTGTAAATTACGTTACTGTATTTAATTATTTATTCGCGTAACACTGTACCACATACCAACATGAAAAATGAAAATTAAATTAAAATTAAATTTCACACAATTTGTTCATAAAAACGGATCAAATTAAAAATTCAAAAGGTTCCTATTTTCTTGTAGCTTTTTAGTAAATTGCAGTGTTGCCAATGTTTCTCCACAGATTTCGAATTAGCTACTTTACCGCTTTAACGCAGCAATAATGGAGGATAGAGATAAAGGAAACTGCTCTCGACAGGCCGCAATGTTAAGACCCCAAGTCTCTTATGAAGAAATCCACTGCAACGTGATATTTTCTTTATATTTGCAGCTGTCAGATTTGTGCTTACAATGTTCACATTTGCAATAATTCTTTTAGAAAAAGGTGAAAACAAATAATACTTAAGAACAATTCATGGATTTGATAGATTATTAATTCAGTTTATTTCTATTTTGCAAAAAAAAGCGAGCAATATTCAAATCGGCCGGTTACGCACTCTACTTGGGGTCTCATAGCTTCAGCGCTTCTACCGCCGAAATATAGGAACCCTTTTTTCTTAGTTTTTGGACCGCGGAGAATGTATGGAGATTAGTTTCCTTTCTCTCTATCCTCCATGACCGGATATTAGTTTTTTTTAGAATACTACCATAAAATATGTATAAGTTTTCCGTCTAATAATTTTCAATGTTTCTGCAAATCGCCAATAGAGATCAGTGACCACGCACTTTCTTTGACCGATTTATTGAAATTTTGGGATTTTAGATAAACCCTAAATATCAGCGAAAGTGATTATATCTTCCGTTTCACCAAACCAGTCAGAAATTACCTAGATATAGTGAAATTTTCCTAGATCTGTCAACACTGACATATCGTGTGTCTGACGAAACAAAAATTGAATACGTCTTTTAAATATAAATGAGTTGACGGAAACAATACTATAAATTGTTTCTTAAAAAATAATTAAAAAATGATCTTATTTCAGTAAATTGAAATATACCTACAGCTACATTTAAATTAGCTTTTGTTTATGTAATTAAAATACAAAATACACTACCGGTCATAAATCTTAATTCATCTCATTCAAATTATCATGCTTCTTGTAAATATTGTTACTTTAGCAAAGATACATCAAGGGATGGATTTTACATTTCTTAAAGTTATAATAATATGTCTCAAACCCACTGAAATGGATTTCTTAAATTAGAAGCTTAAACCTATGTCTCTAAATAGATTCTTTGAAATCCGAAAAACTGAGAGAAGATATATAGTTGTGCTATACATGAGTGATACATTTCGCCATTTCTTGATTTCTCCTATCGCAATGTGTTATTTAAAACAAATTGTCTACCTTAGTCCTTATTCTAACTTCCGCTCGCGCTCCCACATTGCATTAACTAAATAATGTGGTATATATTATGATAATGAGCCATTTTCCTGAGAGTAGTTCCTTCAATTATCCACGAGAGGCAGCACTTGTGGTAGGTTCAAACATTATTTATTCTCCATTAGTGTTGTGTCATTTTAGTGGTATAACTTTATTATTTAATTAATTTAATAATAATAATAATTAAATTATAAGTACCACTAAAATGACACGACACTAATGGGGAATAAATAATGTTTGTACCTACCACAAGTGCTGCCTCTCGTGGATAATAGAAAGAACTACTCTCAGGAAAATGGCTCATTGACACAACGTTGAGAAACGAACGCTAAACATATTATTATTATTATGCAAAATTACGCACAAATCTGGAGGACTGCTAAATTTTTATTCGTCAGATAGCGCTAGTGGCAAGTAAGGTATCTGTCAAACGTGTATACATTTTTTATTCGGGAGATGGCGCTAGTGGCAAGTAAGGTATGTCAAATGTTTATAGATATTAACGGTTTGTGTTTAGTCATTCTTCATTTATTATTAAGGAATAAATAATTAAATAAATACAAAACTGCGATTTAGCCGTTAAATGATTGAATGACAGCAGACAGATACTTTACTTGACGCTCGAGCCTTCAGATGGTAAAAAAGAAATCTGGTAGATAACAATAATGAGAGTGCTATTTATAATTATAAGCAATGTGAGGAAATAGGCGCTAAACTCTAAGGCTATGATTATTTTTATTCTTTGTAAATAATAACTGACTAAAATGGGAGCATTCAGACCTATAGACGATAGCGTATGCAGTACGTATTCCCACAGGATACTTATGTACAAACGCAAAGTGGGGTAACAATCCCTATACGGTTACGATTTTAAAAATTTAATTACTCAGTTTTTTTTTACTTCTTGAAAAACTCTATTTAAGAAAATTCTCGTAGGTATAGCGAGAGAAGTGTCAGGAAATTTGATAAATTATTAATTTACTAAGCTTTTTATTACATATTTAATGCCTCTCATTTTTTAATAATTTTTTAACAAGTAAAATAAAAATGTGATCTTGAAAATCTGAACGTGTTTAGCCGACGCTGCCCGAGAATGACAGCCCCCTGTTATAATAGCGTAATGAAAATATTTTCTCTATCTATTCGTGGAAACCGCATGAAAATCGGTTGAATAGTTTTTGTGCGTCTATCGCCTTCAGTCAGATAAATTACAAATAGTAGACAGACGTTGTCTTTTATATGTTTATGAAACGAGCCGCGTTATATAGGGAGGAATTATTTCACATACCTACTATTTTTAAACGTGTAAAAAATTGTCGATCAAACAAGGATATGCTATAAATTTGTTTGCAAAGTGGCATATGCCAGTATGATGTTAAATATGTGCACAGCCCTACTCGTAAAGGGTAGTATTATATTTATGATAGTATTTAGTCATTTTAAATACCGTGAGAAGATTGGATACGATAATGTGTTATGAAATATGGCAAGCGAGACGTATTATACGTCCGTGTGGCGCACGGTGGGACATAATACAAAGTGACGTGGTCAAAAGTGAGGGTTAGGTTGAAAAAGAGCCAGTGGCTGAACCTCGCCTTTTAGTACTAATAAAGATTATTATTATTATAAGTCCTAGAAAAGCGCAAAATGTTACCCATATTTAGAGAAGCATAAAATATAGTATATACAGAACGCCACGTGTTCGGTGTCGCACGCAGAGTTTTCCCTACCCGATTGAGAACAGTGTAATTCTAAATTGAAGGAAATACACAAGCAATGAACGCTGATAATCGCGTTTTGTAGACGTCGCGTGGACGCGCCGGCAACGCAATATATTGTTCATTGCGCAAATGAATCGAACAGCAATATTGCGCGGACAAATACAAATTATCAACAATGCTCATTTGATCGAATAAATTATAAAACGCGCGTCTGTATTCAAAAAACAACAGTGTGCTGCATACGGCACGCGTGTTGTACGCTCGTTTATTAGTAGCTAAGACCTGGTCATATTATGACCAGGTCTTAGCTATACTACCTGTAGCTGTAGTAAACCTAGAATTAGTTTGTATTTGTGGCTCAGTATACAAGATGTTCCATAAATATACGACAAACTTTTAAGGGTGGTAGGGGACATCAAAACAAACATTTTTTGCTTTATAAACATATGTCCGAAAACGCTTCGATTTCGAGATACAGGGTGTTCAAATTTGTTGAAAAAATCGTTTTTTTATTAATACCTAAAAAACGCTTCAGCCGATTTTAATGAAATTTTCAGTTTGTTGGTAACTTTATGAGGCATCTTTTGGATCTATTACAGTTGATACAGTAATTCCAGGCGCGATTTTTTCTACAAATTTTGACGTTTTCGGAAATGTTTATAAAGAAAAAAATGTTTGTTTTGATGTCCCCTACCACCCATACAAGTTTGTCGGTATATTTATGGAACACCGCTGTATATTTTTTCTATATGAATACTAATTTGGAAGTCCCAGAAATGCGCCAAATAATATTCATACTTAAAGAGAAATGTTTGGGGTTAAAATAAATCTGCGTTAAGGTTGAAAGCAGCAAGGCAGAGGGAAAGGACCTGAAGCTTTGACTTAACGAGCAACGATTTAATGAAAATACATCAAAAAGGAAGTGTAACTTCTTATGCAATACTTAAAGGTTCTACAGTAAAATTTAGTACATTACTTATAAGACGGTGCAGTTTACACTACAGACTACAGAAGCGAAACTTACGCAAAATCCATATACGTTCGGCAAATAGTGATTCTAATCAGTGATCTGCAACGCGTTTGTAAATGAACAAAACTATACAATGGATCAGTCAACGATCTGAAACGCTGCAAGTTTGTAAGTGGCAAAGTTATACAGGTCGGTCGGCGACGGTCGAACTGTATAAACGCCGTCCGGCAAAGAGTAAATCTAGTCAGCGACCTGGAAAGTAAGTTTGTAATGGGCAAAGTTATAGAGTTAGCCCGACAAACGCTATCCAGCAAATAGTGATATTATGTTATTTACACTACACACTATACAGAAGTGAAACTGGCTATCACAAAATCTACAACTTAATGTATATATAGAATAATATATGACTTGTTTTCCGTTGCCATGGTTACACATTAGTGTTAAACGACCCGAACTCGTATATAAGAAGTTGCATTTCAATAATTTGTCTAAGTTTTCGTTTGATATGCCCCACCGTGTGGTGGTGGGTTCGTAGCTTGGCAGTGCTGCTCATACAGAGTACCGTAGTCACAAAACTCTACCCTCTTACATCACGCACACCTTAATACCACAAGACAACATCCGACAGCGCCGTTATGTTCCTACCAGGTACCTTATACTACCTAAGTCTACATATGTTGTTCTCTTCTCTTTTCTTCCTCCCAGTTCCGTCCTCCTTTACTTATTTACCTCAATTTTACGCGGGATGGGAAAATACATCACGTTTCATAATACGCCGGTTATTAAATAAACGTCGCGAAAATCCTACAATTTTTGACTTTAAATTCTTTGTCATAACATTTCCACTACGCGCAGATTATAATTTGTTCAATTCATTCAAATGAGTGATCACACTCATTGTATATACATTAGAACGCTCAATTCGCAGAGCGTGGTCAGTATTCATCGTGCCAGAATTCAATTCAAATTTAAATTTATTTCAATCCATTGATGCTTCTGCATGTGGAGTCGTCATAAAAACATAAAATGTACAAAATATACAAAGTATCATATACAATATACAAAACAAGGTACAGTAATTATACAGGGTGTCCAAGACTTGCGTTGTCGGCCGATATATTGATTTTGGGTGAAGATAGAAAAAAAGTTTTTATACAAAAGTTGTATAAATTTTAATGGTCTATAACCTAAAAATATTTTCAATTATACAGCGTGGCAGACCCAAGTTATGTTTTTTTTTAACCTAGCACCCTGTTTTTATTTATTTTTTCAATTCTGCGCCTAAATGTGAATAGAAATTGTAAGGAAATCCATGCTCGAAAATTCAGTAATTTTTGAGTTATTCAAGTTTTTTAGAAATTTTTGACACATGCAGACCTTTACCTAAAATTCGACATATCCAAAACAGAAACCTTTATCAAACTGAAACTTTGAGGATCACTAGATAATAGACGAGCAAATCAATGTCTGTCCTAAAAAAATTAATTTATTATACAGGGTGTTCAAAATAATGTACTTCTTTTACCTAACTTCAATCACGTGTAACTTTTGATTGTTAAATACAACTAGGTTATTTTTTTGCTGGAATTGTATTCTTTAGGATATTTACTAACACTTTTATTAAGGGTTGTCCAAACCTAAACCTAATATTTTCGTATTAAAATAATAGGTTTAGGTTTGGACAACCCTTAATAAAAGTGTTAGTAAATATCCTAAAGAATACAATTCCAGCAAAAAAATAATCTCGTTGTATTTAACAATCAAAAGTTACACGTGATTGAAGTTGGGTAAAAGAAGTACGTTATTTTGAACACCCTGTATAATAGATTCATTTTTTTAGGACAGACATTGATTTTTCGGTCCATTATCTAGTGATCCTCAAAATTTCAGTTTGATAAAGGTTTCTGTTTTGGCTATGTCAAATTTTAGGTAAAGGTCTGCACGTGTCAAAAATTTCTAAAAAACGAATAATTCAAAAATTACTGAATTTTCGAGCATGGCTTCCCTTACAATTTCTATTCACATTTAGATGCAGAATTGAAAAAACAAATAAAAACAGGGTGCTAGGTTAAAAAAAACATAGCTTTGATCTGCCACGCTTAAATGGGACAGGCTGTATAATTGAAAATATTTTTAGGTTATACACCATTAAAATTTATACAACTTTTGTATAAAAACTTTTTTTCTATCTTCACCCAAAATCAATATATCGGCCGACAACGCAAGTCTTGGACACCCTGTATAATGACTGAATTATTGTCCTCAAGAAATTCCTGGCGATCATAATAGCATTTTCCTAGTAACATTTTTTTGCAGGCTTTTTTAAAGGCAATGGCGCTTTTTATTTATATTTTTAATAGTGTCTGGTAACTTATTATACAATTTGTGACCCCAATATCTGGGTCCTTTTTCAAACAGGGCTAGTTTGTGTTTGGGAGTTTTTAAATCCGAGCCAAATCTTGTGCTATAATTGTGCGTTGTGTTGTTACGTTCATATTCTGTTAATCTAGTCCTCGTGTCTATTAAGCATTGTAATATATAAATGCACGGTAAAGGTAATATTAATTCAATTCTATGAACTTTTGTCTACAAGATTCTCTCGGATTTAATCTCGCTATTATACGCAGGCTGCGTTTTTGCATTTTAAAAACACTTAAACTGGATGAAAATTTTCCCCAGATAGTGATGCAATAACTAATTGCAGAATAGACCTGAGCATAGTAAGTACTATAGATACGTTAAAAAATATTTCTAACGAGGATTTAATGACGATTACGTTATTAGTGTATTTGCCATATGGCACATACACTATTGGCGTCGGTCGGATGGCGGGACCTAGGGGTCGGACCAAAATTTCTCGACGTTTCATAGCCTCCTGAACACTTTGGCACCATTTTTGGAAATGTCTGTTTATATATGTATATATATATATATATATATATATTTATATATTTATATATATATATATATATATATGTGTGCGGGCTATAACTTTCGAAAGAGTTAATTGATTTTGACGAAATTTGGTAGGCACGTTAAAATCCATCACCGCACGAAGCCTATTTAAAATGGGCCAAATCGGACTATTTTAAGGGTGGTTTTTAGGGGTTGAAAAATGTTTTTGGGCCCAAAAATGCCGAAAAAATTCTCAGAATCGTTTCAAAATTGAAATTTAACCCTTTAGTAACGATTAAAATGTTCTGCTAAAATTTTAATAAAATCGGCCCGACAGGACCGGAGTTACAAATTTTATGAAAACACTAGTTTACGGATAGTGCTTTACTTACTGAAGGGTGTATTTAATTTGGTACCGAGGTTGCATTGATAAAAATTTTGAAATTAAGAAAAAAAATATTATTTTAAGGGATGTATTAAGGGGTTAAATTTTTTATTTTGTTCAAAAACAAACTTAAGTTTACATAATATAGCCACAATGCCAGTATTAGCAAATACACTATATTGTCGGCAGGGTTTTGGCACTGCGACACGAGTTTTTTTGTTAGATGATGACGGAACAGAAACTAAAAGAAAACACCGAGTGCATCCTGCATTAATGCGCAGAAAACAGGAATGATAATTGTGTACACTGTATCCGCAATTAATGGATGATCAAACCAAAACTATTCTTTACTGTACAATATAGATGCACTAAATTTTGACGATGCAAGTCGACAGTCAATGCGCACTCAACGTTTTCCCACTAGCAGTCACGTTACGCTCAAACTCAAAACTTAAAAGATTGCGAAGAAAGAATGTGTGCATTCAATTGGAGTGTGTGTGAGCGGATGATGCCCTATAGTGTGATTACGTTCATTCACATCAATGTTTTCGTTTTTTTCGAGACTGTGAGTGTGCCGTGAGCGTACCTATAGCTTGGAAACCAAGTTTTACAACGACTATTGCCAATATTTTCAGTATATGCATAGCAGTATACTGTTACACATGAACACAATAGATCTTATAGGTCGCGGTGGCTTCCTTCGGGCCCCTAACTTTTAACTTTTTTTAATACTGTTATACAGGCAAAGATACACTATTGTCGTTGATCGGATGGCGGGACAATAAATTGTCGACGTTTCATATAATTTTGAACAACTTGACAACATTCTTAATTCTATAATATATTTTTTTAATTATTTTTTTTGCGTTGCGGTGAACCAATTCTCAAATTAGAAATTTCAAACTGGGAAATTTTAACATTTAAATACAGCAGAAACTCATTAATCCGACATCTTACTCTCCGGGGCACTGCTAGAGTACTCATACTGGAAAGATACAGAAAGATCTCCCGGATTACAACAGCAGGTGCCGGCTGTATTATCTATGCCTGAGTAAACACCGGATAAGAGATAATGCATTTATGATACTGGAGAAAAACACCCAATTACTGATAATACTGGATTATGACGGCCGGATTAATGACATTCGACTGTATTTTTTTTAATCCGAATATTTTGCCGAAGGGCGAAGGTTCAATTTTAGCCGAATGTGGCCTAAGCTTCGGTCGGACTCTATTAACAACGTTACAAATCACTCGCTTATAATATAGCAGTTCAGCTTCGTCCGGGTGCAAATATGTATTTTCGCTTACTGTTCATCCCCCTTTTGTAGTGGCGTTAGTGTTTATAAACTCGGCGAATGGAAAAGTAAACACTTCACAAGAGAGAAGACGTAAAAGTAATATAAACTTTCTACAAATTACAAACAGTTATATGCATCACATATAGGATATGTAGGTAGTATAGATACACCTTCTCGATGAAGATTGTAACAACGGGAGAAGATGTAACAAAAGTGCTCTTTTCTGTTATCACATCCATTCTATACATGAACATTGATGTTAAATTTTCTAGTGGATCCTTTCGCAAGCAATTTCTTTTAAAGACGAAGCCACACTACAAGAATCAAAACTGTCTAAAATCGTGTAATACGACATCTTAAAAATCACCTAAAACTTACATAATGCATTCCCGGAAAACAATACTAATTTAAAACCATAATATATCATAAAATTAAAATTATTATGACCATCCTTGGCAATAATATGAATTTTATTTTATTTTACAAAAAAATAAAATTACACGCGACATGTTTCGGCAACTTGAGTTGCCATCATCAGGTATAACAAGAAATTTACATAAGAAATGGGTGTCTGTAATATAAATTAATTAATTATCAATAAATTGTTGTAAAATTATGAATTATAACCTTAATTTTTTACCTTATATTATAGTGTAACATTGTATTAAATTTAACAAAGTTAAAGTCGTTGAGAAACTCTACATGTCTTCAATAGAACAGATATAGATTTTTTACAAAATTGGTTCATCCATAACTGATGATGGCAACTCAAATTGCCGAAACATGTCGCGTGTAATTTTATTTTTTTGTAAAATAAAATAAAATTCATATTCTTGCCAAGGATGGTCATAATAATTTTAATTTTATAATTTAATAAGTGCAAGAGGTCAAATGGAGTCTCCTAATATAACATAATATATCAGTTGGGAAATTTATGATTTAAATAATCAAAATTTTTAACATGAATAATTTTTTAAGAAATCGTGTGATCACAAACAGCGTTTGATGTCACATTTTTATTATCTGCCTCAAAGAAATGGCTTTTATACTGCAAATTTCAAAATTATTTTTGGCCACTTTTAGTTTTATCATTTTTAATAGGTTCTGTTTTTAAAATGTAAGTGAAAATGTCTTAAATAGAACGGACAATTTTATATCATAAAAAAAGTTAGTATATAGTTGATGTGTGTCACATTATTCATTTACACATTTTGCAGAGTTGCAGAAAGCATTGTCAAAAGATTTGATTTGACAAATTTTGATCAATATGAGTAGAAAAATGGGTTTTCGAAGTGAAAATTGTACAAAAAAACTATGTTAAATACATGTATACCCAGGTTAAAAAAATATCGTTTCATTCGATCATTAATTTTTTTAGCAAGATCTCGATTTGAAATTCTACAATGTTTTTCTTATGGAGAAATATGTGTGGTCATAATCTGTCATTGTAAAATCAAATTTTCTGACAATACTTTCTGCAACCCAGCAACAATCTACTAACTTCATTTTTTTTTTAATAAGCTAAAATTATCTATATTTTTATTATTCTTTTTATTTAAAGCATTTCACTAATTCTTACATTTTTAAAAAACGGTTTAAAACTTGTAAAAAATAATGCAAATTAAAAGTGTGCCAAAAATCATTTTGAAATTCGAAGTAGAAGAACTAACAAGAGATAAAGTTGCGCTTGAGATTTGCCGAGCCTGTAGCCATAACCTATATGGCGTTTCAATGGCTCCTCAAACCCTTATAAAAACCCTTAAAATTTATACCATGTAACACAAAGATAAATAAAACTCGGGTCGCAGTGCCAAACTCTGCCGACAATATAGTGTATTTGCTAATACAGGCATTGTGGCATTATTATGTGAACTTAAGTTTGTTTTTTGACAAAATAAAAAATTTAACCCCTTAATACATCCCTTAAAATAATTAAATTTTTCTAAATTTCAATATTAGACATGGATTTTATCAGTACACCCAATTAAATACACCCTTCCATAAGTAAATCCGTATCAACAAACTAGTGTTTTCATAAAATTTGAAAGTCCGGTCCTGTCGGGCCGATTTTATTAAAATTTTAGCAGCACATTTTAATCTTTACTAAAGAGTTAAATTTCAATTTTGAAACGATTCTGACAAATTTTTCGGTATTTTTGGGCCCAAAAACTTTTTGGAACCCCTAAATGCAACCCTGAAAATGGTTCGATCGGGCCCATTTTAAATAGGCTTCTTGCGGTGATGGGTTCCAATGTGTGTACCAAATTTCGTTTCAATCGATTAAGTCTGTCGAGAGTTATCGTGTACACACATATGTATATATATACATACAAATATATATATATAAACATTTTCAAAAATGGTGCCAAAGTGTTCAGGGAGTTATGAAACGTCGAGAAATGTATGTGCCATATTATGGCAAATACACTAAAAATGCAGTGTAATAGTAGATATTGATTAGGTCTTAATTTGTGCGATTTTTTTCATATTATGAGTAATGGTTAATAGTTATACATAATTAAATTCCAGTAGGTAAGGTATGATACAAGATATTATTATGTACTGTGTATTATATAGATAATCGTACGCTTTCGTGACTCAACTCCATTAGCCATTATTGTTGAAGCCGATGTCGAATTATTTGTACCATTCTCCGCGTTGAACCGGCCTTTAAAATACGTAAGTATTCCAATACAGTTCGGGGCCTTTGTGGAAAGATATAAATAACGAATTTGTTTTCAATATTCTATTAAGTTATTATTTTCACATAAAAACGTTGCAGACATACAAGATGATTTACACCAGGAGAAAAATGAAAATTCGGTGATATGAAATTTTGACAAAAAAGCAGAAAGTTCGTTATTCAGTGGTCTAAGCGTTCTCAGACCCCTGTCCCCTCCAAAAAAATGTTTACTCAAAAATTTGTTTTTTTTTAGAAATAGTCAGAAAATTTTAATGCTAAAAATCAAATAACGTCTGTTTTGTTGGGAAAATGTTTTAATGCTCACATATAATTGGTAAGTCACGAGCCGGCGGACACCCTTCGGAGGCGTGGGCCCGGGGTACCTTTGCCCCGCTTACCCCCCCCCCCTAACGCCGGCCCTGATTTAATGATAATTATAATTTAATAATTAAGTTATACCACTAAAATGATATGACACTATGGGGAATAAATAATGTTTGTACCTACCACAAGTGCTGCCTCTCGTGGATAATTGAAAGAACTACTTTCAGGGAAATGGCTCTTTGAACTTAGATACGTTTTTCAAAAGTTTAAACATCTATATCTCCAAAACGAAAGCCGATTGAAAAATAGTTTATAGTAGATTGTATTTCTAGTGTCCTAATGAGGTATATTACTATCGAGTGGTGACAGTATATTAAAACGAGCGATTTAGCGAGTTTTAACAGTTACACGAGTCATAATATCATTATGCACGAGAAATATCTGGTATTTTTTGCCATACCCACTGTAAAATAGCGACTTTTCAATTAATTTTCAATATTTTCAAAAATGTTTGACAGTTCATTTGCGTCGCACAGTAAATAAACATAAATCATTATGGAAAATGTTTCCTTACCACACTAGTGTGTTTTGAAAACAATTTCAACACACCTGTCTGTTAACTGATCCATTCCATGCATACATACACGCATGTAAAGTAGCTATTTTATAGTGGGTATGGCAAAAAAATAATTTCACATTTTTTGCTTACAATTCAATCCCGAACACGAATTTTCATTAAAATTAAATCACTGATGGGCATAGTGAAAATAGTTTTGCTATAAACGTGTTCTATTTTCTTGAGTCCGATAAAAGTGATTTTTTAGCTGAAGTCGAACTTAAGGTTTTTTCTCCTTCTGTATAAAGCAAAAAAAATTAAGGAAAAGGCACTTTTAGTTTAAGATAAAGTGTTTATTTTTTACCAGATAAAAATATTTTGTGTGACTAATTTCAAAATAATATGATAAAGTAGTATAAGAACACGCAGCAATGGCATTAAACGTACCTTTAGTTTCGACAAAACGTTCAGTTGGCCGAAGGCGGTTATTTTGTTGAAGGTGTAACTTTTGCAGGTCGAAGGTAGCCAAAGCCGATTATTCGGTCGGACTATATAGCTATTAGTTTCGAAGCTAAATTCTTATATTAATAGTATCTAATATTGTTTTTTCGAGATAAATTCAGCGGCGAACTCAACATTTTTATAACATGTTCCATTTTTGAGCTATATCCAAAAACTGATATGCTGTCTTCCAATCTAATCGTTTTTGTTTTATACATTAGTAATAATTACAAAATACCTAATCATTATTTCTATAAGAATAAGAATAATACTGTTTACATCTAGTGATTTTGAACAGACTATTGGGACCTGTCAAATGAGCATATGACATCTGGTGGCAGAAAATTGTATCAAAACGGGGGAAAATTTTACATGCTAACAGTGCAAATTTATCGTGAAATTGGTTATTACAAGAATAAAACAAGTAAAATAAACAAAAAGTTTATCGAAAATGGAATTTGCGACGTTTTCTAATATCATGGCATTAAACACTATCAGTTATTGCCTTGTAAAACTTACTTTACAGCGAATTCTTTTTTAATGAAATGTGGAAAAACTGTATTTATGAATTAAAAAAATATTTTATATTAATAATAAGATGTACTCATTATCATACTGTACTACAATAGTTAAATCTCTGAATATTGACAAAATTAGGACTAATTATGTGTATACAAATATTTTGAGGTTAACTTACCTACTTATTACAATATAACATATTATGTTGCAGTTATGTGTTTACATTATTCACCTAACACAGCCTTAAAGGAGCATTGAACGGATAATTAATTTCGTGGAGATTTTCTTTTAATTTTGATGTTTTTAAGCAATATACCGTAAATATTACTACTTTTGACAGTTCACTTTTCATGTATTTTTCTCGTTATATTTCCGACATTTGATAATATGTTCGGCTTTGAGAATCTGTTTCCTTCAACGAAATTCCTTTGTTTTGGATTCGTACCGGCCCAATCACAAATTGCACTTATATATTTTATCATTTCTTATCACTTTGAAAATCATAAAATTACACGCAAAAGTATACCCCGTATATGAAATTTCCCCCCCTCTGCGCCATGTTTTTTAAACTCCACCTGGGCTTGAGAATAGCCGAGAGTGTAGCGGCGCTGTTGTTTACATGGTGTTGCTATGGTTTCTCTATTACAAGTCTCCAGTTCTCGGGTTCTAGCCCGAGAGCTGGTAAAAGTGTCAATTGGATTTTCAATTTAATATTAAAAAAAAAAAATAATGAATTGAAAATATGAATTGGTGCTAGGCCCAAATAACCTTAGCTGTTGGTGGTCTTTAAAACACAATCACTAAACTCCACCTATCTGACGGATCCCAATAGACAGCTTTTAGTTGATTTTAAAATAACATTTTTAAAATATTTTTTTTTAATTTACAAAAATATGCACCGGCAGGATGGTTGTTTGTCACTGTTCATATACACACTTTCAGAATATGTAAAATTGTGTAGTGTTTGTTGTGGTTGCGGAGCATGCTTTGTGTTTTTATTATACAATGAATTTTTAATTAAAAATTTAATAAATACACTTCAATAGATCATCAAACTGCAGTATGAGTGTGAATTCTGTTATTCTCAGCTATTTTGAAAATCGCTAATAGGTACCTATATCCAGAAGATACATTAGTTATTTTAAGTTGACTTAGTCCTGTGGTGTCTTAAAAGAGTAGGTATTCAACAAGAGTCGACATTCGTGATTCGATAGGAAGCTGATTTTCAACACAGAACTATTAAAATTGGCGCACAACCAATCCCCCTATATTATTAAACGAGTAAATCTTGTATATGTATCTATGTATATATATAAATATTTTCTCGAAAACGGCTCTAACGATTTTGATCAAATTTACCGAAAAGGGGTTTCGGGGGGCAAAAAATCGATTTAGCTAGGTCTCATCCCTGGAAAAATTCGTTTTCCTATCGATTTTATCATTTTTAAAAACGGTTTTTTGACCTGTCAAAACATTGTAATATCGTGAGTAGGCTTTGGAGAAAACAAACTACTTTCATTATTTATATGTCAAAATTATCTGACAGAATTTTTAACTTATTAAAATAATCCGTGAACTATTTGTATAGTAAAGAATAACAGAAATAAAAACTAAACGTAATTATGTAAGTAGTTTTAACTAATATTTAAATAAATAGATACCTAAGTATGTTATTTTTATATTACCTATATAAAATATGTATATTATGTACGTTAAATATAGTATGACGTATAATCTTACCTAGACTTTTTTTTCTCAAAAAAGAATAACGATTTTGATGAAATTTACAGAATGGGGATTTTTCGGGGCGAGAAATCGATCTAGGTAGGAATCTTGGTCCCAGGGGGAGCAATTAAAAAAAAGAGTTTTTTTATTTATAACTCGGTCAATTGTCAGATCGATTCGAAGCCTATTTCTACATAGATTTTGTATAATATATCACAAGGGTTAAAACTGTAAATGAACACTAATATAAGAAGTGTCTTGCACAATATGTAAATAATGACAAATAGGCGGCCCGAAGGGCCGCACTTTTGGCACCGCGAGTCTGTGTAAAAACACATCGATTTTTGAAAACTATTGTTAAGATACATACAAAAAAGTTTTGTTTAAAAATTTGCACGGCGACGCAGGCATGCAGTATATCAAAACACATCGATTTTTAAAAACTATGGTGAAAAGAGGCATGCAAAAAAGTTTTGCGCTGCAGGTTTATAGTCTGTCGTTTGTTATTAAAAGATATAATATGAATTCTATTTCTTCGAAAATCGATTTTTGTGAGTTTTTCAGTAGGTACCTTCTATGCAAAAAAAATATTTGAAATTTACTGAAAGTTGCTAAGATGACATCACAGAGAAAAAGTACTTCGATAAAGTTGATATTTGGTATCAATGTTTAAAAATGGATTATTGAAACGGCAACGGGCAAGCAGAATTTCATCTGATTCGAACATTTTTACAAGATATTCAATCTATGAAAATCGGTTTTTGCGAGCTCTTCAGTCAACAAAACAATAACGGCGGTAGATTTGAAAATGGCGACCTAAGTAATATTTACAGGAAAAAATGCTTGATTCAAGTTGATACTTAGTTTTTACGCTTAAAAATACACATAGGTATTTAAAATATTTAACAGAAACAATTATTTAAATTATGTTTCAGAAATAAATTCGTTTCGGAGTAATATTTTGAGAAAATAATATCTCACAGCATACAAGTACTATTTTTTTGAACTCATCCGAGCAAAGCTCGGCACCCAGATATTAGAGACTTAAACGGGTCAAGGTTTTTGGAATGTTTCAACATCGAAGGGAACCGCTCCGAGTGTCGCCTGTTATAAAACCGACCGACTCTTTTGGTTTTTTATTGTTAAAAGTTGTACGTGGTCGTGATCTACATAAGGTATTGATTTTGCTCACAGATTAAATCACTGGGAGATGGATGTTCCAGTCCATTGGAATTGGAGAAGAAAATATAACCAATGAACGAGAACGAGATCCGCTTGAAGAGTGCTCAAACATGACAAGGACGCAAGAAAACAACGCCAACTTATCATTGGCGTACGCATGCGCGTCCGTTAAATGTGTACCTACTATATTTAGATATATATGTAATTTTAACAAAATCGATATTACAGATACATGTTTTACCGGCCGACTAATGTGTGCAATGTTTACTTACTTATACATAGGTACGCATATTAATAATATAATAAATTATCATTTGTGCGCATTTCCACTTTATCATGTTTGTATGTGCCTTATAGTACTGATACTCGCAGATACTATTTTACATACTAAATAACAATATTGTTCTGTATACATAATCCATGTCTGTGGTTGTAATAATAACGTTTTAAATTATCTAATTGGATTACAATACGACTAATTCAATGTACATAATACCTAAAGACTTACAATGTAACTATAGTATGTCCTCCGGCCCGTTATAGCATACAAAAAAATCGACCAAGTGCGACTCAGACTCGCGCACCGAGGCTTCCGTACAATAATAAAAATAAGAAGTTAGCCGTTAGGTAGGGGTCAAAAATTAACAGATTTTTTTTATTTTAGCTTGTTTTTAAAAAGTTTTTGAAGTTACACTTCTTTTGGCGCGTTATGAAAAAATGATGAGAGTGAATTTTTACGATGCGCGCGCATCGCGTCACGAAAATTTAACAGGATGAAGTTGCAGCATTAATGATTTACATAGTTACCATATAAACAAATATAAATAAATTTACTCCAGTCCTTTTGTTATTTTATATCAATACATTATTTGCATGCAAATTAAAAATTAGTTCTTAATCACGCCAAAGAAGTACAACTTTTAACACGCGTACAAAGTACACGCATCCATTTTTTTTAGTTATATGTATTTTATTTTGTTCTTTTCAGTGTTCCAAAATTTTTCCGTATCAAATTTAATTAAATTAATTTTTAAAGTAAAAAAATATACATATATTAACAAAATATTTGATGAAAAAAAAACAAAAAGATTGCGATCCGAAACCCGGGATCGAACCGGGTACCTTTAGACCTTCAGTCGAACACTTTACCAACTGAGCCAGTCATAAGAACAATTATTTTTAGTAACAGTATAAATTTCTATAAATAATAAAACATTACTTTTATACATTTACGAAACGTGTAAAATAGAATAAAAAAGAGATATTATTGACGAAGCGAATGACAGAAATGAAAGAATTATCATCTATAGAGCGAGGAACATTATATTATATTATATTTTAATCGTATTAAAATAAGGCCGATCCCGTTTTATTTGCAGTCCCTAACAAGCGCACTGATGTACACTTCTGTCAATACAAATATAATATAAAAGTGAGTCCAAATGGGAAAAATTAAATATTTACAATGCAATTTATACCCGTGTAATTGACGTGACGGTTGTGAAACGGGTGGAGGAAGTTCGCCGGTTTATATTGAGCGTTCGCAAATTTATATGAATACCTACGAGTCTAATTTTATATTAGTTCGCGATTTTATATTTTTTCACTTTTCAACTTATTAAGGCGCATTAGGTAAGAATTTGATATTGCCAATAATTCATATTCGCGTTCGTTTATGCGAATTATTTCCAACATTTCGAACATTTGAATTTATATTCGTATCAAGCAACTACGAATACTGCAGTGTAAGTAGAGAGTCGAAAACGCCAGAGCACAGTGTGGTTCAGTGGTTAGCGTCACGGCCTAGCTGGATCAGACTGCCGTGGGTTCGAATTCCGCCTCCGCTCATGAATGATTTGTAATGTAATTTAGTTGTTATTTAGTTGTTGTTTAATGTAATCAAGACGCTAATGACCTAAGTTGTCGACGCGTCTATAATTTACAATAAATAAAATAAAAATCGAAAGCGCCAAATTACTTTTCTTAAAATTTGATTATTGATATTGATGTAGGTATTATTATATTATTTCATTCATTCACATCGTATATATTCTTTGTCTAAATTTTAATAAGAAAAATAACTATATCATACTATGTCTATACGGTCTGTTTGGCATAAATAAAACATAATTTTCTTAGAACATTTGCATTCGTGAATATATCAGTTCCGTATATTCGTATTTGCGAATATCGAATAATTGACATTTCTAGCAACACTGGGTATAGGTATTGTAAAAGCGCGACGGAAGTTGTAGAGGGGGTAAGAAGATAGGAATACAACCGCGGTACTAGTATAGAGTAAAAAATAAATGAAAAGGCGTTCAATAAATTGTCGTAGATGGCACTTACGTAAAAGTTTGCGATACGTGCGACAATATTCTGAAGCAACTTACTTTGAGCACGCCAACTTTCACATAAAGGACTTCCGTAAGCTTTATTCATAAATATTATTATATTATGTAAATCAAAAATTGTTTACGTCTGGTTTAAGGTAAATTGGACTTAGGTCAGTTAAGAATTGCCTGTACTTTTTTTTGGACTCGTATAAAAATAAATACATTCTGGGGAAAATAGGTAATGAGCGTTTTAAGAGTAATACCCAAGAGATTCTGTGTTAAGAAGATAACGCCTATTTATTATGCATAGAATATACATTAGGCAACAATAACATAGGCGCTGGTTGAAATTTAAAACCTCGCAACTCATAATTTCGGGATAACACACATGTGAATGTGAATGTGAGAATGTCCCGCGGCGTTGTAATAAATCATAAATTATTATATCTGGAACTATTGAACCGATTTAAAAAATTCTTTTACTAATAGAAAGCTACACTATCCCTAAGTGATATAGGCTAGATTTTATTTTGATAAATTTGTCAAGTTCAATAAATAAAAGATTCAAGCTATAAAAATGTTTCACATCTGCCAGGCGTCCTGCGACGGCTCACATTTTTTTTATAGCTAAGATGCTGTTTTCAAGTAAGTACTTATACATTTATTTTGCCTGATGAAGTTATAAAATATATCTACTTAAAAAACGTTGCGGATTTAGCAAATAAAAACATTGTTTCATTGTTTAAGTTTCCATTACTCAAATACTAATTTATATAGAATGGGCGTTAATAAAATCAACTAATTTGTTAAATTGACCTAAGGACGTACAGCATCCGAAGCTTTTGATATTACTTAGGAAAAAGCCTGTATATTAGTATTGAAATATTGATTTGTAACCTGAACACAATCTAATATCGGGCGATTTAACATTCAAGTAACATTTCTACAATTCATAATAACTTAGAAGATGTCTCCAGGGACGTTAGTTATAAAGTTTGGAACTTTAACTTTAAACGTTAGATTTGAGTGGTTTTAATAGATGTCACTAAAATACACTTTTGAATTTATTTAGACTTAAGAGCTTTTGAACTTTAAAATGTATCAAAATCTATATAAGGTATAACAGGAGGTTTGTGTTCTAGGATCCAAAATAAACACTTCCGCGACACACCAAATCCGTGACTTTTCACTGAGTTACTCTATATAGCAGAAAAACATCAAAAAATGTGCGACGGCCGAACTGTATGAATGCCGTCCGGTCAAAAACAATGCTAGTCAGCGATATGGAACGCGAATTTGTATAAGTAGTCAAAGTTATTAACAGTTCGGCCGGAAACGCCGTCCGGAAAAGATTGACATGTTGTTTACACTACATCTTACATAAGTTAAACTTATACTTACGCAAAATTTACATCTAAATATTAAAAATTGACATTCAGAGAAAAATATAAGTGATAATATGTAGGTATCTATTAAACGGCCAAAACTCGCATAAGAAGTTACAGTTCAATAAAAGTGAACTGCAGTTAAATTAATTTGCAATTAAATATCTTTTTCTCAATGTAAATCAGCATATTGGTTAATGTAGGAGCAATTTCCTACAAAAAATCAAAGGACGTAGAGTAAAATGCTGCCAGCTCTCACTCTATTGTAGGTATAAGTCAATGATAAGCTGTAACAGCAGACACCGGGAATCCCTTGGGTCCAGACAATAAGCACCATTCACGCGCCTCCGACGAACGAAACGAGTCTTCGAGAGCACGAGCATTCACTTCATAATTTATATCAATCTTATTTTGACGGGAAAACTCGAATGGAACGGAACAAAATGGAATAGATGAAGAGAGAAAGAGATAGAGAGTTCGCACCGTCAACTCTAACAGCCAACTCTGAATATTGTATGATACAAGGCAAGTTTTGCTTTCTATAAAATGTAAAAGTTACATTAAAATGATGAATCACTTGCTTCTAATGTAAAAAGTTCAGTTCTTATACGTATCAGTGCGAAAACTATGTACCTGTAAAAGTATTAAAGCTTTAGATCACGGAAATTTAGACGATCAAACTTCTGATAGGTATACGTATATCGATAATTTGTTAGTGTATTTGCCTATATTATGGCACACACTAATTGGCGTCGCAGTCGAAAGGCGGGATCTAGGATTAGAAAGATATTGTAAATTTTAGACGCTCGACAACAGAGGACTCAGCGGGATCTAGGGGTCAGAGTGACGGATCATATATAATAATACGTTTATGGAATGAACTACCATCTATCTTTATTTAACTACAACTGATCGTTTAAGAACAGTTGTCATACGTACTTGATGAACAGTATTAATTGATAATAATAGTTTTTTTATACGGCTGAAATGCAATTGAAAGATTTTTTCGTTGGAGAGCAGCCAATTATATAATTGTTTCGAAACATATAGGAAAAAATCATTTTACCAACCAGTGGTCACAATCAGGATTCTAACCTGAACCTTTCCACTTTCGCGGCGGAATGAGCTTACAACGATTGAGTATTGTAAGCTCATTCCGCCGCGAAAGTGGAAAGGTTCAGGTTAGAATCCTGATTGTGACCACTGGTTGGTAAAATGATTTTTTCCTATATGTTTAGAAACAATTATATAAGTGGCTGCTCTCCAACGAAAAAATCTTTCAGTATTAATTGATGTTCTGTATAATATTATTATGTTAGTATATTAATACTTATAATTATCTCCTTATAAATTTTGATGTTTATTTTAATTTTAATTATTTTAATAACTGTTATATTATATGTACCATTGTAATTTTGAAAGGGGCAACACACATAGCCTTTCTGGCTTTGTTGCACCCTAAATAAAGTTATATTCTATTCTAATATATATATGTATATGTGTGTTAGCACGATAACTTTTGAAAGACTTAATCGATTTAAACGAAATTTAGTACACAAGTTGAAAGCCATCAATATGTACGAGGCCTATACTTAAAATGGGCGCATTCGGAACATTTTAAGAGTTGTGTTTATAAGTTAAAAACAATTTTAGGGTTCAAAAACACTAAAAAAATTAGCGGAATTGTTTCAAAATTGAAATTATAACCCTTTAGAAAAGATTAAAAAGTGCCCCTGACATTTTAACAGAATCGGCCAACAATAGTTAATTCCTAAGTGAAGAATGTATACAGGGTGTTTCTTAGAAAGGGTAACGGAAAATAACGTTGAGAACATTTACAATTTTGTAGTAAGCTATGGACCATAAGACCTACTGTAAATATGTAGTGGATTACATAGAAAAAATAGTACAGCGAATTTTTAAAACAATTTTCAATAGCAACGGTTGATTATTAAGAGTACCTCGGAATCTCCTTAATTAAAAAAAATCAAAGCATCTACTATACATAACATTTACATTAGGTCTTATGACCCATAGCTTACTACAAAATTGTAAATGTTCCCAATGTTATTTTCCCTATGTTACTTTTTCTAAGAAACACCCTGTATAATTTGGTGCTTACGACCAATATTGAAAGAAAAATGTAATCGTTTTTAAAGATGTATTAAATAAATTATTAATGGGTTAATTTTTTTATTTTATCCAGAAACAAATTAACAAATTTAAGTTCACATAACGTTACATTTTTGAATTCCAGAATGCACATAATAAAATTACACTGTTCGAATGAATATATGTATACTTAATACCTACTTTTCAATGAAAAACAGAAGCCCCATTTTCTGTGTACAATTAATGGAAACAGTTTGTATGTAAAATTGATTAAATACGGCATTAAAGCATTAAATGGATAAACCAATTCCAAACATACGTTTACTCTAGTTGTATTTACTTTATTTGCTATATGTATATTTCCTTTTATTTACATACATGACAGACGTCAAAGAACAAACTGCTATACATCGTCGGGTACAGTCTTAGCAAACTGTTAATATGGTAATGCATGCGATGTGATACTTAGACTGGACTTTTTCAGAAAGACATTTATATTTTTATAGGTACATGTTACTATTGGATGTTGTAGAGATGTTGATAATAAGGGCATTTTCGAATTTTTCAAATGAAACTTCTTTAGGCGCGATAGTTAGTTAGGAGTGATTCCGGATCGCATATGGAAAAAGCGAAACGGTGGGTAAGGAGAAAGGAATACAGCCGCGGTACTAGTATAGAGAAATCAGTTAACTTGCTAACTGCAGACAGCAGTAACTTTCTTCTCCTTCGAAGGAGGGTGCATACATTTCTAGGGAGTCGAAAAGCATTCAACAACGGTTATTGGGAAATAGTTGGAAAACTTCAATTAACAAGGTTATTATCAATCAGAGAGCCGATAAAATTTTGAAAAAAAAAACGATCTCATTCAAAAACGCGCGAAAAAAATCATCTCGCGGCGCTGCCTTTAAAATGTATTGTCTTTTTCAACAGCTGTATTTATTTTAATTTGAATGTACACATATTTCATAAAATAAAGAACGCTATAAACCTTGCTTTATAGTTTATATCCCCTACCGACAGCTTTATTTAAAAAGAAGTTTAAATTACCATAGATTTTTAATAAAAATTACAAGTTTTTTTCGCTATGAATACCTTCTATACCGTAGCATACATAACATTCTCGGTATGTTTATTCGCACCATGTAATTACATAATAACATCGTGTTATAGCTATGCATCGTATAATTTATAAATCATAAATTAGGAAACTCGCTTTTCACGGTTTCATAAATAATAATACACAATTCCTTCAAAACTACAGCCCCTTTGGCTAATAATCCTGTTTCAATATCTTCTGTAAACAAAGACAAAAACTTAAACATTCACAATCGAACTAAAACTTCATCGGACAAAAAACAAAACTTACTAAAAGTTAAAACCAATACTAAACTGCTTAAAACCGTTTTAACCGATTTGTGATTTACGTTGCGCGCGCATAATTTGACGGGAAAAATGACGTCACGCCACTCAAAAATTTTTGCCACAAAACGCAACTTTAAACTCTTATAACCTTATCATTTTTTTAAATATCTTAATAATTCTTTTTAAGTTTTACCTCGTTTCGCTTTAATCTTTATTTTCGATAATAAACAAAAATAGAGTAAACTTTTCCGTTGACCCTCTAAGGGCAATGTCTCACCGAGCTACCACTGTAGTACAACAGGTTGAGCTGCCAGGCTGCCAATACGACTGCCAAAATAGGTTTTGCGTGTAGATGCTCGTAGCTGCAACCAAGCTGTCAGCTCTACCGACTGGAAGCCGGGTTAAGCACGCTTCATATTATATAACTATAACATGAATTTTAGCGGCATATCACCATCAGTTGAGCTGCCATCGGTAGCTCGGTGGAGGCATCACCCTCAGTCGGTTAAAAATGATCGTCTACAGGTGAGCGATCGGGAACCGCTGCCGTTACCCTATACATATTCGACGATACAGTAACAACATTGCATTTATTTTACATAACTTGATTTTCTTTACATTTATTTGTAACGCATTAAAATATTTTACATAATACAGCCAAAAACGACTAGCAGTGTAAAAATACATTTGTATGTGAGAAAAATGTTGAATGAAAGCGGAAATATGATATGTATCTATGGCCGCAAGGCAAATTCGTTTATGTTACATTTCTCTCTTATTTACAAAAATCCACAGTTTACAAGTGTTGACTTACGGAATTTAACAACTATATTTTCAAAGAGCCTCGGTTTTAATGGCAGATCTGTAAGTGTGACACACTAATAAACAAATAATATCTTATTATAAAGATCTTTTTGACTTGATTTAATAATATCGTAGATCTTCATATAAAATTAATAATAAATAAATAAAACACAATAAAATTTGATTTAATCAAGACGAGTCTAAAATATGTCTGATCACAACGAAATTATAATTTTGAATTACATGTTTGTTTCAAAAGCGTAGCTAATAGAAACTGCCAAAACAAAACAATGTTGTGTCGACAATGTAGAGTATTATGTTGACTCAAAATGACACAACATTATAATTGAACCAACAAAAATATTGTCTTGCATATTAATGCATAATAACAATAATACAACGATGAAATATCAGACGAATGAAAATCATTATGCGTGAATTTTAAACCTAAATAAACCCGCAAAATCGGGGAGTAGGATCGTTTCGAGTTTAGATTTTAAATGTACGTTGGCGAACGATTTTCATTTGCGATTTTGCAATTAAAGTTTGGTAATAAGATGCCTCGAAACATGTTATAGTTAGCGCTGTTTCGTTTTATTGCAGTGTAAAAACATTAATTGACCTGGATGTTTTTAGTCACTATTTTGCCGAAAATCTGACATAAGTCATTTTTTCTTGTGACCACATTTATAATGTAGATTGTGGATTATATAGAAGTATGTATATTACTACCGTGCTGACACGAAACACGTTCGCTGTAAAACATTTTTTACCATTCAGTGCCGTGTCAATCAAATTTCATTTTTTTAATCGCTAGCTGTTTGGGTTACCAGGGCCTAACTATTATCTATACCAGCGTTTTCTAAGCTTTTTCGCCTACGGATCCCTTGAGATTAGTAGATATCCCAGTTGATCTATACTAATATTATAGAGGAAAAGTTTGTATGTTTGTATGATTACTTGGAAGTAATCGGTACTTTTGCTTAGATTAATCAAATTAATCGTACTTAAGAATCTTCTCGAGTGGGTAACGTATACTTAAAATATTGAAATTAGTGGGGTCAATACCACACTCCATACTTTAAATCTGAAACGAGATGCTTAATTTAAATAACAACGATGTTCTAACGATCTCGGTTTATATGCAAGTGTGTTGTTTCCAAGCTATCGCTAATTATAATAATGGTAAGAATATTCTTAAAATACCAATAAAGAGTATTAGATTTTTGAACACAAAATAATTTTATTTAAAATACAAACATGCCTTAAAAATAAAAATTATCGTACGCCTATGAATAACCACGATCTAGAAAGTGGGGGGGGGGACGATTAACATTTTTCCTTATATCTATACCAGCTTTACAAAGTAATGATTAAGAATATTAACTGCGCTACCACCATCAGTCACGTTCTTCCACCACATGATATGTTAAAGTCATAAATAAATATGCCAAGCAGCGACCAGGGGGTTTCACTACCGTTAGGATACCGAAATGCCAATTATTCAGTATCCTACCATAGTTGTTAATATTACGGAAAGTACGAAGGAATAAAAAAACCATTATTTAATCTGGAAATAAGCTAGAAATCCCGTTTTATCAATATTTTTTTACTTCGTGTATTTTTTAGTTCAAAATATATAAATATTATTTATTCTCATATATTTTTCGCTATTCTTCAAAAGTTGGTTTCTGTATCCTGAAGGAAACAAGTAAAATTAATTAAATGGATATTGAATAAATTTCTCCTGTAGTAACGGTGAAATATCATACAACTGTGTTGCGAAACTGACATAATTAATTATCTTCGAACAGTGAGCATATTATTCTAATTTCCTTGATTCTCTTTGCCTACTAAGAGAACTTTTTTTATCTATACTCCAGATAGTTTTGTCGCATATTTGTGCTGTGAAAATGCAATTTTTTGAGGTTATGTGTAGCTGTCATCGTATCTAATTGTTTCATTTTTGAAGTGAAAACTTCTATAGGTGCACCGTGCACACTTTTTCCTGGACAGTGAATATAAGTCTGATCCGTCAGGCTTAGAGATGAAACGCTCATTCGGGTATAAACTCGGGGGAGCCGAGTTTAGCCGAGCGAGGGAGAAACAGTCAGCTGTGCGACTGCTTTGCCCGGCCGTGTTTTAATGTAACTATGGTATAGTCCACAAGAACTTTCGAAGCGCTTAACATACTTATACAACAATGGTAACAACAATAATAAATTGAAAATCCAATTGACACTTTAACCAGCACTCGGGCTAGAACCCGGGAACTGGGGACTTGTAATGGAGGAACCATAGCAACGTCATGTAAACAACAGCATTGCTAAACGCTCGGCCATTCTCAAGCCCTCGTCGTTATGGATAAGTATAAGAAAACAAACTTGACATTCGTGGCTATATAACAATGTCAGAAATTGGAAAAAAGCAACAAAAATGTACATAATCAAAGTAATTGTTTTTACACTGACAGAATTTTTCCGTACTATTTTTCTAGCAAAGTGGCGCCACAGAAGATACGCACAGGCCTATATAAATATATTACTTCAAATCGATTACGATCGCCATAGAAATCTTCATTTCGGCTGTGCGGTCTTAAGCACACACAATATTTTTTAGCGTGTCTCACCGATATAGAAATCTAAATCATGCTGTATTCAAATGAAGTTGCAGTTCAATCGGGGTGGGGAGGGGGATGTTCAACTCAAGCAACGACATTTAACGAGCAGTCACTGACACACGCTTGCAATATGTATTTTATGTGCATCATAACTCTGGACCGCGTCTGTCAGTCCCGTCATTCCCACCACCGCAACCGCAGAAACGGCAGTACGTCATCATCATTCTGAAGTGTATAATGTTCGGTCGTCACTCCCATCACGGCGACGACGGCTGTCATGCCCAGGGACGGATTAAAATACAAACAAAACAAACGATCGCTCGGGGCGGAACGTTATTCAGAACAGAAAAAATGACGGAAAAAATAAGATATTATTTCGATGGCGCAAAACTAAACAAAGACAAATACAGCGTCAAAGTTCCGACATTGACTAGATTATAAATTCCCTAACTTATTTGGCCTATTGCCCTGTTTTCAGAAAAAATTACCCAATACCTTTCCCTAGAAATATACTTTTTTAGGCGAAATATGCACTGACGTATCTATATTTCTACCTACGGAGCATTGCAAAAATGTTGCAGTAAATAAAACACCATGACGCATAAATTATAAAATTATTTTTTTAAATATCGGTTATATGCATTTTGTAAACATGTACGAATGGTTTCTCAAAATTTTCTTTTTCTTTGTTTGTTTACACCCCTCCCCCAATTGTTTCCAAGAATACTACCGATCCCCCCTAGAGAGCTCCAGCCCCTCTCCCCAAAGGGAAGGGAATCGCCCACTTTGAGAAACTCATGGGCTAGATTATAGACTACTAGCGGCCCTGTCCGGCATCGCCCGGGTGCTAAGAAAACCCGAGTGCAATACACTACTCACTCGCTTCGCTCGTTCGCTAGAATATTATAAATACACTACTCACTAGCTTCGCTCGTTCGCTTGAATATTGTAATTACATTACTCATTCGCTTCGCTCGTTCGCTTGAATATTGTAATTACATTACTCACTCGCTTCGCTCGTTCGCTTGAATATTATAAATACACTACTCACTCGCTTCGCTCGTTCGCTTGAATATTATAATTACGAACAAATTTGATTACCATAAAAAAAGTTATAGTGAGTCAACCTTAAAAGATAGCCATATGCTGTCGCGGACTTTTTTTTTAGAACTTTTAAAGGGGAACAATTCCGTCCTACATGATTTTTGCGTAATTTTAACCATTTACGCAGCGAAAGCTCTCAAAAGGAATAATTTTTTCCGTTTTTGCAACATTTTTCATTGATGCTCCGGTCCTATTAGTCGTAGCGTGATATTATATAGCTTAGTCTTCTTCAATAAATGGGCTATCTAACAAAAAAAAATTTCAAATCGGACTGGTAGTTTCTGAGATTAGCGCGTTCAACCAAACAAACAAACTCTTCAGCTTTATAATATTAGTATAGATATGCAAGGTTGCGTGTAGTGACACAACGTGGCCTCTATTCGCACTAACCGACAGTTAGTTTTCATTTGAGGCATGTAAAAAAATACTCTCATTGGCGTGCCGTAGTCGAGTAAAAATTAAATGTTTATTCAAAAAGTCTGTTATAAGTCAGAGGGTCGGTAATAGCTATACCTGTTCCTGTTCGTGCGTTTTTATTGTTTAGTGCATCGCTTGTATCGTGTTGCATGAACAGAAAGTGAACGAGCCCTGCACTTGTCACGACATATGGGATGACTTTACTCCTTCATTGATAGATATGCGACTGGCAGCCTCCAATCGAGTCCAGTTGCACGTCCGTATATAGGTACTAAACACGCGAAACTGTGTTTACTGTAGCAGGACATTCACACGTTATTTATACAGGCTGACTTTGAAATCTATAGTCTATACCAGCGATCGGAATTAGCGCCCCGCGGGCTAGATCCGGCAATCATCGAATTAATTATTTTCCGATCGCTAGTCTATACTAATCTATATCTACTAATGTGATAATATAAAAAAATAAATTTGTATCTGTTACCTCAAAACTCGAGAACCACTAAACCGATTTGAAAAAATCTTTCATTGTTTCAAAGTCTGCTTCTTAACGAGTATAACATAGAGTATGTACGTTATGAAAAAAGGGGATGAGCTGCGAGCGAAAATATATTATATAAAGCAAGTAGAGTATCCCGAACGCTCTCTCTGAGCTAAACTGGTGTACCTACGCTGGCTAAACTATTTGAGTTACAGTAAAGTGATTAATCAGAAGTTCAGAATGACATTATTGAAATAGTGAAAGACTATAGGGACTAGGGAAAGCAATGTCGATCTCGCGAGATCTCAACCCATTTTTCGAGATTTAATCTCGTGGGCAGGCAATCTCGTTTTTGAAATCTCGAACGAGATTTCAAGAACAAACGCGCTTGAAAAAAAAATTATAATTTATACGTCGTAATAGTTTTTGACAGTCGCGCTAATTGATTCTGTTTGTTTCTCTGCATATATTGTTTTAATTATTATTTTCTTGAGTGAAATTGACAGTTATTTAACTTATAACAAGCATTAGATGGCTAACAAATTACAAAGTTAAGTGAATACTGAATATGTCTAAGAACAATTCAAGCCAAATGTTCGTGAACGTTACTAATAGTAACTTACCCTATGCTTCCTAACTCCTAAGAAGTTATTTCCAAAATAATTAATTGACATATAGTGTGCTGTGTGAGTTGGGGTATTGCTGTTATATTTTGAAAATAAAACAAAACATTAATTGATTCTTGAAACAAAAAAATCAACGTTTATTTAAGGAAAGTAATGAATAATAATCTGCACAGTGCACTACGCAATAAATCACACACGTACACAGTGACACAGTCACACTGCCCCAAGTAAGTAGTTTTCATTTTTAAGTATTTTAGATACAAAATAATACGTTCTTTTTAAAAGTAGGCGAAATCTCGATATTGTCGAGATTTATCGAGATCTCGCCAGACAATCTCGCGAGATCTCGAATTGCCAATCTCGAACCCAAACTTATCTCGCGAGATCTCGAATTGCCAATCTCGGCTCGAGATTGCATTCCCTAATTATAGGGACAAATAGTTTCATTTAAACAAAGACAAAATAAAGAAATAAACAAAAGAATAAGTAATGCCTGGAAGTGCTTCTGGTCCATAAAAAATATATTTAAAAGTAATATTCCGCTGTGTTTAAAAAGCAAAGTTTTTAATAGTTGTATTTTACCAGTTTTGTTATACGGTGCTCAAACGTGGTCTTTGACAAACAAACAGTTCAGTAATCTTCAAATATGTCAAAGACGAATAGAAAGAAGCATGTTAAGTATCGAAATTATGGATAAAATCAGTACTAGGTCTATACGTGAAAAAACAAAAATTATAGACATAAAACACAAAGTTAAAAAACTAAAATGGCAATGGGCTGGACACAATGAACCGGCTGTAGCACCAGTCGGTCACATTTTCAAAATCTCAACGTATTTAATAGTTTGTATATTAAATGAAGTTGAAACAAACAAAACAATAAAATACCGCTTAGTACTACTAACTTTCTGGCACTCGTTGGATTCGTAAAATACCATGTGTGATAAACAAAAGGAATAAATAAAGCAGAAACGAAATCACATTTCTCTTTATATTATTGCTTATTGTTTCTCTGATTTATTTGTATACTGTTTGTGACACACCGTCTTCTTTGTTTACAAAGAAGAATAAACCAACGGTATATGCGTTATAAAATTTTATAGTTCGGTGGTCAAAAGGTAAAATTGTTTAAACTGAATTTTTGATAAAATTAATCACAACTGAATCATCCAAGATTTTTTCTAACGGTTTATTCAATTGTCCCACAGAACTTTTATTATGGAAGAGGATTTGTTTATGCCTTCCTATAGGCTGAGGTGCAGTCAATACGTGAGAGAGAAGGATAGCCATAAATTTTCCTTTTAAGATCTCCCATTCGCATGCGTCAACTGCTTTGGTATCGCGCTTCGGACATATTTATGTGATACTTCGGTTATTTGCGTATATCAGTTCTAAAGAAAAAAATCAGAAGTTTAACATAGGCTGTCTTACATTTTCACCACAGATTTAAACGAAGATTCCTTAAACTGAAAGCTAGTAGAACCTTTCTATTAAATTCGCATCAGCAGTTTTTATTATACCATATTATGTACATTTAGTTAATTACCGACCCTTGCAGAATTGTATGTGTTTCAGACAAGTGCTGTAACGATTGTTATCAAGAGTTTTTTTTGCGAATTTCAATTTCAAGTACTCAGCCATTTATATATACCTATAACCTGATTTATATGTTCCCTTGTGTATCTGTTCAATACATAATATTTGGTCTGAAAAAAAGTTTGATTTGGAAATAAAAAAATATTCATACTTAGCCTTTTATCAGGATTCCGTGTACCTCCGAACGGAATGGAAAATAATGTTTTGTTGTTCGTTGCCATGGTTACACCGTTGGCGTTAAATATTTAACGCAAAGAGCTCGCATAAGAAGTTACACTTCAAAAACCAAATTTTGACTTCCCCTTTTGGAAGAACTGTAACATACCTCTATAACGAATGCAGTGGAAGCGAATTAGATAATAAAAATGCTAGGCGTCAACTAAGAGGTAACTGGTAAGTACACAATTAAAAAAGAAATTAACCAAACCAAAAATAAGCTATAAGTTATGATATGCAAAAAAATAATTAAGAATATCAATTTTTACTGCAGTAATATATTTAACAAAATAACGTAAATAGAAATATAATTACAGTACCCCAGACAAATACTTTAGCAAAAAAAATGGTAAATAATAAATTTTAAATGCGCAAAATATTAGTAACAAATAACAGATAAATAATTAACAACGAATTAAAATAAAAATATAGACAAACACATTACCAAAAATATAACAAGTTAAAAGAATAACGTAACAAATAAAAGAAAATATCCAACAAAATTATAAGTGGAAGTTATTTCCACAAATTTTGTGGTCTTCAACTACGACCGGACGCCAAAAACTGAATAATTATAATATTTTAAAATTTCAAGAGATTCTTCTTAACAATTTTCAACGAATATTTGCAGATAGGGGGCAGACGTAACATAAATCAAAATAGAAGGTTAAATAAAAAGAAAATTATGTTAAAATGATAAAACTGAAATTAAAACGACGATAAAAACGGTTGCCTATTTACAGGTGATCAACAGAAAACAAAAAAAACTATGTATAAAAAAAAATTAAATATATAAAAAAACTGTGCAAAATGATATGTTAAGGCATTATGTTCCAGAACATATAACTCCTTAGGGAGGCATATTAAAGTTATCTATAGCTATATTTATATATGAAAGATCTCCTTAGACTCCTTAATTCTTGACAAGGAATTATCTTCTCAAGTTTTTCACACTTATTTAGAACGTGTAAGTATATAATTTCTAATAATTCTAAAGTTAAATATTAATTATGTAATACCTAATAGAAAAGACTGAACTTTTATAAGTATTTCATAATCGATATAAAATTGGTTATAAAATACTAACAAAAAAAAACAAGTGAAACCAAAAACCATTAAAAATATAAAAAATGTTATTGTTCCATAATTGGTGCAACGTTTAAAAGGTTCCACTCATTAAAAAGTTTTACTTGTTTAATAATTGACGTCAAACTTTAACAAACCATTTACGCATGCGTTATAATAATCTGTGGCCAAAAAGCAAAACCGCTTAAGTCGAATTTGTAGTAGAATAATAACAAAGATGATTTTATTACGCAGTGCATTGAATGATCCTGCAGTTCAATTTTTGTCTGCAATGAAAGGATACAGTACTGGTGACACATGCATCGATGTGCCTTCCGATGTCCTATAACATGTTGCGAACGTCGAATTGAATATCTAATACTTTCGGAGATGGAGGGGTGAGACATTTTTTTGGTACATTTAAAAAAAATAACCTACGACAAACTCATTAAAAATTAGTTTCTTTAAAGTGCACCCTTTCAAACGATATGCCACATTCAAAATACTTTCTTTTTTTTAATTTTCACTTAATTGGCCGAAGAGAATGCAAAACAAGTTTTTTTTTTGTAAAAGTCGATCGATTCGTATCGCGCATCCCTATCCACAAGGCTTGGATGTGAGCATTTACCGACATTTCACGGGAAAGGTCGAACCACTCCAAGTCACCTCGAGCAATAACGCGTCTTCACATTCCCATGGTACGGGATATGACAAACGTTAAACCAGGCTCGCCAAGTCACACGCCGTGGGACCCCGGCTTACGAGTTCCGTTTTTTACCATTTTCGTACGGAACCCTATAATAATTATGAAAATTCGAAGTAAGCGATTTTGGATTTTGGCTATACATGCACAGGATTATATGGCAGATATTTTTACACATAACTGTAATTTAGGTATAAGTACGCCAGGGTTGAAAACACTTATTATAACAAAGCGGCCAATCGGTGATTGTGTAGGTGCTGGTCTTTATTATCCAAAGTTTTAAACAAACTTTTGATAAAAGCAAAACTGAACAATCATCCACCGTCACTACATCTTCATTCTTTGTATACACAGTGTCCCCGAATGACGGGAATTTCCGGATGTCACAGGAAATTTAATTTTTGAGTAGGTATAAGATAAGGCTATACAGTGAATTTCACTTAAGACGCATCATAGGCGAGTTTTGTTTACCTGGTAGTTATGGTAAACATAAATGCATTAGAGAAAATCGTTTCACTTAAAATGCAACATCCACTAAACAAAAGTATGCATCACTATCAATATTTTAATTTTGAAAAATGATTTACGAAAATTTTTTAAAATTAAAATATTCTTAGTCATTATTGGTGCACTGTATGTTTTTTTTCAGTGGATGTTACATTTTAAGAGAAACAATTTTCTCTAATCATCTAATCACTACATTTATGTTTTCCATAACTAAGCACCAGGTAAACGAAATTCGCCTATCTATGTTGCGTTTTAAGTGAAATTCACTGTACTAGTAGGTATATCATCGTGCATCTACTAAAGTGGGCTATTCAGACGCTAATGACCTCAGTTGTCGAGTGTCTATAATCTACAATATCTATATAAAGAACTGAGCAGTACTCAAATAAACAGTTCGACACAACTCGGAGAATTAACAAAGAAAATCATGATCAGGATCCGCGATACCTTTGGATAAAATTACATTATTAAGCTTTGATTACCATGACGACATAGATTTTTTTAAACAATAAAATTATTAACAAGTATCTATATTAGAAATCGTGTCCATCGTGATTATAATAAAATTAAGCAAAATCGCAGGATAGTGGACAATATAATTTGATTTATTAAATTAAATGTACGACGTTTCGTCTATAGATTTAGACTTTTTCAAGTACATACATAAAAATAACAATATTTATGAAAATTAATATTAATTACTAACCATAGCAATTAACATAAGATAGGGTACATAAGACAAAAAACATGGTAACAAATTATGTTGACTATAAATTTTAACAATCAATAATAATAATAATAATAATACAAAAGTTAGAATAATTTCATAATATAATTGTACTGACTACTTAAATTTTGAGTGTCTGTTCTATAATTGATTGAATTGTTTTTTCTAATAAAACACATTTCACTGATATTGCGTTTCTTCCAATTTGACTCTTTATCTAATATTTGAACTTCATTGAAAAGAAATTTATGCCCAGTGTCGAAAATATCAGTGAAATGTGTTTTATTAGAAAAAACAATTCAATCAATTATAGAACAGACACTCAAAATTTAAGTAGTCAGTACAATTATATTATGAAATTATTCTAACTTTTGTATTATTATTATTATTATTATTATTGATTGTTAAAATTTATAGTCAACATAATTTGTTACCATGTTTTTTGTCTTATGTACCCTATCTTATGTTAATTGCTATGGTTAGTAATTAATATTAATTTTCATAAATATTGTTATTTTTATGTATGTACTTGAAAAAGTCTAAATCTATAGACGAAACGTCGTACATTTAATTTAATAAATCAAATTATATTGTCCACTATCCTGCGATTTTGCTTAATTTTATTATTAACAAGTATCATTAAAATTGTTGACAACAATTTCAAAACATTCAAACCGTTGAAACGACAGGGCCACATCAATGATAGATCCTTAATAAGTTTCATGGTAACCGAAGCTTAATAATGAAAATTTATTCAAGGGTATCTCGGATCCTGGTCATGATTTACTGTATTAGTTCTCCCATATATTATAATATGGTCCTGTGGACATCCTGTATATTCCGTATATTGAAAGTAAAAATAAGATTTCACTTGTACAATTTGAATGAATATCATGAAAAGGAATGAAAGTATTGATGTGAAGACACTGAATACTAAAATAGTAACCACAAAACACCAAAACAACACTTTTTCATTAGAAATCATCTCTTTACCGAAACTTGCATCAAGAAAAGAGTGTTTCGTGGTACAATTTGCAGGATTTGTATGTACCATGTAAGCGGACACTAGAGTTACATCAGTGACTGGTGATGAAGTGTCAGGGTAACAGAATCTTCCAATTACGTTAAACCAACAACACGTATGAACGTACACGCACACATTGTGACATAATTTGTGCACAGTAGGTAAAGTTACATAATATATACAGTGTGTAAAATCGTTTCTGACACGTTAGAAAATATTTTATTTGTTACTTATTTTCACATGACACTTTAGTCACAATAAATCAACAACGGGTGTAGCCCCGACATTTTGTTATTAATTGCCCCATTGCATGATGTTGAAAATTAATTGAGATTTATAAAAAAAATAACGGATACTAGCGGCCCGGTCGGGATTCGCCTGGGTGCTAAGATTTTTTTGGGTGCAATACACTACTCACTCGCTTCGCTCGTTCGCTTGAATATTATAATTACATTACTCACTCGCTTCGCTCGTTCGCTTCCGGATGGTAGGAATTTATGATGAAATTATGATTTATTAATACAATACTCACTCGCTTCGCTCGTTCGCTCCCGGGTGCTACTTAGTCTCGCTAAAACTCAAAAAACGGCTTGACCGATTTTAATTTTTTCCCCTGCGTAGCTTTCTATTAGTGAAAGAATTTTTGGAATTGGTTTAATATAAAGATTTTTTCTGTCCGTGTGTTTGTGACTGAACTCCTCCTAAACGGCTGGTTTGATTTTGTGTGTTTGTGACTGTACTCCTCCTAAACGGCTGGTTCGATTCTGATGAAATGTTGGGTGTGTGATTAAGTCGATTCGAGGATGGTTTAGATTAAAAAAAATTAAAATCGGTCAAACCACGATCGTTAGTCTCGCTAAAACTCAAAAACGGCTTGACCGATTTTAATTTTTTTTTAATCTAAATCATCCTCGAATCAACTTAATCACACACCCAAAATTTCATGAAAATCGAACTAGCCGTTTAGGAGGTTGATTTTGTGTGTTTGTGACTGTAGTCCTCCTAAACGGTTCGACTTTGATGAAATTTTGGTTGTGTGATTAAGTCGATTCGAGAATGGTTTAGATTAAAAAAAAATAAAATCGGTCAAGCCACGATCGTTAGTCTCGTTAAAACTCAAAAACGGCTTGAGCGATTTTATTTTTTTTTTATCAAAACCATTCTCGAATCGACTTAATTACACCCACAAAATTTCATCAAAATCAAACCAGCTGTTTAGGAGGAGTTCAGTTACATACACACGGACAGAAGAAATATATATATAAAGATGAACGGGAAATTAAATAAAAGTTCACCAAAAGAAAAGTAACAAAATAACACGTCAAAAATCAAATTTTACGTACCTACTTACCTAAATACTTTTTTTTTCAAAACCTCGCCAAAGTGCACGCGCTCATCACTTATCGGTGTGAAGTCCATCGGGAACAATTAATGAAGTCGAAAATTAGGCGTCAAAGGTATCAAATTCATTCTGAAAAATCCATGGTAGATACTACTTATCCCTGTTACAACTATAGTCTCTAGCTCACAGCTCACTTACTGTTTAGTCAGAAATGTTCAAAATATCTTCAAGCAAACTTATTAGCTACTGCCGACAGTGAAATTATCTTCAAGTAATTTTTCGATTCTGCAGCCTGTATAAATGATATACATGACTGTGTAACTACATTGCGCGTCTGGTTTAGTGAAACACAAGCGACAATTTCTCATCATAATATAACAAATCTAATTGTCACTGTAATCCATGTACATAGTTTATACGAGCAACGAGTTGGTTCTCAGTACTGTTTTATATGAATACTATGAGGGTAAAGGCACTGGTTATCGACCACACATCTGTGGTCGACCACTTTTGGTATAATTTGACAGAATAGATTAATTCATAATATAAAAAATAGATATAATGGATACAATGTTATTATTGAAGTGAAACTTCTTATGTGAGTGAATATTTAACGAGACTTTTATAAATACCATCTATAACATTTTAAGGCAATCATGAAGATTTATAGACCAGTGAGCAAGCTGCCCGTATCTCACTTTGAGGACTCGGGGTTCTAGCCTGATTGACGACATATTTATTAATTTTTAGGGTTCCGTACTAAGCCTACGCCGTCCGTCCGTCTGCCTGTCCTATCTTTAAAAGGCTGTATCTTTTGAACCGTAACAGGTATAGCTAATTGAAATTTTTACAGAATATGTGTTATTATGGCGGATATCCTAACAAATTATAAAAAAAACAGAAAGTAAAAATTAAGGGGAGTCCCCATACAAGAAACGGAAAAACCTTTAAAAGGCTGTATCTTCTGAACCGTAATAAGTAGCCGGTAGAAAATTTCACAGAATGTGTTATTATGGCGGATATCCTTACAAATAATAAAAAAAGAAAAAGTCAAAATTAAGGGAGGTCCCCATACAAAAAACGGAAAATTTGGCATAGAGCTGTATCAAGTGTATCAAATATGCCAATGATTATGTCGTGGTACACGGTGGAGTAGTGGAACGGCGCTCGCGGCCACCACGAAGAGTCGGGTTCAAATCCAACTGACGCGATACGTGATAGTTTATTTTTATAATGTAAACATTTTGGAATTTTTCACTTTATTTTTTATTCATCAAATATTCTGTTAATATATTTTTTTTTACTTTAAAAATACATATACTTACTTTAAAAAATTGATACGGAAAATAGATCAAAATAAAATAGATACCTAAGTAAAAAACTTTTTAAAAACAAATCTGTTAATTTTTTACCCCTACCTAGTAACTCTTTATTTGTATTATTGTACGGAACCTTCGATGCGCGAATCCGACTCGCACTTAACCGGTTTTTATATTCTTATAATGTAGGTAGATAAATATTTTGGAATTTTTAGAACAAAAAATTTAATTTAAAAATATTTCCAAAAAAATAAATTAAATTTTTTATACGAAAACATCTATGTTTTTTCAATTTTAATTCTGATATTTTTCAAAAGCACCAATCTCCTAAATTACGTCTATATATTATAAATAATAATTCATATATCTAGCGTTAAATATAGGATATGGCAGCACCTTGCACTATGGTATGTAGATGCATGTATAACTAGGGTGATAATCCGGATGATAGGCGCTCTAATAATCCGGTTGTGGTTTGTAGTGCAATCTATGCAACGCTGACCGTACCAGAAACGCGGCGGTATGTTTGTTCACTATTTGTCTCTGGGATTTTCCGCCATATACAATATGTGTACAAATTGATAATAATAACGCGTTAAAACGTCAGTTTACAATAAAGATACAGGATGAGAGTTGCAAACATTTTTATTTCGAAATTGTATACGACAGCGAGAATGACCGTTTCTCTTCAACCAACTATATTATTTCTTTCTAGGGAGGCGCAATACACATCTAACACAGCTAAAGAGGAATACTTATCATGAAAAAATTGAAAACAACTAGGTCTTACGTAAGTATCTGTATAACCATATGCGTCCATATTATTATTCATTGCTTAATTTTTTGAAGTTGTACCCCTTTTGGCGCGTTATGGAAAAATGATGAGTGAATTTTTACGATGCGCGCGCATCGCGTCACCCCACGCCACGAAAATTTATCACCATGAAGTTAATCGTTAGTAATAACTAGTCGTTACACCAGTCTTAATGTGACAAGAGCGTTTTCGTTTTTGAATAACATTAATAAAAGCTTATGCCATACAATTGCTCGTGTGTGCCGCTTTCATTAAATATGAGTTCGTACTCCAAACCGTACTGATTTCACAGTATTATTTTTCTTGATTATAATATCCTATTATATAGCACTGCTGTAAGACGTCTCTGTGGTGTAACGGTAACGTCGTGGCTTCATACGCAATAGGTCTCGTGTTCAAATCTCAACACAAACATGCGTTTTTTTGTTTTTAATAAATAATTAGATATAAATATAATAAATAAATATATTTAATAAATTAATAATTTTTTAAATTAAATTAATTAATTTAATATCTCTATTTTATTATTTTATCGTCTTTTACAAACGTTTAGTACTGGCACGCGGGATAAAATTTTTGGAGTTATTTTTGTTTTGTTACGTAAAAGAAGTATAACTTCTGACGTGCATACATAGTACACACACACTCATTTTTTATGTAAGTATATGACTTGTCATATTCAAGACTAGGTATACCGTAAAATGCGATTAATAAAATATTATTATTATTAACTGCATGTACCCTTATTATTATGGTAAGCCGCAAATATTGTGTACAGGGTACCCCGGGCATGACTCTCCAGACCTGTATCTCGATTATTTTTCAACGGTATGAAATTCTCTACGCTGTACAGGATATGGCGGTAAATCATCAACGATACATCCATATAATGTTGCCTCTCTTGTCTATACAGAGATATCGTCGATGGTTTACCGCCATCTTGTATAGAGAATTTCATCCCATTTACGAATATATAAAGTTCGATGGCGTTATTTTCAAAAATAATCGAAATACAAGTCTGGTGAATCATGGTTGGGATACCCTGTATAATTCAACGTTTTTTGTTACGAGCTGCTAACGTCCAGCGTAGTGATGTAAACTGACGGGCATTTAAAATCGTGACCGCGTCACGATCATTATGACGGTCATTTTAAAATTATTGATCATTACATAACACAGAACACACGCGTGTTTACCAGTTTCAACAAGTATGTGACCGTCAGTTATGAAAATGCCAGGTCATTTATAGCGTCATTTTTGCAAAATGACCGTCACAATCAATCTGATGCATTTTTGCAAGACCATCACAACCAATGTGACGTGACGGTCATTTTGGTCATGACCACGTCATGACTATAACGGTCAGATTATCGAATCACATCACTAGTCCAGCGCATAGTATAAATAAACCGTTAGAGAACTCGGATTCTACTTAAATGTATAAAAGAAGAAGGTTGTATCCGATTTAGGTACCTACCTAAAAACTCAAAAACCATTGAACCGATTTGAAAAATTATTATTACGTTACGACAAAACAGGGATGAGCAGTGAACGAAAATAGCGATCTGCATCCGAGGGAAAGTCAGACGGAGCAGCTGATAATAAATAACAGGTGTAGGTGTATAGAATGCACTGTCCAACAGTTCGCCGAACCAAGCAATGATAAACAACAATAGTTTAGTCTGTTCTGGTTTTGTGTCGGTTTGTCGGTCGGCAACGCAGGAGCCCACAGGGCATACGGGATCGCCGTCGACCGGAAATCCGGTAAAAGTAACGAACAAGAAACAAGTTGAGCGGGTAAAGCCCACCAGTGACAGGATGAAATTTAAAGCTTTCCGCGAACGTATTTGTGTGTGTGTATGCATGTGTGTGTGCGAGTACAGATGCTACACCACAGTAGTTATATCACCGCACGTACTACTCTAATATGTCCACCTTTTTATGGTGCATAGGTCCCCCAAAAAATTTATAGTTTTAAAAAAATCTAAAAAATGCTTATATCAACGCACTAAAAAGTAGAAAATAAATTTCTTTCTCTTCTATAACGTTTAGAAGCGTGGGACACCCGATAAATTAAATGAAATATAGGTAAAGTGAGTGTTCGGTTAGCTAGTTACCGTAATATTGTATTGTCATCGGAACTACACATGTGTGCAAAATTTCTACTCAATCGGTTAACGGGAAGTGGGTGAAAATCGAGTTGCAAGATTTTTTTACATACAACATACATACATACATACACCCATCAAATGAAGTTAATATAAGCGTGTTAAAAATAAGAACATGCAACAGTTAGAGGGCTCCTAATTCTCTACTAAAAATTCGAGTTAATCGGACGATGGGACCATTAAATATTTTGAAAATAAAAAAGTCAGCTGTTCATAATTTGTTCTGAAGTAATAATTAAATTAATACCTTTCTTTTTGATGGATCAAATTTTGATCAATCAAAAAGAAATCAGTTAGCTGCAAGCTGTGGTTAATTTTTGCATGTGAAACCATAAGTAACAATGGAAACGAAAAGCAATTGTTATAATACATAGAAGTCGGTTAATTATAAATATTTATTACTAGCCATTACCCGCAACATCGTGCGCATTAACATAAACTGTATTTTATTTATTATGTTCCGTCGTTCTGCAGTTGGCCTGAATTTTTATTTTATTAGCGTAAGCATGTTCGTTCATACATGCCCGCGCGGATCGTCAATACGTGCGGCTGCCGCCAGCCACTCGGATGCCGGAAAATAGAACCGTGTGGCGCCCGCGCAGTCCTAGTGTGCCGTGACGGCGTTCTGTTGCTTTGCGGAGGCCGCGCGTTTCGGACGTGTGAACAAATATAAATACATTACCAATAATATGTATATTATAAAGAGGACAAGTCAGTTCCGTCTTTACCATAAGGGCACGTGGGGCACGAGCCCAGGGCCCCCGGCCAGATGGGGGCCTCGAAATGGCGAAATCCAGTGCCTATGTATATTTTATCCGATTAATCAATTTAAAAAACACATTGGCACATTGGTTTCTTATAAATATTCAATGAAGTCCCTCAACAAAACTACACTCTGATGTTTTTATTCACGTTTTTTTTGTCTTTCTAAAAGGGCCCCAAACTCTGTGTGCCCAAGGGCCCCTGCATGGGCCAAGATGGCCCTGGGACAAGTTTTTATGTTTGTTTGTTTGCGTTTTATCATCGAGTAGGTAACTACGATGATGGAATAATATTCCGAAACGATTAGTAGGTAAATAAAACGTTAGTAGATCTAGAACTTATCTAAAACACCGTTTAAACTACACCGAATCAGTTGGTTTTTTTTAGGATCCCAGTATTATAAAAGAGAGTCCAGCTTCAATATTTCCAAGAAACGCAGGACCTTGGCGACACTCTCTTCATCATCGCCATGAATATCTAACAGCAATTAATCTTTTTTCGGTTGTTTTGCCCTATTAGTTTTCTTTACCGTGCCTACCGTGGCGCATACCTACTGTTACATACAATTAAGTTAGCACGAATCACGATCATTCGATCACTCTTAACATCGGTAAAAAAACCTAATCGGTCGCCATTGACGTATACACCTATGCATCTATATTCTATGTCAGTGAAAGAATTTTTAGAATCGGTTTAGTAGTTCCAGAGATAAGAATTTATGATTTCTTACCCCTCCCCCCGCGAGAATCTCTATTCTATTAGTGAAAGAATTTTTAGAATCGGTTTAATATGATATTATAATCATGCAAAATAATAAAATAAAGATATTAAAATTGATGAAGGTTTAATTAATTAATTTAATTTAATATATTAATAATATATTAAATATATTTATTTATTATATTTATATCTAATTTTATTTTAAAAGAAAGCATATTTGTGTTGAGATTTGAACCCGGGACCTACTGCGTATGACGCGAGGCCGCTACCGTTACACCACGGCACACCTTTCATAGCAGTGATATATAATAAGGTATTACAATCAAGAAAAATAATAATGTAAAAACAGTTACGGTTTGGAGTACGAACTCATATTTAACGAAAGCGGCATAAACGAGCGTTTGTATGGCAATAAATTTTATTAATGTTATACAAAACTGAAAACGCTCTTGTCACATGGCGTAACGACTCTAGTTGAAGTTTTACTAACGACTAACATCATACCGTAGATTTTCGTGACGCGATGCGCGTGCATCCTAAAAATTCACTCTCATTATTTTTCCATAACGCGTCAAAAGAAGTTTAACTTCAAAAATATGCAATTCGATAATACCCAGTGTGAACGTTAGTGTCTGTTTTAATTATTATAATATAGGTAGGTACTTATTGTTTCAGTACTTCTCGTCTAGCACACAATGGATTATGTAACTTTTCCGTACGGACATTCTGAATACATATATGTGTAGCTCTAGTTACATAAAAACTGGAATGAAACCCTGACTTCGATGTAATAATGCTATAATAGCATTCAGCGCTCGCTTTCTGAGTGGTTCTGTTACACTTCGACCAGATACACGAAAGGAATGTGCAAGTTTACGCCCGATAGTATTTTGTTTTGAATTTACGTCTAATGTCTATAATATATATACTTTATTTCACCTGTATAAATATCTACTCATATTTTCCGTAAAATTCCGTGTTAGTAGTACACTATTATTAGTGGTGGATAAAACAGTTCTTTTCCAATAACTGATGTTACTGTTCCTGTTCTAAATAACTGTTAGAACAGTATTTTGTTGTAAAAATGTATTCCTAACGCGCCTTCAAGAAGAAAAGGCAAGGTATTTCAGCAATTTCCATTCGTTGTTTTCTCCTATCCACCATCATAACTGAACAAAAAGAAAACGTTTTTTCGTAGGTATTCATTTGACACCTAATTTAGAACATGTTGTTTAAGAACCGGTTTTTAAAGAATTGTTATTACTAAACAGTATAGTTTTGAGAACTACTATTTTTAGAACCGATTCTATTCCAGTAGGTATCCACCCAATAATTCTAAAATACTTTTGAGTATTGTCAATAAATTTTGGTAGATGTCAAACAATATATCCAAGTTCATATTTTAAATCACCAAAAACATAACTTATTTTATCAATAAATATACTATAGGTATTCTGGATTTTAACTTTTTTTAAAAATAAGTATTAGTAGGTATAATCTTGTCTATAGTCACTAGCAATCTACGTATATATGATTTAAGCAACTTGTGGAGAAAAGGTTAAAGTTACAACGCATTTCGCTCTTAATGACCTCTATTGTGACCCGTTCTGAACATAGAGGTATGTGGTCAAAAGGCGAAATCGCTTATGTCAAAATTTCGGCATTTTCCCCCTAAATCTTCAGAGCAGAGCCGAATTGTATGAACGCTGTCTGGCAAGCAAAGATTCCCATCAATGACATAATAATTCTGCATCTAATTCTAGAACGTAAGCTATATAATTGCCGTCCGGCAAAGAGTGATTCTAGTTAGAGATTACGTGGTATTTTAAACGTAAGTGTGAAGGGTTAATTAAAGACGTTTTGATATTAAGCAATTTAAAATTTAGAAATTATGTAAATTTTTTCGATATAGCATCTTTGTTGCGCCCCCCTCCAAAAATTATACTTACCCGGTGAAATGTCACGGAAGTAGTGTGTCCCAAAAGTGACCCAAAGCTCTACAGTCTGCTATATTCTTCCTTGGCTAGCTGTTAATATTTTTTGAGGTTATATGTAACTGCCATCGTATTCGAACCTGAATGTTTACAGGATATTGGACAGTCAATGGACACTCACTGTTTTTTTTGTTTTTTTTCTACAGGACATAAAACAATTTTTTTTGAGAATTTCTTGGAATTCTGTAATACCATCTGCAAATTCCCAAAAGTTATTTACTATTTTTCAATGTAATTTAAACATACAGATATTAATGTCGCCACGGAAGGGCGCGAACTATGCTCAGCCAAATAACAATTTGATATCCCTCACACTCACTGTTTTTTTAACCACAAATTCGGCATAAACGGTGTCATCTTTTGGCTGCAGATATTAAATAACTTGCCCACGTGTACCAGACATTAAAACTTTTTGTGTCGACTGACGGATGTTTGCAAAACTCTCTTCTGAAAATACGTTAGGCAGAGTTGAATTGAGAAAATGTCATTCATTTTATATCGCCCTAAAATCTATTCTTCTCCACTGCTACGTAGGCGTTTGCTATCTACAATTCTACATTCTACACAGTCGAATTGCTTAACTGTAGAGGAAAGTTTTCTAATGTACTATGTAACTATACTAATACAGAATACTAATCTATAATATGTAGTTCTCTTTATGTCTGTAATCTGTATGTTCGCGATAAACTTGAAAACCGTTGGACCGATTTCAATTTGGTTTTCGCAGTTGTATAAAGCATTATCATGGGGGTGCTTTAGAGTTTAGGGTATATTAAGTATAACATAACGCTATGTCATCCGGGGAGCATAGGCACTGCTGGGCTTAAGAGTGTTAGTTATGCAAACTACATACTAGCTTTCTCGAACGCTGTGAATGCTTTTCCAAGGAGGTACAAATAAGTTATATTTAATTACATCTTATTTTGACATTTGTCACTTTAAAATGGGAATGCAAAGACAACTCCGAACATAATAGGCAGATTTGCCAAGGGTCCGCTTTTTCAATGTCTTGTCCGAGCGAATAATGAAAAGAAAACAGGACTATATGGAATGTTCGGTTTTTTGAAATCATATTTAATAAAATTGATTGACTTTTGCTTTATTCAATTTTTTCAATTAGTAAGTTTCCCTTTTTTATTTTTTTAGTCTAAATCATAGTTCTAAAAATTACAAAATTAATGGCGGAAGAATTTTTGAAATATCTTTTAAAACAACAAAGTTATACTACTTCAAAGTTTGAATTTGACAATTCTCCAAGAAATTCCGTTTTCAGTCCGGATGACGTCACTCGGCACGATATTTTTAAAAGTTATTTTCAGTTTGTATGTGTGGTAATTTAACATGGTAACTTCCGATAAATCTCTTTCTTTAAACTCGTAAATTGTAATGGAAACACTAAAAATAAACCAGTTGATGACGAAAAAATATTGACATATCTAAATTTTTGACAGTTAATTTTAATTTAATATACACTCAGTTACATAAAAAGTGGATCACCTAAAAGTATATGTAATTTCGATTCGTTGTATTTTCAAAATTAATAAGCCGATTTTGAAAATTCTTTTTTTGTTTGATAGAGCAGAGTTTTAGGAACATTTTTATGTATGAATTTTGAATTTCAATCAAGGCTTGATTACAGTGGAGACGGAAGAATAAGACAATGTTTTTTTAGTCAAGTTTGAAGAATCCTACGGAAAGTAACAGCAGCAGTAGAATTTTTTCCTTAATTGCATCTTATTCCTTGGCCTTTTTGTATCGGTTCGTTTTTGTTTTCAGTAATTATCTCAAATAACACCAGAGTTATAAAGAAAAATTCAAAAAAATGCATTTATTCTTTATTAATATCGTGGCCATAAGAAGGCTGCGTCCATCATTAGTCAATGCCATTATGATTGCAACTTGTTCAGGAGTTATTGGTTGCACCATTATTTATCCATATAAATGAAAAACTTAACAATAAACAATAATAACCATCAATAAATTCGGATTGTCAAAGAAATTATTCATTTGTTTTGTTCCTAAACACCGATACATTCCCAGCCTACTTATGGCCACGACATTAATAAAGAATAAATGCAGTTTTTTGAATTTTTCTTTATAACTCTGGTGTTATTTGAGATAATTACTGAAAACAAAAACGAACCGATACAAAAAAGGCCAAGGAATAAGATGCAATTAAGGAAAAAATTCTACTGCTGCTGCTACTTTCCGTAGGATTCTCCAGACTTGACTAAAAAAACATTGTCTTATTCTTCCGTCTCCACTGTAATCAAACCTTGATTGAAATTCAAAATTCATACATAAAAATGTTCCTAAAACTCTGCTCTATCAAACAAAAAAAGAATTTTCAAAATCGGCTTATTAATTTTGAAAATACAACGAATCGAAATTACATATACTTTTAGGTGATCCACTTTTTATGTAACTGAGTGTAAATAGAAAAGTCTGTATTACAACAAAATAGTTACTAAGTAATCTCGGTTCTAATTACTCACAAAGCTAAAAAACAGCAAACTTGTACCGCGTGACGTCATATTCATAAATCAGTTTCGTTTGCGACCCCACGTACAAGAAATTGAATATCTCCGTTGAAATTAAAGATATCAAAATAATTATTTCAGAATTATAAAAGTTATCTTTATTATAATGATGTGACAGTATCATAATTAGTATTTTCATCCACCGGAAACTTCCTAATTATATGAATAGGACTTATGGATAGAAAATAATTGCTTTTTCTTATGGTTGCTTTTTTTGCAAGCACTGACATCCCCCCCCCCCCCAACACCACGGTGTCCGTTTATTTTTTCAGACAAACTGGCAACCCTGATAACAGATAGTATTAAATAAAGATGTAGCTTGGTGTTTGTCATCACATAAAATCTCAGAAAATGTTTTTACGATTTAAAAGCTCACTTCTTCACGAGTAGCATTGGCTCTATATTATTATACGCTACGACAAAATGGGGATGAGCAGTGAGCGTAAATGCAAAGCAAGTAGACGATCAATCTCTAAGCTGAATGTATGCTGGTTAAACTATAAAATTATACATATATGAGAGATGTGTTGCTCTTGATTTTTTTTGCTGCCAAATCAAAATTTTCACAACTGAATCTTTACAGGATTTTACAGTCGAAAAACAAAACAATAGGCCATATTAAGAGGCTTTCCCCTGCCAGTCGATTGACAGTAAAGCGAAATCATGCGACAGTAATATTGTTGTTCCATATAAATTGACATTTAAATCAAATTAGCCCAATAATTAACCAATTCAATTCCGTAACACAATTACACTTGATATGAATATGTATTTGATTTGTAATTTCATAAATTTGCACAATAATTACTAATTATTAACAGTAAGCCGAGCAAGTGTAGTGTGTACCTAGTGCTAGAGGTGAGCTTGCGACGTTTTAAACACTGCATTGTCATTTGTCGAGCAACAATATAATTAATGGAAGAAAACGGCTTAAATATCAATCAGTCAACTGGCAAAAAATTTTCCACAATAAAAAATTAAATCAAAACTCTATAAAACATAAATTCTTCAGTATTGTTATTTACAAAATAAATCAATAAAACAATTTTTTTACACTTCATTAAAACAATATAAAATGTTAATATGTTTTTTTAATTTTTGGACAATTTTACTGTTACATTTGATGCATTTGAGCTCTGATGATGAAAATATAATTTTCGAAACGTTAGCTAATAAATGCAATAACAACATTATTTCCTTCTTATTTTGGATCCTTAAGCCACTTTAAAGCCGTTTTCTTCCATTATCATCAGGATCACCACTTTTCTGTTTTTAATCAAAACAGATTCTTCACAAATATAATTAATTTACAATCATTCATTTATTAAACACTGCCAAAACATAATTTCTGTTATTTATAAAAGAGATGACATAGGTACTGAATAAACGAGACGAGATTTTTTAATAATTTTCGTTATCGAGGCCAGATCACTATCGACAAAGTAACGAGACGAAAGTTTAAAAAATTTTCGTTTAAAACGAAAATGTTCATTTCTTGTCGATACTCGATACGCGACGAGACGGCAATGAAAAAATATGACCTGCTATACAAAAAAACCAAAGTTGATCTTAAAAACTTCTATCAATTAAAAAACGAATATCTTCATATTATTCTTTCCCCCTCGAAATTATATATACAACGTTTGCCCGAAACATTTTTTCATCTGGCGTTTAGCATTCGATATATTTTTGGTGGAAGTTTTCGAATGAACACTCGGAATATTTTGATGTTCTAGCAAGACCTGTTTCATGGTTCCCATTGAATAAAAAGATATATTTAATTTTTGATGTGCAAACATCTTCCGGTTCTCTTATAAAAAAGATTAAGAATCTTTGATCTATAGGTTGGTATGTATTTCAGTTCATGTACTCTTTTAGCGCTCTGACTAAATAAAATAAGTCATATTGAATTTGGGATATCGTCGTTGCTAAACCAAATAAAACGATCTATCAAGCTTCGTATATCAACTTCACGTACCGCAATCTTTTTGACGATGGCGGCGTCGGGCGTTGTCGTTTCAGATAAATAAGTATAAACGACGTCTTTTATTACAAGGCCAGCGACAAGAGACGACGATGGAAAAACAATAATATTACCTGACTGACTGCTCGGCTATCCAACGTTTGATCTATATAGGTAGGCGGTTTATGTTTTTATTTCTGATTCCATTCGCCGTTTGACGTCGTTAAACGCATAGATGGGTATAATATTATTGCGACTATGTATACAAGACTTTCTTGAAATAAACGGTTCGACACAACTCGGAGTATCTTTCCCTATAGACCAAGAGGCGGGCGTTAATATATGAAGCTCATTTGTGACAGGATGAAATTTTCAGGGAAGGTAGTATGAATTATGACAAAGAAAAAGCGCTAGGGTTGCCTAGTCAAATCCTGGTGCGACGGCCGGGATAAGCCACTTCCGGTGCAAAATGTCAATTTTTATATGTATATGTATATATGTATAAATTCAAACAGCTCAAAATTACAAAGTGGCCCTTTGTCCAGCATGGTAACCATAGTTTTTAAGAAAATGACATTTCGAAAATTATAAATTGTTAATAACTGCTCAAAATTGGATAAAATATAATAGTTAAATCCTGTATCACGGAAAAGAAAAGTTATACATTTTGTAAAGTAGTATCAGTATATGCAAAAATTTAAATTTTTGATGTGAAACATCTTTAGGTACGGGTGTAAAGTCGTTTAAATGGAACGTCGCCAAATGTCATTTGTTATTGCATTTTGAAACTACGTGGTCAATAATTATAGTTTTTTTACTAACATTATCAGCGGTAATGTGTCATGCATCGTTTTTTTTTTTTTTATTAAAAAAACAGATAGATTATTATGTATTGTTTTTTTTCTTATTGAAAAATTATTAATGTGATATTTTTTAGCACCTTACCTATATTAAAAATGTTAAAAATTCAATTTTCAACAAAAAATATCTCGCATTATTTTCTAATTTAACTAGCATAAAGAGATACCTTTATTAAAAAAAATATATATAATTTTTATTTCATGATTTTCTTGACTTTTTTTCAAAGCAACTACCTTAAACTACGTTTTGTTCAAAAATGTTTACATAATATTATTGTAAAAAAAAAAATAAATATTTTAATAGCACGTTAATATAAGTATGCTTAGAATAAGTAATTTAATAATAATTCATAAAATGTTATTGCCTTTGTTCGGAACATTTTTGAATAGTTTAATGTATAGTAAACTATATTGAAACTCATGTCGATCACTCACGTATGTAATATAATAAAATTAAAAAACCGGTTGATTTGTGAATCAGAATTGTCAATCATTGGCAATGTTTGCCTTCTTCAGGCCTAAAATTACATAATTCTAATAATGTAATTTTTAACTATTTTGTTGCCTTCTTCAAGCCTAAAATTACATAATTATAATAATGTAATTTTAGGCTTGAAGAAGGCAACAAAATAGTTGCTGAAAAGTTGCCATAATAAAGATTGACAATTCTGACCCACAAATCAATCGGTTTTTTCTTTTATTATAGTAAATTATTATTATTTCCCATTTTTTCATTATAGTTATTTTGGTTTTATATTCGCTTAGTTAACTTTATACCTGCGTCTAATTAAGTTGAATTTCAAGAAAAAATATTAATCGAGGTTCAGTAAAGTCAAATGCTTCAATTAGTTTTTAGTGTCAAACCAAATTTAAAATCACAAACAAAAATCAACCTTTTTTCTCTTTTCGAAACAAACTCCAAACCACCTTTTTTAAAACTTTTATTACAGGTTACTACGACCTTCAAGTAAGTAATTTATACTAATTTATATAAGAGGTGCACGTTGAATTACGTTGAAAAATAAAAATAAGAAATTGCTACCCTAAAATACATAAATTCTTGGGAAAATTGTCAATACCAGATTCAGGCAATTCCTGCGTAATTATACGGATATGAGATAGAAACCAAATGCGTTGAAAACATAAAGTTACACAAGGCCGATAACTCATTTCAGAACGGTTACAATATATAAGTATACATATATACATAATGTTATTTGACAGCTTTAAAAATGTCAAAAAAACAAATATAATTTATAAGTTTTCAATGTGTTACCCAAAATTTCCTTAGGCAACCCTATGTATTTCAATACAGCTCTTCGAGATCTACAATATGGCGTCAATTGTATGCTGTCATATAATGACGAAAGATAATTATGAGCTAATGAAATATGTGTATTTTGCACCGGAAGTGAGCTCCTCCCGGCCTTCGCACCAGGATTTGACGAGGCAACCCTAGCACTTATTCTTTGTCATACTAGATTCTACCTTCCCTGAAAATTTCATCCTGTCACAAATGAGCTATATAAATTTACGCCTACCTCTCGACCTACTATATATATAGGGCTACAAAGTTGCCAGATTTGTCGGAGAAAAAAAGTGCACACGGGGGGGGGGCTATCATAATCGCATACTTACGTACAATAATTACAAATTTCGGAAGGGGCAGTTTCGTTATAATTTTATTAATATATAACCGGACACTTCGTACTCCGGTTTCCTTTTGATTTTTTACCCGGACAAGACAATGCAAAACCGGACTGTCCGGGTGAAAACCGGACACCCGGCAACCCTGTATAGTGTATACAGTACCTACGGACTACGGTAATCTGTAAGGTACTGTAAATAGCCCTATACCCTCACCCTAACAGCATCCCTTCCTACAGTTCTAGAAGGAACCAGTCATGCCATCTCATACTGATACTATGGGAGTAGTCGTGTGTAAAATTTAATCAAAAAAGCCGTTTTTATTATTTTTTATTATTTTCCAGTTTTTTAACCTGAATTCTTACCGGTTTTTACGGAACCACTTATCTCGCGTGTGAGCTGGAACCGATTTTACGATATCGACACGAAGTGTGACGGTCCTGAACACGCATGCACAATTTGAGCAAAATCGATCTAGTGGTTTGGGCTCCAGGGAGATCGCAGATAGACGACCGACGGACATTTTTTTAAAATCACTTTTTTGAGTTCAGGGGACTTGAAAACGTATAAATTCATCAAAAACTTTAAAAAAAACCTAAATACGAGTATCTACTATATACAGTGATAGCTTGTCAAAATCGACATTTCTGCCGTTATCCTGTAACTTTTTTAATGGCACGACGCAACGTGGGTTAACAAAATTTTAGAAACTTTTATGGGAACTGATGGTGAATCAATTCAAAAATGTATGTATATTGAATTTAAAATGAAAATGAAGCCTAGAGAAGGCAACTGCAGATGTTTAACACTTTGAAGAATATAATTATACTATATAGGTACAGCCCCGTAGTTGCACATGTAAATAATAGCTACTGTAAAACGGTTAGTTTATACATAGTTGATTATCATGGAAGACATTGTATAATCTAAAAATAGACACCGCTCCTGCCACTAATTCAATTATTAATTATCAGTCATTAAGCTCTCCACTATAACACCTGTTCATGATAATATAACAACTGTGTTAAATGCATTATTTCGTGCAAACCGTGTTGCATTATAAATATGCAACTATAGCAAGAAGATTAGTATTAGCGCAAAATGGAGTTTTTTACTTTTAATACGAAGTTAAGAGGACTCTCTTCCTGATGATTTTCGATTAACACTATACACTGAAAATACCGATAATAAAATAACTAAAAATGCAGGTGAGATAAAAGTCGCTTTCAGCCAAAATTCGTTTTCAGTTAATCGAACAATCGCTCCAGAAGTTGTAAGAATCACCAGTTATGCTCTGCCATCTATGAATCGGTGCCCAAATGATGTTAATTATGTATCGAGAATCATGATCTCCATTTTGAACAAACATTGTGAAGAGGGTTTCCCACGGGAAACAGACGTATTTGAAATGCGTAGTACTGGGCATGTGGAGAGAAGGGATACTTGTGGTGTAGCTCTTTCGACTCTAACTCCATGCCATCAACAGGGAAAATGTATAGTTCCAGCAAGACGGGACTACTGTCCATACAGTTAGAGCTTCAATGGCTGCAGTTCGGGCGTTGTTCCCTGATCAGATCATTTCTCGCTTTGGTGATGTCCTCTGGCCTCCCCGCTCATCTGATATTTCCTTTTGTGATTTCTATCTGTGGGGCTATTTTAAAGTAATGTGTACGAATGAAAGCCACGAACACTGAAAGATCTGAAGACCGCAATAACAAACCAAATCAGACAAATCAACGAAGAAACACTGGGAAAGATTGAAGCAAATTTCCGAAAATGGTCATCATTGAGCGATGTAATTTTCCGCACATAGATATTTCATAATGGCATACTTGTAGCTTTATTTCTATACCAACAAAAAAAATTTAAACCAAAAATCAAGAGCTATTACTGTTTTATTTTAAACCATCCGTTTCCTGTGAACAACCCGTTACAATAAAAGATACGAAAACGGTTGTTTTGTTGAAATTTGTGGAGAAAGCTACTTTTCTGGCATCCTGATACTTTATCGGGTTTATTAAAATTGCAGTCGACAAGGACACTATTAATACTGAAATGCAGAACGCCTTGTGAGAAAATATGATTTCAATGGCCTAATTTGTGACCAGTGACAACACATATTTTTTCATAGAAAATAAATCGATCCTGCAAAAAATAACTGACTGAAACGATATTTCTTTAAACCGGGTACCTATATTGCATGTACTTTTTTGTATAATTTCCCCTTCGAAACAACATTTAGCTTGAAAAACGATCTTTTTCTATTTATTTTTCTGTAGCTCTACACAATAAAAAAACTTGACATCAACAATAGACTGTTCTTAGGTCTATGAAAACTATAAATAAAGTCACCTTCTAAGGCCATTGTCAAACATGTACGAGAAAAAGATTTGATCCTATTGAAGACAAACTAATTATGTGATTGAATATTTTTAAATAACCGCAAAACTCTCACTAAATTTTGTGGTTATATTTTGAATTTTCAGTGTCTTCACACCAAAGGTTTCATCTCTCAACATGGATAATTATGTGATAATAAAATAATTAGGTGATTATGAATGAGACAAATATATGTTGTAGGGCTTCGTTAAACATGTGTAATGGGTTCGGCAATCAGTACTGGTGGTTTTAAACTACCTCGTATATGGTTATTGTTGAAATGTGAGAAATAACAACGATTTTTTTATAATTTCGGTATCTGCAATTTATTAATTTACGCTGTTTTTTGAAAATAACATCTCTTAAGTGAGCGCCATTGCAGTTTGCTTGGCATCTTTCTAGAAAGTTTTCCATTACTCTTCGTAATAAATCAGGTCCAATATTTCTAGTTTCATCTCGAATTGGGTTCTTCAGATCTTATGAAGTATGCGTGGACGCTACCATGCACTCGGAACTGACCCACCCAATTCAAAATTGCGACCCGTTTTGGTATTCTTCCGTGCCTGGCAACTTCAAATTCACACCTAAAATCCCTTCGAGTCTGCACAATGCTCTGTGTTCGAATAAATTTTTCAACAACGATAGCACGACGATTTACTGGAAAATGACCCATAACTGGACAAATTGCATTAAATAAGTTTAACAATTACGGGCAACTGACAGTCGTACATCAATTATTTTTCATTTCATAGGCTACTCAAATCTACCGGTACTGATTGCCGGACCCTTTATAATCTGAGGTTGTACTGAAGGGTAGGAAGGTACGCTGCTTAGATATTGTTTACGCAGTAAAACAAAAACAGCGCTGTCTTTTCGACACCACGCGACCCACTCCAAGATGAAGACATCGAAGATGCTAATTGTATGCCTTAAAAAAATTACATGTCCCAGTGAAATGTTGATATACTTACGGGTTTTAAACAAAAGTGAAAAGATTTAGTTATCATTTATTAAAAGGCACGTACATTTCACACCTTTTTAATGTCTAATGACATGCACAGATCGTATACGTTTGTATCAAAGTACACGGGAGCTTACTACACCATAACATATATTATATAAATTATGTAAGCACCTACCTTTTGCTTGTACGCATTTGTAAGGTATGCATGTAAATACTTACTGGCTGTCAAATAGCAAATGTCCACACAGTGAGTTATTAAATATTATAAAGTCTGCCGTCCACTAAGAACGATGTTGTGTAAAGGTGTGCTGTGGCACTACCTCCGAAAGTACCCAACACTTTATTTGCAATACATTGTTATAAATAGATAATTATAACCAGTGGTGTGTGTGTTTTAAAGACCATCAACAGCTAAGGTTAATTGGGCCTAGCACCAATTCATATTTTCAATTCATTATTTTTTTTTAATAATAAATTGAAAATCCAATTGACACTTTTTCCAGCTCTCGGGCTAGAACCTGGGAACTTGTAATAGAGGAACCATAGCAACGCCATGTAAACAACAGCACTGCTACACGCTCGGCCATTCTCAAGCCCTATAACCAGTGGTTGTGTGCAAGTAATTAGGTCGTTCTGATTTTTTTTTTCAATTTTGGACTGAATAACAAAAACTATTTGAGACGTGTTTTTTTGTTTTGTCGAAATAAATTGTATTAACTTCTTTATTTATTGTTGAACATTGAAGGTTCATCAAAATCTCACTATATCAAAATAAGTCATCAAGCTATGCATTACCTAGTTTGTATGTTACCATATTATGCCGAGTAGTACGTACACCGCAGATAACGAATGATGACGTCACAAGGATTTAAATAATTAACATTGATTTTCAAAATACAGAAAGTGAAACTTGAGAAATAATGATGTTTTTGGTATTAATATATTGATATAAGACAACATTTAACACCAAATCTTTTAAATTCTCTTGAGCACAATTACAATGGGTGATAGTTTTTTTTAAATTACTTTTCTTTGGAGTTTGAAGACGAATCCGAAAATGTAAACCAGATTTATGACAGATTTCTGGTACAGGTTTGAAGCCTCCCTGATATCTAATTCCCATTTGAAAATTTGATCTCCTTCGAGGGAATTTTAAATCTTACAATTTACATATCGTATTTTCGACTCGGAATGTTTACACCTCTCTGAAGAAAACCGGGGGCTCACTGCTTTTTATTTATAAGATAGTGTTCCTTTACAAAGGTTGGTTATAGAACGATTTTATAAAATATTTTTGATGGTGTAATACCGGCCTGAGCCATGCACACGGTGTATCATATTCATTACCGGAATGACAGGTGTAATTACTTTTAATTTAGATTGTCATCTCAAACAATTGCATGTGCGTTTCATACAAAGTATGAATTAAACAAAACTGTGCACAAACACAAGTCAGCATGCAATGTCAGTCGACAGTTCATAAAGCATACCCAAGTAACTCCATGCGTGTGCAAAATGGGTGGCAAAAAATCATCTCATTTCAAATCAAAGTCACTCCTATTATAGCCAACTTAATAGTATATTGTGTAACTAGTGTGCTAAATACATCTTTATACGTCAGGCCTGATGTTTTCAGCACAAGTAGTAGGCGAGTGCACACGAGCCTTGGCGATGTAACTAGTTACATAATGAACCATTATAGCACTGAAAAGCGTTACATAATGGTCAATAGTCAATAATAATAAACGGCTATTTAAGGTCCGCAAAACAGATATACGAAAAAACACTAAAAGCGTGCATATGTGTTGAATAAAATATTATAATGACCAAAAACATGCACTAAATGTGTCAGCTTAGACCATACTATGGTCTAAACTCTAAACTGACCAAACATGCAATGTTTTTGGCTAGTTCAGATCATAGTATGGTCTAAGCTGACACATTTACGCAAATAAGAATGGCTGGGTTATATCATCAAAATCGGCCCACGCATTTGGTTTCTAGAGTGCCACAAAGGAACAAACATACATACATACATATAGACTGATAAACACAATACCCTCCTTTGCGTCGCACAGTCGAGTAAAAATGGCTGGGTTATATCAGAAACGTGAATTTTAATTTAGCGGGCCCCGGCTTCATTTGTTTAGCAATGTTGCCATATTTTTGGCAATATTTCCAAATATCTTACAATATTGCCGACATATTTAAACTTCTTCATGGTAATTTCTGCGAGTTGGAGGATTTATAAAACATTAAAATAAGGTAGGCAGCTTTGTGAACACATGCGTTTGGCGGATAATCGGCCATGACCTCGTATAAGGAACCATCTCGATATTTATCTGCAATTATTGAGAGAAACCATGGGAAACCTCACCAAGATAGCCGGTACAGGAATTCCATCGAAACCTCGTTGCAGGAATTAACTGTTTCTCGGCGCGAGGCAAAATGAAAAGTCCTACCTGTAGCTGGTCTTACCGGGATTCGAACCCATGTACCTTTCCAATGTGAGTCATGCACTTATACTTCACTATTAATATATAAGCGGCGCAGTTTTTATGCTTATACATTGTTTCATTGTTTTTCCGCTCTCTTAACCTTGTTACTTAAATTTTGGAATTTGACTATAGCACTCTCGTTATTAGGCTATAATCCCTCGGTACCGATGGGTTAATCTGATGCATCCTTCATATTCATAACAGCGGATCAGTAACAATGAGAAGTACAACAGGGTGTAGGTATAATGTATTGTTCCTGTTAGTAGCCGTCCAAAGTTTCGCCACGCCGACGCGTCGCTAAATCGCGATCGCAGGAAGGATGTTAATATATTAAATTTGACGGTAAACCGAGTCGAGCCGAGACACACGGCGGAGGGGCAAAGGACGCGGATCGGGGGGCGATGTTAAGTTAATCCTTTAATCGTGCACACCGACGGCGGTGGAGGTTCTCTTCTTGGAGCACGGCTTTAATCGCTCCAACTGAACGTTCCACAGGTCGAAATGCTTGTTGTCTATCTGTAGACATTATGAGAGTCCCTAAATCAGTGGCCATAGACATTTTCGGTGACCCTTCTCTTTATAAATATATTCATAAAAAATACAGTTCTATGCATTTTCTATTTATCAAATACCTATCACTTATGAACGAAATTATCGAAATAACTCAACTTGCGATCTGCGAGTAAAGAATATTTTTATAGGCGAAAAAATAACGTTCGAGATTTCGACGGACTTTGACATTTCATGGTCTCTACATATCGAAAAAGCAAATTTTAGATGTCCATATGGCTGACATACCGTACAATAGATCGAAACCAAATTTTAAACGTAGTGTTTTTAGGGAATTCTTCGGTGTTTTTTTTATTTTCCCCGTATTCCCCCAAATTAAGTGTAGTTGCTGAAAATCGAAAATTGCGATTATTTCTAGAAAATGGCAATAGTAGGGGAGCCCAACAGGGGATATTGGGATTTACTCAAGCGCGGAAGATTAACATATGGAGGGATACCTTGCACCCTTTTGAGTACCTCTACTATATCTAAGTCCTCTATATAGGGCCGCACGTGTAGGGCTGCCGATCAGAATAGTAAAAAAAATCGATAGCTGGAAATACTCGAGCGCGTCAGATTAGGGTATGATGGGTTAATTACCTGCTGCAAAATGTGCATTTCAACAATCTGACGATTTGAGCGTGACGTAAGGGAGTGGGAGGGTCACAAACTTGCAAAAAAAAACGTCGCCTCGAAATTCTCGAGCGCGGTCGAATTTTTTTTTATTCTGACAGAAATAATTCAAGAATAACGGGAAAAGTATAATCTGCCGATTTCCACAAGCCGAAGTAACAAAAATCGTCAATAAAGTTTAGCGCGTGCAGCTGCAGTGAAGCATGTATTCCCCACTCACAAAAGTCAGTAGCTTAGCAACATATTTAGTTTGATAGGTAAATGTAAATGTCAAAAATTAAAAGAAATAATAAATTGTCGTTTAATTGCCTCGAAATTATAAAACAATGAACAGAAAAAAAGAATCATTGCATAATTGGAGGAAGGAATTTGCTAGTATCAAATATTTTATTTGTTACATTCAATGATTTAAGAAAAAAAATCAAGAAAAATTTTTTTTTTCAAACGGTCAGATTAAGAAAATTCCTCTAAATAATCGTCAGATTATGGATCAGCACGACCAGGACATCAAGTTGAACCGTCTGTATGAAAATCTGACGCGCTCGAGTATTTCAAAATAGCGTTTTTTTTTTGCATTTTTGAAAAGACGTCACGAGCTTGCGTCACATCCGAATCGTCAGTCTTTTGAATAGGAGCTTCGTTCGAGATCACTTAACATCCTCTCTGAATATCTGACGCGCTCGAGTAAATTTTTTTTCTCCCCATTTTTAACACTTCCGTACGGCCGCCCCCACCATCCAAACCGGCAGATTAATATACCTCCGTCATCAGAGACACGTGGGGCATATACACTATCAATATCTGACGCGCTCAAGTATTTCCATGTAACTGTTTTTTTTTACATTTTTGAAAGATTGTACTACAACAACTAGTTGCCCAGTCCGGCTTTGTCTGAGTGCAAATATTTTTTTTCGCTCACTGATCATCCCGCTTTTGCTGTAGCGTAATAATATATACCTATATATTATACTGTACAGGGTGTATCACAGGATTGAGAACATAGAAAATAAATGAGTGCAACAGGGAAAACATAAACAAAATGGATAGCGTGACAAAGATAGAATACACATGGCTAACTCAACTAAATTAATTATCATGGTTTTAAGCATGAAAAAGGGCACAGCAATCACTGATCCTAACTAATTTGCACAATGGAGTTTTCCCTATGTTCGGTTTTCTGTGGTACACCCTGTATATAGCCTATGTTACTTGTTAGTAAGACGTTAAGCAGTAAAAAAAATTCATATCGATTCAGTGGTTCTTGAGTTTTGCGATAACAGATACAAACTTCTTTTTAATACAGGGTAGTCCCTAAGTACTTCGACAAAATTCAAGGTGTAATTCCTTGGACCATTCTAAGAATAAAAGTTCATAATATAAACGTGTGGTCAAAAACGGCTGGCTTGCGAGCTACAGGGTTCTCAATTGATTTTATAAATTATTTTAAACGGCTATTTACTATTTAAAGAAAACTGTTAAGTGTGATATATGTTTGTGATTTGATTAACAAACCAGTCTAATATTTTGAAAAATAAAACAGTATTGTACCAGGTTTTCCACTTTTCCCCCATAGAATCTTGATACGTAGAACCAAAGTACACCCCTGGTATTTCTAAAAACTATTAAATGAATTTAAAAATTATTTCTCCCATTAGTAGTATTTACGTATGCCAAATTTCAATACAAAATCTTAATGCGTTTTTTAAATTCTAGTAAAACTGTTTAAAAAAAATTAGAAGTTGAGGACCCTGTATCTCGAAAACTAGTCGTTTCTGACCACACGTTTCATATGAACTTTTATTCTTAGAATGGTCCAAGGAATGACACCCTGAATTTTGTCGACGTACGTATATTAGTAACAATAAATAGATACATTATTAATGGTCCAACAAAATGGCACCATCATTTGTCTCGACAAAATCCAGACCGCGGTTAGTTTTATTTACTAATGCATGTACCTTGATTGTCCTTAAACATCAATTATATTGCTGTCCGCCTGCACTGCTATTGTGTTAAAAATCAGTTATAAAGGTTTTCACATCGGCAGTAAGGACTCTACTGTGTATTGGAACATTAGATAGCAATGGTAGATAGGTGGTAGTAGATACAGTGTGTTGAGCATGGTGTAAAGTCTCGGTAGAGAAACGACGGAGCCGGGAACTTAACAAATTCTCCTGCGGCGTTCGGGATAAAAGCTTCCGCAGCATCGGCTGTTTACAGTAGCGACGTCGTGGTTAGCGTCTGTCAGCGGAATGGGCGCGAATGTCGATGTTAGGTTATACTTCCCATTCCTCGGTCCACTTCACACTATATATAGTATACACGGTGTCCCATCGAAAACTTGTACACACATAAAACTTGGCAAAATGAACGTTTTGACAAAAATCCAAAAATACGTCGATTTGTAAATCAAAGGGGGCCAATTTTTATGCAAAAATCATTCTTGCAACTCTAGCCCTGTGCGAGGGGTAGCGACTCCCCCCAAATTTTTAAATGGAATGGGTGGTCAAATGGTCCCTAATTTGGAAGAGTTTTTCATTACTTACACAACCGTATTTGTTTTTTTCAATTCGATCGATTTGTTACCGAGAAATTGCTTCTTGAAGTTTCCAAGTTATTATTGTATGGCAGTTGGTGGAGGTCATTTCGAGCAATACATTCGATAGTTTAAACCTTTTTGTGAATGAATGAATTGTAGATTATAGACGCCCGACAACAGAGGTCATTAACGTCTGAAAAACCTTTTTGTGCTTTTATTAGTTTTTTAACTTGGAAACTTTCTCGGTAACAAATCGATCGAATTAAAAAAAAAACAAAAAAACAAATACGGTTGTGTAAGTAATGAAAAGCCCTTCCAAATTAGGGATCATTTGATCCCCCATTCCATTTAAAAATTTGGGGGGCACAGGGCTAGAGTTGCAAGAATGATTTTTGCATAAAAATTGGTCCCCTTTGATATACAAATCGACGTGTTTTTGGATTTTTGTCAAAACGTTCATTTTACCAAGTTCTACGGGGGTACAAGTTTTCGTTGGGACACCGTGTATACTATATACTATAATGTTAGGTTTGTTTCTATATAATAATAATAATAATGCGTTTAACGTCCGTTTCTCGACATTATGTCATAACAGACGCCATTCGCACCATTACTATTTTCCATTTTACCACTTCCCGTTGTTTTCTACATATTTTAAACTTCAACTTTTTTTTTTTTTTTTATTAGCAATGTGCGAATGGAGGAATTATAGGAAATTAGGATAAGGTAGGCAATTTCGGGAGCATTATAGGAGTTTGACAGGTAATCGGCCATGGCCTTGAATAAGGAACCATCTCGATATTCATCTGGAATAATTGAGGGAAACCATGGTTTGTTTCTATATATAGACAATCCAAAACCATCAGTGGACGTGAGGAGTGTGTGCAGTGAAACTTCTATTGTTCCATCAGCCGTCTCACCCAAATCCCATATTACTATAAGTCAGTTGTTCCAGCAGATTTCTAAATCGATTGGACTTCACACTAGTGTTTGTTATAATTTATAATATATCTGGGAATATGATTGTCTTTATTATTATCTACTAGCCCGGGAGTTTGCGTTGCATTTTAGGTAGTGTTTTTACGCCGATCGATTGTTATCTTTTTCGATAATCTGGTATGACTAATAAGTCAACCAATCTTCAGCTGACGCACCCGCGGTGGGTGTGGGTGTGAGAGGCTGTGAAAGTGGTAAAAAAAAAATTTTTTTTAAGTAATAGTACGCCGACTGAAACTTGTTTTATAAATAGTTGACATCATAGTGAGTTGAAAAAAAAATTGTCAGCTGCGTCGTGGTGGGGGGATTGTGCGTCAGCTGCTCGCATGAACTTGTAAAAACACATAAAATATTGCGCAATTCACTTTTTTTGCACTGACAGCAGCTGAGACAATTACGTTACCTAGGATTATGATAGCGATATGATCATAATCCTAGGTAACGTAATTGTCTCAGCTGCCCCTTTCAAAGTAGTACCAGAAATCGAGCAAAAACTACTTTCAACTACCATGCGGAAACCACGGTAAAATTCAGTACTAAAAGTATATACTTTTATCTTAAATCTACTTTCAAAGTCATACCGGAAATTTAGCATAAATAAAAATCTAAAACATAAATTCCATAATACTTATTTATAATTAGTTTGGTAAAAATGCGTAACAAACTTAATGATACACAAATATCTCAAACTAGCTGACACAGATTAGAATTTAATAGAAAAATGTTAAATGATAAAAACACATTAAAATTTTTGTAATGCTCGAATAGTCAAGTATTTTTACACCCGCACAAAGCGAAACCGTGCAGAAAGTGTTGAGGTAGGTATAACATAATTTACACGCCGCCGTTCAAGTATTTCTGTGACCAAAAGGCAAAACCGCTTATGTAGAATTTGTGGAAAAATAATAATAATAAAAATGCGTTTAACGTCCCTCCAAATTACCGCATTCTCGTTATTTTCTACATTTTTAAACTTCAACTTAGCCACGTAATTATAGGAACTTACGATAAGGATGAGTAACTTATAGATAATAGAAGTTTTGCAGGTAATCGGCCATGACCTTGTATAAAGAACCATCTCGATATTTATCTGGAATTTTTGAGTACAACCATGGAAAATATCTACAAGATGGCCAGTACAGTAAAGTCCGATTCTCAGCGAGAGGCAGTAGGAAAATGTCCTATAACCACATCTGCCTCCGCTGAAATTCGAACCCGAATCTACTGCACGCACCATTAGACTACTCACTCGGTATTTGTGAGAAAATAACGTTAAAGACGGTGAAATCATCTAGTGATTAAGTTTTCTATTTGCCGTCGTATACAATATCATCATAATATAAAGAAATATTATACTATGATATTTTTATTAGACATTCAACATGAGTGGTTTTGCCTTTTAACCACAGATTCAAATTGAACAACACATTTATAATTTAAAATATGAAAAATGTATAAGCGCAAATAACGTTACAAATTAAATATTATCATACGTAGGTCGTAGGTATATTCTTTACATATTCAATAACAAAAAACACTATACAAAAATATGAAAAGTATTTCATTAAAATTATATGGAACGATGCAACAGAAACTAAGGTACATATAATTTGCATAATGCCTCTTCACGGCAGACTACAAAACTCCAACCGCTATGCAGAAATTATTGCAAAACTACAAGCTACAGGAGATTCACTAAACGACTAAATTTTTACTTTTCCGTATACTGACTACTAGCTAGGTTCAGTACCGCCCCGGGCTACTTCTGGCTGCCCCCACCGTCAGCATTTCTTTACAGTTTACATGTTTGTCATAAAATACTAGTTATGAAAAATAATAACACATTTTTTTGCAAAAAGCATTTATTTAGACTTATACTCTTATTCATTTAAGAACTTTTCTTCAGAACTGCTGTGACGCGAAGGAGTCGATCAAATCCAAACAATCTACATCTTTCGTCAGGTTGCTTTCTATTGAAAGCATGACAGCTAAAAAATTCAGTCGCGTTTGGGCCATAATACTACAAAGGTTTGAGAATTAATCAAAAATTGACTGAAAAAATTGCAATTTACGATTCCTACACAATTTCCTGGGAGGAAATAGAAGTTGAGCCCAGCCTTAAAGCATTTTATTTATATCAAAGTGAAGAGATATTTGCCGTCCCTTACAATTCTTCCGCCCTGGACTATAGCTCAATTAGCCCATACGTAAATATGCCACTGACATATAGGTGCCCGATACTGCTTCGTCCGTGTATATTTAAATTTGTTATCACAAAACTCTCTTTAATTGAGGGATCTCACTTACTTCGTTCGTTCAATCGCGTTAATACTTTAGCCGCACTCGCTTCGCTCGTTCGTTCGAATTTATAATTAACTAGCAAACCGGTCCGACTACGTCCGGATGCTAAGAATTTAAAATTTATTAATACATTACTTACTTGCTTCCCTCGTATTTATTATTTATTGATACATAGCTTTTGCCCGCAGCTTCGCCGGCGTAGAAATTGAAATTCTGTCAAGTTTAATGTAAAAGAACAGACCACTACTTCAATACATTTCTTTACTTCAATACGCATCAGAACTCGAAAATCGGATCACTTAAATTTTAAAGGGGTGTATTCAGAAGTTTTTAAATAAAATTGGTCAAAAATGAGTGGACTTGGCTTTAGTTGAAGGTACCGTGTAATGTTGTCCCTTGTTCTTGTTCGATCATGTTTACCATTCTCTTACAGAACATTTACTTACTGTAAATGTGCTGTATTTTAATCGTACATAGTGTACTATGTTGAACTTTTCTGCTTTGGAATAAATTAATCTCATGGTATTCCACCCTGGGCTTGTGGCAAACAATCCTTGCAGGCGTCTTCTTATACCGTGAGTTCACACAATACTGCAGACGTAGATATTATTATGCATTAGGTATACCTATATGCTCACTGTTCAGTATTTTTCTATTATCATACGAAACAAAATAAAATGCACAAATAATTGAAAAAATAAAATAAGTATTGAGTAGGTCTATATAAGTATTATAGATCTACCATACCATACAGTTATCCAAGTGTGCAAGCTTTCACGGCCGGCATTGTTCCAAGTCTTCATGGTTTCCGGGCTTGTAGGCCGTGGTCCGGTGGTATTTCTACCTGACGTTTCGTCTACAACTGCGGTAGACATTCTCAAAGGCGATGTGGCAGCGGTCGAAGTGTCCTCCTTGGCGGCTCACAGGTTAGTGTGAGCCGCCAAGGAGGACACTTCGACCGCTGCCACATCGCCTTTGAGAATGTCTACCGCAGTTGTAGACGAAACGTCAGGTAGAAATACCACCGGACCACGGCCTACAAGCCCGGAAACCATGAAGACTTGGATACCATACAGTTTCCATCCCTGCATTTTCTAGGAGGAACTAGTCATGCCGTCCCATATTGGTGCTAAGGGAGTGTGTAAAATGTATTCAAAATTGTTAAAGTCGTTTAAAAAAAAAATATTTTTCAGTTTTTTAGCGGTTTTTAGGTAGGCACTCATTCTGTCATGTTTGAGCTAGAGCTGATTTTGCGAATTAAGACATTAAATGAATGAAAAAAATTCCAGTTAACTGCAGGACGACAGAACCATTCCAACTCAAAAAAATACTGACATTTGACATAGATAATACAATAAAAATAACAAAGTTTCTTATGAAGTATTAGAAATACCTTGTATTATGTCCGTCTTGTGGCTTCTTGTGAATTTACACTATGCGTTTCAGCAACGAGTTGCCATGTTCAGCTGTGGTTTATTATTTAAAAAAAAAACACACATTGAATATTTGTAACACTATATAATATTATGATGCTAGGCACTGTGTATTATGTCGTGGTTTGTGAAGTAACAAAGTTTCTGTTCAACTTAAGGTTTATTACTTACAAAAAAAAAACTGTTTCACAAAACTTTCTTGCAAAAATGAATAGAATAATAAACCGTTGTATAATAGAAAAAAACTACGTTATACCATGCATCTCTTCTGCGCATGCGCCGATTTTCCCCAAAAACAAAAGGGCTCTTTCGATTTACATGTCAAACATTCTACCAAAATTTTGTTTCGATCCGCTCAGTCGTTTGACTTGTATCGCGTTCTTCTTACATTTTAGGCCTTTCCTGCGTTTCCTCTTAGCTGCCATCATGTTAATTTTGATTTGACGTTAACTTTATTTTTTAAACGATTATTACTGATTTACAACTATTCATATTATTTAAGTTTTACTTTTATGGTCACTATATTTTTAAACTATAATAAACTTGCCACTGGCAGGGTCGCCATCTAATAGTTTTGGTTTTTATATATAGGTTCTTTAACATATAATTTAGAAAATAAATAACTTTATCGATTTATTCATTATTTTATTTATTTGATCTTATATACAATTTATTAACTATAATTTATTGCTTCGTCGGACAGAGTAACGTCCTTCTCACATCTATCCTTCTGTCTCCCGTATGACCAAATTCATTGTTATTTATACCAGTCTATTTGATTAGCTTTGCGTTCTTTAGCTATCACAGTTCTAAGTACCTGTTCATTGCCCTCGCTGACTTTGCAGTAGCAATGAACTCAATAATATTCCCTAGTGTGCAAAATCTATATACATTAATTATTGTGCAATACTTACATACTACAACAGACTCACAGACCAACAAACCGAGGATCAGAGACTTTTTCCAAAAACATGTTTTTTGGACTCCAGGGGCCTCAAAATGAACAAATATTGTAATGAATGAATGAATGAATTGTGAATTATAGACGCTCGACAACAGAGGTAATCAATTTCACTTTTCACAACAAGTATTGTAAAATTGTGAAAAGTGAAATTGATCTAAATTAGTCCCTACCATATTCCCCACTTGTAGAGTTGGAATGGTAAAGACGAGTTGTTGAAAAGAGCAGCTAGTTAGCTTACAATATAAACTTAAAAATAACAAAAATAATCAATTTACAAAAGTACAAATTTACATAATATCAGTAATAATTATTGTAGTGCAGACGAAACAAGTGGTTGTTGAACCAATGCAAACAGCAATTATACACATGCACGCATTCGGATTCCACCAGGCAGGGTAACTTTTACGCGGCTTCGCTTGCGTTAATGTCGGTTTTGACAGAAACTTTTAATCTTAATCCGATCATATAGCTAGACAAAAACTAGTCCGTAAGTTTCATCAAAATCTCAAAATCGGTTCCCAAATGATGCTGGTTCTAACAAACACACAGACAAAAAAATTTCATGAAACACTTTTTCGCCATCTATAGGTAAGTATACCGAAAAACCCCGTCAAAACAAAATTGCAGACAGATGCCCCGCTGTAATTTTGTATATTTGTATTGATTAACTTGAAAATTTTAACATTGTTTCATAAGCACTCAATATAATTACGCAAATAAAAGATTTTGTAAGAATGGATTGCATTATTAAACACTTACATTAAACTAAACCAGCTTAAAAAGCACCTGCACACTAAGGTGCGTTTGGTATCAAGGTGTAGTGTGTACTGTAGATAATTTTTCACTGAAAAGTGTAAAAAGTTCACCAAAAGTGTAAACTAAATGTACACTTGTAACAAACGAGCTAGTGTACATTCTGAGTAGATTGTACATGCGCATTACAAAATAAATTAATGACAGATTGGCTGAGTTCATTATTTCTAGTTTTTACAGTTTTTTTTGGTCGTAAAAATGTTAAGCTCACTGCTATATTTATCTTGTACCATTACATTTTGAAGCTCATTCATTTTTAAGAGACAAAAAATGTAAAAAATTGAGTACGAAAAAAGTATCAAATCTGTCAAAGCGATTGTCAATTCAGACATATATCACGTGACCTACACTACACTACGTGCACCTGCTCAAAAGTCAGGACTAATAGTTGTTACACTTTTAGTCCTACACTGAAATAACAAACAGATCAGTTATTTTACACTTTTGTATAACAAACGTAATAGTGTCAAAAGTGCTTACACTTTTTACACTACACCTTGATGCCAAACGCACCTTTAATTTCCGCTTTTCCGGTGTCGTAACTCACTTGGCGAACTTTACTTTTAGGTAGAAATCTTTAGATACATAGGTATCTGTATTCTGTACATACAATTTGTTATTTATTGTAGGATTTGCGTTAGCAACAATGGGATGTTACGATATAAGAGAATAGAACATTGAAACCTGGTTCTGCCGCTCTGGAGCTTTCTGCATCACCAAACTTCAGACACCGTTGACACATGACATCCATTAGAGAGCTTTCTCTATAGTCTATCTCTATGTACTATGCATTACTTATGTATGGGACTGTCGGTGTATCTACACCAGATAGGCAGGTACATATAGGGTAAATACACTAGATTCTGACCACTTACTCGTGGTCGACAATTTTTATTATAATAAAAATTAACAGAATAGATTATTACAGAATATATTTTAGACAATAAAGAAAATAATAAATAAATTCTGTTTGATGTCGTTAATGGGTAGTTGTAGCTAGCACTATTACTGTTAATCCCAACGTTGCCACTTAGTGTGTTTATATACAGGGTGTATCACAGAAAACCGAACATAGGGAAAAGTACACAGTACAAATTAGTTAAGATCAGAGATTGTTTTGCCCTCTATTCAGAGGTCGTTACCATGGTTACCATGCGGTGTACGTATACAGTAACAAATGCATATTGCTGTTCATTTGACAAAATCTGGATGAACTTAAAGACAAAATCGTCGAAGTATGTTTCAATATGACTCCTGTAATGTTAGATAAAGTGAAATAAAGTTTTTGTAACCGATTAAGCCACTGCTTAATTCAAAATGGAGGTTTATTTGAACATTTGCTTTAATTTTTTATTTTAACTGTTTGTTTTGTTTAATTATTAGTTAAAAAAATATTTTCTTAATAAAAAATTGTGTCATTAATAAAAATAAATTCATTTAATATTGAAGAATTTATTTTAACTGATTTTTCTAATTATTCATTATTAGCTATTATTGTTATTAAATAATGGTTAGTCAGCGTTACCATGGTACCCATTCTCATATGTGGCCAAAGTAATCGTTGATCCTAACTAATTTGCACAATGGAGTTTTCCCTATGTTCGGTTTTCTGTGATACACCCTTGTATAGTTCAAAGCACCCCCCCCCCCCTATAATGTTCCCTCCCCCAGGGAGAACATTGGAATGTAGTTGTTCTCGCAATTGCATTCCAATGTTCTTTGGGAACTAGCGATCCCAAGAGCCCGAGCTCGTACCAGTCGGTTTGTGTATGCCGGTTGGCAGATTCTAATACACTAATGGATTATTAATTGTTGTGTTGAACACGCTAATAACCTGAGTTGTCGACGCGTCTATTATCTACAATAATAATTATAATGCTCCATACAACCCTGGAAACCAAATTGACATCGGTTCAGCGGTTTTCAAGTACATTTCGAACACACAGAAAGACGCAAAAATGGTTTTTAAATATCTATACATATAATAAAATGATAACTGGTGTAAGTGTAGTTAGCGCATCACGCAAAAACCACAGGACTGATTTTAATGAAACTTTTCAGGTCTATACCTTATAGGCTGGGTCTTTATCTCCAATTAGAATTGTCACGATATTCCTGATGAGGGATTAGCAGTGAGCGAAAAATAGTGAATTGACTAGTAAGTATACTAGCGACATCAGACGGAGTTTAATATTACTATAAAGTATCACTGGAAGCTTGTTTGGTAACATTGTTTTCTGTTAGGTATATGTGAAGTATCAAAATTGGTGTACCAGTCGCGGACTTAATAAAGTTTACACTTGAGTGTTTCAGTGTAAGTTCACAAAAAGTCAGTAGCTTAGCAACAAATTTAGTTTTTAATAGGCGAATGTATCTAAATGTCAAAAATTAAAAGAAATAATTGTCGTTTAAATGCCTCGAAATTATTAAAACGATGAACAAAAAAGAAGAATTATTGCAAGATTGGGGGAAGGAATTTGCTAGTATCAAATATTATCAAATCTTTTTGTTTTAATTGAATAATATTGAGTAATTTGGAGTTTATAATAAACAACTGAGGTGTTTTGATAATAATTTTTTATTGAATTTTTAGGATGTAACCTTAGTAATTGATACATTACTATCAAAAGCCAAGGTTAGTAGAGTATAGGTTGCCTCATTCCGATAGATAGTAGTGGGGGGGATGACGTCACTCAGAATATACCATGCTTGCTCACTTCAATAGAAAAGATCAGACGATGGACGCTGCTAATTTTTGGAAATAAAAATCACAGTAACCATGGTAGTGTGATATGTTTTTTCAATACCTAATAGAAACATGATTCTTCTGTTAGTGAAAAAATATGATAAATTGTCAATTTTGCAATAGCTGTTAAGTGTTATGGTGTTTTGTGGTTATTTTTAATATTTTGTGAATATAAAAGATAAAATAATTAATTGATCAATTTGTTAGTTAATTCTATTCGTTTCTTAAATTTAAAAAAATAGGTAATTAACAAGATCTGCCATTTCTTGAGCATTATTTAATTTTTTGTTTGTTTATATTATGGATATTAAAACCTAAATTTTGTAATAAAAATAAAAATTATCCTATTTTTTAACATCTATTCTTCTATTTATTGTCTCCTGCCAATTTTAAGAAAAAATCTGCACGAAGCACCTAATATAAATAAGCATAATCTTCAACAATTTTGTACTTAATTTAAACTAAATTCTAGCTGACGTCATTCCCGCGCTTACGCTGATTGGTCAGATGGAATGAGGCAACCTGTACTCTAATAACCTTGATCAAAAGCCAAATTACAACATTCAAAAATTAAAAAGCCGGTAACTAGATGATACAGGTGTAAACTTTTAAGTCCGCGACATTACATAATTATTTTACTAATAATTTGTTTAAAAAAAATTAATTGATATTGAATTATTAAATAGGTACCACGTTTTTGTAACTGTTAACTAACAGTTCTTGACATTGTAATAAAACGACAGTATTTTTTTTTTATAATTTATAATAGCAGCACGTGAGCGGAGTTGCGGGTACAGCTAGTAGATGAAATAAAAATATATAGATTATAGACGGTCGACAGCAGCCTGCGGTCATCAGCGTCTATATAGATGCAATAAACTATTCTGTTAACTAAAAATATAACAGTGGTCGACTACAAGTAAATGGTTGCAGGAAACGGTGCCTTTACCCTATGAATAACTGGAAAATATTATAAATGTGTATGACTTTTTATTGTAAGTTTATTAGATCTATAATTAGTTTACTCACGTTAGGCATAGGATAAAACGACAAATGTGGAAGAATTATCAGAGCGTGATAAAACACTGAAATGCGGGATTGTCACGCCAAATCCGGGTCGCCTGATGGTTACTTGATGTAAATTGAATGATTTTAAACTGCTAAAGCCTATTTGAAACTTTACATTTTATTTAAACGCGCGTATACAAATTGCAATAATTATTGTGACAGAGGATTTGTTGTATACGCATTCAAACACGACTTTATTTTAGCTTTCGCATGGAACATTAAGCAATTTAAGCATATCTGTGCCAAGAGACAAAACCGCTTAAATGTCGAATTTTTGTTCATACGTATATTTTCAATATCTTCAGATAAAATATGTTAGTTCTATTTTATGAAGCATTGTTTAAAAATAAATAAAATTTCTTAGGTAAATTGGACTGGATGCAGTACGTATTATAAATTTACCTATGAAATTTTATTTATTTAATTAAAGGACACCAGAAACTAATCATTGTTTAAAAATGTTTCATCTTTATATATATATTTCTTCTGTCCGTGTGTATGTGACTGAGCTCCTCCTAAACGGCTGGTTTGATTTTGATGAAATTTTGCGTGTGTGATTAAGTTGATTCGAGAATGGTTTAAATTCACAATTTGATCTGAAATGTAGCGAACGAGCGAAGCGAGTCAGTAATGTAATTATAATATTCGAGCGAACGAGCGAAGCGAGTGAGTAGTGTATTAATAAAATTCGAGCGAACGAGCGTAGCGAATGAGAAATGTATTAATAATATTCTTAGCACCCGCGAAATTCCTAGCACTCGGGCGAAGCCGGACCGGGCCGCTAGTCTATACATATTATAATAAAATCGTAGACGCTTTTTTTGTCTGTTTATCTGTCTGTTTGTGCACGCTAATCTCCGCTATGGCTGAACCAATTTGGATGTGGTTTTCAGTGATGTATTGAGATATTATAAGCTTGGGCTAACATTTAGTGTTTGTTTCATTTAAATCGGTTGACAAATAAAAAAGATATGCCAATTCTAAAATTCGTCTCGCGCGCGTTGTGACACCGTTAATGCAAATGTCAAAACGTAGGGTTGGGTTGACTGTTTATATATGTGACACCTCACACCGTTAATGCAAACTATTTCCAAGTCATTTTAAACCCGACTTCGCTTCGCAGGGGAAGATATTCTCGCGGAGGGGGGGGGGGGACGAAATAAATCATCCTCCGCTTCACAAGGGGAGAATTTCTCGCGGGGGGATAATAAATTAACAATATACTAATATATACGCAAGCGGAGCCACGGGTAGCCGCTAGTCATAAATAAAATCATAATTTTGTTTGTAATCCGGCCGTGCTTACTTGGCTAGGATACAGTTTAACATACATGATAATGATGAAGCTATAATAAATAGCGAAATGTTGCTATATTGATAAAAAAATCTTGACTGAGCACTCATTATTATTCCGTTTCCTCAGAATTTCACTAAGTATATCATAATTTTATGTTCCGTTAAAATTACCCGTCCTGACTAAAATTCTGCGTACACCTTGATTATAATTTATCTTTACATTTTTATATAAAATTAAATAAAACACAATTGAGATTTGATTTAATCAAGCCATAGATAAACTACTTAATCACAACTTGAATTAAAATCTAATTCAAATAATTTTTATTATTGTTTATTCTAAGAGTGTAGTTCCTAGAAACTAAAATAAAACCGTGTCTGGCATTAACGTAGATAATTCGATTTTGATTAATTTTTATACGTATAGCTGATATTCCCTTAATAGGTACCGGTATGATGTGACACTGATAGTCCATCCTGAAATTGTGTACAGTAATAAACAAGTTTTTGATATAACCTGTTTTTAAATCGTTTCCAAATTCAATAACCAAAAAACTTTAAGAATGTTATATTGTCATAAATTGTAATAAACAGACAACGTTCAGAACAGTTTCAAAGTTTATTGATTATCAAGTTTTTACCTGAATTTTGAAATGATTTAAAAGAAGGCTAGGTACTGGATTCTGTAAAAAAACAATGAGTCGGAAACTGGGTGTGTCGGGTTCAAGTCCTGGCGGTGGCATTTGATTTTTTCGTACATAGCAGTCAACAATCAAAGCAGAAAAATAATCTGTCTGATATTATAATTTAACAGCTAACCCGTAGCTCCGAGTGACCGTGTTAAGAACTATTGAATGATTTATAACTCTACAATCTCTATAAGGCACAGTATTACAAAAATGTTTTTTTTTAATTTATTTTTAAAATATTTTGTTTTGTTTATGATTTTTATTTCATCTGGCAATTTGTAAAAATTTTTAACACCTATATAGATAGGACTTTTTTCAAAAAAAGTCGTGTTATGCTTTAAAACCATATTGTTATTGCGGGTATTATATAGTTTTCGTTTATTATTTTCAAAAAAATACTTATTAGAATGCATAACTGTAAGCAGCTCATGAGCAAAAATTCCGTAACAACGAATCTCTAAATTTTAAATTGAAAATTAATCTTAAAATTCTTTTTTGTAAAACAAAAATTCTGTGTCTATCTCTTGTCGTGGGTTCGAATTCCACCTTCGCCCATGGATGTTTTGTAATGTCATTTAGTTTTAAGAAAATTGTTATTTGATGTATTTAAGACGCTAATGACCTAAGTTGTCGCCACGTCTATAATCTACAATAAATAAATAAAATGTGTCTATCTCCTGACATTCCCCAAATAATAATGATATATTTGATAGTATTTACTACAAATGCATGATAAAATGTTAGTAAAGTGTCTCTGTCATACACAGATCTCATCTGTTTAAGTAAATAATAATGAAAATTCATTTTTTTACATTTGTTATTAATTTGAGTTACCCATTTTAATGTATCATCAATGTGTAGTCCTAAAAATTTGACAGATTGTTTCAATTGTATATCAGCATTGCAATTTGTAGTAAATAAACTACCAACAGTCAAAAACATAGGATTGGGAACGTTAGTTCGATTTGTGTCGAATCGTTTATTTTTGTTTTATTCTATTTGTTAGCTAATGTTTAAGCTTGTCTTCACCAGGCACAAGATCGAAGTCCACAAATCCAAAACGCGAAATTATATCCCACATGTATATTTCTGTCCCAGGGGAAAAAAAAACGAAAATTCGGTTCCGTTAGGTTTTGTCCCGTGCCCTACAGTCTATATTCGGTTCCGTTAGGTTTTGTCCCGTGCCCTACAGCCTAACGGAACCGAATTTTCGTTTTTTATATTTTCGAACGACTAACTATTTTCTTTTGAAGCATTCTGCCACTGAAAAAACCACTACATAAGAGAGTCGATTATTAGTTATAAGGTGCTTTAACAGTACCATCTTACATGTGAGAGCTAACCTCAAACGGGTGAATCTAAGATGACAAGTCCATTTTTCAATACTACTATTTACTATCTTCTCTACATAGTATAAAATGAAGTCGCTTTCCGCGTCTGTCTGTCTGTTTAACCGCTAACTCCTCCTAAACCACGCAACGGATTTTGATGCGGTTTTCACCATCAGTTAGATAATTTTTCACGGAAGGTTTATATATATATATATATATATATATATATATATATAGCGAACGAGCGAAGCGAGTGAGTAGTGTATTGCACTCGGGCTTTCTTAGCACCCGGGCGAAGCCGGACGGGGCCGCTAGTATAGTATAATACTATATAGTAAGTAGCAAGGGGGTTATATATTGCACCGCATTTGAAAGGTATTCTCTAAACACTTGTTTCAGAAAATTGAAAATACCTAGACGCTACTGACATATTTTGTCATCGAGCCTTATCTTTCGGTAATAGGATATTATGTAACAAGTGTATGAAGTTTCCACATGTATCAAAATTAAACGAATGTAAACACAGGTGAAAACTAAAAATAATCATCCGGCATTTTAAAACTGAAAAGTGATATACTTTGTAGGTGGATTGTACGTTTCAAAACAAATTATTCCTGCTCGCGTGTGTGGGCATAATTCTACAGGGTCATTTTAAAAAAATGTACAGTTTTAATATACAGGCTTGAGGCTGATTTAGGTTTGATCTTGATAGCTTCGGAGGCTGATGTCTAAAGTTAATTTAAGAAAAAAAGTTCCCGTAAACATAATATATGTCCACAAACGCACAGTTCCTGTGCTACAGATTCTTGATACTTATATCAAATTTTTGGTTTATTATTTTACAAGTAGTCCAATTTGTTTGAAATTTTGACTGATTTTTGGGAATATAAAACATATCGTGTGAACATAGGACACTTTTTATTTCATTATGAAACTACAAGAATTCATTTGACATACTAAATAGGAAGCTTTCTTTCTTATTTATCTCTCTCTCTCTTTCTTTCCTAAGTTATTCTTTTTAAGTTGTTTAACCCTAGAACATGGCAAGAGGCACCTAAGGTGGGTTAGAAAATTCAAACACATTTTTTTTGTAAATATAAAACTTATACCTACCCTTTTTGTGGAATAATCAATAAATGTATATTATTAGTGTTACATTACAAAAATAAATGTTTGAACTCTCATGGTAATTCAATATTATAGTCCATTGAAATGTTACCTACATTAGGTTTGCATTTTGGGTAGGACAAGATATTTTTTTTTGTTGCGAAGGGGGGGGAGCAGGCGGCGTATGTATAAAATTGAGTTTTCGGGGTCGGTGGCCACCCCATTTGGCCGCCATCTTGAAAAAGGGGTGCTAACAGATTTTGCGCTATGTCTCACATCTTACAGAAAATTTGTAGAGAGATTTTTTGTTTAGAATCGAATTCTCTACAACTTTGCCAGAGAAAGTTTTTGTCGTAAATTGAATGATTAAAAAGATAAGTCTTATAGAAGATAGAAATTTGTCACAAAATTTTCTTTTAAGCGCTAGGTATAACTTTTTTCTTTCAATTTCAACAGGAAAACAAAAAAAATAAGGCTTATCTTTTTAATTATTCAAATAACGACAAAAAGTTTCTCCAGTAAAGTTGTAGATAATTCGATTCTAAATAAAAAACTTCTCTACAAATTTTCTATAAGATGTACCGTTACGGAGATATAGCGCAAAACCTGTTAGTACGCCTTTTTCAAGATGGAGGCCAAATAAAGTGGCCGCCGACCCCGAAAACTCAATTTTGTACTTACACCGACCCACCCTATGTCACGAATAAAATCTTGTCCTACCCAAAATGCAAACTTAGCCTAAAAAATGTAACATTTCAATGGACCTATAGGTATATAGGTAATTAAATAAAATATAACCTAATTTGTACACACGAGATTTTTACTCAATTAAATGACTTATCAATCAGTCAAAATTTTAAACGAATTAAATTGATACTTTGCGAAATAATGACACAAAAAATTGAAATTTCAACACATTATCTCAGGAACGGTGCGTTTACGTTTATAATGATCTTTTCTCGTCGCGTGAGGGAGTATTGTGCTATCAAATACTGTACTGTCTTTTTAGAGTGACCCTATACATACAATGAGTATGTTCTGTTTTTTAATATTAAATTGATAGTATGTTCATGTCACAGACCGAAACCAATTTCTGAAACCTTGAAATAAATACATACGACAAACTTTTATACCCACAAGAATTTGTAAGATTTATGTGTATTTGAAACTGCGACCTAATTTTACGAAAGTATTTTCACTCACGTTTTATACACGCATAAATATCATTTAATTTTCTGTCAAGTTTCCTTTGAAAAATACATGATGTTTTGGTATAAACGGCGTCCAATGAAACAGTTCATATGAAAACTTTTTATACGAACGATCATTAGGGTGCTTCAATGGAATTTTTCGTTGCATTTTTAATATTATTTTAACACAAACGTTCACTTGTCAGGGATCACCAATTATAAAGATTTTGGTGATAATAAATAATATAATAATAAAATTGTGTCTGTCTGCCTGTTCCGCCAAAGCTAATCCTTAATCCGATTTCAATGAAAATGGTAAACGCATATAAGGCTCCTCAACTCAATGGATGTTACTTTATATCCGGCTTCGCTCGAGTTAAGGTAGGGGTTCCCATACAAAATCAACAGTTTTTGAATATTTTCTATTAAGCTTAAAAGGAAAACGTGTGTCCAGAATTTTTGTCTGTTTGTTTGTAGCAGCACACTCGAGAAAGGTCGAACAGATTTTGATGAAAATTTTGGTACTTATTATAAGTATACCTACTAGGTATCTATAGTATCCAATGAATCCAAGTATAGGCTACTTTTTATTTCGTTTAAAAACTTACATATAGACAGACTTATCGTTTTCTTTTTATGTAAGTATTGATTATTTATTCTTAAATTTCCCTCAGGAGGAACATTGAAATGTAATTGTTCTCGCAACTGCATTCGAATGTTCTTTGGGAATTGGCGTTCCCAGGAACCCAAGCTCGTACCAGTCGGTTTGTGTATGCCGGCTGGCAGATTCTAATACACAAAAGGATTATTAATTGGTGTGTTGAAGACGCTAATGACTTGAGTTGTCGACGCGTCTATAATCTACAATAATAATAATAATATTCGCAAATTGTTGCGCTATCTGTTGTAGACTGTAGAAAGCACAGTCAACATTTGTAGGTATAGGGTGTATATTGTGAGTTGTGACTGTAGGCGTATGAAAATCATAATAATTATAACATGGGTTTGAGAATTGTCGAGTGTGTAGCCAAGCCGTTGCATATTATGGCTCCTCTATTACAAGCCCCCAGTTCCCAAGTTCTAACCCGAGATTTGGTAAAATTGTCAATCGGATTTTCAATTTATTATTAAAAATTAATAAATTAAAAATATGAAATGGTGCTAAGCCCAAATAACTCTAGCTGTTAAGTGGCCTTAAAAAAATTCTAACAATATTTTCTCGTTCAATGTCAACAACTAAGTCACTCGATTGAATTGTTGTTTTCATTCGGTGGAATTGCACAACATACCTATACAAAGAGGTCATTGTCAATTGACGATATGCCAACGTCATAATATATACCCAAGTAGCACATTATATTGATTTCATGTTGATTTAAAACGCTAATCAACGGTTGAAAATAACACTATTTTGAATGACACTTGACAGACATCTGTTAGAAAAACATATTTCTGTAGAAGTAAATAATGAAGAAAAATAATTTTAACAATAGGTAGGTACTAATAATATAAGAGTAACGGGGTCTCCATCTGGAAATTTCATTTTTCAGGTTTTTCAGGTATGATAACTAGTCGGGAAAACGTGTTTTCGCAATTTTTGTGTCTGTAGCTGTACTAGCATCACTTGAAATTTGAAAACTGCTGGCCCGATTTTGATGAAACTTAGTATACACTATTAACTATGACACTTAAAATTAAATTATAGTGTATACCTACTTTTTATTATTAGACTACGGACGCGTTTGCGTAAAGATTTACGCAAAGCGTTAAACGATGACGCACGGGCCCAACTATTTGCATGGGAGGTAGACGCGGGGTACGGGAAGTTCTGTCCGCCGTACCAGTAAGTAAGTTTATTGTCAAACGAAACATATCTACATACACAAAAATGCAAAAAAAAATACATTAATACAACGTATTTGGTGTATAAGAAGCATTCACTTCAGCCGTGTGTAACGACACACACAGTATTTTTTTATCTGATCACGAACAGGAATAGGAAAAGGTTTCTTCATTGAAGCGAACGAAGCCGCGGTTGTGTCTGTAAAGTAACGAAATTCTAATTGGAATTTATAACATCAACATAACCGTACCGACAACGAACAAATCCGACTAAACGATACCCTCTACATATTGATAACTCATAGAATCTCCGTGGTGCAGTGTCACCAGAGGTCTCAAATTACACCAAACAGCGAGAGAAACAACGCTATGTATTTGTTTGCATGTAAACGTGAAGGGAAACTTTATTTTACCTGCATTAACGGCAACATACACACATGATTCTTTTTTGTGCACATCTATGGCACAGTACCTTTCGAATGATGTAAGTTTCATTCCCCTCCTTTCATAATAAATAGTAAAAAAAGGTACCACAATTTTCGGTGTCTACGTATTAATAAAACAATCTATAATCTATGGTATTAATATATAGATACTAGACTGACCCCGTCGAAATTGGATGGAAAAGTATCTTTGAAATAATTGTAATTATATTCATCTTTCGCCTAGCAGTTATTTATAGATTCATAGATTCATACTAAAACATGCAGGAGCATTCATAATAGTTTGTTTATAACAATATAATAGATACACTGTAAAAAAAGTCTGTGTTTTTACAATTTTATAAATAGTAATATTACTTGAATCTGGCATGTAAATTCGAAAATTATGTTTTTTTACTTTAGACCAGTAATAAAACAAGTTAACAAGTAAAATTACTAAAATCATGTATTTATAATTTTTTTTCATGTAATTTTGTCATTTAGTAACTAATTTTACAGTTTCTGTAAAATTACTACTTTATAGTTATTTTACCGCAAATCAAACAAAATTACATGTAAGAAATGTAAAGTTACCCAATTTTAGAATTAAAAATGTAAAAATACCATATTTATATTGCAAATCCCTTGACTTCGTAAACTTCGTTATTTTCCGTTCATTTTCGATGTAGGTTTTCCTTTGTCTGCATGTAGCGGCCGAATCAAAGAAGGTATTTACCCGCATTAGTCATAAACCAATAAACCATTGTACAGAAAGCAGTTTAGTTTTTTTATAGTGTAACGTAATTTTGTTAACCTAGTGAACACGGAATAGCTAAGGTAAGTTTATTAATCATTATTATTAAATAAAATAAGTTTTCTATGTAACCTGGATATAAGCTATAACATTTTTACCTATCTAGGGATATTAATAATAATACATATTTGTTGCCCAAATTGCTGAACAGCAGAATAGGTATGTTGTGAAATAAACAAGTATTCTATACCGGAAATTACCCCTGCACTCTTCATCTCAAATCCTTTCCCCTCGTCTAAAGATGGTTATTGCTCTCCCGACGGTATTTTTAAAGCTAAAAGGTTCGGATAAACACCAAATGAAGAATTTTTCTTATATTGATTTTATTAGTGCAGTTATTCACCCATATCAATGTATATTCTTCCAACTTGAATTCAAGAAATAATGTATCACTATCCTGTATAACATAATATATTTTCATCTAATTATAGTATGTATATCAATTCTAGAATAGATAAAACTTAATACTTATTATTATCTGAAGTTCTGAACTAATATTAAGTATAAAGAGAAAAGATTTGATTTTTTGTATGTTTGTTCGTTTGTTTGTAATGGATAAACTGAAAAATACATAACTGATTTTAAAAATTCTTTCACCTATAGGAAGCTACATTATCAGCGAGTAACATGGCCTGTATTTTATTTTCAAAAAAATTAGAGGGGGGTAATAAATCATAAATTCTTATCTCTGGAACTACTAAACCGATTCTAAAAATTCTTTTACTAATAGAAAGCTATACAGGGGAGAGATTCTCGCATGGGCGTACTCGCGGGGAGGGGGGTAATAAATCATAAATTCTTTTCTCTGGAACTATTAAACCGATTCTAAAAATTCTTTCACTAATAGAAAGCTACGCAGGGGTGAGATTCTCGCGAGGGGTTAATCGCGGGGGGGGTTTATAAATCATAAATTCTTATCTTTGGAACTACTGAAGCGATTCTAAAAATTCTTTCCTTCTGTAGATTTTTTAAAAATATTTTTTAGATTTTATAATAATTTGTGTTAAAAGAATTTATATTTAATAATTCATATTAATTTTTAGCATCACGGATATTAATGGAAGCCAGCTCGTGTTAGACAAAGACGGAACACAAGTAGATGATGATGTTCTTGAGTTGTTACACGATGAAATATTCATTTTACTTGCAAATGGTCAGAAATGGGCACCTGCAGAAACAATGGGGGTATGTAGTTTGTAGTTTCGTTAAATTTCTGGCAATTGCAAATTTAATAAGTTTTTCTGATTTCAGACATAAAAATAGTTTTGTATAACAAATTTATAAGAATATTGTTATTTTTCTATAATGATCTTGTTAGTATTATAAACATTTTGTTAAATAAAATTTTGTTGCATTAAAAAACTTTTTCTATATATACAGGATGTCCCAGATCGGTCGCCTACGGACAGTAGTAGATACAGTGAAATATCACCAATATAAGTTGAGCGGAATCTCAACTCTGAAGTACTTTTCTGTTCAGAAATATTTTCTCTATTTTATACTGTACTGCCCGTAGGCGATCGATCTGGGACACCCTATACTTTTACCTATACCTACCTATGTAATGTGATTTTGCAGGTAACTGTTTTTTTTTTATTTTGGAAGGATTTGTTATAAAAAAAATCATTTAACATTACTTGATTTAAATGTAAGATTACAAAACAGTTACCTGTAAAATTACATTTACTAAAAGTAAATTATTATTCTATAGAATAATAGAATAATAGAAATTACAAAGCAAATTCTAAATTTACAAACCGGTAATGTAAAAGTAAAAAAAGTCTTTGTAAAATTACAAATGAGGTTTGTAATTTTAAAACAGTGTTTGTGAATTTACACGCAAGGAATGTAAGATTACAGATGACATTTGTAAAAATGCACAGTTATCCCTAAATTTACAGTACAGAATTTAAATTTACATTATTGTATGTAACATTCCATCTTAGCATGTAATAATAAGATTCGTTAAGTAAAAACACATTTGGATTTTAAAATTACTACCACCATGTATAATTACCACATTTAATGTAGGTTATTATTCGCCTACTATAAATGTAGTAATTTTACATGGTTTTTTTTTACGGTGTAGGTAATAAAAAGAATAGTGATGAGAGTGCGATGGACACATTCTGTGGACAAAAAAAAAACTAGGTAGATAGGTTGAGTATAGAGACTGCTTGGTGGACTGTCGACTGTCGAGAGAAGATTGCTTATGTTTTACATAAAAATATCTTCAGATGATATCTCTAGCTTACATAAAAAAAATTGTTGAAAATATATAAATATTTCTGAATAATAAATTCTAATTTTCTTTCTGTAGCAAGCAAGGCGAAAAGTGTTTTTATCTGATCTGGTGACTGATAAATGATAATAGCATATTATGTAACTAGTGTGTTAAATACATTTTTATACGTCAGGCTCGATGTTTCCAGCACGAGTAGTAGGCGAGAGCACAAGAGTGCTGAAAACATCGCGCAGCTGACACATAAAGATTTAGCATACGCGTTGCACACTATACTTTATCCAACACATATGTATGGCTTTAGATTTTAATTGAATTAATGTCAAACACCTTGAATTCACTGACAGCAGTACATCTCATTGTAAAAACATTGACCTTGATCACATTATATTTACTTCGTTGCCATAGTAACCATATTTCATTATAGCATCGAAAAGAGGTACATAATATTATGGTTCATTATGTAACGAGTTTTTCAAATGTTTTTCATTATAGCATAGAGAAGCGTTTCATAATGGATCATGACGTCACCAGTCGATAAACAGTCATTTAAGAACCGCCTTACAGATACGAAAAAACACTAAAAGCGTGCGTGTTGAATAAAAGAATTTTATGAACCAATAATAAAATATGTACATTATAACTTGGATTCATAATATTCCAATTTTAACTAACTAAATTCTTATAATCCAGTTTTATTAAACATCCAATACATAATATACAAAAAAAATTTAATAAAATACGAATTAAAAAAACGCTTTAAAACATCTGTCGTTTTCGTTTTAAAATGAAAATATAGCGATATTTTTTAGACATTTTTATTTAAGAAAATGTTATTAATTATTGCGTTCAGCTGTTGAATAACATTTATTCACCCGAAAACATTCTCTATGAACTTCATTTTTCCAAAAATATAGTTGAAGACGAATTTCTATTTTTATGTTCAGTTAGTCATAACGTGCAAATTTCCAGAACTACTTTCTATGCCAGCGGAAATTTTTTTATGTTTTTTCATATTTTCTAGACTATGAGCAGAGGTATTTCAAGAAAATTGTAAGTATTCATGGTTTTCGGGCTTGTAGGCCGTGGTCCGGTGGTATTTCTACCTGACGTTTCGTCTACAACTGCGGTAGACATTCTCAAGAAGAGAATGTCTACCGCAGTTGTAGACGAAACTTCAGGTAGAAATACCACCGGACCACGGCCTACAAGCCCGGAAACCATGAAGATTTGGAACAATGCCGGCCGTGAAAGCTTGCACACCTGAATAAATTGTAAGTAGGTAATTGTTTCAAAGGAAGATCTGATTTTATACAATTAGCTAACACTACCCGTCGGACGGGACAAAATCTACGGATGGATTCAAAATTAAAAAAATGACAAAACAAAGTAGAGCTGGCAGCTTTACAGAGTTATACAATTAATTTAAAAAAATCAAAATCGGTGTTTAAATATAATATAGATTGCGGTATACATGCATGTAAAGCAGCTATTTTATAGAGGGTATGACAAAAAACACTTTTCTTTACGTTTTGAGGGTAGGACAATCAGAATCTGACCTTATCTAGGATATGATTTTTGGACATATTTCCTTATGGAACATGTAAGTAAAAAAGTAGCAGGTATTCTAACGAATGAATAAAAAAGACGATAAACAGGTGTAGTGAAGTGGAACTTGTAAGTCTTTAAAAGAATCTCACCTCGTTACTAGAGGACGGTACACCTGAACTGAATGCATAGGTCAACTGAAGAAGCTAAAGCTGTGTTCCACTGTAGATTAGTCAGCGTTGCCAGACTGATAATAAAATCTCCAGATCTAGGAAATTTGCTATTTGAATTTGCGGCAATTCAAAGCAGCTTTCAAATTTTTCTGCTGGACTGCACAATGAACTGTGAAAAAATCTGGGTTAAAATTTACTTAAAAATGAGACTAGAAAATAGTTGAATTTTAAATTGATTCTACTCAAAAAATAACTGATTGGATCGTTATTTTGTCTAAATTGTGTATATTTTCATTTTAATATACTTTTTTATACAGCCTTTTTCTAGGTATTTTTGTTCAAATTTAGATTCAGAAACTTATTTTTTTGTGTAGAATGCAGATACCTAATTATCATTTATTGTTTTTACTTTTAGTGACTACAATCTAATATTCTACTCAATAATAAGTTTGGTATCGACCTTCGACTAGTCTTAGGTTTATAAAAATTATAATTACACAGTCACAATCTAAGCCCTAAGGTCATTGTTAACCTTTTCTGACAATGCGTTGTGCAACCCCGCCTAAACAGAGATTTTTATTTGAAGCATGTGGCAACACTGGTACTCGTGTAACCCGCGATGTTTCACAGTCAACACACTGATCTAAATATAGTGGATGGCGGATAGACATCTCGTCTCTGTACAACGCTTGAAATCTCTTAGAAGCGAGTGAACAAGAAGGCTGAGGAGGAGGGAATCTTTGAGTGAAATTTTCACGCACGCTAGGTTATAAATATATTTATCGAGGGGATAATTTCCCGAGAAAAAAATGTATACAAGAATTCTGACTTCCTGAAGAATTCCCGGAACTTATATGAAGGAAAATAAGTATAAGCATAGAAAAATGGAATTTGTCTAGAAAAAACTTCGAAAGAAAAACAATTCCTACATTTTTAGGTTAACAACACCGAAGAATTTTCAAGACTTTTAAAGAATTCCCAACAAAAATAATAGAATTCCGGGGAATTTACCCCCTTGATGTTTACTATATCGCTAGGTGTGCTTAACAAGCCGAAAACATTTTTCATAGGTAATTTTAAACAAGCAGCCCGCCAAAAAAGTCACCCATCAAATATGGCGCTACACAGGTTGGATTCGCACAATAGCCGCCATCCGCTATCCACTATATAGTCAGATCAGTAAGTCAACATAGTCTTCCGCCCGCGGCGACTGACGGCGAGGCGGCGGCACAACTTTTATTTTTTAGCTATACTGCGAGTTGGCACGCTCGTGTGTGTGTGTTTGTGTGTGCGCGTCACTTTGGTCGATATATGAGAGAGATGCGCGTAGCAATTTTCTGCTCAAACGAATCTCAGAGTGCAGAAAGAGTGAGGAATTTGTCTTAACTATCTCGACACATTACAACATGTAGGCATATCTAAGGCCGAAAGGCAAAATCACTCATGTGCCGACTTGTATTGAGTGAATTACCAGATACTTTTTAATCGATTTCAAAAAAATTATAATTTAAAAAAAACTAAAAAACACGCTTTAATGGTAAACTGAACTAAAAAGTAAAAAATAATTTTTATTGTAAAAAAGCGTGAGGTGCTCGATATCAGTTGTTATAAAGTATGAAAATATGGTACGAAACACCCCACGCTTTTTTACAATAAAAATTATTTTTTACTTTTTAGTTCAGTTTACCATTAAAGCGTGTTTTTTAGTTTGTTTAAATTATAATTTATTTTTGCTTTTTAATCCTGGAGATCCTGGTCAGGATAATGGGACAAACTTATTGAATTATTGTATTGTCATCGGTCCTTGATAAGTGTGCAAAGTTTCAGTTCAATCTCAAGTTTTGAAGTGGGGGAAAACCGCGTTCAAATGAATCCGTTGCTTACATACAGGTGGAACTAATAATGTAAGCCTGTTAAAAAAGAGACGAGATTATCAATTCGATCAGTATCTACCTATAATTTTTTTTAATGTTTGTACACCGGTTACTTAGGAATTACTGCCCCGTTGTATTCAGCAATAGTGCAGGCAAAATAGGGCAAAAAATTACCTTAAAAGTAAAAAAATTATTCCACTCATGGAATTTTGGTTATAAATCCTTTTTGGCATAAGAATCAAGAATCCGAAGAGTCTATAAAAATTTATACAAGGTGGGGGGTGTTTTTTTTTTTGGGGAGAGACCCAAACCAAATTTGGATCATTTGGTCAATGGGGTGTCGTTATCTATATTTTTTTGGATGCTGAATCGAATGAAAGCAATACTAAGGCGATAGAACCTATCCTTTTTTATCTATGGAAAATAAATTTAGCTATATCAGAGTTCAATTAAACTCAAAAAATCAAAAATCTCGGAACCCAGTTATAGTGGATGGATTTTCATGATTTTTTTCATTGAGTTTCTAATAGTGAGTGTAAAAAGTCTACCCTTTAAAAATTGCCGTTTTTCGAAAATCCATTTTTTTTAAATAAAGCAAATATAATATACTCTGCGGCTGCGGGGACATACTTTCGCGCAAGACTGTTGCGGCACAACTACATTAACTTAAACGGTTTTGCCTCGTAGGCATAGATATGTAGTCGAGTCGTCGTTGCCGCAAGGGGATACAGTCTGTTTCTAGGAAATTTATCTTTGGGGACAATATTGCGCGTCTTCTTGTAATATACAATTTCTCATCTGGAAGTTTTATTCTTTCATTTCATATCCTAGTACAAAGACCTGCCACAAGACGTGGGGATCATAACTCACAGGGTAGGTATATCTTTGAATCATTATTGTTTCCCAAATGAGATGTTTATTCAAATCAAGTTTGTCAACCTGTGAGGTTTTTTTATACTAACATTTGTAACAAAAATTTTGAAAAAAAAATCGAGTACAAATATTTAATTTGAATTCAATTTTATTTCAAAATATTTCTAATACTTTGATCTTACATCTAAAGTAACTACAAGTATCAAATACAACAAAGGACAATGGTTCGTTAATTTCAATGACCCGCAATTTTGCCCTCACATATCCCTAATGGCTAATATAAGTTCTTGGACAGCAATAATAGCGAATTCATTAATCTTTTGGAAAATTCTGCGACGGAGTTGTTCTTCATTTTGGGTTTCTTAGTCGATGTCCTAAATCCTTCTACTAAGTAAAGCCAAAAAATCTTCGATAAATTAAATTATTAAACTACTACCTCCTACATTATTTTGGTGCCATTTTAAGGTTATTACATAATATATCTATAAAATTTCTATATATGACTGTTGACACAATGCACTGAATCTGTAACCAACAATTGGGACGGGGATATACTTTAAATGTTCCATTTCCATCTGTGAACAAATTTCTATCGCGGTATCATTCCAAGCATATAAGAAATAGATGATATAAATAGTTATAATTTTGTATACATATGGAACTTCATGGTTTTCTTCCTAAATAATATGTCGTTTACACGTCTTTTGAAACTTTTTAAATTAGATACTTATTATATAAATTATTATACGTAATATCTTAATTTTTAAACAAAAATATTGCGCAATTTTTTGTACGAATTTTGATAACTTTATTATATTATCAATTATGATTAAATTAGCAAGCTATGTAATTTAAAATCAAAACTTATCTTAATTTAGAAACAATAATTCTAAAATTAACTAGCCACTGATAAAACACAGGTGACGCATCTTTATTAGATTAGATTATTTAATTAATTAGATTATTGTAAAGTACAAACTGACAACTATTCTATCACTCTTACTCATTTACTCAGAAAATATGTCCAATTGTTAAAGAAAACTTAGAACTGGGACTATATAGGTCAGTTAAAATGTGTAGATAATTAAATTAGAGGAATCGTACTAGTTGGTTAATTTAGAACAGTGTTTCCCAAAGCAGGCGATGCCACCCCCTGGGGGCGCTGGAGCGATCCAGGTGAGCGCCAGTACTATCCGAAGCAACTGGGGGGGGGGGGGTTATAAAAATAAGGAAGCGGTGGAAACACATAATGCAGTTTCACCCCTTGCCAAATTACCTCTGCATCTCATTGAGTGACTACACTCATCGGTTATTTTTAAAGTATAGATATAGGTATAAAACTACTTCTGCGCCAAATTTCGTTGATGAAGGAATTTTTATGTTATTAAAAGTCTATTTTTACTGTACTGAAAGGAAGATGCAGTTTGTATGTACCGGGTATCAATATCTCAGAATTCCAGAATTACTAAACCGATTCAATTAATTCTTTCAGTGAATAGAAATAGCTCATTATACTTTCAGAAGTAACATATACAGCGTAACGGTATGACAATGGGGGGTTGAGCAGTGAGCAAAATTGTAAAACAAGTCAGGAAAAAATTGCTGCGAACGCACGGAAAATTGAATGCGCGGACAAAACTGTTAACAAGACTAGCCGTATTTACGAGCGAAGCGAGTAGGTAACGTACTAATTAATTACAAATTCGAACGAACGAGAGAAGTGAGAGAGTAACGTTTCAATCAATATAAATTCGAGCGAATGAGCAAATCGAGTACAACCGGGCAAAGCCAAACAGGGCATCTATAGTTTGTATATGTAATCTGGCAATGTGTATACTTGCAGCTTTGACTTCAAAACTAAGCGACGCATCAGTACAAAGCCAAACACAAGCGTAGTGTGTAAAAAGAATGTGGAAGGAGTAATCTGTGTTCAACTTTGGGGAGGTTTGACTTTGAAAGAGGCATTTGCATTATACATAAGGTGAACTGCTATGTGTGGACGCCACTTTGAACACTCTCTCGAACAGTCGGGTTCCGCAGCATGGCGTCCCTCCCTACCTTCACTCACGTCACTTGCCATTTTATGTCACCTCACTAACTCTTCTTATAAACACAGTGACAATAAAAGTCATGTCCTGACGAAGCAGAATTCCAAAATGCATGTAAGCTGAACTTTATTTAAAACTACGGCTACAGTTACATGTGTAGCGTCTGATAGTGCGCTTTAGTATACAGTAACCTCTTTTTAAAATCTAATTATGTTACGAAGTAGTTATCTGGCTGATGGCTGTTATGACACGCTTCATCATTGCACTATTTTGGCAATCTTTCCATCGTTCACATTGTTCAACTTTACAACTGAAATGCTACGACTCGACGTTCGTTGTGCACTTTTGTCGACTGTGGATTGCGGTGGTGGTGATCCAATGGAGACCAGCCCTTATCGTCTTACCCTTGTTGCGAAATTGGAGCGTAACAAAAAGTGAAACTTGCCACTGCGTCACGTTGCCAGTGGCGAAGAGTGAGGCAGGACTAGGAGAGGGAAATATCGATCTTCACACTCCTTGCGAAGTAAACCGGCAGTAATGTAATACGGGCGTGTTTCAATTTTCGTTACGCTCTCAGTCGCAGAAAGAAGTGAGGCTCTTTAATAGAAGATTCACTCCCAACGTGCGTAGCGGCCACGCACTAATCTTTTTTTATGTACCCGCATACCCCCTCCCAAATTAATGCTAAAGTAATTCGGTGAAACATCACGAAAGTGACACAAAGTAAGTTGTATTCTAACTTCTTTGGTTAGCTGTCAAACTTTTTTTGAGGTTATAATGTTCATACCTATACTATTCAACTCTAAATGTTTACAAGTATCTTGAGAATACCTGGCATTCGTTTATTCAGCCGTTATTAGAGCTCATGAACGCTGAGATAAGACTGACGTAAGTTAGATATCACTGCATGTTTGCAAGACAAACATTGGTCGTAATGCAAAATCCTGCGGACAAAATACTGTATTTGCTAATACTGGTATATAAATGTAACGTTGTGAGTGAACTTAAATTTGTTTCTGGACAAAATAAAAAAATTACTCCTTAAAATGATTGATTTTATGTCAAGGTGTGTCCCCTTAGCGATAGATAAAACTTGAAATGCGTGAAAATTTTCGCGGAACATTCTGTATGTATATTTCTGATAAAAATCGAATACAGTGTGCTTGTACCTTTAGTAACAAAATATGACAAAAATTATAACAGACTTTAAGAAGGAATTCAAACATCTTACATTCTATGGCATTTGACAAAAGGACAGAAGAAAAATCACGAAGAAAGAAGGAGGACAGGAGACAAGTATGTGCAGAGGTAAATGTAAAGATAGGTAGATTTGTAGGCAGCTGAGGAGGACGGTGGAGAGTGTTGAGCTTTGTTCATAACAAGTTGAAAATACGAGCTTGAAGAAGTACGACACGAGCGACGTACAGAATTCTTGCGTAAGAGAATTACTTTGTTTATTTTTTATTTAAGTAAATTTTAACCAACTCCGAATTAAATTAACCGCTACAAGTTTACAAGTTTTGAAACTTTCAATATAATAAGTAAATTTTAAATTATAATGTTTCAAAACATCTCATGATAAAATACAATATTCCATAGTCCCTTTTATATACTAATATAATATTATATAAACGAAATGATGATTATGTTCGTTAGTAAATCACTCAAAATCTACTGAACCTATTCGATTTTTTTTACTGTTTAAAATTTCGCTTCTTCCTGAATAACATAGGTTACTAGCGGACCCGTCCCGGCTTCGCTCGGGTGGTATGAAATTATGATTTAATAGCGGTCACCCATTACTCCGCTCACGTATATTTAGTATAGCTGATCCGGCAAACGTTGTTAATAATTTCTAGGAATAATTACATTACTCACTCGCTTCGCTCGTTCGCTTGAATATTATAAATACACTACTCACTCGCTTCGCTCGTTCGCTTGAATATTTTCGCCTACTCACTCGCTTCGCTCGTTCGCTTGAATATTTTTGCCTACTCACTCGCTTCGCTCGTAAAAATCAGGGGTTGATCGTATAAGGGTGAAAATTTAGAGTTGTATGTATTTTTCAATGCTGAATCATGAAAAAATTAAAAAAAAAATTTTGTCCAAAAAATAAAAAAAAAAATTTGGGGTGGACCACCCTTAACATTTAGGGGGATGAAAAATAGATGTTGTCCGATTCTCAGACCTACCCGATTAGCATACAAAATTTCATCAAAATCGGTCGAGCCGTTTCGGAGGAGTTCAATTACGTACACCGTGACACGAGAATTTTATATATTAGACTAGCCGTTACCCGTGGCTTCGCCCACGTATTTTTCGATTTATGATTTATTATCCCCCCCGCGAGAAATTCTCCTCCTGCGAAGCGAAGCCGGGCTAATGGTGTTTATTCGCTCGAATTTTATAATACATAACTCACTCGCTTCGCTCGGATTTTATTAATACATTACTCACTCGCTTCGCTCGTTCGCTCGAATTTTATTAATACATTACACACTCGCTTCGCTCGTTCGTTTGAATAATAATTATACATTACACACTCGCTTCGCTCGTTCGTTTGAATATTAATAATACAATATTCACTCGCTTCGCTCGTTCGCTCGAATTTTATTAATACATTATTCACTCGTTTCGCTCGTTCACTCGAATATTAATAATACATTACTCACTCGCTTCGCTCGTCCGATCGAATTTTATTAATACATTATTGCTCACCTACGTTATATAAGGAACTCCTGTGCAAAATTTCATGCTTCTAACTTCAAAAATGATGAACTTCCATACAAACGTTCATCCCCTATTTAACCTCCTTGGGGGTTGAATTTCGAAAAATCCTTTCTTATTGCTCACCTACGTAATATAAGAAACTCCTGTGCAAAATGTCATGCTTCTAACTTCAAAAATAACGAACTTCCATACAAACTTTCATCTCCTTTTTAGCCCCCTTAGGGGTTGAATTTTCAAAAAAAAATTTCTTAGTGCTCACCTACGTTATATAAGAAACTTCTGTGCAAAATTTCATGCTTCTAACTTCAAAAATGACGAATTTCCATACAAACTTTCATCCCCTATTTAACCCCCTTAGGGGTTGAATTTCAAAAAATCCTTTCTTAGTGGGTGCCCACGTCACAAAAGGAACCTACTGTCCAAATTTCAAGTTTATATCTTCAGTGGTTTGACCTGGGCGTTGTCTGTCAGTCAATCAATCAGTCAGTAACGGAACTGTTTTATATATATATATAGAAGATAAATCATTATGTTAGGACAAAAAGGGAATGAGCAATGAGCAAAAATATAAGACAAGTCGAGGAATCCGTCCGCCATTCCCGTTTTAATGCGAATGAATTAAATAGGGGGCTCAGGGCAACGTCGGGTAAAAACGACTTGTCTAAAACAGTTCGTATTGTTTAATTTCGACCTCGTTCGAAATAACATCAGGTGCACAACCTGTCTATCATACCTGTGCGAGTGAGTCGTATGTCTGCAGTAGATTATAACTGATAGCATTCACAGAGCGTCAGTAGTTACTGTATGTTTCGAATATTCACATATACAATTCGAGAAAGCGGCTGGGCCGATTTTGATTAAATTGGGTACTGCCTATTATCTCTACTGGTGCCCCAGACTTATGCCCGTTTTTTGAAACTCATGCTGTTACCCATATTTTTATGAATGGTAACTATGATAACAGCTGCACCGATACCGCCGCGACGTAACGTACGTGTCCTTTCAGAAGACGGGCATTGAAACTTGTTATTCGACTTGCCCCGGGGAAAGAAATAAACATGGGCCCCCTATTCCCTGATCATTATACATACAGGATGTTAAAAGACAAGTGCCATCGCTTATGGGGTGATTCCTTAACCTAAAATAAGACAGGTAGTTACAATATATAACAGATGCACTTTGTTTCAAAGATGCAGGGGTGTTCAATTTTTAAAATTTTCTGGTTTATTATTTATATCTAACTAAATATATCAAAATATATTTTTTTCAAAGCTGTAAACTTAATGTACTTATATAACCATAAATTATGGTTGACCAAGGGCCCCCTGAGCTTTGGGGCCCTGGGGCACTGTCCCACTTTGCTCCACGGTAGCTACGCCACCGCGATCGAGTTAAGATAAGCTTTCTGTCAAAACTGATATTAATGAAAGTCGCGAGTAATAACGCCGATATAAAAATAATACCGTAACAAAAAGAAAGCTTAAAATGTAAAATGTTTGTATAATAACAATTTTATTGTACAAAAGAGAAATCCTAAGTAATTAATCATTTTATATAGGCTTTAAAACGTAAATTATATCTACATTTTATTACAGAAACCTGTAAATGCTGGTTTGAGCGATCGTTAATGCATGTTATATTGTATGACCATTTGTCAAAATCAGACTTTACAATATTACGAAGTTATTAACAGTTTTATGATGAGCATGCGACTTACTTATCCCCGTTTTGCTCGTAACTCATAACTTATAAAATATTATAGCATTTGCAGTTCACCGGTTTTTATAGCAAAAGTACTATAAAGATGAATTAACACGCTACTATAGCCGTATTCTCAACCTTTATCATCTTAAACATTACTGTCTGTTCGCCACGGGTCGCCCGTAGCCCATTTTAGATTTTTTCAAAAGATTAACTGTAGGATTAAAACCTTTGACCCAGTTAGGTGTCCCCCGCAAAGTAGATGAAGAAATCATATTTTGGCCAATTAATTAATTAATTATGGGAACTGTCCGCCATCTTGGATTTTGTGTTTTTGTCGATTTGCACGAGTATTTTGCATTTCTCGATAAAAAAGGTAAGTAACAAATTTGTAGACAATTTAATTCTCTACAATCCTCATATGGCCAATATTTAAAAAAAAATATTTATTGCTAATAATAAGCAAACAGTGTGAAAAATTAGGAGAGTGGTGCAGTTTTTTCAAGTTTTGGACCATTTTTATTGAAAATAAGTGGCACATTTAAATGACAAAGTTGTAGAGGACTCATTTCCCAACAGCTTTCGTACCAACAAATTTTTCATACAACGTGTGGATCACGACCGGGAACGCGCTCAACACAATTTGTTACCATGTTACCACGTTTTTGTCTTATGTACCCTATCTTATGTTAATTGCTATGGTTAGTAATATTAATTTTCATAAATATTGTTATTTTTATATATGTACTTGAAAAAGTCTAAATCTATAGACGAAACGTTGTATATTTAATAAATCAAATATTTTGTCCACTATCCTGCGATTTTTCTTAATTTTATTATAATCACGATGGACACGATTTCTAATATAAATTCTTAATTTTATTATAAAAAACTAGTTGCGGTTTTATGAAACCACGGTGCAAGTGAAACTTTATTTATTTAAGAAATAAGGAAAAAATCGCCGAAAGTATATAATTTTGTTTACATGGTTTTGGTAATGTAATTGAACCCTGATCAGTATGGAGACGAACGTGAGAACTGAGAATCCAGATTCTATCGTTGGTGGTCATTGGGTATTTGATGTGCTGCTCGACTGAATATTCGTACGATATTAGTTATGTAGACGTACAATATAATTATTAACATAAACGTCGCTACTTTTTGATGAGTACATGGTCTGGTCGACTACCATCGCAATTGTATGCAGTTGCACAATATAGTTATGAACATAAACTTCGCTGCTTTTCGATGAGTACTGGTCTGGTCGACTACCGTCACATTTGTGTATGCAGTCCTACAATTATACACTACACTGTAAAAAATGGATGTAAAAATACTTTGAAAGTTAAGGTAGAATTCGCTCGATTTTCTAAGTGATTTTACATTATTATTTATTTTTACACAGAAAACTTTATAAAAACTTGTACTTTTACTGTAAAGTTAAACAAATTTGTTGATTTTTACATAAAGAAAATTAAAATTACATAATTTGTGTAATATTCCAATAGAGTGTGTAAAAATTACAAATTATTATGTACAATTACATATCTAAAATGTGTAAATACCTAACAAATTAATGTAAAATAAGTAACCACGCATGCGCAATGTGTTTTTATGGAATGTACGCGATGCGAAGAAGACACCAGCGGTCATTGTCTCTTGTATGCGTTTGTGTGATGAGACACATGTTATTATAATATCGTCAGACGCCAAACCATTCTATCACGTTGTAACTTGTATCATCGGTTAATTGTTTTCAGCAGGTAAGTTATTTTTATTGATTACTACTTGTCATTAAATTATGTCATGTAAGATGCTAAATACGTGCAAAATTTAAAAGCATGTAGTATAATAGCTATCGCCACAGAAGTCTTTAACCTGCAGATAATATTTTATTTTAGGGTTATGTGAGAAGGATGGGACTCGACTTGAAGTCGATGAAGAACTAGTTTTCATGAAAGTTGAACCTGTAATACTCCTAGAAAAGGGTCATTTTGGATCTCTAGAGACGCCACGACAGAAACAATCAGCAACATATTCAGGGGACATGAAGTTTGTGTCGATATTTCGAATATATAAAATGACATTCGTTGTTGTGGACCACAATTTATCAGGTTAAGTTAAGGTATGTTTTCTACGTTTACTTTTTATTAGATAAACATTCCCTAGAAATCTACCAAATGCAAATTTTAACATTTCACTAAAGGCTTCCTTTAATTGTTGTTGTCCTAAAATTATTATTGCTAGTCTTCAAAGTATGCTATATATTTTTTGTTTTCATTTTAGAATATGCCTTTCGACAATATAGAGGAAGATCTGGCTGAAACATTGGCGGCATCGATTATCGAAATGAGTAAGCAATTTATTTTTAAATATGTTAATACGAGTCTAATTTTGTTAATTTCAAAACTTTGATATATAATTCTTTGCTGCAGTAGTAACAGAAATATTTTCCTGTAAATTTACATATAGTTGTGTAATACAAATTACATAAAAATATGTAATATTTTAAACAAAATTATGTAATTTTAAACAAAATTATGTAAACTTCCATAACCTATATGCGTATAATTTTACATAGTTTATGTAACATTTCCCAAAAAAATGTGTAAAATATTACATATTTTTATGTGAATTACATACAACAGGAACATTTTTTTGATGCAATTTTACATTAGAATGGAAAAATTAAAAAAAGACAATAAGGTAATGCTTAAACAATTCTTTATTAAAAAACAAAAATAATTCCTCTGTTATTAGCTTATTACACTTAACAAACATAACAAAACCAGTCACAATTATAAAGTTAAATATTTCTGTTACTACTGCAGCAAAGAATTATATATCAAAGTTTTGAAATTAACAAAATTAGACTCGTATTAACATATTTAAAAATAAATTGCTTACTCATTTCGATAATCATTGCCGCCAATGTTTCAGCCAGATCTTCCTCTATATTGTTGAAAAGCATATTCTAAAATGAAAACAAAAAATATATAGCATACTTTGAAGACTAGCAATAATAATTTTAGGACAACAACAATTAAAGGAAGCCTTTAGTGAAATGTTAAAATTTGCATTTGGTAGATTTCTAGGGAATGTTTATCTAATAAAAATTGAACGTAGAAAACATACCTTAACTTAACCTGATAAATTGTGGTCCACAACAACGAATGTCATTTTATATATTCGAAATATCGACACAAACTTCATGTCCCCTGAATATGTTGCTGATTGTTTCTGTCGTGGCGTCTCTAGAGATCCAAAATTGATCCTTTTCTAGGAGTATTACAGGTTCAACTTTCATGAAAACTAGTTCTTCATCGACTTCAAGTCGAGTCACATCCTTCTCACATAACCTTAAAATAAAATATTATCTGCAGGTTAAAGACTTCTGTGGCGATAGCTATTATACCACATGCTTTTAAATTTTGCACGTATTTAGCATCTTACATGACATAATTTAATGACAAGTAGTAATCAATAAAAATAACTTACCTGCTGAAAACAATTAACCGATGATACAAGTTACAACGTGATAGAATGGTTTGGCGTCTGACGATATTATAATAACATGTGTCTCATCACACAAACGCATACAAGAGACAATGGCCGCTGGTGTCTTCTTCGCATCGCGTACATTCCATAAAAACACATTGCGCATGCGTGGATACTTATTTTACATTAATTTGTTAGGTATTTACTCATTTTAGATATGTAATTGTACATAATAATTTGTAATTTTTACACACTCTATTGGAATATTACACAAATTATGTAATTTTAATTTTCTTTATGTAAAAATCAACAAATTTGTTTAACTTTACAGTAAAAGTACAAGTTTTTATAAAGTTTTCTGTGTAAAAATAAATAATAATGTAAAATCACTTAGAAAATCGAGCGAATTCTACCTTAACTTTCAAAGTATTTTTACATCCATTTTTTACAGTGTACAGTTATGACCATAAAAGTCGCTGCTTTTCGATGAATACTGATCTGGTTCGGGTCTGGTTGATCGGTTCGATTGAACGTGACGTGACCTCGGCATATTACGTAACCGAACGAAAAAAACGAGGTTAAAAAGTGTCAATTAATAATGGCAAAACAGAGTAAGCTGGCACATCATACATATTGTACAATTAATTAAAAAACGCTCAAAACACACACACACACACACTTACGGTCTGACCTATGACGCTCAAAGTCTTAGGCTAGGTTCACGCGGCAATACACCGCACTTTTTTTTGTAGGGTCATGCTTCTACAAGTTCTACCGAAAACTAAGATGTTTACACATGAAAAAATGGGTGCGTGTAACATTTACGGTTGAAGTGAAACGTTTATCGCATGTAACCCGGTTACATGTGACTAGTAATGGTTTGACTTACTCTACCGTGAAAGTGCAAAATGCGGCTAAATAAGTTTCACTTCAAAAATGTACACGACACAAAAAATGTTTTACTTACATTAAATTATTTCGTTTTGCTCTCGAGTTGACGATCTATTTATATTATTGTATGTACTATGTATTACTGTATAGACAGAATTCATTGATTACTGTATTAAACTTGTGTAATTAATAAAAGCTACAGTTTCATTAAGCTTCAAACTAAATGGGAATTCGAAATGTTACAATTACCACAAAACACCAAACCATAACAAACACTCTCGACGTACGTTTCGCCAACCAAGTTGGCATCATCAGGAGATGATTAAAACTAAAGACTAAACAAAAATTACTGCCTATTTATAGGCTACCTAATTTTAATTACCTGAAAACTAAACTAATTTACTAAATCAAAAAGCAGGCTACCTGGAATTGGGCCTTTGTCACTGTTCATAATATTATGTTTACACTTATGAATCTCTAGACTCTCTACGGCGTCTAGTTGTCTAATATTAATGACGTTTCTAATTAATTTTAAATTACTATTGTCTATTTTATGGTCATTTTCAAATGCATGTTGGGCAACACTAGATTTATCAAACCTGCCATATTTTAGATGAGCCATATGCTCTTTAAATCTTACTGAAATAGATCTTCTCGTTTGGCCAACATACTTTTTATTACAATTTTGACAACTAATTTCATAAATCCCGGACTTTTCTTTTTCTTCTACTTTTTCTTTAGGGTTCCCTAATTTTTCTTTCAAACTATTACTTGAAGAGTATACAATATTTAATCCTACTTCTTTAAAAATCTTTTTTAATCCTCTGGTGAAGCGCGATTCAAATGGAATCGATACATATCTAGAAATTTCTGTTTCATTACGAAAAGTCGAAGAATTTTCCAAAGCATTCTTAAAACTACGTTTTCTAATCATTTTATCTATTAAATCTACATTATAACCATTACACAAAGCTATGTCCTTAATTAAAGTTTTTTCTTTCTCAAACCTTTCCTTGTTGAGAGGGAAGCTTCCCTCTCAACAAGGAAAGGTTTGAGAAAGAAAAAACTTTAATTAAGGACATAGCTTTGTGTAATGGTTATAATGTAGATTTAATAGATAAAATGATTAGAAAACGTAGTTTTAAGAATGCTTTGGAAAATTCTTCGACTTTTCGTAATGAAACAGAAATTTCTAGATATGTATCGATTCCATTTGAATCGCGCTTCACCAGAGGATTAAAAAAGATTTTTAAAGAAGTAGGATTAAATATTGTATACTCTTCAAGTAATAGTTTGAAAGAAAAATTAGGGAACCCTAAAGAAAAAGTAGAAGAAAAAGAAAAGTCCGGGATTTATGAAATTAGTTGTCAAAATTGTAATAAAAAGTATGTTGGCCAAACGAGAAGATCTATTTCAGTAAGATTTAAAGAGCATATGGCTCATCTAAAATATGGCAGGTTTGATAAATCTAGTGTTGCCCAACATGCATTTGAAAATGACCATAAAATAGACAATAGTAATTTAAAATTAATTAGAAACGTCATTAATATTAGACAACTAGACGCCGTAGAGAGTCTAGAGATTCATAAGTGTAAACATAATATTATGAACAGTGACAAAGGCCCAATTCCAGGTAGCCTGCTTTTTGATTTAGTAAATTAGTTTAGTTTTCAGGTAATTAAAATTAGGTAGCCTATAAATAGGCAGTAATTTTTGTTTAGTCTTTAGTTTTAATCATCTCCTGATGATGCCAACTTGGTTGGCGAAACGTACGTCGAGAGTGTTTGTTATGGTTTGGTGTTTTGTGGTAATTGTAACATTTCGTATCTTTACACCAAAGGTTCCACCATTTTTTATTGTAAATGGGAATTAATTAAATGCAAATTAAGGAAATAAGCGATTTATACGAAGTAGTATCTACGTTAGTAATTAGCTACCTGAGTCGACTAGTTGTTTTTTTTTTTAGATTTGCAGTATCAACTATTTCATTCATTATAAGCTTTGTGCCTTTGTCAGAGCAAGTTCTAATTTACATTGAAACTTCACTAAAGACTATAAGTAGCCTGCATAATGACGGTTACAGATACAATTCTGAATTGAAATTCCTTTCAATTCGACTTCTTGAAACTCGAAATCGATAAGTAATTTCTTTCGGTTCGGATTTAAAGCCTTACAATACCTGGGTATAGAACTGATATGATACATTTCAACAAAATCAAAAACATCCTCAACCCAAAAAACAAAACACCTAAAAACAAACCGGCGTCTATAAAATAATATGCAGCACATGTGATAAATTCTATATAGGACAAACTGGAAGACCTTTTGAAGAACGTTTCAAAGAACATCTCCCTAAAAGAAACTTGTCAAACGCTAAATCAGATTACGCCCAACATATAATTTCACAAAATCATGAATATCACGATTTTGAAACAAATTTTATTCCATTACATATTTGCAGTAAAGGTAAACACATGGACACCCTGGAAGAATATGAAATATATAAATCCACAAAATTCGACCAAACCAACATTCTTAATGACAAACTAACATTAAAATCGAAAATAATGTACGACCTGAAGATGGCAACTCGTTGCTGAAACGCGTAGTGAAAATTCACAAGAAGTCACAAGACGGACATAATACAAGGTATTTCTAATACTTCATAATATAGAATAGATAGTTTGTAGATTATAGACGCTAAACAGCTGAGGTCATCAGCGTCTATACTCTATAATATAGTCTATACTAGGGATGGCGAACATTGATTGAAGTACAAAATTGAAACAATAAATAAAAAATAGGTCTCTTCGATGTCGTCGAAAAAAAATTTCAAATAACAAAATAATATAAGATCGACACGACAATTATACTGGACGAAAGTTTTATGGCGCTCAATTTTAAAGTAAATTTGATTAATTTTTTGTACAGTAAATTTCTTTGGTTGCTTGTTGACACGCCATGGCCACATAAAACACTTTATTGAAAAAAACTAGCACGTAGATGTGAAAAGGTTCGCCATCCCTAGTGTATAATATACCTGAAACGGAACACTCATACGAATATAAGTTAATTTTTTGCCGTTGTTTTGAAATAACATGTTCTTTTTAGGGTTCCGCGAATCCGTATCTAAATGATAAAAAACGAAACTCTTTTAGTTGTGACTTCGTTATCCGTCCGTCCGTCTGTCCTCTCTGTCAGAAGCACATAGCGAAGGTCATATATTCATTAGTTTTTGAGTTAACGCAAATTAAGTCTGTAGGCTGGTGTAACTGATGCGTTCATGTATGAATCGTTCAACATGAACGATTCAATCTAATATGTCATGAACGAATGACTCCTTTTATTTTAATAGTTTTCCCGTGGTTTAAATTTATTTATTTTATGCGTTAACTTTACAACTGAAATTGATGTACGAAACCTCGAGACATTTAGCTAAAAAAATATGCTCGATTTGTAAGCAAGCTTCCCTTCTGACTTATATGTCACATTCAAGAAGACAACAGATAAGGAGACCAAACTTGATCGAAATTAAGGGATGGGAAGAAATACGTCGCACATCATGGCATCGATCCTTGGATGCGCTATGCGATACTGTATATGCATTGTCTTTCTTGTCTCTAGTCTCTACTCTCTGGTTTTCTAGCTCGCTCACGTTTGTTGGCAATAAGAAGACTGTTGAGTCCGGGACATAGTTGAGTGTTGACAATGTTTATTAATTATCGTTACTAAGGAAACACTTGAAGCTACTCACACAAGCAAACTTTGAGCGTGGCGTATTTCGACCCACCCCAAGCAACTCAAGTTCGGTATCTTCTCTATATAATCTACTTCATTTATGTTTTCGCCCCCTTCCCGTAATAACTTAATTTTAGTTCAATTGGCTAAACTGTTTTCGAAATAATTTAATTCTGTCACGTTTATTTTTCATTCACTGTATTTTATAGCACCGAATGTTGCACTGCAATAATAATTAATGGTCTATATTAATTTTCTATCACGCTATGCGGTAATAATAACATTCTCATATATTTATTATTAGCAAACAAAAGTAAAAATAGAGTGCCGCAATTACATATAATCATCATTTGATACGTTTTTCTATTCATATATAACAATTTAGACGGACACAATGTTGCTATCAACGTCGTGAGTTTTGTTATCTATTGTTAACAGGACACTAAATATGGGTTCTGCCGGTAGGGCACAAGAAAGGGCAGTTGTCTAAATAATTGGAAACTAATAATATAGTGATTTGCTTTATGCTCCTCACCCCTGAAAAATGTTATAGCTGCGCTCATGGTCCCAAAACTCCATGCTAAGGGGGCGTTCATAAATTACGTGAGACGTTTAGGGGAGGGGCGGTCGAGCCGAACCTCACTCAATCTCACATGGGGGAGGTGAGGGGTCTCGGCAAATATCACGTAATTTTTTTTTTCGCAAGAAACAGTGTAAAATTGCGAGAAAATAAATTAACATGTTTCTCCACTAAGACTTAGAAGTCTTAAATATTAGTCTTAACTAGTCTCAAATAAAAATAATTAAGCAAATTATGTTTTTTAGATAAATCCAACGCAATCAAGCACAGAGTAACATTTTTACACTAAAAATACACATGTTGAAAAATCTCACGTGAGATTAGGGAAAGGGGGAGGGGGTCGAGCAAAATCTCACGACATCTCACCAAGGGGGGAGGGGGGGTCGAAAAATCGCCAAAATCACCTCACGTAATTTATGCACGCCCCCTAATATTTGCACGCCCAAATTGTAGGTACCTCAAATCGAATTGTCAATAGAGTTGTTGTGTAAAATAATATGCAATTACTCGGTATGAAACTTGGCATTTGCAACACGTGTGTTTGCATGCCCTCGTACCTCGGGCAGCAAACTTTACACTGGTTGCAAACGCCAAGTTTCTTACCTTGTAATGCAATATACTATTAAATGATAGTCACATTTTTTCCACAGCATCTAACATATTTTTTATTTCGATTGTGTACCTCAATAAATGGCGTGCCGTCAATATTCCGTCGCGTGCCAATGGTTCGTCATCCTTGCCCTAGTCGTTCTGAGTCACTATGTCCATGGTTTAATAGTATATTGCATTATAAGGGATGAAAATTAGCGTTTGCAATACTTACGTGTGATTGCTGTCCGAGGTACGGTTGCAAACGCCAAGTTTCGTTCCGGGAAATGAATATTATTTTTCACAACAACTCTATTATTGACAATTCGATTTGAGTTATCTACAATTTGGGCGCGCAAAAATATCAGAGCTGTCAGATTTATGTTGGGTTATGTCTGTCATTTTGACGTTTTCGAATATTATATTTGGATTCAATCGCTCTATCTCCCTCTTATATAACAACGTTAAAAAACAGAGAAAACCGACAATTGAAAATGTTCATCCCTAGGGATGAAAACGCTCAATTTTAACCCGCTAAACAGGTACCGAAAATCTAATTTTTGAATAGCGGCTTTGTGAAAAACATTTTGACGATGTCGGAGCTTTTATCACATCACTGACATCCATCAGAAAATACGCTCAAATGATTACCAAAACGATACCAAAACTTAAAGGTCTATTAAAATTCTGAAAAAAAAAACATTTGAACGTAGAGGAAAACTTTTGCGCCATTATTCGCAGCAAAGTACCCCGATTTGATAATTTCGTTTGCCTAACAATGTTTCATTTTATAGGTACCTAAATAATTTCAATTTTTAAATAACAAAGATTAATCATTTAAACGTTTAGGTATCACAAAGAAAAATTATTATTATAAAAATAATTTTGTGATCGATTGTGTATGTGTGAGTGTGTACAAAAAATATTTTGACAAAATATCTACTAGTACAAAGTTAAAATAATATACTAGACTTGAGTGAGCTCAACGATGTTACTGAACACAAAATTCTGTACTACCAGCCCATTCAACCGACTTTCTATAACAAAGATAGCATTTAAAAAAACAAAGGTTTGAGTTTCTGTGGAAATTTAAAATCATCAGCTCTCGCATGCAGTGCGTTTTCATCTTTGAAATTTCTATATATAAGAAGGGATCAGATTCCACTTTCGGGCACTGTGGAGTAATTGAAAACTCACCTAGCCGGAAACTGGGAGTTTCGAGTTCAAGTCCCGACAGTGGTCATTTGATATTTTCTTAGATATAGCTTACAAACCATGACAGCTTGGCTGTCTGATATATTATTCACCTCTAATTGTTACGTGAATATTGTTGTTGATATAAGGGGTTAAAAATCGGTTGATTTTATTATTTATCTAAAGATAGCATTGTTAACTAACGTTGTCTGCGACACCATGTATACTATGTATAGGCAAAAACACTAATAAGGGATTAAGAACACCACTACCTAAAGTCTAGTAAGTAATTAATAACGTAAGTAATCACTACTTAAAGAAAGTATGTATATTAATAACAATAAAATTAATTAAACTGTGTCAACATTCTTGAACGTGTGTTTTTTAAACAGAATTTTACATATATTAAAGAACAGCTATTGCACAAAGGTCTATATAATTACGTTTCCATCGACTACAGAAATTTACTATACAATAATAATAATGTAATATTGAATAGATCGATACACAATTAGTATATGCGAAGATACGTATACGGTTTCATTGGTTTATTAATATAGGTTAATTATTCTAACTGATTAATTATAGCGTTTAAATGTAATTTTCTAAATAAGTATATATTAGGTAAGTACGTACTTCATTAAATAACAGATAAATACCTGCAGGTCAGTGAAAAGGTTTTCATCGTCTGAATACTGAAAATCTGGATGAAGAATTGGGTCGGCTCACATTTTTCCTTTTTTGAAGGTTATAGACTTTACATTTTTGGAAGTATAGAATTATGTGAAATATTTTTTTTCCAAAAGTATGTATTTTATAATCCAATAATTTTAAACATAGATATAATAACGCTACAGAAGTTGCGCAAATCAGTCCATCATTTCTCTCATTACATTGAAAGCAATCTCATGACGACCGTTTTTCTATCTTGCTCTCTTGCACTGGCTGATGCGGGATGCCTAACGCCTCCAGTTTAGAGCTTAGCGTGCGGAATATTTGACATATTAGCTGCTGAGTTTGTATACATTTATCTGATTTCAATAGAATTATCGCTAGGCACTTGGTAGAACATGATTGAATAAAATAAATATACAAACACTTGAACAATTCTACACATATCACAACGATCGTTTCGGGTTTCTAACCCATCATACGAACTCTCCTGATGAGATAGAAACCCGAAACGATCGTTGTGATTAATACATGTGTAGAATTTTTCAAGTGTTGTGTATTTATGGTATATATTTATGTTAAGTTTGGTGTGAAAGTGTCAAAAATCAAAACAGTAGTTATAATGTGCAAGCGGGGACGGTCATTCTCCATGTCATCATAGGCGGAAGCGAAGCTATTTAAAACGTATTGATTTTTTAAATTCTTGTTTGCAATTACGAAAAAAGGATATAAGAATGAACAAATTATGGTTTATATTATTTGTCTACGAATATAATGAAAAATGTGAACTGTTCAAAATTATCAAATTCTGTGAGTCAACCCCATTCTGTGATCAAAATCAATTCTGTGCCCTGCAGGCTAAGATTCATATAAAATAATGAAACGAAATTATGAGAATGATTTCTGATAATGAATTTTAATCACTATTAATTTACTTACTGAATATTTGTGAAGTGAAACATTATTATTTTCAATAGAAACCAAAACAAAACTGTATTAATGTTGACACAAAAATCCACAATAATCGGTAGTGTTAGAAATATTATCGAAAATTGGTTAAGTACCAATTTCGTTTGTACAGAAAGTTCAGTACTTGCAAATAAAGCTCACGAGTTTCTGGGGCACCTAGGTATCTTAGAAACCATTGGTTCGATTTTGATTAAATTTTTTGTCGTTAGTTGTAATCGTAAGGATTACATATTTACCAAATTTAATGTTTTTAAATCAAATGGTGTCCAATTGCAACACATTTTTAACATAGCCATTATGGACTAAAAAAATAAATAACAAGTGTCTTATTCTACTCGATGAGACCTATACATCCACATGGCTATTTTCAAAAAATTAACCCCATCGCCCGTTTAACATAAGGAAGCTCCCTAAATATAGGTATGTAAATCATTTTTTTTTAATTGCATTTGTCTGTGTTTGGCCATCAACTTACATAATATTCGTCAAGTATATTATTGCAGCACTTTAGGGGCAAGAAAGCTTGCAACAGAAAAAATAGTGAGAGCAATAGGGTTCCATCCTTTGGATATGGAAGTGGAACCCTAAAAGTGGATATTATCTTGGGCTAGAATCGAACTCAAAGTAAACGTAATGTCAAATTAAAATCCATTTTACAGAAATTATTCTCATTTAATGAATGTGTGCTCTTTGACTAGTGCCCATATTCATAGTTAACCCTTAAGGTAAGTGATAAGGGGGTCCCTTCGCTGAGGGTCACTTAAGTGCTGAGGGCACCTTATTCAAAGGAGTCATTTCCTTGAGTGAGGGAAGAATAGTAACCCTCCATGATTTTTTTCCTTTAGAACAGTTGGTCATACTGCAGACTGATTGTGTTTAGTTGTCATTTTTGATATAAATGCATGTTTTTCATGTGTTTTACTGTTGTTACTTTTTCGACACTTAAAGGACATACTATCCACCCTTAAGGTGAGGGTGATGTAAGGGCCCTTACAGACGTCAACCTTGACTATGAAACGCATATTCGATTTGAGGGTATGAGTAAGTGTCCCTTACTACTTAAGGGTTAACTATGAATACGGCCGTAAGTATAGATTTATGGACTGTCAGCTATCACAACTTTTTCCACAGAAGCAATAATATAAACCGATTGAAATCAACATCTTACACTTTCACGCCCTAGGTTCCAAAAAGTGGGAAATTCAAATAACTTGCCCATACGAATTTCACATTTTAACGCAAACATCGACTTTTAATCAGTCGTAAAATCTTGATGTTTTACATTTTTTCATTAAAACAATGCCACCGCATTTTATTTAAATCGAAAACGAACGCGATCGCACTAATCCTCAAAAGAAAGTAATAATATTATAAAATGAAAAAAATAATAAAAATAAACATCCATAAAAGTTTAGTGCTTCATTATACACAGAGTGTTCTCGGTCTACCTATTTTATTTTTAATAGCTGTCTCGTCCGGCTTCGCCCGGGTGCTAAGAAAGCCCGGGTGCAATACACTACTCATTCGCTTCACTTGTTCGCTATATATTATATAAACCTTCCGTGAAAGATTATCTAACTGATGGTGAAAACCGCATCAAAATCCGTTGCGTGGTTTAGGAGGAGTTAGCGGTTAAACAGACAGACAGACAGACGACGCGGAAAGCGACTTCATTTTATACTATGTAAAGATGAGTTATATTACGGATCAACATAAGACGATTTGTGTTAAAAAACCTTAGCAAAAGTTGTATGATAATTTTGATGCACTTCCTCAATTTATTTATTGTAAATTATAGACGCGTCGACAACTTAGGTCATTAGCGTCCACTTCCTCAATTAGATCAATGTTAGAATATGAATTTAGACAATATTTTTCTTCTCTTATCATACAGCTTTTAACACGTATCGTCTGCTTTTGATCTGTATAGGTACTATCATAAAGTGACCACACGTCCCGATTTTGGCGGGACAGTCCCGCTTTTTGGTGGACTGTCCCGCGTCCCGCCGATTTTTAAAAATGTCCCGCTTTTTAGAAAATATCTGCATTTCTTATTTTAAATGTACTGTAAAAATATATTACCTATTATTTATTAAGTATTATGGTGAATATAAAGAAATAAAAAATACTTAAAAAAATATATAAAATGCATGCAGAGTAAACTAAATTAGGCAATGTACCGAGTTAGATTTACTCGGTGGTGTTCGATCATTGTCGTTACGTCTCGGCTTAATTCAGATAAGTGCAGAAAGTGCGGACTGCCGTTAGACAGTGCGGTTTGTTGTTTTTTACAAATATTTTTATAGTTACCAATAATTAATAATAAATACATTTTTGTACAAGTATATGAATGTATACAATAAAATTGTAATTCTCATTTCATCCCATTTGTCCCGCTTTGTCTCAGTGAAAATGTGGTCACTTTATACTATCACACATTAAAAATAAAATAGATAGACCGAGAACATCATGCATAAAAGTTTAAATTCCTAGCTCAACCGCAATTAGAACTTCGTGTCGCAAAGAACTTGATAAAGTTAGCGTTGGCATTCCATATAAATCTATATAGTCAAAGGTGTAATAATAGATATAGGTGTGAAAACCACCAACCAATAACAAATTTGCTTTACTCACCATTTGAGCTCCATGTTTGGATAAACAGTGACTGCCATCTGCATTTATGCTGCCTGTTTTGCCCTACAACAAACAAAAGCATGCATATATTAAACTGTGTGCCTATATATAATTATTTTAATAATGTGTTCATTATATAAATGTTCGGACAAATCAATACTAATATAATATATAAAGAGGAAAAGTCTGTATATTTGTTCGGTAATTTCAGGCTACGACAAATGGGGGATGAGCAGTGAGCGATTTTTTTTTGCAAAATTCGGGTATCCCGCAACGCGATCTCTAACCTAAATTGGTGAACGCTGGACATACTGCAAGAATACAAAAGTGATAATGCAGTGAAAGCTTTGCACCAATATTATATAACCTGGAATAATTTGTATGTTTGCTTGCGGTGGGTGACAAATTCTTTCACTCTTTACAAGCCTACTTCGCTTCCTGAGTTACATAGGCTGTATATTATTAGTGTTCCTAGGGATATGAGATTTCGGATCTGGATATGGATAGATTAGAACTCTTTTAACAGTTTCGGTTATGTGGATACGAATATGAAATTATTTCGGATATCCGATAGTTTCGGTTACGGAACTCCATAAACATCCCTGTATATTATTACGCTACGGCAAAAGGGGAATGAGCAATGAGCGAAAATGTAAACCAAGTGAGAATATGCACGCGAGTTATCTTAGCGAAATATAATTAATTATTGCCGTACGCTGGATGAACTACAAGTAAAGTGTTATAATATGAGTATATATATCTATATATATAAATTTCTGGTGTCTGTCTGTCTGTCTGTTCCGGCTAATCTCCGAAACGGCTTAACCGATTGCAATGAATATATATATATATTTCTGGTGTCTGTCTGTTCCAGCTAATCTCCGAAACGGCTTAACCGATTGCAATGAAATTTTGCATACACATGGAGAGTATTGTCCGTAAGGACATAGGCTACTTTTTTTTCAAGTTAATTGTTTATAACAATTTAATTTGTTATAAACAATCGAAAACGGGATCTATATGCAGTGAATTCGAGTTTTTTCAACGGAGACCCGTTTCTTCGACTGAAATAACGTTACTAACACTAAGACATCGACTGAAACGAACAACTATTGTTTATAACAATTGAATTTGTTCTAAACAATTGAAAACAGAATCTATGCAACGAATTCGAGTAATGTATTAATAAAATTGAGTGAGTATAATGTATTAATAATATTCGGGCGAACGAGCGAAGCGAGTGAGAAACCAGTCTGGTTTCGCTTCGCAGATGGAGAATTTCTCACGGGGGGATAATAAATCATAAATCGAAATATACGGTGACGAAGCCACGGGTAACGGCTAATACCTATTATATATACAGGGTGTCCAAGATTTGCGTTGTCGGCCGATATATTGATTTTGGGTGAAGATAGAAAAAAAGTTTAAATACAAAAGTTGTATAAATTTTAATGGTGTATAACCTAAAAATATTTTTTATTATACAGCCTGTCCCATTTAAGCGTGGCAGATCAAAGCTATGTTTTTTTTTAACCTAGCATCCTGTTTTTATTTGTTTTTTCAATTATGCATCTAAATGTGAATAGAAATTGTAAGGGAAGTCATGCTCGAAAATTCAGTAATTTTTGAGTTATTCAAGTTTTTTAGAAATTTTTGGCACGTGCAGACCTTTACCTAAAATTCGACATAGCCAAAACAGAAACCTTTATCAAACTGAAATTTTGAGGATCACTAGATAATGGACGGACAAATCAATGTCTGTTCTAAAACAAGTGAATTTATTATACAGGGTGTTCAAAATAATGTACTTCTTTTACCTAACTTCAATCACGTGTAACTTTTGATTGTTAAATACAACGAGGTTATTTTTTTGCTGGAATTGTATTCTTTAGGATATTTACTAACACTTTTATTAAGGGTTGTCCAAACCTAAAACTATTATTTTAATACGAAAATATTAGGTTTATGTTATCGCGCTGTTATCTATTTATAATTATTATATTATGCTAATAGATAAATTTTACTATAACAACTGATAACGCGCAACAAATGTATATAAAAGATTCGATATTAATTACTAAAACTACTTATAGAACTGAATAGTTACAAGAGAACAAATAGAATGAAATACATATTTTTTTTCATTTCGACGGTGCTGTGTGTAATACGTAAGTAATTACCATCAATACTAAAATGTTGAATAGTAACGGGATCTTTGTCTATAATTTCGTTTTCTTGTGGGTTTTTTAACGTATTTTGTATGACACTCATGCTCAGTTGAAGAGCGCACTGTCAGAAAATTTGGTTTGACAATGATTTTTGATTATTTGAACATAAGAAAAGCATTCTGCATTGCAGAATTTTAAATTGATTCTGCACTTCCCTTCCAAACAACATTTGCCTAAACATTTTGATAAAAATTTACCTTGAAAACAATCTTTTTCTATATATGTATATCTGCAGTCATTGTTTTTCTGTAAGTATAATCCACTTTAATCTCTATAAATGTAGTAACCTGTAATATAATACAGTATAGGCAGTCTGGATAGGTCATGCCATCTGAAAATTTGAAGCCCAATTGTGATGTCGATTCTAATCTGATATGGCGTCAACTGCACGTTTTTTTGTATTACTATATTATGTAATAATGGGTATCACGAGTTTTCATCCGCGGACAAAATATCCTCGCTAAAATATCCGTCGCGACAAAATATCCAGAACTAAAATATCCGCCGTAAAAAATTCTAAAAGGGGGGGACTTCAGGTGGAAAAACGTACTCGGCGGGGGTGAGTAATTGGGTTTTTAAATGAATTTTTTTTTACTTAAATGGAAGGACCACATACAAGTTTTATAGCAAAACTTTTTTTTTTATTTTTTTTGCTTACTAATTAAAAAGTTATATTTAAATAAAAATTAATTTTTAAACTCAGTTCCGATAACGCGCCGAAAGAATCCGAACGCGTGTGACGTCATTATGTTATCTGTGGTCTTTGTATCCATGGTTACCAAGTTAAAAATTTATTATTTTTGATAGCATGTGTAATACATATACACAAATACCGACAAATGCAGACACATTTTAACATAACGACGTCACAAACATTCCTGGCGCGTTTTGAAGTCACGTGATATTTTTTAAATTTTTATACATTTTAATTAATTTTTATTAATTTATCTATAGCTTTAAAAACTTTTTTCTTTTCGATTTTCAATATTATTTATGTTAAATTATTAGAAAAAATTAAAAAATTAATAATTTTTTTTAAACTTAAATACCTAATTGTTGGTGAGATAGCTTTTTCTTTGCGCGGTGAAAAGGGGGGATGGTACACGGTGAGAATAGACCCTTCAGGTTACTAAAGTAGAGATCAGTGGTACAATCTAATGTTTTACATAATAAAAAGTTTGGCAACGATACTAGACTGTTCCTACGTTTTAAAAACTATACAGGGTGTCCAAGTTGACGTTGGCTAACATGGGTAACTTTGTTATTAGTGGAGATAGAAAGTCGGTTAAATGGGCAAAGTAGTGCAGAATTATGTACTCATTAACGTCCCGTCGAAAAAACAATTGAATTTTGACACACTATGGATTTATTTAGAAAATAGTGAAAATTGCCGTTTTTGAAAACTGGCCATAACATTTTTATTTATGAAGATATCTGAAAATTTCTTTAACCATTTTTTGATAACTTTTTATGATCTTTTCAGTGGCGTAGGTTTATTTTTTTTATATCTACTACATAATGAGATATTGACATGAACTTTGGTTTTTCTTATGGACGCCATTTTGGATTTTTAGATATTCGAATTCTGCTTATTTTTCTGATTAATTTCCATAAGAAAAACCAAAGTCCATTTCAATACCTCATTATGTAGTGGATATAAAAAAATTAAACCTACGCCACTGAAAAGATCATAAAAAGTTATCAAAAAATGGTTAAAGAAATTTTCAGATATCTTCATAAATAAAAATGTTATGGCCAGTTTTCAAAAACGGCAATTTTCACTATTTTCTAAATAAATCCATAGTGTGTCAAAATTCAATTGTTTTTTCGACGGGACGTTAATGAGCACATAATTCTGCACTACTTTGCCCATTTAACCGACTTTCTATCTCTACTAATAACAAAGTTACCCATGTTAGCCAACGTCAACTTGGACACCCTGTATATAATATGTGGTCACAATCTGATGTTATTGTCACATCAAATAATAGACATTCTGACAATGTGTCCTGCTACCCAGTATAGGTCAAAACGTCTCCATAATTTTTGTGTATTTCATAAATCTTCCATTGCCTGAAACTTAAGCACTATCTTGAGAAACAATAACACTAATTTTAGACGAGTGTTGATAATTGATATCAATTGTGAAAATTATGTGTGCGAGCCAGTGGTGGATTAACAGAGAAGCACAGCAAGCATGTGCTTGGGGAACCTAGTCTCCAAGGGCCCCTATCCTACGTTTTTTGATTTTGATAAACGTTGTATTACTTTCTACGTTCTAAATTAAGGTACCGGGGGCTCACGAGACTTCTGTGCTTGGGGCTTCCAAAAGTCTCAATCCGCCACTGGTGTGAGCAAAGAAATATTTAAAATAAATAAATTTTAAAAGAAATCACATTATCACAAACAGCGTGTGACATCACAAGTCATATTTAGAAAATATGTACAGGCAAGCTAAGTGATATGTTTAGTAATAAAATAATTTCACTGTATGCGTTTACAGTGTTGTTGGAACAGACTGTGTTTTATTTATTGTAAATTACAGACGCGTCGACAACTTAGGTCATTAGCGTCTTGTTTACATCAAATAACAACTCACTTAAAACTAAATGACATCACAAAACATCCATGAGCGGAGGCGGGATTCGAACCCACGACAGTGTGATCAAAGGTCGCTACGCTAACCGTTACACCACTCTGTCCTCGGAACAGACTGTGAATGAATACTGAATAATCTTTACATGACTTTGTGACGTCACGAGCGAAATCTTTTCAGCGGGCGCGGCTTACATACAAATTTCAAAATTTATCTTTTAACTTATTTGAAATCAGAATGAGGTCATTACGTGTCATTCTGTTCCGAATTTACTACTGTATTAATATTCCTCACAAATAATTTAGATAGATAATATCGAAATGTATAAATTATAATTTTAGTGATTGTAATAATGTAGCGGGGCAACTTACATACTTTAAATAACAATATATGAGTTAGGTTATTGTGGACAACAATATAATAATTATTAATTAATTCAACAATGAATTTTTAATCCACAAGGCATCCACTAGGTAGTGAATAGTATTTCTTAACATATCAGTCAGCATATTATGCCATCATGATTGTTAAACGTCAAACGATTGTTATAAGATATATTTCTTATAACAATCGTTTGACGTTTAACAATCATGATGGCATAATATGCTGACTGATATGTTAAGAAATACTATTCACTACCTAGTGGATGCCTTGAGGATTAAAAATTCATTGTTGAATTAATTAATAATTATTACATACTTTAAATACATTTCCAGACATAATATATTATTATTGGGTATTAACATTTTGTTTGCCACTACAAAATAGCTACTTTCGATGTATGCATAGCGGCCTTTAAAAAGTCATTTAACAGGCACGTGTGCGGAAAGTGTTCTACTTATATAACTAGGGTAGTAAGTAAACTGTTGCATTAGCAGCTTCTATTTATTCGCTCTATACGCCTGGCATTCCTTACTCACGAACTTCACGGCATACTGTAGAAGGAAAGATGGTGACGCAAATGAACTGTCAAAATTTTTTGAAAATGAAGTGAAATGTTGGAATTTTGTAGTGGGTATAGAAAAAAATACCACATATATATCGTTTTTACATATAAGTATTACATTACAAGTCGTAATATAGTCCATTACACATCTAGATATACAATCTACTATTAATTAATTTTTGTCTTGTTTGTCAAATTATCAGACAGTGCAGAGTCCGCCACAAGTGATGATATAATCCATATTATAAATGATAACAAAAATGCCAGAATTTTCGGTGGTGAAAACGCAACAATTGAAAATTATCCTTATCAGGTAAAGACACAAATGCTCATAAACAACTGTTCAATTTTATTTTATTATTACATTACACCTAGAAATCCGCTCTCAAAATGAGTGTTGTAATTTTTCATAAAAAAAATAATCTGATAACATTAATGTCACTACCTTATGTTTCAAATAAAAAATGTACAGTAGTATTTGTTAACTAACATATTATGATGCTAAAACTTTGTTCATGATTAACTGACTTTAAAGAACGAGTTTGGGAAATTATATAACTGGAAATAAGTACGAACAAAGTACTCATATATGGAATGTCACAATTATACAGGGTGCTTAACTGCTAATATGTAAATAAGGATTTTACATGTAAAATCCCTATTTACACATGAGTGAGCATCCCGTATATATTTTTAAGCCCGAAGAAAGATTTCCACGTCATATTAAACCATCTTGAAACTTTTTTTTTATTTGAAGAGAAAAAAAGATGTTTCGACTAATTGTCACTAACACCAGACTGTACATAGTACTTTGATGATATGCTCGGTATGTTAGACATAACTTATTTGTAGGAATTAATTTCTAATCCTGCTTTCTTGTTTTCGGAAGTTACCTCTGTGAAAATTACCTAAAAAAGTAACTAAACGTAAAAACTTGCACTATTTAAGGTGGCCATATTAGCGTTCTTAAATGAAACTACTTATCAGCTTATTGGAAGTGGAGCTTTGATTCGTCTGGATGAAGTATTAACTGTAGCACGATTAACGCTGCCTATTGCGAACAAAATGGCAGTAATTGCAGGAGAGACTTCTTTAGCGAAGGTTTCTATGAACTCAATTATAAGGGTTAAAAAAGTTATTAAGCATCCAAAATATTCCGCCTCGAACCTCAATATTACTAATGATATAGCCATATTAAAGGTAAGAACCTTAAATTGTTTATATTTTTATTTATTTATTGTTGATTATAAACGTGTCGACATCTTAGGTCATTAGAGTCTTAACAACATTAAATAACAAATTACTTAAAACTAAATGACATCACAAAACATCTATGAGCAGAGGTGGGATTCGAACCCACGACAGTCTGATCTAATAGGTCGCTACGCTAACCATTAGACCATACTGTCCTCAGAATTGTTTATACTACAGTCGAGCGGATAGCGACGACGTTGTTTAATATATGCCCCTAGGGCCTAGACTAGTGATGGGCGATTACGAGATAAAATAGTCGATTGTCTCGATTGTTCAAACATCTCGATGGCTCTCGATGGTTTCACTTGGACTCGATTGTTGTTATTTCATAGTTCACCGCGACCTAGTCGCATAGTGGGTACTGAATCGTACAGACGATGTACACTGTCGAGAGCCACATAATATATAATCGTTCATCACTCAACAACTGTGGTCGAGACAGTCGAGTCGATGGATAGTCGATTGTGCAGTAATCGAGTGCTCTGAGACCAACTGAACAGTGTGAACAGTGAATCAACGATGAGCGAGTAGCGTAAACGTCAGACTTCAATCGACTAGCATATAACCTTGCATTGCGATTATATATTGTATTCTCATTCGCTGGCAAATAATCGACTTGAACAATCGAACATTTCGATTGTAAAATCAAACTCCGAGTCGATTGTGGACTCGATTGTTATTATGAACGATTGCAATTGTTTCGATTGTAAAAACATCTTACAATCGCCCATCACTAGCCTAGACTCAGTTACCTGCAATTACAGGTTCTAATCTAAGAACATGTAAAAGTATCAATAGGATTTTCAATTTAAAAAAAACGGTCAAGTGCGAGTTCGACTCGCGCGTATAGGATTCCGTACAAAGAAAGTAATAAATTAAAATACACTTCAGTGAATTTATTTTTTTGAAATTATGGTCTTGAAAGTATATAGTCTTATAATTTACAGAAAACATTTTTTTTCGCAAACTATTAGACTGACGAAATAATTCGTAGTCTTCCTGTAATCTATAACTTAATTCCTACTAAGTACTAAACCTAATAATGTCAAATTTTTATCTTCAGAAATCTAGAAGATCTGGGGGAATGGTGTTTTTTTGCACATTTAACCAAGTCACCAAAAAATTTGAAAAAAATATGTTTGGAATCCACAAAAGTAGCACTTTCTAACGATACCCCACACGATACAATAAATTCAACTTTTTTTAGGAGACCAAACTTACCCCCAAAACATATTTAAAAACATATTTCAAAACAAAAATATATATGAGCACTGTGGTTGGAATAAAAACAAAATAAAATATAGTTACTTCTTACCACAACAGTTTTATTGATGGATGTACATTTCGAAAGCTAAGCTTTCATCTTCAAGTAGTGTTCGCTGAAGATGAAAGCTTAGCTTTCGAAATGTACATCCATCAATAAAACTGTTGTGGTAAGAAGTAACTATATTTTATTTTGTTGTTTATATTTCAAAACCTTTAGTTATCGAATTATGTGCGCGTCACAAAGACCATCATGCCAAATTTCAAATTCCTACGTCAAGCAGTTTTCGAGAAAAACGTCTGTGACAGACAGACGGACGCAAAAGTGATTTTACAATGGTTCCGTTTTTCCTTAAAAGGTACGGAACCCTGAAAACAATAAATTAAAAATCTGAATTGGTATTACGCTTAAAGAACCTTAGCTGTTGATGGCCCTTTTTCAAAAATATTGACACTTGACATAATACAGCGCGCGTCTAAAATGCGTCCCTCCTTATCTTAACTTTTGAAATCCTTTCACATAAACTATCTTTTGAAGATAAATTTGCTTTTGGAAATTCAAAGATGGCTCCCGAGGCACCATCAACTCAAAATTTTTAAATGGCAAGGGGATCATGTTAAAATATGTACTAGCTGCACAGACGGACAAATTTTCGTTTCTCTGCAGGAAAAAGGAATCAAAAATTTTTCAGTCTGTACACAAGTCTAGAATTTGAGACCATTCTATCAAAATGATGACACTTCCTGGACGTAAACTACTGAAGTTTAAGATAAGAAAAATAATAACATTTTATTTTTGCAGCTTGAAACGGCTTTTAAAAAAAGTTCTAAAATTGACACTGTTGAAATAGCTTCTGAAGCACTAAAAGATAACACACCATGTACCGCAGCTGGATGGGGCTATACAGCTGTATGTATAATAATAAAAATATTTTTAAAAAATTGACCCCACTTCTGAAGAGGATAACAATTTTTCTTTTTGCAATACAAAATACTATCACCTTTACAACCCACATTCAATTACAAATCCGCGTATTTTTTTTATTTTATTATTATAATATATAGTCAGTACGTACGTATGTATATATAGGTGTTTATACCGCAAAAATTTAAGGACTGATTTCTTGGGTAATTTTAAGAATATTTTGTCCTTTAATAGGTTTTCGGAAAGACGCTTTGTTTCGAAGATACAGGGCGATAAAAGTTTGTCTACAAAAACAATATTGGCCTTCCTGGTCCTCCATTTTGTGAAATGTGCCCGTTTCACAAAGACGTTGATGAAATACTTTCGAAGGTTTTTCTATCAGGAACATGAGGTTGGAAAATCATTCATTGTACAACCGCCTAGCCTATAAGAACGATGGTTGACAGCGGTTTTTGTCAACTCGGCAGCCAGGCGGCCGTGATGTAGATACACAACGTTGCGGCAGAACGAGTGTAATTTTTTTTATCATCCAAAGTCAGATCACTTCCAAACCAAAAACCTCTATAATTTCTTCCCAGCAGTGTTTTCTGTTGATTATATCACTGCAATCTTTTTGGGTCATACTCATGTCCCATAATGCTGGAATATCCAGTACTTCGCTTATTAATTTTTCAATATTGAGATTCGTCTCTATGAGCTGCAAAGCTTCTTTCGAAGTCATTTTGAATACTCGAAAACCTATAGTTGCGTATAGTTTGCGAAACAACGCGAGATAAACCGATGTGTGTGGCAGCGCCAGCGCTCATACAAAACAATATAAAAAACTCGGGTCGCAGTGCCAAACCCTGCCGACAATATAGTGTATTTGCTAATATAGGCCTTGTGGCTTTAATACGTGAACTTAAGTTTGTTTTTGGACAAAATAAAAAATGTAACTCCTTAATACATCCCTTAAAATAATATTTTTTTCTTAATTTCAATATTATTATCAATGCAACCTCTGCACCAAATTAAATACACCCTTCAGTAAGTAAATCACTATCCGCAAACTAGTGTTTTCAAAAAATTTGTAAGTCCGGACCTGTCGGGACGATTTTATTAAAATTTTGGCAGCACATTTTAATCTTCACTAAAGGGTTAAATTTCAATTTTGAAACAGTTCTGAGAACTTTTTTGGTATTTTTGGGCTCAAAAACATTTTTAACCCCTAAAAACCACTCTTAAAAAGGTCCGATTGAGCCCATTTTAAATAGGCTTCGTGCGGTGCTGGATTCCAACGTGCCTACCAAATTTCGTCACAATCAATTAACTCTTTCGAAAGTTATAGCCCGTACACATATATAAATATATATATATATATATTTATATATATAAACATTTCCAAAAATGGTGCCAAATTGTTCAGGAGGCTATAAAACGTCGAGCAATTTTGGTCCGACCCCTAGGTCCCGCCATCCGACCGACGCCAAAAGTGTATGTGCCATATGGCAAATACACTAATAAGCGCCGCTCCAGCAATAAAACCGCGATCATTTCTTGTGGTGAAAGATGTGTCGAGATGGCTCGTCAGCCGTCAGGCAATTATTACCGCAGTGTGTCTATATGTGCCGCCTCGGCAGTCGAGTCGGCACAAACCGCTGTGTGTGTCATCGCTTTAACGAATTACCATTAGCAACTGACAAGGTGGCGTTGCTATTGTTCCTCTATTACAAGTCCCCAGTTCTCGGGTTCTAGCCCGAGAGCTGGTAAAAGTGTCAATTGGATTTTCAACTTATTATTAAAAAAAAAAAAAAAATGAATTGAAAATATGAATTGGTGCTAGGCCCAAATAACCTTAGCTGTTGGTGGTCTTTAAAACACAATTACAATTACAAATTGCAACTGACAAGTCCATACATTAAAATATGCATGCCAATTATTTCAGCGTTTGTGTAGCGATTCATGATAGAGAACTTCACTAACAAAAGCGTAACTATTAAAGATAGAAAATACAAGACACAATCAATTTTAACAACTTTCAAAAAGAAACGTAAACAACAAAACAAAACAAAGCGGCTTTCCGAAAATTATGAAAGGACAAAATATTCTTAAAATTACCCAATACTTTGAATGTTTGCCGTATGTTTATTAAACATCCAGTATATTAAGAATATAAAAACTGTTTTGTTGAGAAAATTTTCAGTTTTGTGACAATTTAGGAAGGATTGTTGTTGAATTTTTAAACGTTGAATTATTCTTGTTTTCCAATGTAACATAATATATTATAGAATTTTAATAAAGATTTTTTCAGAACTCGGTAACTCTTGATAAGTCGGACATGAGTATCTATATTGTATTTTTTTGATTCAAATTGTAAATGATTCATCAACACCTAATGTTATTTAAATCACCCTTCAAACTGATTTAGTTGTTTCTTTCTAGATAGATCCAACAGCTTCAAACCTATTGAAAGTTATATCAGTAAATAAAATTAATAACACCGCGTGTCAGCAAGAATATCCATCTGTCACTGGCGTAATTATCAAACCTGAGAATCTCTGCACTGGGGGTAATAGTTTTCTATGCCTTGTAAGTATCCATCTCAAACATTCAGCGGCGAATTAACTATTAAACAATATAGAATAGAATAGAATTTTTTTTTGTATAAAGATTACATCTCTTGACAAGGGGGAAGTTTAACTGAACCTTTATTAACAATTAATTAATAAATATAAAATTAACAAATTAATACCAATATAACCACCATACATAAATAACTAACAACATCTTTTCGAATACAACAAAATTATACCCTTGTTTTTTCATTCTGAAAGCCGTCAAACCAAAGGAATGTCTGCAACCATTAAGTAATATATGCACGTGCCTAGAACACCAATCAGAAGGGTGGCACCACAAACAAAAATTCTTAAATGAATGCCTTATATCTTGTTTGTATTGAAGCAGATATTCTACGTACAATAAATGTTGAGGACAATACCTTGCAGTTAAAAAAAGCCGAAAAAATTATTATATCAAAATTAAATAACATTTTTTTTCGATTAGATATTCACTTTGCTGTGCTGCCTATTTGTTAAATGATACTTCAGTAATTTTTTAGACATAAAAACAACCCATTTGCGGAATAATTCCCAGTTAGTTGAATTTTTGTATACACCTTCGTTATGGTGTTTTAAAAAACGTGTAAAAAGTCCCCATCGATATCATGCCGGCGTTGCCAGATATTCGAGGTTCAAGTTCACGATAGATGGTTTTTTGCGAATTTCTCGATTCCGTTCCATTTTTAGTAAAAAATTATTAGTATCAATCTTGTAAAGGATAACATTTTCTACAACTTTTGTATAAACATTTTTTATCTACGATTCAGAGTTTTACTTATTTAAGTACCCGCGGCTTCCTCCCTCTTGATTTTACATAACGGAATTATGCTGCTTCCCAATGGCTTAACATAATGATTTGCACTTTAATAATTTGAAATTGAACTTTAAGTTAACGATTAATAATAATTTAACCGAAAATAGTGTAGTAGTTCTCTAGTTATAAGCAACCAAACATACAAATCGACAGCAGTGAAACAGGCAGACAGAGAGACAATTTTTTTCGAAAATGCGATATTTATACTTGACATCAATTATAAAGACCATTCGTAAAAAAAATTTACAAGGGTTGAAAGAGTGCGGATTAAGTACGAGTATGCATTTGCATACCGTATAACGCACTCTACTAATACAAGTAGCAACATTTTTATTTTTTTTACAAAATTCCTTTACGAATAGTCTTTATAACAATTATAAAGACTATTCGTAAAGGAATTTTGAAAAAAATTAAAAGTATGGCTACTTCGGGCTACTCTTATGTATGTTAAGTTGCTTATAACTAGCGAACTACTGCATTAATTTCCATAAAATTATAGTTAATGGTTAGCTTAAAGTTCAACTTCAACCATTTTTTACTAAAAATGAAACGGAACTGAGAAATTCGCAAAAAATCGTATATCGTAAATTTGCACCTCGATTATCTGGCAACGCCGGCACGATATCGATGTGGACTTTTTGCACGTTTTTTAGAACACCATAACGAAGGTGTTTACAAAAATTGAGCTTACTGGGAATTATTCCGCAGTGGGAACCTAAATTTACTGGACTATGATATTGTTATTATTGTTTATTTAATTGAATGACAATATCTATCTAAAGTATTTTATATACAACCATAGTCCATTCTGAAATAATGTAGATTAGTAAATCATTTCGGTTTCAAGTTTTTGACAGATTCCAGTGGTACCGTAGCATTCTTTTAAATCATTCCCAAAGTCAGGTAAAAACTTAATAATCAATAAACTTTAAGACTATTAAATTATTAATATTATTATTAAATTATTATTATTATTATATTAAATTAATAGTTTATTGATAATTAACTATTTACTTGATTTTGGTAATGATTTAAAAGAAGACTAAGTACCTACTCTACGCTCTACTGTACCATTGGAATCTGTCAAAAACTTTAAACCGAAATGATTTATTACTCTACAGTCTACACTATTTCAGGATGTACTATAACTACATATAAATTTAGTTTTATATAATTACAACTGAACTATTATGTTGGTGTAAAGTATCTTAAATACTAAAGTATCTTTTGTTTAGATAGATACATTCATACAACGTACTCGTATCTTGTAATCTTTGTGGAAATCTAGATTCTAGATCATTGTAGTATTGTACGTATTAAAGAAACTTGGAAATTCACTGTCACAATTAAGTAAATAAGAAAAACACTTTCAAAGTTATTAAATTTTATTAAAAGATTAATGAGTGCTTTCGACTTTATGTAGTCATCTTCAGATCGGTGTTTACAAATTTTTTATCGTCATAACATCGGGTGTGAATAGTTTATTCGATCACATCTTAAATTATACTAAACTTTAAATTATTAAATTCTAACAATTTAATAACTTCGGAAGTGTTTTTAAAACCAATATGGTCACTAAAATATACATTATCTATCTATTTACAAGTGACAGTGGTATCTAGATAATTATTTCAAGTAGGTACCTATTTTCTGCGGCTTTGATTATGGTATGGCGCAGCTAGCTCTGATTATGGTTAACCGCAGCACAATAGTTAGATATTAATTATAATAAAATCACTAGAATAATCGTTTTACAGGGCGATGAAGGCGCTCCACTACTTTGCAATAAAAAAATTCATGGTCTTGGAAGTAGCACGTCTGCAGCCTGTCAATATCCGGTCTTTCCTACCATCTTCACCGACGTCAATCAATTTAAAACTTGGATCAAGGAGAATTCGGGAGCTTCATTTATATCCGTGTCTTTGAAATTATTAGCAATTGGAGTTTTCATTAATATTAGATATTTGTATATGAAATAATAACAAATAACAAGATGAAATTATAATTTAACTATTACGGCAATTTTAAGATATTGTTTCTAAAAAATTAATAAACACAGTACTTTTTCTAGAATCAGATTCGGCCACCTAGGGGGCCAAAAATTGCACCTTTGGTAAAATAATCGACTTCAGCCAAAAACAGACCAAATGTTTCGTCGAAATCGAAGATCCCTTTAAATACTATTGCCTCTATACGCCAGGACGACATCAGACATGTCGCTGTGTGTTCTTTTACTTCAATTTAGTATTATTTTGAAGTAGGTAGGGTATTTAACTCACAAAAGTCTTTTGTCTGTTTTTGGCACATAAAAATAAAATAAAATGTTAATTGTCAAAAATAAACATGAACTAAAAGTGTTTGTTCCTTTTTCTTTCTCCTGTATACTGCAGTTCCTTCGGATTCGGCCTTAAACGAAAAAAAAAACGAAGTTCGGTTGAAAACATTACCATTGGCCTGAGTTAAACTTTTTTCACAAACATTGTTTCAAGTATTTTGAAATTATCGCCCAAAAATCACAGTTATTTCATTATTATACAAGATGTCCCATGACTCGATGACAAGATGTCCCATGATTTGAAGTCATTTAGAGTTAAAATTGCTTAATAAACATATGTCCGAAAATACTTCCTAACAGAACTACAAACATAGATGAAATGTAAATAGAAATTTATTTAACTTGTTTATTTTAAAAAGTAGATATTTACAAATTATGTTCAAAATTATCTCCTGCAGCTTCAATACAAAGTCTGGCCCTGCATTTTAGCACTTCAACTTTCAATGGTTGAAGTCATGAATCATTTTCGGACAGATGTTTATTAAGCAATTTTAATTCCAAATGACTTCAACAACACGCCCTTAAACTATGAACCTCGAGTCATGGAACACCCTGTATACTATAGGTATCGACATATTGTAAATTATAAAGGCTCGATGACAAGATTTTATTATTCAAATCGTTTGTACCATACGAGTATCTAATTACTAATAAGAGGTCCCCATCAGTTGTTCTATCTATCTAACCCAACCAACAGGAGCGCTATTGATTACCTATGTCCTATAGGTACTGCGTTCATGGCGTATTAAAGAGATATAAAACATAAACAACATGTAATAATATGCAGGGCACGTGTCCCAGATCAATCGCCTACGGACAGTACAGTGAAATAGAGATGTGAAACATCAAAGAAAACGTTATTGAACTCGGTGGTATTCTCTATGTAGTAGTATATATTTTTTTTACCATAAATATTTTTTTTACCATAAAATTTTAATTTATTCATTATCATCGCATGCAACAACTGAAACTGTAGAATTTTCTGTTTCATTTTCTAGCATAGTAACAATTGGCACCCACTGCAGTAAGATTAAGACAGAGCCTCGCCTCGTGTCATATTTATACGCACTCACAAAAGCAGCAACTAATTGTTATGCTGACGTAATCCTATATACTGCACTGTAACACCGCGTGTGCTATACTGCACTGTAACACCACGTGTGCTACAGTGCATGCCTGAGCCAGTGCCGCAGTGGTGGGGAGAACAGCAGCAAAGGAGCGGACCAAACATTTCGTTGCATATTTCCCCTCACGCGGCTGTTCACAGCCCGACATAAGATGTTTCACATCAAAAATTCTGAGCAAAAAAGTTAATAGTAAGATATTATCACCAATAAGTTTAGCGGAATATATATTATAAGAATACATATTAATAAAATACGCCTACTCCCACACTTATTGGTGATAATTAATATTTCATTTCAATTATTAATATCTCATTAACAGTACATCGGATCGAAAAAAATGTTTAAGGGCTTTTCTGTTCAGAATTATTTTCTCTATTTCACTGTACTGTCCGTAGGCGATTGATCTGAGACACCTATATAAGGCTATATAACTAGTCAAGAAGTAGACTTGTCGAGCGTCTATAATCTTCAATATCTATCTATCTGTCTATCTATCTAAGAAATGTACCTTTAAACAGAAAAAGAATTTTCCAAATAGGTTCAATAGTCTCGAATTTAACGGTAACCTAGATAAATAGGTGTGAGAATTAGTTCAATCTAGCGATGCAACGATTCCTGTTTTTACGATTAGGTACGACTAACAATTAACCAATAAACGTACGATTACGATTATAAATAAATTGAAGCCATGACGCAATATAAACTTCTTTGTAATTAACAAATCAATAGATTTAGATGCATAGGTACCTACAATAAAATTTAAAACACAAAACTCAAATAATTAATCCAACAGATCTTTTATTTACTCAATGTTAATACTTCATTTTACCCAAACACAAAATTAAAAAACTTTTTTTTTATTAAAACAAAAACAAAATTGGAAATTCTAAGAAAAAATTTTAAAAAAATTGTAAGAAAAGCTTTTATTTAAAAAAGGTAGGTACTAAAAAGTAAAAAATAATTTTCATACATCTGGAAACTAAAATCTTTGGGGCGGTCTTCTATAACACTATTGCATAGTTACTTTGGTCAACTGATCGCCCCAAAGCTTTTAGTTTTCAGACGTATGAAAATTATTTTTTACTTTTTAGTAAAAATACCTACATTTAAAAAAACTTTTTTTATATTTTTTTTTAATTGAATTTTGTACTTTTTAGTCTTTAGAATGATGTCACATAGCTTATCGTATTTTACTCCTCAAACCCTTTCATTTGATAGGTATCTTTATCAAGGGGGTTGTAAAGAAAAAGGTAATCCGTTATCTTGGGGCGTTCGCTATATTGGGTTAAGAATTACGCCACATAGCTCGTCGCATTCTAGCCGTAAAGCCCTTTCGTTTGATACCCATATCAAAGGGGTTGAGAAGAAAAAGGTAATCCGCCATCTTGGATTTAGAACGATATTAAATATTGCATTGTCACGGGATTTATACACGTGTGCAAAATTTCGAAGCTCTAGCTCAATTAGAACTAGTCGAAGTTTTGATTGCAAGATTTGTAGCAGATAGGCAGACATACAACAGTAAAGTTAAATAAAAGCTTTTATATAACACATGCACGCTTTTAGTGTTTTTTCGTATCAGTTTTGCGGACTTTAAATGGCCGTTTATTGACAAGTGACGTCATGATCCATTATGAAACGCTTTTCGATGAATAATGGAAAAACATTTGAAAAACCCGTTATCTAATGAACATTTTGTACCTCTTTTCGGTGTTATAAATGAAATATGGTTACTATGGTAACGAAGTGATTAAATATTGTATCGAGCCCAATGTTTTTATTATGAGATGTACTTCTGTCAGTGACATAAAATTATTCAATTAAAGTCTAAAAGCGTGCATGTGTTATATAAAGTATAATGTGCAACACGTATGCTAAATATTTATGCGTCAGGCGCATAAAGATGTATTTAGCATACTAGTCACACAATATACTATTATATAACACGTGCACGCTTTTAGTGTTTTTTCGTATCAGTTTTGCGGACCTTATTGACGAGTGACGTCATGATCCATTATGAAACGCTTTTCGATGAATAATGGAAAAACATTTGAAAAACCCGTTATCTAATGAACATTATGTACCTCTTTTCGGTGTTATAAATGAAAAATGGTTACTATGGTAACAAAGTGAATAAATATTGTATCGAGCCCAATGTTTCTATTATGAGATGTACTTCTGTCAGTGACATTAAATTATTCAATTAAAGTCTAAAACCATGCATGTCTTATATAAAGTATAGTGTGCAACACGTGTGCTAAATATTTATGAGTCAGGCGCGATGTTTTCAGCACTCGTATTCGGCTCGCGATGCTCTCTTGCCAAGGCTCGTGAGCGCTCTCCTAATACTCGTGCTGAAAACATCGCGCCTGACGCATAAAGATGTATTTAGCACACTAGTCACACAATATACTATTAAAAAACATACATTAATTAAACTCAGTATTTTTTTCCATGTCAACATTTACGAAATGTTATAATTACCACAAAACACCAAACCATAACAAACACTCTCGACGTACGTTTCGCCAACCAAGTTGGCATCATCAGGAGATGAGATGATGATTTTAACCATCTCCTGATGATGCCAACTTGGTTGGCGAAACGTACGTCGAGAGTGTTTGTTATGGTTTGGTGTTTTATGGTAATTATAACATTTCGTATCTTTACACCAAAGGTTCCACCACTTTTTAATGTCAACATTTATTGAAAAGTATAAAATAATAGTACCTACATAACGATAAATTGTACAATAGCACTAATCATGAATTCATCGTTATTGTAATCATTATACATTACTAGTTTATACTTTACGAGTAAGCAATTAATACCGGTGTCCTCTTAACTGGGCTACGCTTCGGTATTTATATTTATTTATATCTTCAGCAGGACTATTTTAGCCATGGAGATATACAAACCACTAGTCGCAGTACCAAATCCTGTCAATAAAATAGCATATTTGCTTATAGTATTATACGAGTACTCAGTACATGTATGCATAACAGAATTTAAATGAAAAAAAATAACGTTCACAAAATGGCGCGAGAACGGAGCAGCGTATTATTATTATTCCGCAATAAAAATTATTTTAAACTGCGCACCTGGTGCGAAGGTACTTTCAGCATTTTATAAAGAGAAAATATCTATTGAGTGTTGAACACAAAGTATCTACAATATTATATTCTTCTTTACATTTCCTATCAGAATTAAACTTTTGTTTATTTAACCAGAGCACAAAATCAATTTTCCATTAAGACTTTGTTATTCATCATAATGTCATATTTCTTTTGTTTGATCTTATTGATTGAAATTCGTTTTAATTTAATAACCTTTCTGTGTTTTCTTACTTTGAAAAATAAACTTTTCGTTTAAGCTAATATTTTTTCATGATAAAACAAAAAGAGAGAAATCGTTTTTTATAAAAAAAATGGTATTGGAATCTGGAATATATCAGAAGTTTACTTGTGACGTAATAAATATGGCGATATGAAAGGGATATTAAGTGTAGAACCAGTCTTAAATCTAGAAGTTTGGAGTCTGTGTTATAGTTAAAAAAACACTCACACATTATCATGATCCCGAGTTACTTATATTACGATACAACAAAAAGAGGATGATCAGTGAGCGAAAAATATGTAAAACAAGTCGGGGATTCCGCCTGCGATGTCTGAGCTTAAATTGGTGTACGCTATCTAAACTCTATAACAGATACATTAAAATGATATAGGTACAGGGTGATTAATAAAGAATGGGAAATCCGGAAACTGGAAATACTACACGTGAAATGGTGGCCATTGACGCAAACATGCCTGATCCGAATGTTGATAGTTTCGGATATACAGGGTGTTCAAACTCGGAGGTCTCTTACAAAACGCTGTGTTAAGTGTATCAGTGTCAATGGCGGGCACTTTGAACAATTGCTTTAAATAATTGTTAAAACATTTCATTTGTTTTATTGTTGTAATAATTCTTTGAAAACGAAAATCTACTTGGCTTGCTTCCCCTTTTTAATTAATTTTGCGTTTAATCCAAACATTGGATTCGTTATATTCTCGAAAACGGAACGTGATATCGAAATGAAACAAGAATACATAATCTATGTAGAAATGATTTCTCTTTCAGATTTTGAATGAAATTTCATGTTTGATGTACAGGGTGAAAAGTTATTTACCTAAATGTATGTGAAATTGGTCGTAAGTCGCCCTCTATGAGCGACACGGAAATTGCAATACGTATCTTATTCGTCATCTAAAAAAATATAACTTCAAAAATTTTCAAGTTTCTACCCCAGATATTTTTAACTTTCAACACCCTGTATATCCGAAACTATCAACATTCGAATCAGGCATGTTTGCGTCAATGGCCACCATTTCATGTGTAGTATTTCCAGTTTCCGGATTTCTCATTCTTTATGAATGACCCTGTATTAAGTATTATAAATTAATAGATTTATATGGCTGAATTGCAATTGAAAATTTTCGTTCGCCGCGAAAGTGGAAAGGTTCAGGTTAGAATCCTTACTGTGACTATGGTTGGTAAAATGATTTTTTCCAATATGTTTGGAATCAATTATATAATTGGCTACTTTCCAACAAAAATTTTCATTAAGTATTATGATAGTTGTTTATTGTTGCTTATTATTTTGCTGCCAAACCAAAATCCACCCAGGCGAACCGGGCCGGAAAGCTAATTTATAAATATAAATGTGATTGAAACAGTGCCTTTACCCTTTGTGTAAAAAAAAACATTTGACATATTTTATCGATCTATAAAACTGTGTAAATTTTATACCTTGAAAAGAAAACATCGAGGACAGTGGGATTCGCTGAAATAACAGCTATGCTAAAATACTTTACATAAAAAGAAATGTTTACTTTCAGACATGCGCAAACAGCGGTTTTTGTTAAAACTGTTATCGTAATGTTGAATTTAACAGGATGTGTGCCATAAAGATTAACAAGAATGGTTATACCGTCAAAATTCGACCGAGTGAGGATATTTGGAAAAGTATCTTAGAAATAAAAGAAATAATTTTGTTTATTTATTATTTTCTGAACGCTCCTTATTCGAAAGGCTATTCGCTATGTGCAACATCAAAGTCGAGACATCTAGCGGCATTAATCGGCGTGACCACTGCCACTTTTATACATTATGTCAAATGGGACAACCAGTAAAAAGTGAATTAAAATTAAAATTAATTATAAAAGTAAAAAGTATAAATGCCATATTAAAAACGGGTTTTGAAAAAATAAATCATACTATAAACTTTCAACCTCAAACTGTGTCAAAGGGTAAAGGTTTAGCTGAGGCTAATCATGGAATTGATGTTGAAGTACTGAGACAAAATGGAAAAAGCTATTTGATTCGAGCAGCTGTAATTAGGCAGACTTCAGTAACTTCTGAGCCTTATTCTGTTAAAGTTTATGTAAGTTCTCTTATATATTAACAGTAGTTTTTAATTGTTATTATTTCTAATGTAATTAAATAGTACAATTTTATCTGTCACATTTGTCATATATATAAAAGAATATTATGTCTTATTTTATTAATTTAATAACAAAATTCAAGTTGTAATTTTATAAAAATTATTAAATTTCATTATTCTTATATTTATTTTATATTAAATATATATTTTCATAGTGCGTTCACACTAATTTTTTTGGAACATTATTGTGAATGTACAGTTAAGGTTATGATACTCACTTCTGCTTTCTCACGATGGAAATCCATTTTTCTCTTTGAATTAACTTATGCTTATATTTTGGGAAACAATAAAAGCTAACATCACTATTTTTTGATGTATTATTACAATCAATAATGCAGCATTTACAAATTGTAATTTTTTACTTTTGATTTTATACCAGTACATGACGTCACTGACGTGCCCTAAGAATGCCAGCTTTCGCCGCTAAGCGCGCACGGTCGTTCAGCGCCTCCCTTCCAAGCAGCTGCACATAGCGAATACCTTTACTACTTATACATCTATTCATGCTATATACAGGGTTTACGGCAAAAATTCAAGGTGTGATTTCGTGGATAGTATTAATGGCCGGTTTATCGTACATTTTAATCACGATGTTTTTTAATCACACTGTTAAATTTTGACAGCTGCATGGTTGCTGCATTTCGTTACCATAGCAACCCGTCATTTAACAGTGTGATTAAAAAAACATCGTGATTAAAATCTACGATAAACCGGCCATAAGAATATTTTATCCTTCATGTTCGTCGGAAAGCCACATTTTTTTAATGAAGAAGATTTGACAAATTGGATAGTTGATGGATGTAATGCAATAAGAAACAATCCTGGTGTTTTTGAAAGAGTTCGACAGTCAACGAGGAGAAGATTGGTTTCATGCACCCTAGCTGTAGAGGGGCCGCTAGCGACGAATCCAACTTCAACCTTGCACTTTGTGATAGAGAGATGCCACTCGGTACGAATGTTGGTCGAACCCATATCTTCACTTTAAGACATGAAGGCATTTTGGGCCCCGCGACCGGGCCCCTAGACAGGGTGGTTGCGTAACTTTCAGGGGCAAAGCGCCAGTAACTCAGCAATTGTTCCTCGCACAGTTCTGGGGTTAGTCTCATTGGATTCAGCACACTCTATTTCATACGGGACGGTCCTCAGACCACCTACGAAACCTCCCCAGCCCGCGTATAGAGGTGAAATATAAGGACGTAAGTGCAAATGATCGTACAATATGAGTAGATGTTTATATCATATGACATGAGAAAGTCAGAAAGGCTCCACTACTTAAAGTGAAGATATAGGTCCGACCAACATTCGTACCGAGTGGCATCTCTCTATCACAAAGTGCAAGGTTGAAACGCTTAACGGCCCCACTACTGGTGGTAGTCATTTTAAGCAGTTCTTGTAGAAGGAAGCTTTACTGTATTTACGTAACAAAATATCTGTTTTGAAAATAGACATTTTTGACAAAAGCCACCCGGTATAAAGCAATAAATTGTACTTTTTGTGTAAGGATTTTGAGGCTCTTTCGTCTGATACGACAATCATCTTATTACTTTATACCGGGTGACTTTTGTCAAAAACGTCTATTTTCAAAGGGGCGGCCAGCGTCCGCCGCCAGGATGACGGCTGACAAATTCTACTTTTTGTATAAGAATTTTGACGCTATTTCATCTGATATGACACTCATCTTATTGCTTTATACCGGGTGGCGATTGTCAAAAATGTATATTTTCAAAGGGGCGGTCAGCGTCCCCCGCCAGGATGACGGATGACAAATTGTACTTTTTGTGTAAGGATTTTGACGCTCTTTCATCTGATATGACACTCATCTTATTGCTTTATTCCGGGAAGTTTCACACGGTCGACTCTCCTACTAATATAAAAGAACGTTATATGAACTCAAAACGCGAGAACAATTGAGCTGATTTGAAAACATTTGACTTTTGGATGAGTCAGATAAGTATACCTACATATCATTAGGTACGCACGACAAAGGGCAGATAAGCAGTACCTAAGTGTAAATAGCGATTTCACTTCAGTGGTAATGGTATAATCCGATTTGCATCCGGGCGAAGCCGGGCCGGGCAGCTAGTATTTTACAAATTAGTAGATTTTGATTATACAAAATTAAATGCATTTTCTTTTCTTTAACACGTTGAAAATTAGTTGTATATTAACATTGTGCAATTAATAGGTATCTACATATAGAAAGTAGAAGAGTCGACACTGTTTTAATATTTTTAATGTACACCTATTGACTTTTGTACCCCTAGGGTGCTGCATTATGCAGCTTCAAATTGAAAACGTCAACAATAGTTTCAGACTAGTATGAGAACAAAGCTTTAGTAGCTAGACAATAAAACAATGTACGTATAAAGACTGTTCCAAAAGTAATTTCGGAAGTTGTGAGGGAATATTCGTAATAAAGTTAAAAATATAAATTAACAGAATTAACAGAAAACAACAAAAAAATGGCGATCCGAAACCCGAAATCGAACCAGAGACCTATAGATCTTCAGTCGAACGATGATGTGTATAGTATAATACAGAAGGACGGCTGTATGGTTGTTATGTAGTAAATTAAAAAAACCTTAATTTATTAAAATTAATTGAATAATTATTTGGTTCTATTTATCATTTGCTAGGATTCCTACCACAACAACATACAATCTGTGAACATTTCAACTATATAGCTACTTCTTACCGTTTGTGAGATTGAGCCTTGTGACAGACGGACGGATAGACATCGTATAGTCTCAGTAATAAGGTTCCGTTCGGAGGTACGGAATCCTAAAAAAACAAATGAAAAATGACTTTTCAACTTCAATGCAATTGCGTTGAGCTTACAATAATAAGTATTTTTCCTCGCTTTTTAGGGTTTGGTCCAAAGGGTCCAATGGCGTCCTACAGTCTAGTTCCCCCCAGGGGGAACATTGGAATGTGGTTGCTATCGAAAATTGCATTCCAATGTTCTTTGGGAATTAGCGCTCCCAGGGACTCGAGCTCGTACCCGTCGGTTTGTGTATGCCGGCTGGCGGATTCTAATACACAAATGGATTATTTGTTGTGTTGAAGACGCTAATGACCTGAGTTGTCGACGCATCTATAATCTACAATCAATTACTTACAGTCTAGTTGTGGCAACTCTGTCTGTCAGTACTCAGTATATACCTATGCCAGAGACTTCTGTAGCTCGTAAGCGGGAAAAATAGAAAGTTGAAATTTTTACAGATTATGCATTGCTTTGACCCAAAATTTAAAAGCATGTTTCAAATTTTGAGAATTTTTTTCTGCGGGGGTCAAATAGGTACACGTAAAAGGAAGGTTCGAAAAAACATTTTTTTTTCTGCTTATAGGTATGTGGGGTATCATTGTTTATACTTTAGAGCTCGTTAATTAAGATCTGCTACGTATTTTTTAATTATTTTTTTTTAGATAATAACGATAATACCTATAGGCGAGAAAAATCCGAAGTTAAAGCTAAAAACTGGTCTTCGGTCAGAATTTAAATATAAAACACGGACTGGGGATGATACTTTTGATGTGCTCTGTATATATGGCTCCATTTACATTATGTTCAAACCTAACACGTAGAACATGCGGCGGATTCTGTTACTGCATCTATAGTTTTAACGACAATTATCTCACTTTGTGGAATCCAGAATATCGCAAGTGGGAATAAGACAAAAGACTGTGAACGTCACTTCATTGTTAATGAATCACTAGTAGAATTCCTTAGAATATTATGTATGTTCATATTATGTAATGTTCGGTGTACTATGCAAACATATCTCTACAGACAGCTTGTATAACATAGTTGTTCTGTATAATGCAATGAATATGTGCGATGTTCATCATCACTTTATTTTTCACACTATAGTTGCCCGGTCTGGCTTCGCCCGGATGCTGCGTAACTATGGAAACGTAGAACGCATCGTTATTTCATAACAGCTCGTCTTTCCAACCCTAGGTATGCACGCAGTAGTGTGGTAAGTATGGATGCATGGCTTGGATGCTCTCCCTTGGGAACAGTTTTCCGGGTTTAAAAGTAGCCTACGTCCTTTGTCGGACTTCAAGGTATCTCTTTGTCAATTTTCGTCGAAATCGGTTCAGTGGTTCAGAGGTAACAAACAGGCAAATACACTTTCGCATTTATAATAATATTAGTTTGGATTAACACGTTAGATTGAAATTTAAATATGTTGAAAATAACGAGAACTTGGAGGCAAGTTGCAGACAGTTATGGTGCGAGCGGCATCTGTTACGACACCATGTCGAGAAATGGACGTAAAACGTATTATTTAAGTAACTTCTTTAGGCGCGGTAGACTGACCACAGTAACTCTGCCGAAATTCGATGGAGTTTATTATTCCACTTTAGCTAGGTATATAGGTACGATATCAATTATAGTTGGTATATCGTACGTATCTATATTCTAGTTTTAAAGACCACCAACAGCTAAGGTTATTTGAGCCTAGCACCAATTCGTATTTTCAATTCATTATTTTTTTTAGTAATAAATTGAAAATCCAATTGACACTTTTACCAGCTCTCGGGCTAGAACCCGGGAACTGGGGACTTGTAATATAGAGGAACCATTGCAACGCCATGTAAACAACAGCATTGCTACATGCTCGGCCAATCTCAAGCCCATTCTAGTTACATATTATGTATGAACAAGTGAATACACAAAGGTAGACATAGGATATAGCAAGTGAAATATAACAGACATGTGAAGATGCTCATTTATCAGAGATGAGAACGAATGGCTCTCCTCTCCTCCTAGTTTGCCCACACTCTAGATCCTTCGCACGTACCACGACTAGCACCGATCTCTAATATATGGATTGTGAATGGCAGTATTCTGTGACACCAAGCGCATAACACTTGTGCAGCGCCATATTGATGCGGAACATTAAGCGCGGACTATTGGGACGTTGAAATTGGCTCACATTTTAACTTTTGCTGTCATTTTGATGCGGAATTTTAAACGCTGATTGTGACTTGTGAGGATTTTGGGATTAGTTGACCTTCCTTTAACGTAGAGCACGTTAGCTGTACTGATAATGAGGTCGTCCCACGTTCTTTTTTTTGTTGGAATATACCTACATTAATAATAGATGATGAAACCGATTTTTTGAGAATTTTTCGGAAGAAATTCTATTCCCTTAAGTGTGTATTCAGTGGAATTTTAAGCATAGAATTGTGTCGCTATGGAAATGACATAGATAAGAAATATTCAGCCAGTGATAGGCTGATAAGATCCACTGATCTGTGGATTATTTATATACCTACATAGCTCTTTCCATAGATGAAGAAGTGTGACTATAAGTCTTCTACGTCATCATATGGCGGTTTATGCTCAGCGTTTAAAAAATATATACATATTTCTATATTATTCTTGTTTACAATTAAGAAGGAAAATATAAGAACAAAATAGTTGGTTTATATTATGTTAATTTGCGTCGTCATCTTTACTTTTACAGTATATGCCGTAAAGGTCGTGAGTAAGTAATGGCAGGCGCACGCAGACGGATAAAGCGAATAAACAGAAGTTGCTATGGCACTAGTGCGGTAAGTAAAACACTTTCCCCACGCCTGCCAGTTAAATGACCCATTACAGGCCGGTATACATATGCATCGAAAGTAATTATTTTGTAGTAATTAAGTAATCAATACATGAACAGTCCGCGAGTGCTGAACTGGTATTAACGTTGAAAAAAAAATAATTGTCCCTGTAATTTTGTAATTACCGATAATATATGCTCTATAGGAGCGAAAGGAAATTAGAACATAATAATTTACACGTGAGTTGTACATTTTTTAACCGACTTCAAAAAAGGACGTGGTTCTCAATTCGGTTATATTTTTTTATGTTTGTTACCTCAGAACTCCATCATTTATAAACCGATTCGGAAAATTCTTTTTTTATTGGATAGGGTATACCTCGAAGTTGATCTCATATAATTGCTTGATGTTTTCTATATTAAAGATATCTAATACCCACATCACAAATAATTTATTCAAACAACAATAACTATAAAGTAGTCGACCACAATTAGGTGGTCGCGGTAAGCAGTGTCTTAATTTCTATCCGATGATTTTCCCACAAACCATTCATCTCACAGTTTTCGAGAATTAGTTATAAAATTCACAATTTACATAACATTTGAAATTACTAATATTTCAAACGGCTTTCCTCTCATTTTCTGCGTACACGTGTGTCCTTAACCTTAGTATAGTGTAGCAATATACGCAATGGCCGCCTATATAATATACGACGTGTTTGTATGGTCGAACGTTTCCACTAAGTTAAATTGTCAAAGTGGTTTTGTTCAATCGACAGCTGAAATAAATTACTGCTATTATCTTCGTTAACTGTTCAATATACCTGCCTACATTGAAAACAGAACGAAACCAACCAAATGACTGAGTGATAACGGGCGAATTGCTGTGATTTTAAATGTAGATTGCGTCACAATGGAGTCGTCTCCCATTTTTTCGACGTGAATACATCTTTAAAATCGGCACAGTACTACTGGGGGGCATGCGTTACGAAAATGGGTGATAATGTTTCGCTTTAAAATTTCAAAACTGAAAGTAACATCCAAACGATAAATATAGCGTCGAGTTGACAAAGAATGTCCGTACCTGAGATGACCTTCGAACTGAGAGCGCAACCGCAGTGAGCGCAGGTGGGAAGTCAGCAATATTTTTTAATTGAAATTCATTTAGGTGCGATAGGTATGAGTGATCCCGATCGAGCAGTTCAAGGAAAAAATGTGACGGAAGTAATGGTGGGGGTAAGAAGAAAGGAATACAATCGCGGTACTGGTATAGAGGAATTAGTTAACTAATAAAATTAGTAAAAAATAGGTAAATGAAAAGGCATTTCCTCTGTTCCAATAAATTGTTTTAGATGGCGCTTACTTAAAGGTTAGTATCGTCCTCAGGAGGGAGAGAGAGAGAGCTAGGGGTGAGAGGAAAAGAGAGAGAGAGACGATTACAAATAAAATAAATTTTTGAGCGGCCTAACTGTATGAACGCGCGCGTCGTCCGACAAACAGTGATATTATGTTACTGCACACTACAAACTTACGCAAAATCTGAATCCAAATCATGTAAATTGGCATTTACAGAATAATAACATATGGTTTGTTTTTAGTTACCAAATTGTTGCTACACCGTTATAGTAAATATTTAATGCAAACCTTAAACGGCCCGACCTCAAGTTCAGGTACACTTCAATAAAAAGTTTGGCAACGAAATTAGAGTGTTCCTGCATATTTTAAAATCAGATTTTGTGATATTGCGTTCGGCGAATCTAGCACGAGATGCTCTGCATAGCTGTGTAGATACCTACAGAGTATAAGAGCGTTGACACACACAGCGGTTTGTGCCGAGGCGGTTGCCGAGTCGGCACGTATGTTAATGTTTTTCTGCAATGATACAAAACACACATCGCGGCGAGAATTGCCTACCGACTGAAATTAGCCGACTTTCAGCCGCCTCGACACATCGTTCTTCACAAGAAACGCCTGACTGTCTTCGTCGAGTCGGCAACCGCCCTCTACAAACCGCTGTGTGTGTCATCGCTCTAAATGCTAGACCAACAGAACTATCAACTAAGTATGCGTCACGACCTCCTCTTCTATATAAGGATTATGTAACACAAAGTACAAACGATATTATAAATGGTCGGGGTTCGGCATTAACGTAATAATGGTAATATTTCATATCTCGCTCCAACATTACAGTCTGTTCTACTCTACCCTGCTCTGCTCTATTCTACTCTGCTTTACTCTACACTGGTAACTGTTTTACACCGTTTTGTTCTGACGATTCTTGACGCGTTCGCTGCCAATCGATATTCTAATTGAAAAAAGTGTCATACTGCTACGTATACCTACTCTGTAGAAATTTGTTAAAAAGGTTTCCATTTCAGTAAATATCTTTAGTTACTATAGCTTTCCAGTCCGAATGTGGGCGGGTAGAACGTGGTTTCGCAATCATATCACGGTGGCCAATTTTTCTCCAATACAAATTCCTTGACTTTTCCGGTTTTTAGGTGATTTTTTAGTTTTATCGCTGAATTTACGTACATAACAAATATATACAAAAAAACAATGTATGCGTTTACGTTTCAGAGAAATTTCCGGCCAACTATATTCAGCAGCTACGTGCAAAGATTTTGTACTATGCGGCGCAACTGATATCAAAGTTTAATTGGTCGACCGAAATTTGTTCAATGTAGGTACGAAACCCTCGGTGCGCGACTCTCAATCGCACTTGACCGTTTTTCGGTCGGATGGCGGAACCTAGGGGTCGGACCAAAATTTCTCGACGTTTCATAGCCTCCTGAACACTTTGGACCCATTTTTGGAAAAGTCTGTCTATATTTCGTCAAAATCAATTAACTCTTTCGAAAGTTATAGCCCGCACACACACACACACACACACACACACACACACACACACACACATATATATATATATCTAAATATATATATATTTAGAAATATATATGTGTGTATATCTAAATATATATATTTAGATATATATGTGTGTGTGTGTGTGTGTGTGCGGGCTATAACTTTCGAAAGAGTTAATTGATTTTGACGAAATTTAGGAGGCACGTTGAAAGTCATTACCGCACGATGCCTATTTAAAATGGGACCAATCGGACTATTTTAAGGGTGGTTTTTAGGGGTTGAAAAATGTTTTTGGGCCCAAAAATGCCAAAAAAATTCTCAGAATTGTTTCAAAATTAAAATTTAACCTTTTAGTAAAGATCAAAATGTGCTGCTAAAATTTTAATAAAATCGGCCCGACAGGACCAGACTTACAAATTTTATGAAAACACTAGTTGGCGGATAGTGCTTTACTTACTGAAGGGTGTATTTAGTTTGGTACCGAGGTTGCATTGATAAAAATATTGAAATTAAGAAAAAAATATTATTTTAAGGGATGTAATAAGGGGTTAAATTTTTTATTTTGTCCAAAAACAAACTTAAGTTCACATAATAAAGCCACAATGCCAGTATTAGCAAATACACTATATTGTCGGCAGGGTTTTGGCACTGCGACCCGAGTTTTTTAGTGTATTTGCCATATGGCACATATACTATTGGCGTCGGTCGGATAGCGGAACCTAGGGGTCGGACCAAAATTTCTCGACGTTTCATAGCCTCCTGAACAATTTGGCACCATTTTTGGAAACGTTTATATATATATATATATATATATATATATATATATATATATATATATATATATATATATATATTATAACTTTATATTTCTGTCTTGAGTTTTAAAACTCTTTTGGGGAACGGTTATTTATTTTTTCTGAATATAATCAGTGCGCGACTAGCTCATGCGGCGCTGGGACGTGAGTCCACGGTTCACCATTTGAAAAGATGTTATATTAAAAATGCCCCAGATTGGGCTTAAAAATCCGACCACCGACCACTCAATACCAAAATATTTTGTCTTTAAAAAAATTCACCACCTACCACTCGACACGTAAACAAACACAACAAAAAACATACAACGTAGATCGATCACGGAACGCTAAAAAGAAAATACTAAAATCATAACGTTAGCTCAAAGAGAACGGTGTTGCCAAAAAACAAAACACTAAAATCGGGACGACACATCATTATATTCGACCATCGTAACAGGGCGTAATGCGACATAGCAATTATTTCACACTTAAACATAACAGCTAAAAAGTTTGAGAACGGGAGATCTCTTAACAAAAGATTCACAAATCGAAACACAAAATAGCTAGCTTTAATTATTTTTGTTGACGCCACTAAATCAATACGTTAAATTTTCGGTAATTAAACAATAAATCGGTACCAAAAAAACATAAAAACACGGAGGAAATATCAGTACGTTAAACCATAAATCGGTATATTAATCTTCAGGACGTAGAATACTAGATCGATACGTTAAATTTTGATACAGTAAACGCTAAATCATTATGCTAAATTTCAGAACGTAAATGATAAATCGATACATTATATTTCGAGACGTGAAAATAAAGCCTGGACAAAACCAGAATTCGAGACGGATACGTTACATAAGCTTATTATAAACGCAACTCTATTGAAATTAACCATCACTTGGCGAAACGATAAATTAGGTAATAATCCTTCATTATTCCTTGCAACAATCCTTCCTAAACTAATCAGCTAGCGAAGTGCCTAACAAGTCCACAGCAACGAACCAAAATCCAGGAAAGCAGCGGTTTATAATCGGGAATTTTGGTTAGATAGGTTAGGAATTAGATTCACTGCACAGTAAAAACTGTATGTTATCGACAATTGTCAATCCCTAACCACAGCCAAGAAAAATTCACTCCACTCCAGGAATTATTAGAAATTGGTAGTTCATTCCAAGTTCGCCAAAAATAACATTAAAAATGCCTGGTCAGTTGTTATCCAAAATCATTCATTTAGACGCTGTATCAATAGCTCTGTCATTTAGCAGTCCTCTCTCCGTTCTGTCCACGTACAAAAGTCTACACAATTATACAGTCGATTTGTTCGCAGCACGATTTGCGTTCTCCCTTACACACACAATAAAAATAGTACGTATCTCACTAACACATGGGAAATATAGGACAAGCGCTTGTCACAGGCGGCGTTCAAACAGTCCGTACACTTCGTCGCTGATGTCATGTTCAAAACTCGCAAACCATGGATTCAACTTGCCATCAAAAGTTACAATGTTAAAATTTTAAAATTGAATTTTTAACCACGGGCTTGAAAATAATTTTTCTCTGGGGTCCACGGAAGGCAATGTATTACTAACCACTTGCGAATTCCTTAACTGTATTCGTCATTGGTTTTTAACAAAACTAATTGACGTAAATGATGCATAAATTCAAATCTTAACAAGCCGTGAGGTGGGTCGTTTATTAGGACTAAAGTGCGACCCTTGAGGTCCACACGACGAACTTCCCAGTTTGATAAATATTTAATAATAATAATTAAATTAGATATTACACAGAAAAGTAATCATTTTAATCATTAAAACATCAATAATTAAAAAAAAAAAAAAAAAAAAAAACGGCTGAACCGATTTTTATAAAATTTATGTCGGATCAAAATGACGTTAACACGCCTCGATTGACACCCTTACGAAGTCGATATAATTTTTTATTCGCGAGATATTGTGTAAAATCTACTTTTTTGGAGGTTATTTGGTTAAGAAAAAAGAACGGCTGAACCGATTTTAAAAAATTCGACTGATGACCAGTCCTATACTTCCCACCTAGTAAATATTTGCAAAAAATAAACACTCTTTTTTTTATTCTTTGACTAGGCCCAAATAACCTTAGCTGTTGGTGGTCTTTAAAACACAATTTAATTTTTATTCTTTGAAAAAAGCATGGCCCTCTTTTTTGTTTGGTGATCTATTGATGGCTAGCTTAATATAGCAAAAATCATGGTTACCTTGATTTACGTACAATTTTTATTTTTTTTAGTAAAATATTTTTTTTCTCGAAAACTATACATTTTAGAGAAAAAAAATATTTACATTTTTTTCATATTATAACATCTAGAATTCATTTATATTTTTTTTTACCTATGTTAATACGTGACATTGAGGACGTTTTTTTGAATATCTCAGGATCCACTGAACCGATTTGACTCAAAATCTAATCAGATCTAAGTTAAAGGCTGATAAACACAATAGAACAATCGGCATGCCCGTATGTTGTTCCGTTCTTAAGATATCGAAGGCGAAAAATTGACCACATACACACACACATACACACATACACACATACACACACACATACAGACATCAGTCAGAAAATGATCTTAAACGATTGCTAGGGTCTCAAAACGTGAAAATCTGTTAAAATCTCGAAATATTGTTTTCGGACTGAATCCATTACTTCCCTACCATAGTAGAGGTGGGAAGTAAAAAATTCCTTTCAGATCATATTTACGATAATACGCGTCGATTGGCACCCCAACGTAGTCGATATCATTTTTCGTTCTCGAGATTTCGTCTTAGAAAGAAATTGACACATACATACGTACGTACGTACATACGTACACACACACACACACACACACACACACACACACACACAGACATCTTTCTAAAAGTAGTGTAAAAATAGTGTAGTGACCTTGAAACATAAATTTTTTTTTTCCTTTTTGATTTTTCGGACCCATTACAATAACTTCCAATGGGAAGTTAATAAAAACAAAAGTTATACTAGCGGTTACCTGCGTATTAACCCTGTTATAATATATATATATGTATGTGTGTGTGTGTGTGTGTTCGCGGCATAACTCTCGAAAGACTTAATTGATTTGGACGAAATTTGGTAAACACGTTGGAATCCATCACCGCACGGAACCTATTTAAAATGGGCCCAATCGGACCATATTAAGGGTAGTTTTTAGGGGTTGAAAAAAGTTTTTGGGCCCAAAAATACCGAAAAAAATCTCAGAATTGTTTCAAAATTGGAATTTAATCCTTTAGTGGAGATTAAAATGTGTTGTTAAAATTTTAACAAAATCGGTACGACAGGACCGGACTTATAAATTTTATGAAAACACTAGTTTACGGATAGTGATTTATTTGCTGACGGGTGTATTTAATTTGGTACAGAGGTTGCATTGACAATAATATTGAAATTAGGAAAAAAAATATTTTTTTAAGGGATGTATTAAGGGGTTAAATTTTTCATTTTGTTCAAAAACAAACTTAAGTTCACATAATAAAGCCACAAGGCCTGTATTAAAGCAAATACACTATATTGTCGGCAGGGTTTTGGCACTGCGACCCGAGTTTTTTCAGTTTATTATCAAAAATTAACAAATTGAAAATATGAATTAGTGCTAGGCTCAAATAAGCCTGCATCTCCAAATGCTTAATCAACCACTAAAGTTTTTTGAAAGTCACTTGACGAGGCTGCAGTGAACACGTTAAGACATAATATTATCCTCTTCATCATTTCCTTCTACAAAGCCGCCTCATAGATTTGATAAAACTGGAATTCCGATATGATAATGCAGAATCTTATGGAGTTCCTTCAGGGCTGCAGATATTGGATACCATAAATACGGCTATCGAGTCCATTGTAAAGTTTAAGGAATGTTTCAATCTGTATAATATGCAGCTTCTATACACTGCGGTTAGAGACGTTAAAATAATCTGTATACTAATATAATCCATATAAAAGTCAATGTGTGTGTGTTGTTTATGGACTCCTAAACCGTTCAACCGAGTGCGATGAAACTTTTGTGAGTTGTTGTGCACACGCCGGGGAAGGTTTCTGAATTATAAAATTGCCCGATCCGGCTTCGTCCGAGTTAAAAAAGTGATTTCTGAAACCACTCATCCGATCGCCATGAAACTTTGGTGAGTTGTTGTGCGCACGCCCGCGAAGATTTCTGAATTATAATAATTGGTCGGTCCGGCTCCGCCCGAGTGAAAAAAGTGATCTCAGAAACTACTCATCCGATTGCGATGAAACTCTGGTGAGTTGTTGTGCGCACGCCCGCGAAGGTTTCTGAATGAGTACAACCATTTTACAATAGGTGACGCGCGAGTTGTTGCAATAATTAACAATTGAGTGTATTTCATATAATTTAGCGCCATTCAATCGAATGAGCGAAGCGAGTGAATAATGTATTAATAATATTCAAGCGAACGAGCGAAGCGAGTGTGTAATGTATTAATAAAATCAGTCAGGCTATTAATATATAAATTCTTAACACCCGAGCGAAGCCGGACGGGTCCGATAGTATTATACAAAGAAGAAAAGTTTATGTTTGCTTGTCGCCATTAATCTAAGAAGCTAGTAAACCGATTTGAAAAATTATTTTGTGCCCCCCTATCGATTATCCAACCCGCGAAAGTTTCCAATTCCTAAATCAAAAGGCAAAATAATAAAATAAGTTGAAAGTTTTCGCGTGGACACCCGGTATAATATCAATTACAAATTTCAAAGCTAGTCGCTTAATAATTGCAACAATTTCAAATATTCTACCAAAAGGGAACAAAAAATAGTCTTTCGTATAATATTATAATAGGATTGTATAATTATTATATAAGTATAATAAATGGACGAAGGTCATTGTCCGTAACATATGTGTACATATATATACCTAAATGGTTTGTATGTGTACAATGATCTGTGATTTAATAAGCAAATTCCTTGAGTTCCTCCATTCAGTGTTTCGGTACTCATTCTAAATACAGAGAATAAATCTTGTTTTATGTATTTCGGTCGACTATCGTTTTAAGCAAACAATTGCTTACAATTATTTCAAAACTAATTTATACAGGATGGTAACTTTAATTCGGGCCACTATTCGGATCTCTTAAACCATATACAGGGTGAGTTCGACCACCCGTATCAGTCGTTTTTTTTGAAAACGGTTAGTCGTAGAGAGTTGTGTCAAAAATTTGTATTATAAAAGCCCTAATAAAGAATCGAATGGTGATAATTTTTTTTTCCGGGAAGGTCGGCTTCCCTATTAGTTTGCTCCAGAATGTCCAGAACTCCGGAATTATAAATGTAATGATAGGTCGAAAGTGGTATTGTTGAAAAGATCTTTAAAAAATAAGCAAGTTTTGTAGGAAAATTTTTTTTATTACTGCCACCCCTGTTAAGTAATATTTATTTGAAATTACTAAATTTAAATGTCATAATAACGAACTTTTTAAAAGTCCGCATTTAAAATCTAGTTACCTATCTATCGATTATTAAACACTGAAGAAGTACAATCACAGTATAACCAGAAAAGCTCAGTAGTATGTATTAAAGAGTAAATGGAAGACAGTATGAACACTTGTGACAATGTCTAAGGTTGCTAGATTTTTAATGCCGACTTTGATCGTTATAATGAAATTTTGATTTAATAATTTCAAACGATTGTTACTTAACAGGGGTGGCAGTAATTAAATAATTTTTCCTACAAAACTTGCCTATTTTTTAAAGAGCTTTTCAACAGCACCACTTTCAACCTATCGTGCTTTCTAAAATTCCGGAGCTTTGAACATACAATAATTTATATTTATACTTATAGAAATTTACAGGGGTGGCAGTAATAAAAAAAAATTCCTACAAAACTTGCTTATTTTTTAAAGATCTTTTCAACAATACCACTTTCGACCTATCGTTACATTTATAATTCCGGAGTTCTGGACATTCTGGAGCAAACTAATAGGGAAGCCGACCTTCCTGGAAAAAAAAATTATCACCATTCGATTCTTTATTAGGGCTTTTATAATACAAACTTTTGACACAACTCTCTACGCCTAACCGTTTTCGAAAAAAACGACTGATACGGGTGGTCGAACTCACCCTGTATAATATACTAGGGGGGGAGGCATCCATAAATTACGTAACGTATTTTAAGGGGAGGGGGGTCATTCAATTTGTTATGTCTAGGGGGAGTTAACATTCTCAAAAAAAATGTTTTTCAATGGTTTTATTAAGTTCGACATGACGTATATTTATTTTTGATCAAATTTATTTCAATACTTTTTTACACCCTTTTTCATTACCATATCTGTTAGCGAGTGAACTAATTTATTTATAATATAGAGTACCGCGGTTGTATCCTTTTCTCCTTACCTGGCAACACTAATTTCGTCACGCTTTTTTTATATGCGATCGGAATCACTCCTATTTACCGAAAATATCCACCTAAACTGTAGAACAACAAACGGGGACCGAGCGAATATCCCGTTCCAATATCTTACTCGACTCATGTTCAAAATGTTAAAATAAAATACGATATCTCTGGTGCTGGATTAAAATGGCGATAAAGTATTCATGTTATGTCTACGTAATAATGTATAACCCACATAAAAGGAATCCTTAGTAAAACGGTGAAGCCATACAAAAGAACAAAAAAAAAGTATACAAATTGGATAAAGCGTTTATCCTCATTCCTCACACATGCATGGATGTGTATTGTGTAACGTATTTATTTAGGTAAGTAAGTATCAGGGCCGGCTCTGAATTACAGTCGTATAATATACAGGTCGGGAATAGAGTCCGGCAGAAGGCTATAGTTTTTTAGCCGAAACTGAACTTCGGTTTTTTTTTCTCACTTTGGGCCGAAGACGAAGGTATTGTATGCTAAAAATCGAGAGAAAATACCTACTTACTGTAAGCTGAATGCTATTTGCGTTGAACTTACGAGTATTTTTTTATTTCTTGTTTTTTTTTAATATTTTTTGTTTGCAGTTGTGTGTGTGATTTAAATAAAATAATACTCACTCGGTTGCGGGTAAATTTAGCGCATTCGGTTTCGCCAAAACGTTCGGTCTAATTTTGGCCAAAGCCGAATATTTTTCCAAAGGTTTAATTTTTGGCCGAATGTGGCCGAGATCGAGGCTTCGGGCGGACTCTAGTCGGGTTTTTCGGTGGTAGAGGTGTCCTCTGCAGTTTTGGAGACACCACTCGAAGCACACTTTACCATCATCATGGTTTTGGTTTCCTGAGATAGGTATATTGTCTTTTATATGTTTACAGTGCATTGCTAGTATAAAGATTTTTTTGACGTGATTTAATATTATCGAAGATCTTCATATAAAATTAATAATAAATAAATAAAACACAACAAAATTTGATTTAATCACGACGAGTCAAAAATAGGTTTGATCACAACGAAATTATAATTTTTGAATTACTTGTTTGTTTCAAAAGCGTAGCTAATAGAAACTGCCAAAACAAAACAATGTTGTGGTCGACAATGTAGAGTATTAATGTTGACTCAAAAAGATACAACACTAGTATAGTCTGAAATGGAAATCTCATAGGTATAAGTCAGCTTTGTCAAAGAGTATAATGTGAAACTAAAGTACTTATATCATTATAAATACATTTTAGATCAATCGATTATAAAGTAAAGTTAGTTGCCTTAATTATTTCTATAATTGCACAATATGGCGATACAGTGTAGGTACTTCGGTCTGAATAATCAGTTGGCATATACAAACTTCAGAAACTTCAAAACTTGTGTATTCGATTCGCGTGTAATGTCGGTAGGAGGCAGAGAATCCATCCCATTCTTAAAAAACTTTCAATACTGAATATGGCGGATTTACATTTATTGCGCATAATATGATGGTTTGATGCACTCCATATATTTAATACCAAAAAGCCAGATCATTTATTTGGAAAACTTAGCTATCTTACAGAATTTCATATCAGATCCGGAATCGCGATTTAGATCTGATTATTCCATCATGCCACGTATTGCACTGGGATCGTCTTAATTTGTAATTGAGGGTTCAAAACAGTGGAATAAATTACCTGTTAGAATTAGATGCCTTAAAAAAAAAAAAACAATTTAATAACAAAAGTAAAGAAGAGCTGCTTCAAAATATTAAGTATAAATTTTAACAGTACCTAAATTTAATTTGTTCACAAAATACGTTTTGTTTTTTTTACTCTATATGTTTTTATGTTTATAATTAATATTTTATTATACTTCCTGTTATATATGTATAATGTATTTCATGTATATGTAGTATTGTGCTATAGTGATTTTTACTAATTATTGCACACGATATATTTTTATAATTCACTCCAGAGTCCAGAGAGGGTATGTTGAAAACGGCTATACGGCTAAACATTTCCCGAAATAAAGAATTTATTATAATTATTATTATGCGTGATCATAAAAATCAAAATTAATTAAGTAGCTCTAATATCTACAACATAAAAATGTAGGTATCTTCTTTTTCGGTTCCACGGGAATACGCAGAATAAAACATTATTTCTTTTTCATTGCCATCGTTACACCGCTAGCGTTTAATATTTAACGCAAATGTTAATTAAACGGGCCGAACTCGCAGAAGAAATTGCACAAACAATTCTTTATACGGCGACAATCTGATTTGCTTGGGCCGGTAAAAAGACAGAGCCGGCCATCGTAACTGCATTACATAACAAATCTATACATATACATAGATATTTTGTTTTGTAAGTATAAGCGTAAAAGAAAATCGCACATAAGGCATAAAATATAAATTAAATTACAACCCACTCGGATGTAGCAGCTTGTGTCACCTTGTTTGTCACCTGAGTACAAGTTGGTAGATCGTGTTTACAACAGCCATGTCCAAACTACCATTATGTCCCTACCAGAAAATAGTTTGTATTTTTTTTCCTTTATTATTTTACAAATCCATAATGCATTTCGTTTAAAATTTTGAAAGAATATTCCGGATGATCTTTCTAAAAATCTGTCAAAATTGCAATACATTATTAATTTGGGAAATACTACGCCATAGCCCTTAAGCTTTGTTTAGGAAGCATTAAATTGAGGACAAGTCATGTACAAATGTAATTTTATATCTACTTAAAACACAGAAAGTGTTCTCGCTAGGTTAGCATTTTCTTCCCCAATAGAGTAAATATATTGCTTTCATTAGTGCACTATTACCTACATACATTTTTTTAACTCATTGTTCCGTAACTAAATAAAATCGTACCTATATTCACATAACATTTTTTACTCAAATTGATCTTCCCAAAAATTTGTCCAAATTTTAAAATAGAATTAATATACTTTGCGAAATTATGGAGCCAAATGAGACTTTCAACACCCAGTAACTGTACGTTTGCGGACATATATTTATATAGCAACCTTTTTTTTCTTACATTGACCTGAGGAATCATTACCCTGCATGACCTCAGTTATTGAGCGTCTCTTTATTCATTACTAGCGGCCCGGTCCGGCTTCGCCCGGGTACACATTTAATATATCAACATAATATATAGCTTAATTGCCCGTGATTTATTATTAAGCATTATCGAGTATATTGTATACATATATATATTATGCCCGATACGGCTTCGCTCGTGTAGATTTAATTTTGCTATCTCAAAAGTCAAAACTCCCTTTAAATAAGTTCTTTAGTTGCGGGATCACACTACTTTCGAATTCGTTAAATCGACTTAATTAATACGTTACTCACTTGCTTCGTTCGTTCGCTCGAATTTATTATTAATTAATACGTTATCTCTCACTTCGCTCGTTCGACCGAATTTATAATTAATTAATTAATACATTATACACACTCGCTTCGCTTGTTCGCTCGAATTTATGATTTATTAATAATACATTACTCACTAGCTTCGCTCGCTCATTTTCCAACTTGGAATCAATTCTATTTGCACTTGAGCGAAGCCGGGTCTATAGACCTAAACCTTCCTCAAGAAATAAGCTAATTGACTGATAAACACCGCAATCAAATCTGTTCAGTATAGCGGATTCAATCTGATTTGCACACGGACCAAGTCGGGCCGGATAGTAAATAATAGCCTATGTCTTAAAGGAAAGTATCACCTATCGAACAGTGAAAACATTCTTGAAATCGGTTCAGTAGTTTCTGAGATTATCCCCGACAAAAAAACTTATGGCCGGTTTATCGTACATTTTAATCACGGTGTTTTTTTTATTCACACTGTTAAACGAAGGGTCGCTATGGTAACGAAACACAGCAACCAATGAACAAGTAGCAATCAAAATTTAACAGTGTTATTAAAAAAATACCGTGATTAAAATGTGCGATAAACCGGCCATTAGACAATATTCCTCTATTAGTATAGATTAGTGTCTGTTAAGGCTCTGGCTAAAGATATTGCACTTAATGTACTTAAAGCAATGCGTTTTTATGTATCGTTGGACGCGATCCTCCTTAAAGAGCTCTTATTTAAATAAGTTTCCGTGTCCACGTTCCGCATCAGGTAACGTTCTGCAGAATAACAATGTATTAAGGATTACTTACAAGTTCTCTCTGTGTGCCTGATATGCACATCAGACAAATGAAACAGACTATATCAGTGCCACCCTTCGACAGCACACTCATGGACTGCTCTTGTCTATATCTAGTCTATAGTAGAACTACCATATCAGTACAAGTCAGTCCAATAGAGCATAGCAATGGTATACCAGTAGCTCGCGTAAAAATTAATAGAATAATTGCATATTATTGTTTTTTCTTAATTATTTTTTTAGTGTGATATCATTGACAAAAAATTGTTTGACAGTAATAATAAAAAAAAAACACTTTTATTATGTATCTATATTCAACTATTATATAAAATATTTTTAATGGGGAGAGAAAGTTCGGTTTACATTAAAATGTAACACAGTAGGTATTATAGTTTTTTTTAAGGCCACCAACAGCAAGAATTATTTAGGCCATCCGACCAACACCAATAGTGCACGTGCCATAATATACTATACTATACTTATGTATTGGCAAATACACTAAAAATCACAAATTTAAATTATTATTGAATTTACAAAAATGAACAACGTGATGCCACACTAGTAGGCAGCCTGACAGACACATGAATTATGTTTTAAGCGGAAATTTTCTGCATTGAAACTGTAAATCCTATTAAATTTTAACAACAACAAAAATTACGAAACTTAGAAAAACCCGACTAATTTCCCGACCGTGACTTTTGTCACCGAATGCGCCATAGAGAACTTTATACGAGTAGATATATGGAAAAACTAAGTGCGCCTTTTATATTGAAAAAAAAAAAACAAAACAAACGAATGAAGTAAACACAATTTTGCAATTAATTATAATAATAAACAGAACAAAAGTAAATTTAGAAGTCGTAAAAAATGTATAAAACAAAGCAGTAATTGAAAAAAGAAATACAAGAACCAGTAATAAAAACAGCTGTGCATGTAAATTATTTTAACCATAGAAAAATTCATTGGGTAAAAGCACCAGTCCCCGATCACTAAACAGTAAAATATTGTGGTGCTTTTGTATTTTACTGACGTCTCATAAATAAATAAATAAATGAACATTTTGTTTTAAAGTTTACATTATAAAAAACGTCATGATGCGTCGGATCACAGATATTATTCAATGCGATAAACAGCTGTGTGAACTTATACTTATAAATTTGTTTGTCCAATCTGTAGCTTTTCGTTTGTAGTTGTTTGTAGTGAAAAGATTTTTGTTTGTAGTTCAACGGTTTTTGAAAAAAAAATAATCAAAAATTGCTTCCCTCCACTTTTGAATATCGAAAATCCGACTTCACAGTCAAGTCCGGAATCGTTTGTAGGTAGTTGTTTGTACTTTTGTAGTGATTTTACTTTCGTTTGCAGTTCAAAATTAAGAAAGTTACAGCCAAGAAACCAAACTTGTTTATGCAAAAATCTAAAAAAAAACATATATCTACTTAAAAACCATCAATCTACCTAAAACTAGAATCTTCGAAATTGTGTCTATGACGCGCCTACCTGAACCCAGAATCCTCGAGATGGTGTTTATGACGCTGTTTTTTGTTTGTAGCTCGCTTAATTTTGAACTACAAACGAAAGTAAAATCACTATAAACAACTACAAACGATTCCGAACATGACTGTGAAGTCGGATTTTCAAAATTCAAAAGTGGGGGGGGGGCAATTTTTGATTTTTTTTGAAAACCGTTGAACTACAAATACAAATATTTTCACAACAAACAACTAGAAACGAAAAGCTACAAATTGGACAAAAAAAATTTATCTCAAAGTCGGGGTACAAGTTCACACAGCTGCGATAAACAGCACTTTCCAGCAAAATATGTTTTTAAGAACATTTTAAACTGGCTTAATTGCGCAAATGATTTTATATTTTCAAGTAGTCTATTGAAAGATTATAATATTTATGTATAAATATGCGTAGATACAGAGACAGTGCAAACCTGATGTTAGAGTTAAAATTAATAATAAAAAATTCGACTGATGACCAGTCCTATACTTCCCACCTAGTAAATATTTGCAAAAAATAAACACTCTTTTTTTTTGTTCTTTGACTAGGCCCAAATAACCTTAGCTGTTGGTGGTCTTTAAAACACAATTTAATTTTTATTCTTTGAAAAAAGCATGGCCCTCTTTTTTGTTTGGTGATCTACTGATGGCTAACTTAATATAGCAAAAATCATGGTTACCTTGATTTACGTACAATTTTTATTTTTTTTAGTAAAATATTTTTTTTCTCGAAAACTATACATTTTAGAGAAAAAAAATATTTACATTTTTTTCATATTATAACATCTAGAATTCATTTGTATTTTTTTTTACCTATGTTAATACGTGACATTGAGGACGTTTTTTTGAATATATCAGGAACCACTGAACCGATTTGACTCAAAATCTAATCAGATCTAAGTTAAAGGCTGATAAACACAATAGAACAATCGGCATGCTCGTATGTTGTTCCGTTCTTAAGATATCGAAGGCGAAAAATTGACCACATACACACATACACACACACACATACACACACACACACACACACATACAGACATCAGTCAGAAAATGATCTTAAACGATTGCTAGGGTCTCAAAACGTCAAAATCTGTTAAAATCTCGAAATATTGTTTTCGGACTGAATCCATTACTTCCCTACCATAGTAGAGGTGGGAAGTAAAAAATTAACCTGTTTAGTTTACACTATAGAACTAAAACTTACGCAAAATCTACATCGATATTATATATTTTGCTTCGTTGCCATGCCTTCACTCACACTGTCGCAGCTGTCAAATGGGTATAATATGACATCTGGTAGTAGAAAAATTTACACGGACAAGGGAAAAACTTATCGTGAAATTGTTTATTGCAAAAATAAAACAAGTAAAATAAACAAAAATTTATAGAAAATGGAATCAGCGACGTTTTCTAATCATGGTATTAAACATTATCAGTTATTGCCCTGTATAATTTACTTCATAACAAATTATTTTCTAATGAAATGTGAAGAAACTGTATTTATGAATTAAAAAAATATTTTATATCAATTAATAATAAGATGTGTACTCATTGTCATACTGTACTACAATATAGTTAAACAACTGACAAATTTAGCACTAACGATATGTATACAAATATTTTGAGGTTAGAAACTTACTTATTACAATATAACAATGTTGCAGTTATGTTTACATTATTCACCTACCCTAGCCTTAAAGGAGCATTGAACGGATGATTAATTTCGTAGAGATTTTATTTTACATTTTTTATGTTTTTAAGCCATATGTCGTAAAGCTCACTACTTTTGACAGCTCATTTTTACCTTTATTTTTCCCACATTTTCTAATATTATGTCCGACTTTGAGAATCCGTTCTCCTTCAACGAAATTTCTTTGCTTATAGGATTCGTACCCGCCCAATCACAAATTGCACTTATAGGTACTTATCATTTCTTATCACACTGAAAATCACAAGAGTGCACGCAAAACTATATCCCGTATTTGAAATGTTCCCCTAACTCCGCCATGCTTTTTAAGCTCCACCCATCTGACAGATCCTGATAGCGCGTAAAGAAGTTTCACTTCAAAAACAAAAAAATTCCTATGTACTTACGAATATATTCAGGTGTTTGTAAGAAATATGGTTGCATAATATATTACCTGAAACAAAGGGAAACTCATATAAATACAATGTTTTTAAATATACATAAATTAACCTAGCATTTATACAATAGGTATAGGTAGTAGGTACCCAACGGGCTAACACACTTTATATCTATCATATTACTTTGCATGTAAGTTACACATCTAATCTTACACGTAGGTAACTACATATCTGATTTCGCAACAGAACTCTCTTGTAAAATTATTATAGAAATTTAAAATGATAACATTATAATTTTCTTCTTGTCCTACCCCCGTTCAAGTGCTCCGCCACTCTTAGAATATTATTAGAAGTGAAGTTTGTTACACAAATGAAATGTCAAAAATTTTGAAAATACTGAAAATGAAGACAAAAACAGTTATTTTATAGGGGCTAGCGCTCGTTTTGACATACTGTCAACATCACTACTCGTCAGTAATAGATAGATAGATATATAGTCAGATAGATAGATAGATATACCTAAACTGTATTTTGTTAATACTGTATATACAGTGTAGAATGCGTCAGTATAAAAGTATACAGTTTAAAACTTATGATTAAAAAATTCCTCGACAGAGTAAAAAGTTTTCTGTAATAATATAAATTTTAATTTCTGTTTAAATTTGGTGACTGGTAGATTTTTGATCTCTTGGAGCAACTTATTAAACATCTTCAACATTGCATTGACAGAACCTTTGTTGACCGTAGTCAACGACGTGTAATCAAGTCTATAGTTAGTACCTGTTCAAGTGCTGTATGTATGATTTGGAATATTTCCTGAGAAGAGGTTAAAATTAAATTTAACAAAGCTTCATTCTAGCACATAAAGATCGTGAATTGTTAGGATATTAAGTTTCTTAAAGAGTAGGCGACAGTGTCTTCTAGGAGGAACTTTACAGATTGCTCTAATGCAGCGCTTTTGTACAATAAGACAATGCCATATAAAAATATAGACTGCAAAAAGGCATTATACCTCACTACGCCACTAGATATACAATCTAGGTACTATTATCAAACATAGGTTATATAATAATGTTACAATCTAAGTATTCTATCAATTATAAATATAAAAGTGCAGGTCGAACTAACAAACAAGTGATCGGGAACTGGTACCTTCACCCTATCTATACAGGTTTCATTATTATGTAAATATGTATAGTCCACACAATCCCAACTTAAATTCTCGTTTAATAATTATTTCTAAGAAATGTAAGATTTCCCTAGCTCATTATTATAAGATTGGTACCAGGCTGCTGACTCGTTCTATATAACAGTAATAACAATAGACAATAATAACTATATCCAAAAACCTTTTTAACAAAAAAAAACCTCCTTTAAAAAACCACTAAAAAGAGGAAAATAATGAAATTTTGAGGTCTGTGCCAATTTAATAAAATATGAAGCCGGTTAAAAAGTATACTATAGTGATTAATATCTTCTTTTTAACCAACTTCATATTTTATTAAATTGGCACAGACCTCAAAATTTCATTATTTTTCTCCTTTTAGTGGTTTTTTGAAGGAGGTTTTTTTTGTTAAAAAGTTTTTTATTTTTTACTTTTTAGTGTCAAAAAGTGACATTTACCTTAAAAGAATCACACGCCGTTAGTCACTTTTATTAAACCGACTTTCTTACGCTGTCTGATATGTCAAAAAGGGACATTTACCTTAAAGAATCACACGCCGTTATTCACTTTTATTAAAATCAGCCGAACTACTGAACCGATTTTGATGAAATTTCTATGGGACCAATCTTGAAAGTATATCCTTTCAAATAAAAAAAAAATTTCAAAATCGGTTTATAAATGACTGAGTTATGAGGTAACAAACATAAAAAAAAAATACAACTGAATTGAGAGTCGGTTAAAAATAGGGAACAGGTTGTTGTATTATAAAAAGTTACTAACAAAATTTGGAGCGATCTTTAAGTGTCGTCATATAATATGACTAAATACCAAATATAGATATTTAAAATGGTATTTAAAATTGGATATTACTACATATAGTAATCCTATAGCTACCCGTAACATATTTCCCCTCCATGGGTGGCATCACGCCTCCATGCACAAAGTGTATTGTATAAAATTGGCGCCGACCTCAAAATTGTATTATTTTCGTCTTTTTAGTAACTTTTTTTAAAGAACATTTTTTTATAAACTTTTTTATTTTTTTCTTTTTAGTAGTTTTGCCACATTAACCGACTTCTTTTTTGATATTTGATTACTAAACTAAAAAAAAACTACTGAACCGATTTAAATGAAGTTTATATGGAATCATCCTGAAGGTACGCCCTATTAAATAAAACAAGAAAGTATCATCAAAATCGGCTCACAACTGTAGGAAATATTACAAAAAATTATTTTTATTACTAGAAAAAAATTAAAACTGCTGAACCGATTTAAGAAAAAATTATATGTGACCAATGCGACATTTTCCTGAACACAACGGAGTCAAAATTTTTAAAAAAGGTGTAGCCATTTCTGAGTAATCGGTGGACATACATTAAAAAAAGAGGCTTGGTGTGTGGGTAAAACCACACCGCTAACTTTTCCATCGGGTGCCCGTAGAGATTAGAGACGAGTCTACCGTAAAGAAACTATTTGCAATAAACATTTTACAATAATTTTACAGTAACTTACTTAGTTTTTTTTGTTATATAAAAAAAAAAACAAAAAAAACAACCAATTCAAATTTTTTGCAAACCTTATTAGGTATTTATTATGTAATCGAATGAAATTGGTCCGGAGTCAAGATCATTATTTATTCTCGAGATATGCGATACGAAAACATTTTACCACAATTTTACAGTAGTATTTTTGTTATAAAAAAACTGCCCACATTTTTGCAAACCTTATCAGGTGTTCATTATGCAATTATGCGTCGAACGAAAATGGACCGTAGTCGATATCATTCTTTGTTCTCGAGATATGCGAGCCGAAAAAAAGTTCACGAACGTACGCATGCACCTACGTACACACAGACATCTCTCTACAAACGATGGATACAAACTTTAGGGACCTTGAAACGTGGAGATACGTCAAAAATTTTCATTTGCAAAATCGGACCCAATACAATAACTTCCAATGGGAAGTTAAAAATAGTTGGCAAAGCCAAAAGTGCACATCCCGCTAAGTTTTTCACTGTATGATAAAGATAATAAAAAATATTAGGTAAATAAAGCATTAATAAATTAAAAAAAATTAAAAAATTAAAAAATTTTTTTTTAAATATAAATGAAAATATAAATAAATAAATAAATATCAAGTAGAATGAAAATATAAAATATATGTAAAAAAAATGTTTGATGTCGATCGGAGTCGAACTGGAGAACTTGTCCGCACCGATGCAGAGCTCTAACCACTAGTCCACGATCGCTATGGATAAATAGCTACTTTTATGGATAGCAGTAGCACTTAGTTTTTTTACGATATTATTTATACTGTACAATGTTATATTATTATAAGCTGTCAAAAATAATAAAATAAAATTTTTTATAAAAATTGAACTAGTGAACGCATTTCAGTAAAATTAAATAGGGTTCTAGTCTGATAGTAAAGAAAGCGAATAAAATATAAGCCAAAGCGATTCGTCAAGAATTGCGATCTGTAGAGCTCAGACGTACGTACGTACAGATCAACCGGCAACTGCTGTTCGCGATTTTCAGTTTCAATTTTAGAAGTAATAATGGTTCCATTTTATAGAACAGAATCTCCTCTTTTCAAAAGCTACAATTTGAGAATAGATTTCGTGCGAAATAAACCTAGATATAACTTCTTGTATGAACGAAGCTCTGCTCTGACGCGCTAAGCGATAATAGAGCACATCCGCTAGACGTAGTGTAGCGGCATGTGCATTGTGCAATAATAGATCCTAATCGAACTGAGAACCTCCTCATTTTTTGAAGGCAGTTAAAAATGTAGGTACATTAAGTATGTATAAAATGTTTAGATCAGAATGATATTTCCTATCTGAAGAAAAAGAGTGAGAGAAAAAAACCAGACCACCTCGAATTGGAATAAGAATGGAACCTGGAAAAGGTTACCGATAAGTCACCACTCACCACTTAATTCCCGTAAATAGCTGCGCACTATAAGAGGACGGTATTAGTAACTATATCTACTGTACCCACATATAAAGGGATTAACCCTTTGCTTAACAGTTTGTAGATGTCAGTTGGTTGCTGTGTCAGTAAAAGCACCGGGAGTTTTAATTAAAAGTGGAAATCTTTATAATGTACATAAAACTATCCATTAGTGAAGTCTGCTCCGGCCAGACATGCACTGGTTCCGCTCTCCTGGCACACCACCGCTTGAGATTTTCAACAAAGAGAAAACGCGTTAAAGGATTATATACCTGCGGTCAAAATGCAAAACCGCGTATGTCGAATTTTTGGCAACATCTTTTGTATTTTCAGACAGATTTTTGAAGTGACACTTCTTTAGCCGCGTTTTGTAGTTTACGTCAAGTTTAACGCGCGTTTTAAGTGCGATATCATTATTATTAATAATAATAATAATAATAATGCTGAGTCAGTAGTCTGGCGCATGCAAAAGGCTGTGCTTATTGGGTCGCTCCGTGTACACGACCCAAATTCACTGTAATCGCCCATTTCATGGTTCGAGGACGCGATTATAGTTTCAACTTGCCCCGCAAGTATCCCTTATGATGACGCTGACGAATCCGAAGTTTTAGATGCTTATGGATGCAAAATTCTTCAAGGAATTTTTCCTTCCCCATAATAATAACAGTAAAAAAATCGTTTTATTTTCATATAGACAAATAGGCAAGAAATTGTCATATTGTACAGATCTCACATAAAATATCCATCAAATGAACGATTACATCTCATGAAATAAAAGTTCGGCGAGTAGGTACATAAATTTGTAATCCAAAAATACGCAATTCGTGATGTCATGTGTTGAGTTGGGCACCAAGAACATTGCAAACCATTTGTCAAATTAAAAATTTTTACATTGCCGTGTCTTTTTATTTTGGAGTGCTCGTTTTATGTAAAATTCAACATCAACAACTAAGAGTCTCAAAAACGTTCACACAATACTCGTCATAATGGTCAACTATACAGGGTGCTGAATTGCTTTGCGGGTAATAGGGATTTAACCCGTAAAATCAAACTTTTGCGATTTCCTGCTTCCCTAATTATTTTAGGAAAAATATCTTCGAATAAAAGTTTTAGAACATAAAAATGCTGCATCTAAATCATTAAACAAAATTAATTTTGCATGCTTTGTAACGGCAGAAATTTGATATGAAAATGTCAAAATTACCTCACAAACAGATAGCGATAGCCATGGAACTTGAACAAAATGATGACGTTTTAGTCTGAGGCTACACTAGAACCGTGTCAGACCAGACCAGACCAAATCAGACACTTCAGACGAAGTGGCTACATAGGGAGTGGATAATATCCGACGGGTTTAAAAGTAAAATGATGCGAAACTAATTAGAGAAGACCTGAACGTTTATTTTAACGAGCCTATCGGATCGGTTCCGTTTCAAACAAACTGTTTATCACCTTTGTAAAATTATTAATTAAAATGAAATATGTGCAGATGTATTGTACATTATTACATATTATAAACCAGGGCTCCGAATTTATTCGAATAAATGAATATTCGAATGGTCGAATACTTTCAAAACAGATTTATTCAATATTAGAATATTCGAATTTCAAATACATATTTGAATACTCGTTGTTTATATAAGCTCTAAATAACCGAAACAGTTTTTCTTTGTTGAACAATAATAATTTTTGATGTGCAAATTTTGAATATTTGGATATTTAAATATTTGTCATAGACTGTAGTTAGCTTCTTTCCGGATTCAAATGAAAATCAAAATGCACTGCTTTTATTATTTTTTTATCGTTGTTCAACAATAACATTTATTATACATTTATACAACAGCTGTTTTTTGTTTTTGGCGTCCCTGAGTCCTGAGTATCGTTTGTCGCCAATTATTGCTCATTGCTCTGTTTATGTTTTGATTTCAATATTTTGCGATTTATGATTTTAGATTAGCGATAGAGATAACAATTTTTCCAGAATTATAATGTAATTTTTTTCAATCATTTAACAAATAACAATAGTTGTGCTATTTGTTATGACTGCCCAGCATTGTTTGATTTAAAAATTGTTGGGAAACCAGTGAGGACCGTGACTATTTCGATCTCGGCAGACTGCCGGATCTTTGTAAAAATCCAAAAAAACAGCGAAATTTTAGACCTTATTCAGTTTTTATTAATTTTAACTATTCGAATAGAAGTTTAAATGAATATTCGAATACTTTAATTTGAAAAAGTCCGAGCCCTATTATAAACAACAAACAAAACAAACTTCAACAATGCGTTGAAATCGATCAGAGCTAATTTACTTTCAATTTATGAACTGATCATAGATTAAACAAATTATTATACTTTTAAATCATACCTGAAAGATTCATTTTTTCGCCAATATCTCTCCACAAAAGACCTTTCACGTCCCTGTTGTGGTATCTTTTATCCCTTTAGTCCCAAATAGGAGGATTTTCACGTATCAGATCAATTAAAAGTGATTTGTCCATACTCACAATTGATATTCAAACACGTTTTTAAATAATAATACAATACAATAAGACAATCTGGTAATAATAGCTAGCATACACAACACTGTTTGTTGAAAACTGTCAAATGTACGGTCGTAATCTGACGAAAATTTCAAACATGTTTGATATCGTCCGACGGTCGGAACGTGTCTGTTGCAATCTGACATCTTCTGGCGCGGTCTGAAGTGATAACTGTAGCCACTCAATAAGATTACTGGTATTTGTTCACATCCGACATTACGGATCTGATCTGGTCTGATCTGATCTGGTCGGAAACGGCGCCAATGTAGCCTCAGCCTTAGCTGTCAGAATAATTTTTAATCATTTTGTTCAAATTCCATGGCTATCGCTATCTGTTTTTGAGGTAATTTTGACATTTTTATATCAAATTTCTGCCGTTACAAAGCATGCAAAATTAATTTTGTTTAATGATTGTGCAGATTTATGTACTAAAACTTTTATTCGAAGATATTTTTCCTAAAATAATTAGGGAAGCAGGAAATCGCAAAAGTTTGATTTTACGGGTTAAATCCCTATTACCCGCTAAGCAATTCAGCACCCTGTATATACCATTACATTGTTTAACAAGAATGCGGGCCCGATTTTTTATGTCAACTAATTATTCAATAGTATATCTCGAGGGAGACACAATCATCAATTACAAGATTTAAATTAGTTGTCTGAAACTATTTGTCCGAAATTATTCATTTTTAATTGACTGCCAACTGTAATAAAATAATAATTTCTTTTATATCTCTACTTATTGTGGCGTGTATCATTGTTTCGTGCTCCTTATATTTGGGTAGTTATTGTTTGTAAGTTTTACATTTTGTAATTGTGACATGCTTAGACTTAACAAGTGAATCAGCTTCCTGATGATTTGTAGAAAGAACTGTCCAGTGACAAACATTTATACTGCAAGTACACCCGTTCCCAACACGTGGCAAATATTTGTCAAGTGGGTACATTAGTCGTGGGATTCCGACCTAACGCAATGGGCCTGAGTCTTTTGAGTAGGTACTCATCCATCATTATTACAAGTTAGAACGAGTGTTGTCATTCCCATTACGGTTGATCCGTTTTCGGTTCGAGAAAAAGTTTAAAATTTCCCAGTGACAAGGCCACGTTAATTGAGCTATGGATACTGAGAACTACGGCAACGTTGATGGTGGTGGTGGTGGTGGCGGGTTGCTACGGGACGGACTGGGAACAGCACAAGATGAACGACTGTGCCAAGTTGTTACTACATACGTACACAGTACACACATACACACGTGCAATCCACTGATTCCTAAAAAATGGACTGTGGATAGACAAAATACTGCTAATCCCTATCCCTATCATAGAGTCGCCATACAACATCAGAAACAAGCCGTGAGGTGGGTTGTTTATTAGGACTAAAGTGCGACCCTTGAGGTCCACATGACGATCTTCCTGCAGTTTGATAAATATTTAATAACAATAATTAAATTAGATAATACACAGAAAAGTAATCATTTTAATCATTAAAACATAATTATTATTTATTTTTAACAATAATTAAAAAAAAAAACGGCTGAACCGATTTTTATAAAATTTATGTCGGACATAAATATGTATGACACCCTTACGATGTCGATATAATTTTTTATTCGCGAGATATTGTGTAAAATCTACTTTTTTGGAGTCTATTTGGTTAAGAAAAAAGAACGGCTGAACCGATTTTGAAAAAATTTCTTTCAGATCATATTTACGTTAATACGCGTCGATTGGCACCCTAACGTAGTCGATATCATTTTTCATTCTGGAGATTTCGTCTTAGAAAGAAATGGACACATACGTACATACGCACACACACACAGAGACATCTTTCTAAAAATAGTGTAGTGACCTTTACTGGCCATTTACTTTGTAAGAAGTGAGGTTATCGATATTCCCCTCTCCCCTGCCTCCCTATGACACAATGAGTTGCGAGTGTAGGCGTCTTATTTTTCGTTACGCTTCCATTTTTAACATGCGAATTTACACCACCGTGACGTAGGAAATTTTAATTAAACAAGTGTAACTAGAACTATACTAGCGAACGTAGTGTATATACAGAGTGTACCACAGAAAACCGAACATAGGGAAAACTCCATTGTGCAAATTAGTTAGGATCAGTGATTGCTGTGCCCTTTTTCATGCTTAAAACCATGATAATTAATTTAGTTGAGTTAGCCAGGTGTATTCTATCTTTGTCACGCTACCCATTTTGTTTATGTCTTCCATGTTGCACTCATTTATTTTGTATGTTCTCAATCCTGTGATACACCCTGTATACATTCAGCATGATAGACAAGGAGAGGCTTTATTTCTGACACAGCTGTAACAATTTTAGTTTTTCACAAATACTTATATGACAGTAGAATCGTCTCATTTGTTACCAGTCAACTTCTGCTCCATTGACGTTTTCAGTATATAATGTACTTTGCAGCCTCTTTGAATGTTTTTTTAACAGCCCGCCAAAAAAATCATCTTACATGTCATGTCAATATGGCCTCGCTAAACTATTTCATAAAATGACCGCCATATGTATTATCCATCTATTAGAGATCAGTGGTATAGTCTGTGTTCGCACACTATAGTAACATAATATACAATGTGTTTCAATAAAAACAGAAATACAGCACATATTCACGAACAAAGCGTCGTTGTTAAGATGAAAGTCATTTTTTTATGGCATGTTCTGTACCTATCTGTACAGTTTATCGAATAAATACATAATTTACTTTCTGTAACTGAATAGTAAAGCTGTGAACGTAACACTGAAAGAAAAAAGACGTAATCAATACAAATAATAAAAAATCATAATTTTGTCAGTTTTCATCGAAATTTCGACAGTTTAGATTTAGCCATTTTCCGAATTTTTTGCTGTTTGTTCGGGTTAATTCAAAAACATCTGAACCGATTTTAATCGGATTTTCGCTACAGTGTTTGTTACTCATTAGGGAACATGATAGCCTATATGTCATGCGCTGAGTATCGATTGCCATATGACAGTATCACACGTGCGCTTATCAGACGTCTTGCTCTGAACGCCATATAAGCTTGCCCGCGCGTCGACCGGAAACACGCGGGCGCCGGCCATCCGCCGGTTAAGATTTAGACCGGTCGGATGTATCACAGTCGGTCCGCCGACCATAGGCGTCGCTGTGAAACGCATCGTACGGCACCACATTGAGCGTTTGATCAACTTCTCTCGACTGCACATGAGGAACTGCAATGAAGCAAGGACAACTAATTGTTGTAGATTGTTTTATACTATGTATTTGACCGGTACACGGTCTAGCCAATACAAATAAATTTTACATTTTTTTACATATTGACGCGACCGACGACACGTCGAGCTGTGAGAAGATATGGACAGATTTCTGTATTCACGGAGGTAAAAAAAAATTAGACCCTCTATCTTGCAAATTTCGTAATAGTAGATTGTAGGTATATTTAGGGCGTATTGAAGTATATTTTCGACGAAGTGTGACATTATATTAAAGAGCTCCAGCGAGTTTAACAGTCACACGAGTCAAAATATTATTGCGCCCTAGATATATACTGCGTTTTTTGTCCTACACCCTATAAAATTGCGGCTTTTGTCTTCATTTCTAATATTTTAACATTTCTCTTGTGCAGCAAACTTAACTTCTAATAGTAGGTTAGACTGTACAGTATACACTTTAAGGTATATAAATATTAAATAGCCTGTCTAAGCGGTAACACACAACGGCCAAGGCCGTGCGTAAAGACATCGGTCTGTCCTCTGTATTGTGTACAAGATCCCAGGTTTGCACCCAGCTGGAGTAATATGAAATATTAAAATTATTGCATTTTTCGTTATTTCCTATTATTAAAGATAATAAATTGAAACAAATTAAATTACTATTGAATTTTACTTTAGCGTTCGCTGGGCGGTAGGCGGTAAATTTACTTTACCGCCCGGCTTTTGTCACCGGCCTGTAATGGGTCATTTTATGACCGATAATCGAAATACATGTGTGTCAAGCAGCTATATTTTATAGGGGATAGGACAAACATGTCTATTTTATGTTGGAACATCTTATATAATAATAAATATGTATATAGCTTCAAGTTAAAACCATTGCTTTTATATGCAACGGTTCAACTAACATGTCATAGAGCTTTGCCGTTCTATATATCTTATAAAAGGGAATGTTCTCGTCAAAATAACAAATGACTAAATGTTTACATGATAAATGTAGTTACAAGTTATGCAATTTCTTTTTCCTTTTCGAAAATCTAGATTATATTATTCATTATGCTATTTCTTTTTTAACAAAATCTAGATCAGCGGTTTTCAACCTTTCTATAGTCACGATATATTATGGGATTAATTACACAATAATATGACCGGAGGCCGACTCTCTAAAGGACAACAACTTATACTGATGCTGCGGATTACTGTCAGAAAATCTGATTTGATAATGACCATAGATTTTATATCTATGGTCTAAGGTTCAAGCATAACTTCTTTTGCCAAATGCACCGATTTTGATTAAACTTTTTGCGCTTTGTTACCACCACGTACATTCGGCGAATTCAAGTACAGTCATTGGAAAACATTATTCGCTTCTGGGTTTTTCCCCACCTAAATTATAAACTGAAATGAAACGTTCCACTCATTGATTAAATTCCGCAGGTTGAAGACCCCTGGAAAGCACTATACAATATACATACTGAGGAAACAAGAAGCATATAATGATAATAGAACGTGTGATCTAAAACAGCTGACGAAATGAGTCGCTGATGTGTTCCAAGGAGGTTAGACACAATTTAGAATAGAACAGCGTTTTCCAAACTTTTTCGCCTACAGACCCCTTAATCCTTATAGAGAACAACAAAATCGTCGAAGACCCCCATTAATATAAAACAAGGATATAATTTAATTATGTATTTTTTAATTAGTGTAAATGTCGATTATGTATGTGCTTTTCTGAGGTACACTGTGCATATATAAGAGAAATTAAAATTGTCTATTTTGGCACTGTAGAGTAAATGGAAACTTGCCTGATGCGTAATCGGGAGTTTCGGGTTCAAGTCCCGTCAGTGGCATTTGCATTTTTCTTATATTATAGCCTTCTATTAAATATCATGGCGATAATATGTCGTCTGATATATTGTGTTATTCACTAATATGTGAATTTATTTACGGATAGGACTAAGAATTATTGTTTGCCGGACGACGTTCATACAGTTCGGCCGTCGCCGAAATTACACCAAAGATGAGTCCGCGGACTTCCTCGGTATACTTACGAACCCCAGTTTAGGAAACACGGGAATAGAAGGATGTCTCATTTTAACAGGGAATTGTACGAATAGCTTCAGTGTAGCTTTTTGGTTTATTGAATGAACTGTGCAGCAACAGCAGCTGCCAGAAAAAGTATCGTTCAAAAACAAAGAGATAATATTTGCATCAGCGCCTTTATCGGTTGGTCGCCGAACTGATGAGACGCAGACAGCACATTATCTGGTTTGTGGTTATAGGTGTCAAACACTAAATTAATTAATTATATTTATTCACAAACACCAAACTAATATCCGAAAACAATAACCTATTTGACACATGACTATACAGACGTCTATATCTCGCCAGTTCAGCAATCGACCGATAGGATTTTTTGTTAGGGTGGGCCATAGTTGGACATGGTGTCCTGAAGGTGGGCCAATAACATTTGTTCCCAAAATTTCAGCGCTCGTTAAAATTTTAACCCAGATTACTTGCTACAGAATTTACAAGAAAAATTGTTGAAATTTCGAGGGTTAAAAACGTATTTAAAAGATAAACTAAAGATTGGGGATTATTCCAGGGAGGGCCAAGACAGTTTAAGGTTGGCCATGGCCCACCCTCTTGCGCCGCCTCTGCGCGAATCTTCTCGTGGTCAATAGCTCAAAAAGAAAATAATGTCATCAAAGTCATAACTCGCTGAACATGAAAGCTAGTCAAGTTCGATCATACTCGCGACACAACTAATCTTCAGGATTGTAATTTGGTAATTTATTCGTAACGTGGGAGTTACGACAACTATACGAACAAATGGAGAAACTGTTATGAGACTTTTAACTGTCGAAACTCATTAACATTTCTCTTCATTCAACAATAACTAATTTAATACCTCTAAAATAATATTGTTAATGAATCTACATAATAATTATACGGTTTAATTTGTTTTAAAAGAACAGGCTAGAGGTTGTGTCTGCTTCACAATGAAAATTGTGCTTACTGAATGAATCTTAATATGTTCTGAAATATGATTTCTCGAAACAATTAATAATTAATGCCATAGTATCTCCTTTCTTCAATCAAAAACACATACATGGACTAATATAAATAGTCCTACATCTGTCTAAAATTAAATACACTCGAAGGTACCTCATCGTTTTTATACGAGTTTACTAGTCGTGCTTACCCGGAGTTGCCTGGGAATTACTGCTTCCGGTTATAGTAGCCCAGTCATTTAAGCAATAAAAATAGGCAATCTGCTGACAAAGTTCCAGCAAGCTGGATTTTTGTATATACACTATACAGTGTTATTTTTTAGTTAATAATGTAGCGAAAGTAGCGTAATAATAAAAGTAGTATCTATATAGTATATATACTAGCGTAATGATATATATAGCTTAAAAACCTTCCAAAATATGTTCATTTTTAAATTTCCTACAGAAACGTTCAACAAACTCAGGAGATGGACCTGCGAACAACCTCTCTGATTGGAATCTGGTTTCATGTAACAAACATAGGAAGACAATAATCGTATGACCCCCCCCCCCCCAAGGCTCACTGAAGACATAATTAGACATAGCAGGCCGACACTCAATAAGATGATTGGACCTTCTGACCGGTCACGCTTCTCTGAGAAAATACCCTACATTATATAGGAATGTACATCAGGAATCAACACTATGTAGATTCTGCGAAATGGATCAGGATGAAGCAGCCACCTATACTGTGTTCGAATGTGAGGCCCTAGCCTACATGAGGACAAACATCTTTGGTTACATATAATATGAGAACAGAATTACTCCACAGGATAATCTAGTAGTCAATCTCTGGAGCTCATAAGAAGATCAAGACTATTTGCTCACTAGAAGCAGTAAAAATGGGAAGCACAAAAATCCTTATAGGATTTTGGGCCAATCTAGGACCATCCTTAATTGTCTTAATCTTATCTTAATTTTTAATCATTTTTAGATGATGAATCTCCAAAAATAATTTGGCTCATATTTTTTTTAAACATCCTATATACAGTGTGTCCCACCTTATTTGAGACATAGGAATTTAACATAGGATTTTGATATTTTGTAAATATTTGCTCCCCATTAAATGTTTTTGTTATTTTTATTTTACGAACTGGTTCTAAATATCCTCTGAAATGATTCTGTAATTTATTTTTTTCTTAATTCTCGTTAAAAATTCAAAAAAATCACATTTTTGAGAAATAAAATACGAAGCTTAGTTTGTATACCAGTTTTATGAGCGCCTACATCGTTTCGTTCATAGCCAAGTTGACAGCGCGCAAGGGCAATAATTATACATTCCACCAAGCTTGAGTTCGAATCCCGGGTCCTCAAATATTTTTTTTTTATGAAGCAAATCCTATGTTAAATTCCTATGTCTCAAATTCGGTGGGACACACTGTATAATATTATTAGAGAACGACTCACAACTTTTGTATGTCAATATTGATTGATGTATGTCGATATCCAGATACTATACTGTAACTTTCATTTGTTATTTTATCTTACACAATTTGTAGAAGTAAAACAGAAAACAATATGAGAACAATATGAGAACTATCGTAACCCTTAAGTTGTAAGTAAACGAACAGCTGTAAGTATACGAGTATATAACGAGATTTTCTTTTTAATAAAAATTGTATCTATACTTTTTTGACACAAGACAAAACTAAAGTAATTTTATCTTTAACATAATACGAAGGCTGAAATTATAAAATACAATAAATATCTCTCATATTATTGGGACGTAATGTTATAGTGACGTAATGTTGAACCTTTCCGAAGGTCTGCCAATACGAGCCAGATCGCTTTACACGGTATAGGATACGATATATATTTGTGTGTGTGTGTTTTCTTTAAAATATGACAAACGCCTACCGCACACGAGAGAGCATCGCCGATAGACAATTTTGTCGGTAAGAATATTTATCATTGATTCTTATGGAGCACTGCACACGAGCGACAAAAAAGAGGCGAGCAAGAACATGCTCCATCTTTTTTGTCGTTCCAACAGTTTAGTCGCTCGTGTGCGGTGTTCCATATAAGAATCAATAATGAATATTCTTACTGACAAAATTGTCTATCGGCGATTATCTGTCGTGTGCAGTAGACCAAAGACAGCCGCTGATTTAAATTTTTCGTCTTTTAACTAAACGTCTGTGAATGATATAGATTTTTTTAATCCTTATATGGTAGCGTAATACTCTTAACGCCATTAAAAAGGGAAAATATGCAGCTATAGTTCCATATTCTGCACTGATTTGCAATTAACCCTTTGGTGTCGCCATATGGATTACGTCACAAGTAAACTCCTCTCATTATGTCAGATTTCAATATCACTTTACGGTATCTTTTGTTTTATAGTCAGCGTACACCAATTCAGCTCTGTAGCGAACGCGTACATTCAATTTTTATTTGTTACTTTTGATTTTTTTATATTTTGCAGTTCGTTTTCAAGTTTGTTCTCCATAACTGAGGATTGCTTTGAGGCAACTTTGAGTTTGAGACTTTTCAACAATAAATCTTTATTCACAGTGACGTACTTTAAGAACCAAAACTTCTTCCACTCACTTAGATTTATAGAAATTTGTAAAAAAAGGTGTGTGTCGCGACATTCTGAGGAAGTGTAACTTCTTACTCAATACTTAAAGGTTACACTGAAACATTCATTTTACTTACAAGAGCATTCAGCTTACACTGCACAAGACAGAAGTGAATCTTACTTACGCAAAATTTACATACCTACGTCCAGCAAACAGTTCTATAGTTAACGATCTAGAACGCAAAATTGTAAGTAGGGAATGCAATCTCGATCTCGCGAGATCTCGAGCCATTTTTCGAGATTTAATCTCGTGGCCAGGCAATCTCGTTTTTGAAATCTCGACCCAATATGGTCGAGATCTCGAACGAGATTTCAAGAACGAACACGCTTGAAAAAAACTTATAACTTATACGTAATAGTTTTTGACAGTCGCGCTAATTGATTCTGTTTGTTTCTCTGTATATACAGGGTGAGTTCGACCACCCGTATCAGTCGTTTTTTTCGAAAACGGTTAGTCGTAGAGAGTTGTGTCAAAAATTTGTATTATAAAAGTCCTAATAAAGAATCGAATGGTGATAATTTTTTTTTCCAGGAAGGTCGGCTTCCCTATTAGTTTGCTCCAGAATGTCCAGAACTCCGGAATTATAAATGTAACGATAGGTCGAAAGTAGTATTGTTGAAAAGATCTTTAAAAAATTAGCAAGTTTTGTACGAATTTTTTTTTATTACTGCCACTCCTTTTAAGTAATATTTGTTTGAAATTACTAAATTAATATGTCATAATAACGAACTTTTTAAAAGTCCGCATTTAAAATCTAGTTACCTATCTATCGATCATTAAACACTGAAGAAGTACACTCACAGTATAACCAGAAGAGTTCAGTAGTATGTATTAAAGAGTAAATGTAAGACAGTTTGAACACTTGTGACAATGTCTAAGGTTGCTAGATTTTTAATGCCGACTTCGATCGTTATTATAAAATTTTGATGTAATAATTTCAAACGATTGTTACTTAACAGGAGTGGCAGTAATTAAATAATTTTTCCTACAAAACTTGCCTATTTTTTAAAGAGCTTTTCAACAGCACCACTTTCAACCTATCGTGCATTCTAAAATTCCGGAGTTTTGAACATATAATAATTTATATTTATACTTATAGAAATTTACAGGGGTGGCAGTAATAAAAAAAATTTTCCTACAAAACTTGCTTATTTTTTAAAGATCTTTTCAACAATACCACTTTCGACCTATCGTTACATTTATAATTCCGGAGTTCTGGACATTCTGAAGCAAACTAATAGGGAAGTCAACCTTCCCGGAAAAAAAATTATTACCATTCGATTCTTTATTAGGGCTTTTATAATACAAATTTTTGACACAACTCTCTACGACTAACCGTTTTCGAAAAAAACGACTGGTACGGGTGGTCGAACTCACCCTGTATAATATATATTGTTTTAATTATTGTTTTCTTGAGTGAAATTGACAGTTATTTAACTTATAACAAGCATTAGATGGCTAACAAATTACAAAGTTACGTGAATACAGAATATGTCTAAGAACAATTCAAACCAAATGTTCGTGAACGTTACTAATAGTAACTTACCCTATGCTTCCTAACTCATAATGAAGTTATTTCCAAAATAATTAATTGATATATAGTGTGCTGCGTGTGAGTTGGGATATTGCTGTTATATTTTGAAAATAAAGCAAAACATTAATTGAATCTTGAAACAAAAAAAACAACGTTTATTTAAGGAAAGTAATGAATAATAATCATCTGAACCGTGCACTACGCAATAAATCACACACGTACGTGACACAGTCACACTGTCTCAAGTAAGTAGTTTTCATTTTTAAGTACTTTAGATACAAAATAATACGTTCTTTTTAAAAGTAGGCTAAATCTCGATATTGTCGAGATCTCGCCAGATAATCTCGCGAGATCTCGAATTGCCAATCTCGAACCCAAACTTATCTCGCGAGATCTCGAATTGACAATCTCGGCTCGAGATTGCATTCCCTAATTGTAAGTCCGTCAAGTTGTACAGTTCGGCCGGCGACTTTTATACCGAACTGTATAATAAACATTCATTCTAGTCAGAGATCTGCAAAACAGGTTTGTAAGTGGGCAAAGCTATACAGTTCAGCTGACGGCGGCCGAACTGGATGTACTGCCGTCCGGCAGACAGTGATAAAATGTTGTTTAAGTATAGGTACTACACACTATATACACTATACAGAAGTGAAACATATTTACGCAAAATCTACATCAATCAGGTATATGATTTGTTTTTCGTTGCGATGGTTAAATCATATTTAACGCGTTAAATGATCCGGACTCGCATAAGAAGTTACACTTCAAAAAGATAAAAATATCGAAATGTTTCGATAGCTTCATCCTAAATCGGAAAGAACTTTTCGCCTTGAACCCTATATAAGTATAGAGGATTATCGATCGGCTACTACCGTACTATGTATAGGTAATATATTTAGGTACCTATCTGCAGTGTAGTATTTATCAGAGTGAAGGACAAAGTTTGACATCTGACGAGGGAATCCTCTCAATGGATGTATTTGATTGTATATAGAGCTATAAAGGCTGTTGAAAAATTCTACCGACAAACTTCTAGGGGTGAAAAGCAGTAAGCACTAAAACAACCATAGGTACCTATTTAGAACCAACGGTCCGATCCCTAGACCCCACCATCCGACCAGCGCCAATAGTGTAGGTATGTGCCTTAGAGCTGCTGAAGATATTTACAGTCAATAATCCAAAAAAATAAAAAGATACTTTGTATGAAAATATCTAAATAAAATCTTTATTTACCATGATACTCTTGAGCAGTATCTTCATTTTCGGTTACAGATATTTACAATAAAAAGTATCTAAGATACAAAACATTGCCACAAAATCTTAAGTCAATAAATAAAAATTGTGTTTGTCTTGAATTATTATTAAGATTTCTTTTACCATTCAAACTCCACAATTGTGAGGAATAGTAGGTACTAATTTATGTCAAAATTCATTTTTCAGAATATTTTCTTTTTTAGAGGTTCCCAGAGTACAAAAAGTCCACGCGTCTGTCAGCAAGATTCTCGTCAATCGGCTAAGCGGATCGAAATTAAAATTTTGTAAGATGTTTGACACCAAAATAGGAAGGGCTATATATTGTTTTTGGGGCAAAACGATATGAGCTATATAACTTTGTTTTTACTTTTTTTTTCTTTTTAATTACAAATGTTTATAACAATATTTATAACGATCATTTTTAAAAGAAAGTTATTTTTCTATGCCTTGCGCAATTTTGTATAGGTATGCCAAATTTCAACAATTTATTTTGAAGGTTATAAATTATTTTCGATTAGGTACCTACTTACCTAGTATTAAATACATAATAAATACGAACATTAGGGTGGGTTTCAATAACAGTAAAGCAGTCTTCAAGCAAGATACGTGCATTATAAGGTGATCTCACGCATAAAAAGATTGAACACCCCTGCTTTAGAATGTTTTCCGTCGGGCAAAAATTGACAATGACACGTCAAATGAAAATTGTACACCAACGCACATTTTAAAACTAGATTTTAAAACAGTATGATCCCAGAGGGGCTATACTACAGTTTTTATGCTCGTTCGATTCATTCACGATAGTATAGTGTAAGTAGGAAAATGCTTCTAGGCATGCGCGACTAACGGCGTTATTTCTTTTCATCGCACTGAAAAATTGACAATTGAATCAATAAAAAATGTTCTAAGTATGTATAACATCTGAAGATTAGAACATTGACCAGTTTTTCCCAAACTATTCAATGTTAACCCTAAGGTCGGACGCACACCAATTATTAAGCAACTTTAAGCAAATATGTTTTTTTAAGCAAACATACTTTTGTGTAAATGTGCGTAAAAGAGTTTTGGTTAAATTTTATGCATAATCGTTTAAACTGCGTTTTATCATCCAACAAAATGTATAAAGCTGCTTTATACATTTTGCTCTATTGGTGTTCGATAGTTCCATTTAAATACACGAAAACAGTAGATTGTATATCTAGTTGTGTAATGAGGCATAATTACTGACGAGTATAGTGACAGTATGTCAAAACGAGTGATAACGAGTTTTAAGAGTCACACGAATCATTATATCATTACGCACGAGATATACATAATATATGGTATTTTTGCCATACCTACCAAATGTAAAATAGCTGCTTTTCACATCATTTTCAGTATATTGACAGTTCATTTGTGTCGCCAACTTCACTCCTATAGTAGACCAAGGCACGCACAGGAGTATATGTATAATAGCGGGCGGATCAGGCCAATAAATATAAATCACTATGGAAATGGCTTGCTTTCCTACACTATTGTGGGAAAGATACATTCACGTATACACCGGCCTATCAAAGTCATTTTATCTGCATACATACATGCATGTAAAGCAGCTATTTTATAGTTGGTATGGCAAAAACATGTTACATATCATGCAAAAACGTTGTTGCTTACAGCAATTTTGTTATATTGGTTGAACTTTATAAAATAGGACAGGGATTGCCAACATCAAAATACTGCTGTGATTTGTGCCGCGAAAAGTACAACTCCCTGTGCACAAACGGAGCTAACAAGCTTGAAGCAAATTTTCAGTTTGATATAAAATTTCTTATTTTTTGCTTTGTTCAGGCTACTATGTCCTGGCGCCACGACGTCCCATGATTCAGTGCACAGTGAGGGGCAATTTGGGAATTATTGGCTAGTAACCCAAGTAGCACAGAAAGTTGTAAATTGGTTCTCGCAAGTTTGTGACAACTAATTTTCTACAACCATTTGGCTCTGCTCAATAAAGTTATCACAACCACTCTCACAAGCTTATCATAATTAAAGTGGCGTAATTTTTCAGTTGCGACAAGCTTGTGAGAAGGTTGTGGTTGTGGCCACAACCAGAGAAATATTTCTTTGCGAATGACGATTACAACCGAATTGCAAATTTTTATTTGTAAAAGAATTTATACGTATTCTATAATTATTATGTAGGTACTTTACATTATTTGCACTTTATAAATGGTTTTTTTCATCTGGATATTGTAAAAAGTTAAGAGAAATACAAATTTTCTGTGAAAACGGATGAGATAGGTCGAAAAATAGCGATTCGCCTCGAAAAAATCGAATATTTAAAAAAAATTATTTAAATGTCAAAATTTTGGAAATTTAATTTCACAAAACAGTGAAATTGCTTGGATTGTCTAGAAAATATTTAAAAATGTGGCAATAACTATTGTTCAAACAAAAAAAATCACTTCTTTTGGCGAAAATGATTTTTTGACGAACACTTTTTCAATATGGTGATTGCTTTTTAATAAATATGGCGTTTAAAAAGTATACAACCTTTTGTTTGTGATGCAAAACATTCTATGACCGTTTGTTTATAGATTGGTTCTGTGAACAACCCATAAAGAACCACAACTAAACAGTTCGCAAACGAAGCTGTGACAACCTTGTTACAACAAAGACGAAAACCAACCAAGAACCACAACCAAATAGTTCGATAGTTCAGTTGTGAGAAGTTTCGCACAACTAAATTACGAAATATTTGGTTTACACATCTAAATACTTCTGAAAACAACTATTTCACAACTTCAGTTTTAAGCTAAAAATCTGGTAACCGAATCACAACCAAATTCCGGCTGCGACAAAGCTGTGACAACCCCAATTTCGGTTGTGGCAACTAATAATTTTGCTTGTGCTAGTTGGGAACTTCTGTTAGCTCGTATAGCTCACCTTAGGCTTGCAATACTTCAATTCGAGTACCTATCAATATTTTAAGTCTTCATGGTTTCCGGGCTTGTAGGCCGTGGTCCGGTGGTATTTCTACCTGACGTTTCGTCTACAACTGCGGTAGACATTCTCAAAGGCGATGTGGCAGAGAGACGGACTACGACCGAACAGAAAACACATTGGCACTAGGTATAAAAGAAGGGAGAACACCAGTCACCGACACACTAACCTGTAAGCCACCAAGGAGGACACTTCGACCGCTGCCACATCGCCTTTGAGAATGTCTACCGCAGTTGTAGACGAAACGTCAGGTAGAAATACCACCGGACCACGGCCTACAAGCCCGGAAACCATGAAGACTTGGAGCAATGCCGGCCGTGAAAGCTTGCACACTTGGATATCAATATTTTAGTTCTGATATTTTCGGGATGAAACTGACACTATATGCTTGTAATGAAATTGAGCGTTTTTAACTGACCATTATTTACAAATTATTTATTAAATAAAATCAACAAAGTCAATTCGCGCCCCGCACGGCGCAATGTACAAAATTGCCGTAAAATAAAGCGGTAAATTCAAATAAGACTGTCCGATTATTGGATTTATATTTACGAATCCTGATCCCGATGTGAGTCTCGATATAATAGAAATACAAACCGATCCCAAAGCATGCTTAAAATCAATCGGGATCCCGATATTTCAGGATTAGAAGTTCTCTAACTTCTAGGCTATAATAGGCATATGTTTATTTGTCTATGTCACTGGTGCCTCAGCCGTAATCAGAACAGTGCTTCAGGAAAGAACCAATGTTACGGCTAATCGAATCAGTCTCGAGCACTCGTACAATAAGTTCGACAACATGGAGTATCGTCAGAGTACTACCACAGCACAGTAAGTACAGTATATACAGTGTGTACAGCTTACAGAGATGCCGTCGACACTATGTGAAACTTCGTCAGTGGTAAAAATATGTACATTTTTTTAGCTTAGCCGCCCCCTAGAATTTGACGTCCTGGGCCCAGACCCATGCCTAAATCCGTCCCCGCATATGACGCAAACCAACACCGCCTAAATAGTTTAAGCGGTGTTGCCTAAACACACAACAATCTTTTTTTGTGGGTCTGGGGTTAAAACAACTATGAAATTTGGAAAAATAAATAAGACAATAAGTCATTAAATGGATTTTAAAATTCTGAACAAATTATTTCTTTGCTGTTTTGCTCTAAGATATACATACATGAAAGTCAATATTTGCAAATGCTTAATTTTACATATTAATTCTCTGTCCCAAATATTAAGCAACACATTATATGCAGGTATACAACTGAAACGCCGATATTGTCCGCGCAGCAGCGGCAACCAACCCGTGTCAACGGTCTTGGACAATTCACACGTCACTCCATCTCTATCCCTCTGTGTAAATTAATTAGACACGGTCGGAAAAACAAAAGACAGGAGGAGCTGGGCCTTTATACCCTATCTATCTATGTGTTTATATATACCCACGCACGCGTATACTTAGTAGTGGAAACTGAATCTGCTCTGCATTAAATTAACATGTACCTATATATTATGTGATCGTTTATAATATAATATGACCTGTTATGTAAATTTGGTGGACTTCAACTAATATAATCAATAAATACATAAATATATATTATGATTACACTGATTAAACAATGGAAATTTAAATCGGCTCTGATTAGATTCAACAACACCATAAAAACGCCTGCTCAATATTCAGTTGTAATATTTTAATCTTCATAAATATTTAACTATTTTTTGACATTTTAAATTAATAAACATTTTATAGCAAAGGCTCGCCACAGACATATACTATATATCTTAAGTAGATTTCAATTAGTAGAAAAATTTCTTCATACCACAGGGTCGATTTATTTATTTATTAATAGGAAGTTATTGTAATGGGTCCGAAAATCGAAATCAAAATGTATAACAAATTTTTATGTTTCAAGGTTACTACACTATTTTTACACTATTTTTAGAAAGATATCTCTCTGTGTGTGTGTACGTATGTGACCATTTCTTTCTAACACGAAATCTCGAGAATGAAAAATGATATCGACTACGTTAGGGTGCCAATCGACTCGTATTAACGTAAATATGATCTGAAAGAAATTTTTTCAAAATCGGTTCAGCCGTTCTTTTTTCTTAATCAAATAGACTCCAAAAAAGTAGATTTTACATAATATCTCGCGAATAAAAAATTATATCGACTTCGTAAGGGTATCAATTGAGGCGTGTTAACGTCATTTTGATCCGACATAAATTTTATAAAAATCGGTCCAGCCGCTTTTTTTTTTAAAATTATTGTTAAAAATAAATTACAATTATGTTTTAATGATTAAAATGATTACTTTTCTGTGTAATATCTAATTTAATTATTATTATTAAATATTTACCAAACTGGGAAGTTCGTCGTGTGGACCTCAATTAGGGTCGCACTTTAGTCCTAATAAACGACCCACCTCACGGCTTGTTTTTTTTTTTTTTTGAGACAAAAAGTAGCCTATGTCCTTCCTCAGGATGCAATCTATCTCCTTGCCAAATTTTATCGAAATCTGTTCTGCGGTTTAGGCGTGAAAGGGTAACAGACAGATAGTTACTTTCGCATTTATAATATTAGTAAGGATTGTAGATTATAGACGCGTCGACATCTCAGGTCATTAGCGTTTTTTTCAACTACACTAAATAACAACTTTCTTAAAACTAAATTACATCACAAAACATCTATGAGCGCAAACGGGATTCGAACCCGCGACTGTCTGATCTAGAGGCCGACACGCTAACCACTAGACCACACAGTCCCCCACAGGATCGAATTAAAGCGTTACTATTGTGTGGTGTGGATATAAGGGGTTTTTAATCGATTGATTTTATCATTTACCAATTAATTACTGTCCACAGAAACTCAAAACGTTGTTTATCTATAGGTAAAACCTAAGGCTTCCCGGCCTAACGAGTTTATTAAGTTGTTAAAACTTATAAAAAATGTTAACTCTCGCATGTATAATGATTCGACTGTTTAAGAGCTGTACTATGTATTGCAGTTTATTTAAATAGTCGACTCTCGCATGTAGTGTGTTTTCAACGTGAAATTGCTATATATAAGAAGAGATCGGTGTCCACTCTCGGGCACTGTGGAGAAATCGGTAACTCACCTAGCCGGAAACTGGGGGTTTCGGGTTCAAGTCCCGACAGTGGTCATTTGATTTTTTCTTAGATATAGCTCAAAAATCATGGCAGCCTAGCTGTCTGAGATATTTATTATTTTCACCTCTAATTGGGTTTTTAAACGAATTTTTTTTTTTACTTAAATGGAAGGACCACATCAAGTTCTATTGCAAAACTGTTTTTATTTAATTTTTTTGCTTACTAATTAAAAAGTTATATTTAAATAAAAATTAATTTTTAAACTCAGTTCCGATAACGCGCCGAAAGAATCCGAACGCGTGTGACGTCATTATGTTATCTATGGTCTTTGTATCCATGGTTACCAAGTTAAAAATTTATTATTTTTGATAGTATGTGTAATACATATACACAAATACCAACAAATGCAGATACATTTTAACATAACGACGTCACAAACATTCCTGGCGCGTTTTGAAGTCACGTGATATTTTTTAAATTTTTATACATTTTAATTAATTTTTAATAATTTATCTATAGCTTTAAAAAAATTTTTCTTTTCAATTTTCAATATTATTTATGTTAAATTATTAGAAAAAATTAAAAAATTAGTAATTTTTTTTAAACTTAAATACCTAATTGTTATGTGAATAATATGGTGTGGATATAAAGGGTTTTAAATCGATTGATTTTATCATTTACCAATTCGTTACTATTGTGTTTAAATAGTATTTATTGCATTGACGTTTCGACAATCTTTTCTGTCATCTTCAGAGTACCTATCTACGAGTATTATAATAGTGGCCATCAGAGTTACAAATTAATACTTTAATATTCGAACCTGTGCTAGGAAGAAATTCTTTTACTAATTGAAATACATTCAAGGATCACAAATTTCCCCTTTCTGAAAATTAAAAACTATCTTAGGTAGAGTTGTTGCCTGTCTCTTTTTAAAGTGAAACGTATTTAGACGCGTTAAATAGGAGTGATTCCGATCAAAAATGTAAGGAAAAAGCGTGACAAAAGTAGTGAAGGTGGTAAGGAGAAAGGTACCCAACCGCGACAGTATAAGTAACTCGCTAACAGATGGCAGTAAAAAATAAATGAAAAGGTGTTTCTTCTGTTCCAATAAATTGTTTTATTGTGTGTGAACGAAAGAGGGCGCAAAAGTAAACCGCTGAATGAGAGAGTCTATAAAGCACAAACTCTTTTAGAATAGAATAGAATAGAATAGAAATTTATTAATCCATAATACAATTACACGAGGATTCGTCAAAACACCTAATACAAATCGGTCCACTATAAAATACATATTAAATATAGAAATCATCAATGTTATAAAGACATTGACTGACTAAAGCTGCCTTTATTACTTTTTTAAACTTATTAAAATTCAAAATTTTAATATCATGCGGCAACATATTAAACATTTTTAAGGCATGATATTCGGCGCTATTATTAAATAATGTCATTGAAGACTTCGGTAAAATTACATTAGAATTATTTCTAGTATCATGTCCATGGACAACCTGAAATGTATCGTAATTTTGAATGCGTTGCTTGACAAAGCACAAGGCAAAATAGACATATATAGACGGCACAGTTAAAATACATTTATCAATAAAAGTTTGTTTACAACTTGCACGAAAATCAAGACTAAAAATTACACGAATTGCCTTTTTTTGAAGTACAAATATTTTTTTAATGTCAGAACAATAACCCCAACTAACAATACCGTATTTCACAAGCTGGTAAAAATAGGCATAATAGACAGACAAACAAACGTTAGAATCAGTACAGCTATTTTTAATGACACGAAGAGCAAAAACACTTTTGGATAATTTAGCAGATAGATTATCAACATGGGCGTTCCAAGACAGAGTTTCAGTTATCATTACACCTAAAAAGTTAACTTCTGATTTTTTATTTAAACATTTATTATTTAACACAAGATTGAGATCTAAATTACTCTTATTTTGTTTAGTATGAAATGACATATAAACAGTTTTATCGGGATTCAACATTAAATTGTTTTCTTGACACCAATTAAAAATATCATCAATAGCAGTTTGTGTTGCTATTACTAGATTGTCGATTTTTTTTGAAACAGATATAGAGCTAGTATCATCTGCATACATAATGAGCTTATCGGAGCGAACATTGTTTGATAAATCATTAACATATAAAATAAACAAAATAGGACCCATAACAGAACCTTGGGGTACACCTGAAGAAATGTGCACAGGATCTGACATAGCGTTATTAATACACACTCTCTGCGTTCTGTTAGATAAAAAATTCGACTGATGACCAGTCCTATACTTCCCACCTAGTAAATATTTGCAAAAAATAAACACTCTTTTTTTTATTCTTTGACTAGGCCCAAATAACCTTAGCTGTTGGTGGTCTTTAAAACACAATTTAATTTTTATTCTTTGAAAAAAGCATGGCCCTCTTTTTTGTTTGGTGATCTATTGATGGCTAGCTTAATATAGCAAAAATCATGGTTACCTTGATTTACGTACAATTTTTTATTTTTTTACTAAAATATTTTTTTTCTCGAAAACTATACATTTTAGAGAAAAAAAATATTTACATTTTTTTCATATTATAACATTTAGAATTCATTTATATTTTTTTTTACCTATGTTAATACGTGACATTGAGGACGTTTTTTTGAATATCTCAGGATCCACTGAACCGATTTGACTCAAAATCTAATCAGATCTAAGTTAAAGGCTGATAAACACAATAGAACAATCGGCATGCCCGTATGTTGTTCCGTTCTTAAGATATCGAAGGCGAAAAATTGACCACATACACACACACACACATACACACATACACACACACATACAGACATCAGTCAGAAAATGATCTTAAACGATTGCTAGGGTCTCAAAACGTGAAAATCTGTTAAAATCTCGAAATATTGTTTTCGGACTGAATCCATTACTTCCCTACCATAGTAGAGGTGGGAAGTAAAAAGATTTTACCCAATCATGGCTGGTACCTCTAACACCTTTTTCAGGCGCTTAATCTATTCTCTCATAGTCAATGGTATTAATGAAAGTCTGAACTATCTCTATATGTGAACCGAGAATGGATTGACTGACGCAGAGATAGGTACGTGACACGGAACGACCGAATGGGACGAGCGACACGAGGAAGATAAAGGACACGTTTATGACACAGCGAACTGAACACAACACAACACAACACGATCTTGTTGTCAACCGGCGCTCGGCAACCTAGCTAAACTAAGTTAACTAAGCTAATAATGATACGGTTCGATCGACCGTCGCGGTTCTAAATAATTATGTCATCAGCATCACATTATCACCGATGTTAGGTAATATCTAGATTGAAGAGATCACATCGACATAGAGAACTGGACTGCTAGTCTGAGCTGCGCGAACCAAATGTAGATCTGTTAATAAGAGAGCCAATAAGAAAAAGTCAGAAAGAGACATGCATACGTCCCAACTTTATCGCTCTCCTCCTATTGAGAGTTTGGCTGTACAATGGTAGGATGTGGCTGTCCAGTTTCCTACGTTGTTGAGAGATTATATCAGTATAAACTTAAATATAGACCGAGAGTTACTGAACTTTTCGAAAGCTGATTTTGGCATTGCAATGTAATAAAAGCAGTCCATATAACGAAAATGAAATTTTGCGTCACCGACTCCAGTCGTTTTTAGGGATAATCAACCCCTAAAGTTATAAAAAAAATATAAAAAAGCTGGTCGTGGTAAAGCTAATTTTTTGTCTGGTGACTGTCTATAATATGTGTCATATAGCACGCAGAGGCAGCACAATAGTTCAGTCACTAAGGGGTATCAGCACACTGCACGACCCTAACACGCACTGTAGGGGTATAAAATTCAGCTCATTTTGCCAAAGCTGAGATTTTGACAGTATTTCAATTACACATTTTCTAAGCTACGTTATAAAAGGCAGAACCAAATTCCAGTTGGTACACCCTGGCAGAATGCCTTGGACATCCCTTAATTCACCCTACTCTCGAAAAATTTATAATAAAAGCTGCAGATATAGTAACAAACATACAACACGTATATTGGTACCGACACTCACCAGACAAAAAATTAGCTTTGCCACGATCAGCTTTTTTTATAAATTTTTTGACAACTATAAGGGTTGATTACCCTAAAACTGACTGGACTCGGTGACGTAAAATTTCATTTTCGTGGTATACACTGATTTTACTGCATAACCCAATAAGTAAATGAAAAATAAAAATCACCCAATGTCGCAAATAATTCCCATAGAGCTGGATTTTTTACAGATGGTAGAACACATTTAAACATGTATTTTTACTAAAGTCCCCGGTATATTTGTTCTTGAGATATAGGAGCGGAAAAAAGTTCACCAATGTACGAACGAACGAACGTAACAAAAATAACCTGCAGAGAAAACGTTTTTTTAAATGTCCTCATTTCTCACATTACGAGAATATAATTATTATAAAACTTTAGTAATGCATCAAAATCAAAAAATATGCCATCATTTCGTCCTTAAAAATATTATTAAAAAATTCCCAAAGGTTACACAGTAAAATTCAGTTTACTTATAGGACCGTGCAGCTTCCACTACCGAAAGTCAAACTTACTTATGATATTGTTTTACGTTGCCATGGTTACATCGTTAGCGTAAAATATTTAACACGGCCCGAATTCGCATTATCAAAAATGAATACTTTTTTTCTTAAATGCATCAAGTAATATGAAATGGCGTCGGATAAGACGCGACGTCAGACGGATGAAGCCAGAGGCGTTGACTGCATCGACTTCAGCTATATTATGTCACGTTCTTGCATGCTTTGAGAAGTGCGCGCTCCAGAAGAAGGAAAACAGTTAATGATGTGGAAACAGACGACGCGCGGCTGCAAGAACAGTCGCTATGAGCATCGCCGCCGGGTAAAAAATACTCATTATCCGGAATGATATACCACCGCCACCGTACCGCGGCCTACATAACCCAAGTACCTACCTCCTGCAGCTTAAGAGCTTACGCTTAAAACAGATTTTAAACGGGAATACGAACTCGCTTAAACAGTGAAGATTACAGAATATCTTTTACTCAAATACAGTAATATAGTCTTCTACATGCATCGATTAGAAGAAAGAATGCCTCATTCTTAGTATATTTTCCATATATTTAAAATTATTTGTCGTCGCGATCGGTGGCATGGCAGGACCAAAAATTTCACGTTATTCTGAACAATTTGGCACTGTTTATATATATATATATATATATATATATATATATATATATATATATGTACAGACAGACAGACATACTGGAAAAAAATCTGAAAATGATCAGACCCTACGCATAATAAAACATGTGGTCGGATTCATCCGGTCGAATTTATTCTGTCTTTACCTGCTTCGCCTATATTTCTATTTTCATGGAACCAATTAATACAGGTAAACGAAGGATTACTGTAATTAATTAATGGATTTTATGTACGTTTTAAAAAACAAAAAATATCATATAATGAAGAACTTTTAACTATTAGTTATAAGAATATACATATAGATAATATTTTAATATCACAGAATACAATAAAAATAACTTTAAAAAATAAATACAATATCATTATGGTTAACAATTTTAATAACACACAGGTCTAAAATATAGGTCTACATCTAGATCACAAGCAAAGTGGCTTATCTCAAATTTTCGCTAAAATAAATCTTATGGCGATATAAACTTCAGTCATCAATTTAAGTGAATAAATTTCGGTCAACTCATTGTCGACAATTAGGTCAACCCGCGTCTTGTAAAGGTATAGTTTTTGAAAACGTAACAAGTTCAAACAAAACTATTCGACATTAGCCAGTTAACTTTGTGACCACATTTAAAATATTTTTTTATCTATCAGTACCTAACTATTGAAATTCAAAACTTCTTCAATAGTGTGTTCCGACCTTTTCTTAATCTTGAAACAAGTGTCAATTTCTTGAATTAAATCGCTGTCCATTCCAATAATTTTCATTAATAATCTGACAGTATTATATCGTTTCCCGGATATTAAACAATAAACTATTCTTCGCCATCCACCGTTTCGTAACACTTCTGATGATAGTTTGTGCGTGCGTTCCATAACCCTCGTAAACATTCATAAGTATCACTTGATAGTGGATCACAGGTCATACATATGTCTTTCATCACTGATAAATATCCATCAGTACCTATACAATCTTCTTCAGCCATAGTTTTAAGGACATTCGGAAACAAATGGTGTAAATAATATCTCCGACTGATGTAAATTAATAATCCGGGACCCACTGAATATTCTTTCAGTAATTTTACCAAATCTGAACTCTTCAGATTTCTTAATACATAAAATCCAACGTCAGTTATGTAACTAGACGAGCACGCAGTTTCAGCAACATGTGCTTTTTGATCAGCCGTTAATTGATCCCAAAACCAATCATACGCGTAATATGTATTTGGTTGTGAAAGCATAAGTTTATATATAAACATAAGCTCTCCATCTTCAGTAGCCCTCGTTTGAAAGTCGTAATTCAACCAGAATTGTATTAAAACATAATAATTTACATGAATACGACGCATATTTTCTGTTTTTGACAATGTAAGCAGTACCGATTTTTTATCACATACGTTCCGAAGCTCTGCGATTTTATCAGTGAAGCAAAAAATACTGGCAAAGAAAAACCGTATTATTGGATTTATCGATGCGTTATCCAATATATATTTTTCGACACTTAATCTGCCATTAATAGATCCTGTCGCCGTCCGACAGACTGGATCAGTTAAAGTCCACAGATTTTCGCCAAAATTGTTTACAAATTCCGTAAACTTGTTAGCTTCGTTGACGAACTTTGGCAAAATACTCTTCATTTCACTAATTAACGCTTTCGATAACGGTAGAGAAGACACACTTACTTCCAAAAATCTGACGAGATTCGTTTTTCTTTCATCCGCATCAGAATATACTAAACACTTCTTTGCCAATTCTGACTCTTGAAGTACAGACAACACTTTAAATTTTGCCATTTGTCTGAGTGACAGCGGCTTATCTAAGATGCTTTTAACATTGACTTTGTTTGAAGCAGACATATTAACCACAAATTTTCAAAACACTACAAACAAAACTAAAATTATTTAACTATACGAGTAGATAGGCAAAGGTACACTTTCTCGAAGTAAACTGAACTTTCAGTATTTCAAATTTCATTTATATACATACATATTATATAGTTACCTGTGAAAAAGGAGGATTTTCAGTCAGCGTATATACCATAGATGTATCATTGTAATATGTCGATGTCTACCTGTTCACAAAATATTATACGAGATAAAAGCTTCAATTGTAAAATTAAGAATCTTTATATCTGGACTAGACCGTACGTCACTATAGGAATAATCAATAGCACCTAATTTGAAAAACTGTAACAGGACCTCTGTCTGCGGGTTTTCCGAATGTCTTGTACAAAGTTTAGACGAAAAATTGAATTTTTAGTGATGTCAGATAACACTGACTACTCGAATTTAATGAAACTTACGTACCTACAATACCAGTTAGTATATTCAAACAAAGTACAGAATACTTTTTACCCGACTGAGGAATCTTTCGTCAAAGCCGGCATTAACGCGAGAAAATCGGTGGGCAAAACTGACGCTCACGTGCGCAAAGGCATGTTTATTCATGTGAAACATCTTATGCCGCGGGTGTGATTTCGTTTCAATGGAGCGACGCGTCTTTACATATCTATAACAAGTATACTGTTACACAGTTTACATGTGTGTGTGTGTGTGAATTGCCAGGGGATTTCCCGTCGTTTTGGGGGTGGGGGGTAATAAATACAAGATACTCGCTATTTTACGTCTCGCTATATTACGTGTGTGAGTGTAAACATCTGTGTATTGTTTCAATACTTCCAAAGGGAGAGAGTTTCTCGCGGGGCGGGCGGGGGTGTAATAAATTATAAATTTTTATCTTTGGAACTACTTACTGAACCGATTCTAAAAATTCTTTCAGTAATTACCTTCACAGGGGGAGAATTTCTCGCGGGGGACATAAATCATAAATTCTTATCTCTGGAACTACTGAACCGATACTAAAAATTCTTTAACTAATTATCTTCGCAGGGGAAGAATTTCTCGCGGGAGGTGGGGTATTAAATCATAAATTCTTATCTCTGGAACTACTGAACCTTTTCTAAAAATTCTTTCACTAATTGTCTTCGCAGGGGGAGAGCTATGAAAATGTTTCACATCTGCCAGGCGTCCCACGACGGCTCACATTTTTTTGTGTTTATGTTTATAAAGTATGGTACGCCGTTAGAATTTTGATGGATCAGATATCCGAAAATGGAACATTAAAGAAATGTTTAAGTAAAAATAAAATAAAAGTTATGCTATTGGGTCTTGGTACAGTATTAGTTCAGACAAAAAATACTTTAGTTGTATTTAATAAAGGTGTGCATATAGTTAACAAACCTTGAGAATTACGCGTATATCTCGTAACAAAAGGTTACAATTGCACACAACTATATATGGAAGGGGGCACATTAACTCGAGTAATTTAAATGTAACAACATATCTATACTGATATTATAAAGCTGAAGAGTTTGTTTGTTTGTTTGTTTGCTTGGTTGAACGCGCTAATCTCAGGAACTACAGGGAACTACTGGTTCGAATTGAAAAATTATTTTTGTGTTGGATAGTCCATTTATCGAGGAAGGCTATAGGGCTATATTATAATATCACGCTACGACCAATAGGAGCGGAGCATCAATGAAAAATGTTGCAAAAACGGGAAAAAATATTCCTTTTGAGAGCTTCCGTTGCGTGCGCTGCGTAAACGGTTAAAGTTACGCAAAAATCATGTATGACGGATTTGTTCCCGGAAGGTTTATATATATAGCGAACGAGCGAAGCGAGTGACGAATGTAATTATAATATTCAAACGAACCCCGGGCGAAGCCGGACGGGGTCGCTAGTAGATAATACGCAGTCATTTCTCCTATAACGTCTAAATGCGCTTCTAAAAATTATCGTGTTTATGGAAATTTGCGCAATAAAAATAACAGAGCTCATGTAAAAAATAGGGTTAGGATCAGAACAGTCAAAACCTGTACAGTCTCCTAAAAAACAATTTATTATTGGAACAGAGAGGAACGCCTTTTAGTTTATTTTTTACTGACATATTCTGTTAACGAGTGAACTAATTCTTCTATACTAAGCACCGCGGTTCCATTTCTTTCTCGTTGCTCCCATCACTATGTTCGTCACGCTTTTATTCGATCGGAATCACCCTTACCTTGAACTGAATTTCTCTGCTTTAAAAATTATAAAAAAAAAAATCAATTTTTAAGGCGTTTTCATATTTTTGAGCGGTATATGTTCTAATGTAATCGAGAGACGGATGTCCTTTTGATTTTATTTATTTATTGTGGATTATAGACGCGTCGACAACTTAGGTCATTATAGCGTCTTAATTACATTAAATAACAAATCACTTAAATCTAAATGACATCACAAAACATCCATGAGCAGAGGTGGGATTCGAACCCACGACAGTGTGATCCAAAAGCCGCTACGTTAACCACTGGACCACATTGTCCTCCGATGTCCTTTTGAGATCTATAAGAAACAGAATGAGACAACTTGATTAGCCTGTTTCACATTTCATTATAAAAGTTCGATGGACGCTTTTGACGCGCATTCTATAAACAAAAGCAGACAAATAAACAGACAAGTATTATTGAACTGCAATCCGTTTGTCCATTGTCCGTGGACACCAGATTCGCTGCTTGTATTGAGACAAGTTAACCTTGAGGAGGCAGGCTGGCGAGGAGAGCTCGTACGTTGTTGTTCGTGATGTGGAGGCGTTAGCTGCAGGCCGGACTGGACTCAAGACAAGGCACTCGCAGCCGTGACCCGGACCGGCCGGCCGGCGCTGTGTCCCCGTGATCTTATTTCTCTTATTGGATGACCTTGTGGATGATGGCGCGTGCACGAATAAAAATCAACAGTAATGTCCAGTGCAGATCAGAACAATGCGCCGATACGCGATGGGTGAAAGTAGTATATTGTGCAACTAGTGTAAAGATGTACTTAGCACACTAGTTGCACAATATACTATTTGCCATACCCACTACAAAATAGTTACTTTCAATGCATGTATATCGGCCTGTAATAGGACATTTCGAAAGTGTTTTACTTACCGCACTAGTGCTTTCACTAATAGAAAGCTACGCAGGTGGAGAGAATCTCGCGGAGGGGAGGAGGTAATAAATCATAAATTCTTATCTCTGGAACTACTAAACCGATTCTAAAAATTCTTTCACTAATAGAAAGCTACGCAGGAAGATTCTCGCGGGGGGATAACAAATTAACAATATAATTAATATACGTGAGCGGAGCAATGGGTGACCGCTATTAAATCATAATTTCATACCACCCGGGCGAAACCGGGACGGGCCGCTAGTAATAAATAATAATGTAACTCTTTTTTAAATTATTAAATTGTAGGTATTAATGAGTTGTCAGACAATTTTGACATTATCAGAAATTGCAAAAATAGTTCGTCACCTTAATATTATTTCAAGTTTCAACACGTTGTCATTCAAATTTTACTACTCACTGATCGTTCGCAATAAAATCTTCTAAGAACCCCACATACAACATATGGAAAAGTGGTCCTGATCAAATTGGCTAGAAATTTAGTATGTTGTTCGGATGATCCTAATGGGCAGAACTCGCGAAAATCAATAGGCTCTGATATAATAAACATATTATGAAGTATTAGAAATAGGTACCTACCTTGTATTATGTCCGTCTTGTGACTTCTTGTGAATTTACACTACGCGTTTCAGCAACGAGTTGCCATCTTCAGGTGTGGTTAATTATTTTTTTAAAACCACACATTGAGTATTCGTAATACTATATAATATTACGAATACTCAATGTGTGTTTTTAAAAAAATAATTAACCACACCTGAAGATAGCAACTCGTTGCTGAAACGCGTAGTGTTAAATCACAAGAAGTCACAAGACGGACATAATATTTCTAATACTTCATAATATTCATATAGTGACTTGGAGACCCAACACTCTAAAAATGTATCATAGTAAACATGTCTGAAAGTTTCCGAAGTCCCTGCAGCCTCTCCTTAATCTAAACAAAATGAGAGCTTCAGATCAAAATATCTCAGAACCTATTGATTTTCTGCCCAATAGGACTTTTGATCATGATCATACGAATAACAACACACATATTAAATTGTTAGTCAATTGACCGGGACCATTTTTCTATATGTTGTGTGCGGGGTCCTTTGATCAACTTTTCTGCAATATCGTTTCAAGCTATGCGACGAAAGTAACGTTTGAAAACAGAGTGCTCTGATTGGATATCGCGTATATATCTACGCTTCATCATTCTTGTCTGCAGTCTGTACAAGTCCTAATAATATGTCTATCAGAAACAAAGAACGGCTTGTAGGTACTGTAACATTCGGTTAGTGCACTACTGAACAATACACAACATCAATTACCTCGCCGATATATGATTTGCGTATATTTTTATAAAAATATAGTAGATATTAAATTTATATAATTTGCTTAATTCAAGGAAAAAGCACATAGGTAGCATAATAAAAAAACTTTTTAACAAAAAAAAACCTTCTTCAAAAAGCCACTAAAAAGAGAAAAAAAATAAAATGTTGAGGTCAGCGACAATTTAACAAAATATGAAGTCGGTTAAAAAGTAGATATTAAATTGTCGCCGGTCTCAAAATTTTATTATTTTCCTCTTTTTGGTGGATTTTTTTTAAGTTTTTTTTTTGTTAAAAAGTTTTATATTTTTACTTTTTAGTGGTTTTACAATACGTAGTTTTTATTTACAGTCTTCTGTCTTGATATTTGATCAAAACTGACATTTACCTTAATAGTATTACAATCCGTTACTTACTTTTTTTTAAATCAGTCGAACTACTGAACCGATTTAAGCAAAATTCATGTGAGGCCTCACAATTTTATTATTTTCCTCTTTTTGGTGGATTTTTTTAAGTTTTTTTTTTGTTAAAAAGTTTTATATTTTTACTTTTTAGTGGTTTTACAATACGTAGTTTTTATTTACAGTCTTCTGTCTTGATATTTGATCAAAACTGACATTTACCTTAATAGTATTACAATCCGTTACTTACTTTTTTTTAAATCAGTCGAACTACTGAACCGATTTAAGCAAAATTCATGTGAGGCCTCACAATTTTATTATTTTCCTCTTTTTGGTGGATTTTTTTAAGTTTTTTTTTTTGTTAAAAAGTTTTATATTTTTACTTTTTAGTGGTTTTACAATACGTAGTTTTTATTTACAGTCTTCCCTCTTGGTATTTGATCAAAACTGGCATTTACCTTAACCGCGGTATTATAATCCGTTACACACTTTTTTTAAAATCAGTCGAACTACTGAACCGATTTAAGCAAAATTCATGTGAGACCACCTCGGAGGTATGCCCTATTAAATAAAACAATAATCATCAAAATCGGTTCACAAATACAGGAGAAATCGGTGAACATTCAATCATTCATACGTATACAGGGTCTTCAAACTTAAGTCGGCACTATTGCTAACTTCGTTATTTTTGGATCTACAAAATCGGTTAAATTAGCAAACTAGGAGTATTTTTTCCGTTGAATAAAACGATGAAAACAGAAAAACAATTGAACATCGCGTTTTCGAGTTATGTCAAAAATTTCTATTTTTTTAAATGAGACACCCGGTATACAATATTCACAATCGATAGACAGTTGAATTCTGAACAAAAAGTGTCCCATAGTCTTCTATCCTTATGTCAAAAATGACTATGTTAATAATGATTTTTCAAATTCAAATTAAAGGTAGCTGCGTTAGTGGCAACTTTGGCTCACCATAAAATAGAAAGTGACAAGAATATCCATAAGGTGAAAAATATCGTTTATTTCAAATTATTCTATAACTTGGAAGAAAACAAAATTCAAATAAGATTCTCAAAACATCACCCTCTTGGTCCAAGCATTTTGTAGCCCGCTTGCAAACACTCCTAGTGACTCTGGCAATCATAACTCGAAAACGCGATGTTCAATTGTTTTTCTGTTTTCATCGTTTTATTCAGCGGAAAAAATACTTCTAGTTTGCTAATTTAACCGATTTTGTAGATCCAAAAATAACGAAGTTAGCAATAGTGCCGACTTAACTTTGAAGACCCTGTATATAGGTACTGAATATAAAACTTCCTCCTTTTTTGAAGTCGGTTAAAGATATCGTTATGGAGAACTATAGATGAATCTAAAATGATTTTTCAAAATAATTTTTTTTTCCGACAATTCAGCGGTCTATTTCGAGCCGCTTTGTAAAGCGGCTGATCTTAGGACAAGCCGTATCGTAAAACGTGAAATTTTATTCAATCCGGCGGTTGTTGGTTCGGCTTCTTCGTAAAGCGGCTGAAAGTTAGTTAGCTTTTTTTACAAAACAACGCCGTTTTAAGAAACGGCTAGCAGATTTGTATAGCCGCTAAATTTACAATTCGGCTGTGACATACATATTATGCATTTTTTTTAAAAATAAATTTGTTTTTTATTATATTATACTATGTATAGGTATAGGCAAATATACTAAAAGATTATGGTAAGTCATAAAGTATTTTTTATTTCTTCCACTACGCACTGTATAAATAGTTACAATGCTTTGTCACACAGCGCAATGTAATCATCATTAAAAGTAACGAAAACTAATTCTAACACAGTTTAGCAACCAGAACTAAGCACGCTGTAGAAAAGATCAACTGACATTAATGCTAGGGATGTGCTTTCTGTTAAGCCTGCCGTCCACTACGTGCTTAAACTATGGAATTATCAAAAATGCGTCGAAGGCGTTTTTTGACTGCGAATATCTAATATGTAAATTTTAAATGGCTGGTTTGCCCGACTTATAATTTTCATTACGAGTGTTTTGATCGTCATTCATAATCAAAAAACGTGATCGATACATTATCACTGCGTGCTCCAAAGTCCTAACTACCCTTAACTGTAAGCTTGAAATGTGGACCTAGCATTAGAACAAAACTTGAACACAAAAATGGCAGCTCGTTGCCGAAACACGTAGTGTTAAATCACAAGAAGTCGCAAGACGGACATAAAAGTAATTTACAATACTTCATAATATTTCATATAGTGACTTGGAAATCCAACACTCTAAAAATGTATCACAAATGGGACGTTTTATTCAAAATTTTGTGGCAAACATTTTTCCTATAGTTTTTTTATCGTCCTTTAGCTTAGTGGTACAGCACTAGACTCGCATTGGGAAGGTACTGGGTTCGAATCCCGACGGGGGCAGATGTGGCTAGGACTTTTTCCTACTGCCTCACGTCGAGAAACGGCAATTCCTGTACCGGCCATCTTGTTTGAGGTTTTCCATGGTTTCCCTCAATTATTCCAGATGAATATCGAGATGGTTCCTTATTCAAGGCCATGGCCGATTACCTGTCAAACTCCTATGCTCCCAAAATTGCCTACCTTATCCTAATTTCCTATAATTCCTCCATTGCACATTGCTATTAATAAAAAAAAGTTGAAGTTTAAAAATGTAGAAAACAACGGGAAGTGGTAAAATGGAAAATAGTAATGGTGCGAATGGCGTCTGTTATGACATAATGTCGAGAAACGGACGTTAAACGCATTATTATTATTATAGGTACTCGAAAAACTAGCTGGGAGTTGTTTTACTCGAAAATCTAGCTGATGGGGGTTGTTATTTTCGAAAAATGGGTTGATGATGCCGTAACCCCCGATCGTGCTTACAAGTCTCAAAACATTACTTATGGTCCCAACTAGTAGTGTACCAAATGGTACATTTTCATAATGAAATGTAAGTTATTTACAACTAGCTAATTAAAAGAAATTTGATAAACGAATCATTGAAAATTTTTCAGAAATACGAATCTGAGAAAAATATGTAGCCATATAACCTTTTTGTGGAGAATATAGTTAGCTTTAAATTTGTATATAACTGTATATAACTTCGCTGAAAATTCGGTAAAATCTGATTTTCTTTCTACCTGTTACTTCTCAGAGGGACTGGCCTGGGAGGTAACGGATCTCCTTGGAGGGGGTAAATTTAAAGATTTCTTGAGAAGACCCTGAGGTCTAAGGGATCATTATGTGAAAAAAATTCAGTCTGAATTTTTTCCACTTCAAATTACCTGGCGCCTATGGCCTAAAAATAATACAATAAAAATTAAATTAAATTTTTTTTTAAGTCCCCGACATTAATAGTCCTTTGAAAAGAAAAAAATAATCGATCTTGTGCCAGTGGGCTCCTGGGTTCGTATCTTCATGCTTAGCGCGAAGAGTGTAAGGATGTCGAACCCATAAACCTAACTGGTATCAAGTGGCTTCTTGGATTCGACTTACCCTCACTCATCGCGCTAAGCAGGAAGGTACGAATCTATGTATGAATCCATTGATACAAGACAGATAATTTTTTTAAAGGAATCTTATGTTGTTTTTTTTTAATAGTCCAGCAGTCAGGTACTTTTTACCTGGAAAGTATTCCGAAGTTAATGATATTTTGGTGTGTTGTTTGTGGGTACTCTGTGGAGTAGAATCTGAGTTTTCGACCTCGAGGACCCTGTGTTAACGTGGGGGGAACCGAAAAACCACGAAATTTTACCACCTTTTTTGCTTTTTTCGAAATCTCTCAGAAACGGTCGACTTAAGCAATTCTTTCATTATGTAATGTTTTAAAGAGGATTACATTTCCTACAATTTTCATTCCTACAACTTTTCTGTGGTACTAATGGTAAGCGCGCTACAGCTTCTTGAAAATCACGCGCTTTTTGTAACCTTGGTAACCAATGCTTGAAATGTAATACTCGAAACGCGTGTTAAAAAACACGTAAAACTCTGTTATGTTTTCAACTTTGACTGCCTTTAACTTCTCAATTTTGAAAGATATCGATATGGGACAAAAAGGACGGTTTAAGGCGTTCCTTGCTTTATGAACATGAGTATTTTCAATTTAAAGTGCGATGAAGAACGCAATAAATAAAGCTATTGAAAAGGACATTACAGTTCAACCATTGGTTACCAAGGTTACAAAAAGCGCGTGATTTTCAAGAAGCTGTAGCGCGCTTACCATTAGTACCACAGAAAAGTTGTGGGAATGAAAATTGTAGGAAATGTAATCTTCTTTAAAACATTACATAATGAAAAAATTGCTTAAGTCGACCGTTTCTGAGAGATTTCGAAAGAAGCAAAAAAGGTGGTAAAATTTCGTGGTTTTTCGGCTCCCCCACGTTAGCACAGGGTCCTCGAGGTCGAAAACTCAGATTCTACTCCGCACAGAGTACCTACAAACAACACACCAAAATATCATTAACTTCGGAATACTTTCCAGGTAGCCCCCTTCACTTATTACCTGCCGCTTAGGCTATAATGTGTATTTAATTTTTATTATTACAAGCTAATTAACTTTACTTGTTAGTTTGTCAGGGTCAAATCGTGTAATCCAATATTTCACATAACCACATACTGCCCTGCCCCAACGACGTGCCTGTTTCAGTGATGTTCAGAGCCAGCCCTGTATGAAATACGTCTTTGATACAAGTTTCTGTCGGATTACAATCCGATTAAAGTTTCCTAACCGCTTATTTCTAGAATCATGCTCAGATGTTTTTACGACAGCAGCTCGTACGAAAAGCATTGCAGTTGAAGCTCACCATAAATATGAGGTTAGCCGTTAGAGGCATTACTATCTGATATTTGACAACGATCACATTACGTCCAATAGATGCCGAACTTGCCGGTTCTTTCAAATACTGGCTACGGCTAACAAAAGTACAAAACTAGCTTTCAATATGAAAAGATGTTAGTTTTGGAATTATCTCACCATTAGTAGGTATGTACTTTATTTTAAAAACATTAATTTGGTTTTTACCATACCCACTACAAAATAGCTACTTTCGATGTATGCGCATAGCGACCTTTAATGAGTCATTTAACAGGTTGCAGGTGTGCGGAAAGTGTTTTACTTACCGCACTAGGGCGGTAAGTAAACGGTTGCCATATCAACTTTTGTTTATTCGCTCTATACGCCTTCCATTACTTATTTACGAACTTCACGGCATACTGTAGAAGTAAAGATGGCTACGCAAATGAACTGTCAATATTTTTTGAAATAGAAGTGAAATCAAAAGTAGGTATTTTGTAGTGGATATAGCAAAAATACCATATATATCTCGTTTTTACATACCTACTGTCATCACTCGTCGTAATATAGTCCATTACACATCTAGATATACAATCTACTATACCCGACTATTTTTCATTGTGAAAGCTAATTGTTTTGCCCTTTTGTTAGCCAAATAGGTTAGAAATAGGTGTACATACATAAAAAAAATACACGCCGAGTTGAGAACCTCCTTTTTTAATGTCGGTTAAAAATTAATGGCTTTTAATAATAACTATTTACGTAATGGAACATTTAAAAAACGATTGATTCAAGCACTTTATAGGTTCAGTGCTTTGCCCAGCTCTGGTCTTGCAAAAAGTGGAAGACAATGAATGCAATACCAAGCCCGATTTCTGCCCATCAGAAAATAGCGATTTTTGTGGTTACGGAATTTTACATAACAAAATACGGGGCGAATTCAGACCGGGCTGCTAGTAAAATATAAACCTTGCTGAATACAACAGAGAAGAATAATGTGGTGTTTCTGTGTTTTAGTGGCGTCTCTCATACAAGAGATACTATTTAATAAAATGCCTATGTACTTACGAATATTTCGGTTGTTGTAAGAAATATGGTTGCATAATATATTACCTGAAACAAAAGAAAACTCATATAAATACAATGTTTTTAGATATACATAAACCTATTATTTATATACAATACAGTAGGTACACATTACACAATAAATACATACAGGGTACTGAATTGCTTTGCGGGTAATAGGGATTTAACCCGTAAAATCAAACTTTTGCGATTTCCTGCTTCCCTAATTATTTTAGGAAAAATATCTTCGAATAAAAGTTTTAGAAAATAAAATTCTGCATCTAAATCATTAAACAAAATTAATTTTGCATGCTTTGTAATGGCAGAAATTTGATATGAAAATGTCAAAATTACCTTAAAAACTGATAGCGATAGCCATGGAACTTGAACAAAATGATGACGTTTTAGCTGTCAGAATAATTTCTAATCATTTTGTTCAAGTTCCATGGCTATCGCTATCTGTTTTTGAGGTAATTTTGGCATTTTCATATCAAATTTCTGCTGTTACAAAGCATGCAAAATTAATTTTGTTTAATGATTTAGATGCAGAATTTTATGTTCTAAAACTTTTATTCGAAGATATTTTTCCTAAAATAATTACGGAAGCAGGAAATCGCAAAAGTTTGATTTTACGGGTTAAATCCCTATTACCCGCAAAGCAATTCAGCACCCTTGTGTATAGAGAAGAAATTACTGAATAAACACGAAATGTATTTAGGGTATTTATCTAGAAATAATAAAATTGTATTAAATATAAAGCTGCAGGCCTTTACTGAGTGTGAACACGGCACATCTGATCTTTTTTACCGATAAATACATTTTAGAAAAATTAGAAAATATTAATTTGCCAGTGTTGCTTTGAGATTACAAATCCGATTACGAGTTTAAGTAGCAGTTCCAAATGTACTAATTAATTAGTTTGCCTATATGAGCCGATACACTAATGGCGTGGATTGGATGGCAGGACCTAAGTGTGAGATGATCCAAAGAAGAAACCAGGCACAGGTGAAGATTTCTTTATAGGATTAAAATACTGGTCTTGAAATTCAAGGCGCCACAGCAAAACTTATTAGAGTCCAGATTTAATTGTTCTTTAAAATAGGTCCTATGACACATCTAATTTAATCAGAAGTTTTTATATGAAATCATACAACTATAGTTCAATTTATTACTCTTAGAATGGTAGGGCTTGAGAATAGCCGAGAGTGTAGCGGCGCTGTTGTTTACATGGCGTTGCTATGGTTCCTCTATTACAAGTCCCCAGTTCCCGAGTTCTAGCCCGAGAGCTGGTAAAAGTGTCAATTGGATTTTCAATTTATTATTAAAAAAAAAAAAAAAAAATAATGAATTGAAAATATGAATTGGTGCTAGGCCCAAATAACCTTAGCTGTTGGTGGTCTTTAAAATACAATTTACAATTTTTACTCTTAGAATGGTACCGATACGTCATCAATGTATTGGCGTCAAACATCAAAAGGCCACATAAAAAGGGAAAAAAATAAAATAATGACTTTTTTTTTTCATTTTTTTCAGGAACCTTTTGCACACTACGCCAACGCCATTGGGTCAGGTAGGCGGCGTCCAGATAAATAGGCGTTTTCTGTCAATGACGTATCGGTATCATTCTTAAAGTAATCGGATTCTAATAAGATTCACCAGTTGTTCTGTCTACAGCAGCGTTTCTCAATTTTTTTAACTCGGCGACCCCCAAAACGCAAAAAAAACGCATAGCGACTCCCCTGCAAAAACTTACTCTCTGCTGACTTATTGTAGGTAATTTTTGAAAATATATATGTGTAGATTATTTTTAGAAACTTTGTGTCGTTTTTTTTTTGTATGGTATATTTTTATCTCCGCGACCCCCTCTGATACGTTACCGCGACCTCTCTGAGTCGTGACCTACTACAAGTTGATTTGTGGTAAGCCCACCCCTAGGAGCGCTAGTTATTACCGCACTATCATAATGTACTAAAAAAACATCAACAGCATGACAAATATTAGAGTGCCGTTTATCGGATGTATTACTATACTAATTTTCAACTTTTAAAGGCAACTACATATCTGTCTTTATAGGTTTAGTTATATATATGATGAAAAACTCTGGGAAAATGATCTGGGGGGAGTGTTCCTGAAAGGACTGATTGCTTTCTATGGAGACTCAGGACTGTTCGAAGACATACCCTAGCAATAAAACAACGAGTCTTCAGTCCACGTAATGCGCTATCAGACTTAAAACCTTAAAAACCAAGAGGTTTTTATCAGGTTCATTACGAACCTTCTCAAGAAGGCCTACGTGTAGGAGAGGCATAATAGGCCTTTGTAGACCAAAGTGCAACGGGACATTTTTCATGTATCCCCCCCACAATCTATCTATCTGATAATCTGTCATATGATGAAATCGATTGTTAAGATTTTGACAGCTCATCTCTGCTTGTATCAATAAACTTTATTTATTTAGAATATCATCAGTTCAATGAATCACTAACGGGTAACCCGATGAACTATAATAACTGCAAAGGGTAGATAGGTACTGTAGATCTACTAGGTACTAGGTAGGCACATATCAACAGTTTATACAGCCCTTTAGACAATTCACTATACTGTGTAGTAAGGTGTAAGTTTGCAAGAGTTGCAGTTTACTCGTGTATGAATGTATAAAGCCCGTTTAAGGCAATAAAATATGACAGAAGCTTCAATAACAATGTTGAGTGCCATTTTCTAGAAGAGAGTAGTTATGCAGTACTGATATACTAAGAAAGTATTCGTGTTTATCTAATTAATGAATCACTTACCCAAGGAATTTTCCCTGACAATCTTAAGACGTCCAAAGTAGTGCCCATTTTTAAAAATAAAGGAAAACCAGACGATGCTTCCTGTTATCGACCAATATCTGTACAATGCACGGTATCAAAAGTTTATGAACTAATTTATCTCAAACGTTTAATTAAGTTTCTGGACAAATTTAAGGTAATAAATAAAAATCAACACGGCTTTCGGACCGGTAAATCCACCGAAACTGCTATCTTTGAGGCCTATAGTTTTATACTTAACTCATTAAATCTTAAAAATTACACTGTCAGCTTATTTTTTGATTTGTCTAAAGCATTTGATCTGGTCGATCATAAAATCTTAATCTGTAAAATGGAACAGTATGGTATTAGAGGTATTCCATTAAAGTTCATTGAATCTTATTTAGCTAATCGACAACAGATAACTGTTCTTTACACTCAAAATAATACTGTAAAATCTAATAGAGCTCACGTATGCACAGGGGTTCCTCAAGGTTCTATATTAGGGCCTGTGCTTTTTACCATTTATATCAATGATCTACCTCAAAACCTGCCTGACTCGTTAAAGACGGTAATTTATGCCGACGACACGACCATCCTAATATCCGACAAATCTAAATGTGAATTAAAAACTATTGCTGATCTCGCGATTCAGAAAATAAATGAGTGGTGTGTTACTAATAAACTTAAACTTAACGCAAGTAAATCACAGTTCATAAACTTTTTGCCAAAAAATGTTGGTGTGTCAGAAAGTTTATTTTTGAAGGTTGAAAATAAATCTCTTCAGCAAGTTATGCATTCAAAATTCCTCGGCGTCAATATTGATTGTAAATTATCTTGGAATGAACATCTAAAATATCTTGCAACTAAGTTAAGCAAATCTTGCTATTTATTAAAACAACTACGTCCTACTTCTGACATTAAAACCCTTCTATTAGTTTACAATGCACATTTTTTATCCCATCTTTCTTATGGCATAATTTTTTGGGGCTCGTCCAACGTACATGACGTTTTCATATTGCAAAAAAGGGCTATTCGATACATGTGTGGTGTACCTTTGCGCACCCCTAGTCGACCATTATTCGCACGACTAAAAATTTTGCCAATTGCATCTTTGTATATTTTTAAATTGTTGACTTTTTTTAAAAAATATTTTAACCAATTTGATATATATTTTAACAATGACATCCATAGCTACAATACACGATCTGGCACTGATATCCACATACCATTTAATAGACTTAGTGTTACAAACAGTGGTCCACTTGCAATGGCCATTCGATTATATAATAATTTGCCGGTTAATATCCGCAATTCAAAAAAATTTAACTTAGCGGTGAGGCAATTATTACAAGACAAATTGTACTATAGCGTAAATGAGTATCTGGATGATAATTTGATTTCCTAATTTTTCTATATTTACTTGACTTGTCACATTCGATGTACTATGTTGACTACGTGATAAATAAATTTATTATTATTATTATTATAAAATTTAATCAAAATTTTTAGAGACATTTTCGAGAAAAAAAATATTTTTCAGTTTTTTAATTTCTTTTTTCCAATTTTTAGGCCTCTTCCACATTTGAGCTATAGGATCAATTTTGAGATTTCGCCTCGGCCCTTGACCGTCCTGAACACGTATGGAAAATTTGAGCAAAATCGATCCACTGGTTTGAGCTCTAGACGCGATCACAGACAGGCAGATTAGACGACACACATTTTTTTTAAAAAACCACTTTTTTGGAATCAAAAGGACTTGTAAATGTGTTAATTCACCAAAAATTCATAAGCGATTTTTTACACGATCACAAAACTTCCCTGCATAAAAACTCCGTATGGCTTAGGCCCTAGAAGGGAAAGTAAAATGGATCGTTCAGTTTCCAATTTGTGCTGGCAAACAGTTGAAATCGTGAGGATACCATTGTTTAAATTGCGTTTTCATGGATCATCTAATGCAGCAAAACAATTTTTTTAACAGAACCAATGTTTCAGATATTAGGTAGGTAGTAGTTTAGCTAAAGAACGAATTATCTCGAACTGTCTGTGATTTGTGTAGTGTTGCTGTCGAGACGACATTTTTAACTTCCCATTGGAAGTTATTGTAATGGGTCCGAAAATCGAAATCAAAATGTATAACACATTTTTATGTTTCAAGGTCACTACACATTTTTACACTATTTTTAGAAAGATGTCTGTGTGTGTGTATACGTACGTACGTATTTGTCCATTTCTTTCTAAGATGAAATCTCGAGAATGAAAAATGATATCGACTACGTTAGGGTGCCAATCGACGCGTATTAACGTACATATGATCTGAAAGAAATTTTTTCAAAATCGGTTCAGCCATAAGACTCCAAAAAAGTAGATTTTACACAATATCTCGCGAATAAAAAATTATATCGACTTCGTAAGGGTCGAGGCGTGTTAACGTCATTTTGGTCCGACATAAATTTTATTTTTCTGTGTAATATCTGATTTAATTATTATTATTAAATATTTATCAAACTGGGAAGTTCGTCGTGTGGACCTCAAAGGTCGCACTTTAGTCCTAATAAACGACCCACCTCACGGCTTGTTCTCATCTCCTTCGATCTCGTCTCGAAATTTGAGTCAGGAAAAATTGTTAATCTCGACTCGATTTTTCTCATTTCGTCTCAACGAAACGAGCAATATTGTTTGACTTCTTGATTTCGAAACAAGACATAAAATGACGAGTGACATGAGAATGAGAGAAAGAGATTGTACATTATACGTACGCTCTACAACTGAGGTCATCAGCGTCTGTTCAAGTGACATTACTCGACCCATTAAAATCTTTAACAATCGAAAATTGAAATCTGAAGATTAGATTTATTTTATTTATTGTAAATTATAGACGCGTCGACAGCTTAGGTCATTAGCGTCTTGATTACACTAAATGACAATACAAAACATCCATGACCGGAGGCTGGATTCGACAGTCTGACACAGAGGCCGCGACGCTAACCACTGGACCACACTGTCCTCTCTAAAGATTATAATGCAGATAATTCTTACATTCTAGAAACTTATTTTATAATGTAAAAAAATGTCACCAACTTCGACCACAAAAAATGTTCTCGTTTTAAACAGGCTTAAGATAAAGTGAGACGGCAAGGCGCGTCGGGAGTTAAACATAAGATAGAGTATATGCGTGTGTGTGTAGAGACCGAAGAACCACGTTTCCCAATCTCTTCTCAGTTTAATGTCCGCCTAGCGTCCCGACGCCGAACTGGGAATGACTGTCGTATTTGCACACCCCACCGCATCATCACCACCGCTATGTAGACGTAGAGGGTGCAAACTCACCGTACATTGTACCAGTCGTTTCTCTATAGTCTATGTGCATATCAATAACTGCAAGGCAAAGCGGCTATGTCGATTTTTGAGTCGAAGCTTCTTAACGTACGTTCGGGATAGGGACCTAATTCACAAAAAATGAAACGTCACGAACGTGGCGATGCAACGTATCTCATTGGCTGGACAGCGTGTATTGTTGCTATAGAAATTTAATACTCGAATTACAAATCAATATTAATAATTTATTATTTTTGTATTTGTAAAAATGTCTAGATAATTATTTATTACTATATCGATATTATTGAAAATTACATTTCTATTTAAATGTTTTCTTTTCAATTAGGTACTTATAATTTTTACAGCTTTGATAAATTCGATTTTATATACGAGTACAATGCGTCAGAAGCTTTGTCCCACGACACCTCATTACCTTTTTTAGTTTTTAGCGTTCCGTACTAAAAATGGAACACTAAATGGAATCACTTTGGTGGTCTGTGTATCACTGCAGGCATTTTTCTCAAAGTCCGTTTGAAATAGAAAGTTGAAATTTGGCATAGTTGTAGGAAGTAGTGGCCCAAGTACAGACGTGAAGTACGAAAAGCTGAATTTTGATTGAGGGGGGGGGGTGTAAGAAAAGATTTTTGAAGTGAAAACTTCCTTAGGCGCGTTAGGCATTCTTTGTCTAGGTAGTGAAATAAAGTGAACCGTTCGCATTCGCAACCCGACGGCTCAAATACGAACACGTATTTGTAGTATGCTGTTAATACACGTCCGGGTACTGACTGGTCACTCTCTTACAACTGTGCCCGGCTGACATACTTATATTATAAAAACGACACGCTACACAGTTGCACCCATAGCTAAGTAAGCAGCGTCTTTGCGTTATATGCATAGGAACCTCGGTTCGAAACCTGATGGCACCGTAGAATTTTTGACGTATTTTTTTCTAAATTCTACATGATATTTATTTATATATTTTTTAATTTTTGTTATATTCTTTCTTTGACAATAATTATATTTTTTTTGAAACAAGATGGAATTACCAATAAAAAAAATAAAAAATGGTGGAGCCTTTGGTGTAAAGATACGAAATGTTACAATTACCACAAAACACCAAACCATAACAAACACTCTCGACGTACGTTTCGCCAACCAAGTTGGCATCATCAGGAGATGATGCCAACTTGGTTGGCGAAACGTACGTCGAGAGTGTTTGTTATGGTTTGGTGTTTTGTGGTAATTGTAACATTTCGTAAGATGGAATTAATTAAAAATATAGTTTTAGTAATAAATTATTTTTAGTTCATAAATGCACTAATAGATGACACCAAAAATTAGAAAATCTGAAGTTTTCACTTCTGTTGTGTGGTCATAAGCACACACCCATTTTTTCAAAATCATTTTGCGGGGTATCAAACGAAAGTTTGTCAAAACGCGAGTTGAACTTTTTTAACTTTTTGTTACAGAACCATAAAATATACGACATAAATCACTTTTCCTTGTGACCACAAATGTAGGTACTCTAAACATAGAGCTAAACAGCAGCCATTTCCCAACGTGGAGATGTCGCGACACATTTATCTATTGCGAGATTCTTAAAACTTTCGGGAAATAAAAAGTAGATTCTAGCTTTCCCACTCGACTTCATCCGGGCAGGTTTTGGTTTGGCAGCGAAATAATCAAGAACAACATTTTTTTTTAAAGACCACCAACACCTAAGGTTATTTGGGCCTAGCACCAATTCATATTTTCTATTCATTATTTATCAAGAGCAACAAATCTCTATATTATATCATCTTACTGTACAGTGTATACTCTTAAAAGTTATAGTTAGCCAGAGTTCATCAATTTAGCTCGGTGATTGCGTACTGGATTTTCTACTTGTTTTACATTTTCGCTCACTTTTCATCCCCTTCTGTTCTACAGCCGTTGCGTAATAATATTATAGCCTATGCTACTTGTCAAGACGTATAGGTTTTTAGAATTTTTCAAATCGGTTAAGTGGTTCTCAAATTTTGAGGTTATATAGATACAAAATTCTTATTTTATCTGTGTACTAGCGGTCCCGTCCAGCTTCGCCCAGGTGCCAAGAATTTATGATTTGTTATCCCCCTCCCTGCGAAGCGAAGTAGGACTGGTGGTACTTATAATATTAGTAGGATTCCGCCTATATGTTAAAATTCTAAAGAATTTCAGTGTTACGTTTTGTTACTAGGTATTTCACAGGAATTACACCCCTCTCCCACGGAAAATTTATCAAAATAAAATATAGTCTCTATCACTCAGGGATAGTGTAGCTTTCTGAAAGAATTTTTAGAATCGGTTCAGTAGTTCCAGAGATTACCCCCTACATACAAACTCACAAAAAAGCTTTCCTCTTTATAATATTAGTATATAATATAGATTATATAGCATAAAAATGTTACGAAATGTTACAATTACCACAAAACACCAAACCATAACAAACACTCTCGACGTACGTTTCGCCAACCAAGTTGGCATCATCAGGAGATGATTTAATCATCTCCTGATGATACCAACTTGGTAGGCGAAACGTACGTCGAGAGTGTTTGTTATGGTTTGGTGTTTTGTGGTAATTGTAACATTTCGTATCTTTACACCAAAGGTTCCACCATTTTTTATTGATAAAAATGTTATACAGATGCTTTAGAATTTCACGATTGTCATTTAAAAACCTCCCATAAAACAAAGAATTTTTGCAAAGCGCGTGCATCAAAAGTTATGTATCGGATAATAGCGTTGGATATTTGATGCTTTACTGTATTTCTTTACATTGTAATACGTAAACGCGAACGGGACATTGCGCACACAATGCCGAGAACAATAAAGATAAAACTCGTCACTAACACTGAAGAGCAGAATGTTGGATGCAATATGGCGGCGGTACGACATTTTTGAACATCATTCAAAACAGTTTTTATTACCACAATCTGCTTATATTAATTCATTTACAGCAAACTTCTTATGCGAGTTCGGGCGGTTTCGCAAGTTAGCGTTAAATATTTAACGCTAACGGTGGAAACGAAAAACTAATTTAATAAGTATCTATATATATTATACCTATTTTATATTTCTGTACATGTCATTTTATAACATTTAGATGTAGATTTTGCGTAGGTGAGTTGAACTTCTGTAGTGTTAACAGCATAATCACTGCTTGCCGAATGGCGCCCATACATTTAATTTATTTTTTATAAATTATAGATACGTCGACAACTTAGGTCATTAGCGTCTTGATTACATTAAATATCAAAACGTACATAAAACTAAATGACATCACAAAACATTCATGAGCGGAGACGGGATTCGAGCCCACGACAGTCTGATCCAAAGGCCGCGACGCTAACCACTGTACCACACTGTCCTCAGGCGCCCATACAGTTCGGCCATCGTATAGCTTTGCTCACTTACAAACTAGCGTTCCAGATCGCTGACTAGAATCACTGTTTGGCCGAACGGAGAATTCGACCAGTTACAACTAGGGTTTCAGATCACTAACCTGAATCACTGTTTGCCGGATGTATGTAGATTTTGCGCAAATAAGTTTCACCTCTGCAATATACTTAGAATAAACTACACAGTCTTATAACAAAACTAAGATATAATTTTTTAGTAATGCATAAGAAGTTGCACTTTCTCCGAGTGTCGCAACACACAAATTTTTTAAGGTCACTATTAATAATTAGGAATATTTGGTCCTAATACCAATTCATATTTTCTGTTTATTATTTTTTCTATAGTTCTTTAATTGTGGGGACAGGTTGGTATAATAGCTGTTACCGTGCTGGCTCTGGGATCAGACTGCCATAGGTTTGAATCCCATTCCGCTCATGGATGTTTTGTGATGGCGTTTTAACTCGATGTAATTTGTTTATTAATACGCTAATTACTCTAGTTCTCGAGCGTCTATAATCTACAATAAATAAATTATAGTTAATTGAAAATCCAATTGATAATTTTACCAGTTGTAAGATTGGAACCTGGGAACTTGAGGTTTTGTAAGACAAGCCATAAAAAAGTCACATGAGTTCAACTGTTCTCAAACCCGACTAAGCCCTTAAATTTTACTGAAAAAAATGTAAAAACCTTCATATTATGTTATTTGAAATTTTAATTAGTAAACAAAGTTATGCTGAGTTATTTAATATCGAGTATATCTCCCTACAGCGAGCTATTAGAATTAACACAAAAAGTTGGTGTTACGTCAACGCTGTCGAAGTTGGGAAAAACAATATTTAGTATCGGGATTTTGCAGCCGGGAGGCTTTTGTGTTCGCACATTTAACGTCTGTCAGAGAAGTTTTCAAGTGAAGAATCTGCAGCAATATGGTACGTTCTTTGACTGCTCAGTATTTTCCACAAATGTACATAGATTAAAACTCGAAATGAATCATTCACGGGTCAACGGCTTCGCTGATGACTTTCCTCAGCTATTCGGGCTCAATACGTTTATCGATTCATGCCAGTCAAGTTTACTATCACAGAGGTTTCCAAACTGTGGTCTACGTTCATATAGGTAGACTAAATATTACGTGCACGGAGTGAAAATGAAGGGATAGCAGACAGATCGCATCCATTGTGGCAGAAATGGGAACTGAGCAACAACCTTTGTTTTATTATATACCCTAGCATTGGCATTGCCAAGTTGGGTAGGTTAAATTCCTAAGAATTTTGTATAAAAAAAATTGTGTATTGTGTATATTTTGGTATAAATTTATTTATTATTATTATTAAACATAAGTTAATATATCCTATGCATTTATATGTTCACTAGCTGCCCGGTCCGGCTTCGCCCGGGTGCCAATAATTTAAAGCCTATTTGGACAGTTAAATATGCAATAATCTGTTTTACCAAAATACACAAATACATGACGCGTAACTATGGAAACGTAGAACGCATAATCAATTCATGATCATTTGTCTCTCCAACACCATAAGTATTCACAGTAGTATTGATGCATATGGCTTGAATGCTCTCCCTCGGGAACAGTTTTCCGGGATAAAAAGTAGCCTATGTCCTTTGTCTGGCTTCAAGGAATCTATTTGCCAATTTTAGTTGAAATCAGTTCAGTGGTTAAGTCGTGAAGAGGTAACAAATAGACAGACAGACACACTTTCGCATTTATATGTTAGATTGGATGTGCTCTTTAAATGACCTACAGAGTATGTGCACAGCAGTGAAATGCACGGAATCCCTATATTATTAAACGAGTAAATCTTGTATATATGTTTCTATGTTTCTATGTATATATGTACCTATATAAATATTTTCTCGAAAACGGCTCTAACGATTTTGATCAAATTTACCGAAAAGGGGTTTCGGGGAGCAAAAAGTCGATTTAGCTAGGTCTCATCCCTGGAAAAATTCGTTTTCCTATCGATTTTATCATTTTTAAAAACGGTTTTTTGACCTGTCAAAACATTTTAATATGGTGAGTAGGCTTTGGAGAAAACAAACTACTTTCATTATTTATGTCAAAATATACTCTGACAGAATCTTTAATTTATTAAAAATAATCCATGAACTATTTGAAACGTAAAAAAATAACAACAATAAAAACTAAACATAATTATGTAAGTAGGTTTAACTAATATTTAAATAAATAGGTATGTTATTTTTATATTACCTATATAAAATATGTATAAGTACGTTTAATTAATGTAGTATGACGTATAATCTTACCTAGACCTTTTTTTCTCAAAAACGACTAACGATTTTGATGAAATTTACAGAATGGGGATTTTTCAGGACGAGAAATCGATCTAGGTAGGAATTTTGGTTCCAGAGGGGAGCAATTAAAAAAATGTGTTTTTTGCTTATTATAACTCGCTCAATTAAAGTCAGTTTGATTCGAAGTCTATTTCTACATAGATTTTGTATAATATATCACAAGATTTAAAACTGTAAATGAACACTAATATAAGAAGTGTCTTGCACAATATGTAAATAATGACAAAACGGCGCCGCGGGTCTGTGTAAAAACACATCGATTTTTGAAAACTATTGTTAAGATAAAGTTTTGCGTATCTAAAAATTGGCACGGCGGCCCAAAGGGTCGCACTTCTAGCGCCGCAGGCATGTATATCAAAACACATCGATTTTTAAAAACTATGGTGAAGATACATGCAAAAAAAGTTTTGCGCAGGTTATAGTCTGACATTTGTTATTAAAAGAATCGATTTTTGTGAGTTTTTAAGTAGGTATCTATGCAAAAAAAATATTTGAAATTTACTGGAAGTTGTTAAGATGACATCACAGAGAAAAAGTACTTCGATAAAGTTGATATTTGGTATCAATGCTTAAAAATGGATTGTTAAAATGGCAAGGGGCGAGCACAATTTCATCTGATTCGAACATTTTTACAAGATATTCAATCTATGAAAATCGGTTTTTGCGAGTTTTTCAGTCAACAAAACAATAACGGCGGTAGATTTGAAAATGGCGACCTAAATAATATTTACAGGAAAAAATACTTGATTCAAGTTGATACTTAGTTTTTACGCTTAAAAATAAACATAGGTAGTTAAAATATTTAACAGAAACAATTATTTTAAATTATGTTACAGAAATAAATTCGTTTCGGAATAATATTCTGAGAAAATAATATCTCACAGCATATTAAGTACTATTTTTATTGAACTCATCCGAGCAAAGCTCGGCACCCAGATATTGGTTTCTGAAATGTCTAAGATCAAAGTTGGAACAATTTAGATTTTCCACATTTAAAAAAAATTGACGTGGTACAATTTTATGGAATTACAAGCTGCCCCGTCCGACTTCGCCCAGAATGCAATACACTACTCACTCGCTTCGCTCGTTCGCTTGAATATTATAAATACACTACACTTGCTTCGCTCGTTCGCTTGAATATTATGAATACACTACTCACCCGCTTCGCTCGTTCGTTTGAATTTTATTAATACACTACTCATTCGCTTCGCTCGTTCGCCATATATGTATTTTTTAAAGCTTAATATAAAAATCACGATTAAAAATCAGGGGTTGATCGTATAAGGGTGAAAATTTAGAATTGTATGTATTTTTCAATGCTGAATCATGAAAAAATAAAAACAAAAAATTGTGTCCAAAAAAATAAAAAAAAAATTTTGGGGTGGCCGCCCTTAACATTTAGGGGTATGAAAAATAGATGTTGGCCGATTCTCAGACCTACCCGATAAGCACACAAAATTTTATCAAAATCGGTCCAGTCGTTTCGGAGGAGTTTGGCAACAAACACCGTGACACGGGAATTTTATATATTAGATTCTTCAATTATTATTTGCCAGTAAGTATTTCGAATAACGTTGCGAAAATACCTATACAAGTAAATAGTCAAATTCAAATAAGTTTTAGATTTTAAATGGCAAAAAATAACGTTTGACAAAAAAATTCATGAGAAGCTTTCATTTAAAAAAATGTACTAAAAAGTGAAAAATAATTTTCATACATCTGGGAGGTCTTATAACTAGTGCATAGTTACTTTGCTCAATTGACCGCTCCAAAGTGTTTAGTTTCCAGATGTATGAAAATTATTTTTACTTTTATTAAGTAGGTACCTACATTTTTTTAAATAAATGCTTTTCTTAAAATATTTCTTTTATTTTATTTTTTTGTCTTTAGAATGACGTCACATAGCTAATCTTATTTTACTCGTCAAATCCTTTCATTTGATAACCAAATCAAGTGGGTTGCAAAGAAAAAGGTCAAAGAATGACGTTACATAGCTCATCGTATTCTACTCGTAAATACCTTTCAATTGATACCCATATTAAGGGGGTTGTGAAGAAAAAGGTAATCCGCCATCTTGGGCGCGTTCGCCATATTGAATTTAGAACGATATTAGATATTATGTACTTATACTATATTGCATTATCACTGGACTTATACACGTATGCAAAATTTCGAAGCTCTGCTCAATTAGAATTGGTCGAAATTTTAATTGCAAGATATTTGTAGCAGACAGACATAGGTACAACAACTAAAGTTCAATAAAAGCTTTTAAAAACGATCAAGTGCAAATCGGACTTGCGTGATTACTGATTAGTGTTTCGTACCATTCAGATAATTATTCCATAAATGTTCTGGAACATGGAATTTGACATAAACAGTTTTGCCCATAAATATAATATTATCTAATTACTGTCATCTCTTAGTATACCGGCGGTAGTTAAGTATTTATCCTGTAAAAACGACTGATTAATTATCTTTTACTCTTCAATGTTACCGCAGCTTGTGACAGTTTTAGAATCGTTCATTTCAATGGCATACAAATCAACCAACAATCGCGAACAAAGACTATGTTTAAACATCGTCATGAAGTGAGTGAAGGCACACTATAATGCCTATACGACATTATTATACTGCAGGCTACAAGTCCTACTATATACTATCCTACCATCCTATCACTATAGCATGTCACCACAAAAAGAACATTGAAAGTTGATTAATATTTGCCAAAGCTGATGACACAGCAGACTATTCTGCACACTGATCTCTAATTAATGGATTACGAATTGACGTCTATAGTCTCTGCGTACAGCGCTTGAACCTGTTAGAAGTGGCAAAATGTGGGCAAGATGTACTGGCGAAGAATTAAGCTATGGGTGATATTATCAATGCATTGAAAGTTGATTAATATATTTTCCAAAGCTGATGTCACAGCAGACTACTTTGCACACTGATCTCTATTTAATGGATTGCGTATAGATTACAGCAACACCTGAAACCTATTAGAAATGGCGTATTGACGAAAGCATGTTATGCACATTGCACAGTACGCACACAGTGACCTTGAAGTACATCTACTTCCATATTATAATATGGGCATTAGCTCATTCTGGCCGCGCGCGATTAGTGCACAGGGAAGATAGGCGGCCTGGCGATGTAGGAGTATAATATACTTGACGAAATGTTACGCCTTTTGAAAGTAATGGAAGGTAACTGCGTTTTATAGCCTATGTACTGATATTACTATTCAAAGAATATATCATTAAAAAGTTATAGTGACGTGTTGATCAATAAATATTTGCTGAGTTTCATTGGCATCATAAAAATTATTATGAACTGAAAATGTAAACGTTCATTGAAGTAGGTGTATGTATTTGTAGTAAAAAGTTCTGTGGTAAAAAGGTAAAACCGCTTATGTCGAATTTTCAATATCTTTTCAACATAATATACATATTTAGGTACATTTTTACGGTTATGTTACATGTAGCAAAATGATAAAAACGGAACTCATGGTGAGACTCCGTTTTCCGTCAGTCTGTCTATAAGACAAAGTCTGTCACATGTCAATAACTAAACGGCTAGACGTAGGAAGTTGAAATTTGAGTAGATATAGTGATACTGATGTGTTCCTCAGATATTCCATGAGTTGTTTTGCAAAAAAATTGCATCCCTTGGCGCCTTGCGGTCAATAAAGTGAAAATTAAAAAAAATCATAGTAGTGCATACCGTTAGAAAGGGTTCACCTTGAAGATTTTTTTACTAATCTTTTTACCCGACTGCGCGACACGGCAAGGCTATGTTTATCGTTTGTATGTAAGTATACTATAAGTACGTATGTGGATTGTGGGATTCTTTATTCCCTCGTAGCATCCAAACGGCTGGATGGATTTTAATAAATGAGATGCCATTAGATTCATCTTAATCCCGAAAGTGACACAGGGTATATGACGTCATGGAAAATTCAATATGACTGACGCTAGACACCATTTTGTCAGAATTAAAAGTAATTTTCCTTCTATTTTATTTATTTATTGTAGATTATAGACGCGTCGACAACTCAGGTCATTAGCGTCTTCAATACAACAAATAACATATTTGTGTATTAAAATCCACCAGCCGGCATACACAAACCGATTGGTACGAGCTCGGGTCCCTGGGAGCGCTAATTCCCAAAGAACATTGGAATGCAATTGCGATAACAACTACATCCCAATTCCCAATGTCCCCCCTGGGGGGAATTTTCCTTCTAAATAGGTAGGTACATCGATATGGTTGTCAAAAGAAAGATCTCGTTGAGACAACTTTAAAAAACTAAAGTAGTAAATAAAAAATTAAATTAAAAAATCAAAAAGCGGAATGTGTCAAAAACGAACTAAAAAGATGGAAATAAGATCAAATGGTAATATGCAGTCAGACGCATATACATGTTAGTGATGTGCCGGATATCCGTATCCGATCCGTATCCGCGGATATCCGAGGGAAAAGAAAGATCCGTATCCGTATCCGTTAGTTTTTTGGCGGATCTTTTACGGATCTTTTACCTTATCAATTTTCAATTCATTGATAAAATTTTATATATATAGGTAATTAGGTAATAATGAAAAACAGTTAAATTCCATTCAGATTATTTTTTATTTTTTAATATCGTGGTCAATAACTTTTTCCCATAACAGATAGTCTCTTTCCAAAGGTCGATGTGCAATATTTAGTATTTACTGCCGCGTACTCTAAGAAAGTTAAGATCCGTATCCGTATCCGTATTCGCGGATCTTGAGACCAAATATCCGTATTCAGATCCGTATCCGCGGATATACATTTTTAACGATCCGGCACATCACTAATACATGTATAGTAACAATAATTGTTGAACAGAAATATCTTATGCCTCCGACTGCATGTTATCTTGTTTCCATCTTTTTAGTTCGCTTTTAACACGGGTTTTTCGATTTTTTAATTTATTTTTTTTTTTTTTGATAAATTTTTATAGGTTATTTTATAAAAAACTACCAAAACAAGTATATGTCTTCCCCTTATCTCTGAAAGTATATAGGTTTAAAATGTTGAAAAAAATAGGGATATGAATTAATTTGAGACCAAATATCCGTATTCAGATCCGTATCCGCGGATATACATTTTTAACGATCCGGCACATCACTAATACATGTATAGTAACAATAATTGTTGAACAGAAATATCTTATGCCTCCGACTGCATGTTATCTTGTTTCCATCTTTTTAGTTCGCTTTTAACACGGGTTTTTCGATTTTTTAATTTATTTTTTTTTTTTTGATAAATTTTTATAGGTTATTTTATAAAAAACTACCAAAACAAGTATATGTCTTCCCCTTATCTCTGAAAGTATATAGGTTTAAAATGTTGAAAAAAATAGGGATATGAATTAATTTGAGATCAAATATCCGTATTCAGATCCGTATCCGCGGATATACATTTTTAACGATCCGGCACATCACTAATACATGTATAGTAACAATAATTGTTGAACAGAAATATCTTATGCCTCCGACTGCATGTTATCTTGTTTCCATCTTTTTAGTTCGCTTTTAACACGGGTTTTTCGATTTTTTAATTTATTTTTTTTTTTTTTTTGATGAATTTTTATAGGTTATTTTATAAAAAACTACCAAAACAAGTATATGTCTTCCCCTTATCTCTGAAAGTATATAGGTTTAAAATGTTGAAAAAAATAGGGATATGAATTAATGACTGGCAATGATTACGGGAAAACAATTAGCGAACGTCGATTTTCATTAGTTTTTAAGCTGTAGCGCAGAACAGTTAATTTTAATAGATTACAGTCCTAAATACTGCTAAATTCTAATCAGCTAACTTCATATTATAATATCTACGAAGTTATAACTGATTATAGTATTGTAGGTAATACCTATCAAAATTAACTGTTTTGTCTTTGCGCTAAAGCTTAAAAGCTAATGAAAATCTGACATTCGCTGTAGTTTTTCCGTAATCTTTGCGCTAAAGAATTCTAGTCTGCTACGTATAGTTAGCAGGCTAGAATCCCTGTTTGCCGGACGGTATTCATACAATAGGTATACTAAATACGCCAATCGATGCCCGATGTATAAAACTTGCAGTCCGCATAATGAATTTCGCATGGAATCACTGTTTTCCGGACGGCGTTCATTCAGTTTGGCTGGCGAACCTATCCAAAAACTTTGATTCCAAATGCAGAACTATAACGTATTACGTAGGTATCGTAGCCAAGGATCATTGTTTGACGGACGGCGGACTGTATTATTTACTTAGGTACTTGTATTCCAGACTGAGGCCTGGATCATTAAATGAACTCAATGATTAAATTTTCATTAATGTTAAAATTCAACGTAAGCTGTTTTGTCTCTTGCCTACTGAACCTGCTCTATCTCATATATCACAAGAGTAGGTACTAACAGGTTTTCCGTATGATGGTCGTACGTGTTTAATGTTTGATATTGTTGCTTTTTATATTACGTAATATGAAAGGAAGTGTCTACTTGCTCCAAACACACGGTTGGTTAGTACCTACAGTAGATTTCTGAGTTAGTCCACGCGGAAGCACCATCCTCGTCTGAAAAACTATTCGATTTCAATTTTTTTGCAGAATCGTGTTCAGGATAAAGCACTCATCATAAAAATGCATGTTGGTGTCAGTAACCTAGTGCGATAGTACTTGAATCGACATTGCTTAAACAATTGAGAAACATTGATTTTTTTGTTCGGCAATATTTTTCAACACGTTAAAAATTTTCAATCTTTATGCTACACGTGAGTGCGAGAGAGACGGAACTAGCGCTCTGCTATATAGGCTTATAACCCATAACTATTTGCGTCTCTCTCGCACTCACGAGTAGCATAATAATCTCTGCGAATTAAAAAACAAGGGTGAAAAATGAAAAATTCATAGATTTTCTCCAATTGTAACGATTTGATATTGCATCGTTTAGTCATAATGCACCAACATCACATTTTTTTTTAAACTTTTGTTACATAAGTTATTAGGATATCGCTATGTATGCTAACCAACCGAATGTTCTAAAGAATTGATATTTTCGATACAAAATTCCCGTTGCGTCATCAACAAACAGAACTGTACAACGAGAAGATCGGTAGGTAATTACCAAATGAAGATGGAAACGTCAAGTGGTCGTTTTCTATATACGTAGTAATTTAGTATAGTAGCGGTACGTCCAATAATCATCCAGCATACACGCCACATTATATATGTTACGGGTATAGTTCACAAGGTGTACAGAGTCGACAATGCCCGAGCAATGTTAGCTTTGCAGATCGCTGCTCGGCAAAGTTCGCAGAAATTGTTGATTAGCGGGCATGGTCCAGTTTGATGTGAGAAATGTTGACATTGCCCATCCAGTGGCGGGCAATGTTTAGTTTTAATATAAATTAGCATGACTCCGGTTAATTTGACCAACCGCTTACATTGACGTCATTTTCGATTGTTTTGTCCGGTTAATATGACGAGCGTTCAATTATTATGACATTCGGTATTTGAAGAAAAAGGTGTTATTAAACTATAAGCAGGCGAGTCAAATTTGACACTGTCTTGCGAAAGAATTTGGGGTCATTAAACCGTTTGTTTGACATGCTCTTGTGTACATAATTTTCATCAAATGCTTATTATGTCGTCCGTTTAGTATGTCTAAATTGTCATTTCTCTTGCTTGTCAAACGGACTTCACTGTATTTGAAATTCTAACATGAAAACATATAAATAAAATCTTGTAACATTGCAAGTTTTTAACGAAATTTCGATAGACCGGTATCACACCGAATCATACAAAACTATCTTAATAGCTTTAGTCAAAGAAAAACTGTCTCGAACAGAATAAAAATACATTGATTTTTTCGGAGCAAATGAAGCGGCGCACACTGCATTAGTTATTTTGTCTGATACAGCTCTAGTGTCGATTAGTCAAAAACCCGACTGTCACTTCGTTTTATTTGAACTGGTTATCAGAAACTGTTCTGGGCAAACGGTGGCTTCTTTTGTCTTATAGGTTTATTAACAATCCTCAGGACAGGAGAAATTCTATTCGACACATACACATCCACACAGCGGTGCATCGTTTCGTCAGTAAGGTCGCAGGTATTTTCGTTAGTCATTCAATTACATTAATCCAATTCACCCTATAGAGTGCGTAAAGAAGTTTCACTTTAAAAAACGTATAAGTATCTTTTAGGCGAGACATCATTCATAGGTATATGCATTGTACATGGTTAATAATAAAAAAAATATTTTATTTTAACAATCCACATAAATACAGGGTGGCACATCTTAAAAATTGCAGTGAAACTCGTAAACGGCACAAACCATAAAAAAATGTTTTATACAAAAGTTATAGAGTGTCAAGGGGAACAGAAGACTGTAATATCAGATTTAACATAGGTGGTACTGTGAAGGTCAGGCGAAGGTCAGCTTCGATTTTTTTAATTGTGACAGTGCATTTTTATTTCAGAATACGATACAGTAAAATTAAGATGGACACGATTTCTAATATAAATACGATACAGTATTTAATAGTGAACAGTAAATTATTAAGGTACATATGAGCTAAAGATAATAAATATTTAGATATTTACAAATTAAATAGCAAATTCAATTTGTCAATTCGGTTCTTTTATGAATTGATTCAAAAAAAAAATAAAAAAAATTGTGTTTTAAAGACCACCAACAGCTAAGGTTATTTGGACCTAGCACCAATTCACATTTTCAATTCATTATTTTTTTTTTTTTTAATAATAAATTGAAAATCCATTTGACACTTTTACCAGCTCTCGAGCTAGAACCCGAGAACTGGGGAATTGAATTAAAGCCAAGAAGGCCGGTGCGTAATATCATCATGGCTATCTGCTATGCCATAATTTATCTAATTGCCGTTCATTTTGGCTGTTATTTAATTTCTAAATACATATCTCAATATTCATTAACTTTAGCTGATACGTACCTTAATAATTTACTGTTCACTATTAAATACTGTATCGTATCCTGGAATAAAAACGCACTGTTACAATTAAAAAATCGAAGCTGACCTTCTCCTGACCTTTACAGCACTACCTATGTTAAATTTGATATAACAGTCTTCTGTCCCCCTTGACACTATATAACTTTTGTATAAAACATTTTTTCATGGTTTGTATCGTTTACGAGATATTTCACTGCATTGTTTAAGATGTGCCACCCTGTATAATATAGGTACCGAAGCAACACTTGTCGCTCAGTTTCCATTTTTGCCACAATGAACGCGATCTGTCAGCTACCCCTACATTTTCCCTCCAAGCACATAGTCTATAAACACCACTTACGATGTCAGTGTGTCTTTTCTATAACCGGGATGTTAAGTCGCGCCTATACGTCCTCAGACATTACCTAGTATATCTACAGCAGTATAGATGAGACCCTTGTTTTCCGATATACTCCTGGGAATATCCGTTGTCAAGAAAGATGAAAATATGTATTAAAGATATTTTATTCGTTGCTCGCTTTCCGCCATCAAGCAGTCAACTAAACCTTGCGTATATTTCGCGTGTATTTATTTACAATTATTTACAATCATTTTGTTTGCCTATAGTTTTTGAAAATGCACTGTAAAAATAAATTGTTCGACACAAGTCGAACTAACTTGTAAATGTTATGTATCGTCTCTTCCCTCTGGAGGAGCAGTACATGTATCGTCGCTTCCTTCTGGAGGAACAGTACATGTATCGTCTCTTCCTCTGAAGGAACAGTGCATGTATCGTCCCAATTCCCTCTGGAGGAACAGTACATGTATCGTCCCTTCCCTCTGGAGGAACTATATTCATACACTCCACTCATACCATATCTCACATTTGAGCTATTATCGATTTTGCGATTTCGCCTCGAGATATATCTATACCCGTTCTGAACACGCATACAAAATTTGAGCAAATTCGACCCGGTGGATTACTTTCTAGATGACAGACGACGACAGACATTTTTTTAAACACTTTTTTGGGCTCATCAAAAACTCAAAATAGTATTTTGGCACGATTACAAGATTTCTCCTATACCTACTACTTCGTATATGGAACAGAAAAAATTGCCAAGCATGAAAAGTATCTATTATTATAAAAATACAAATTTTCAAAAAATCTGATATTGTTTGTTTGTCCCGTATGCCTTCCTATACCATTCATTCGATTGCGATGAAACTTTGGTGAGTTGTTGTGCGCCCGCCGGCGAAGGTTTCTGTAGGTTTATAAATTCCTAGCATCCGGACGAATCCGGGCAGGACCGCTAGTAAATTTTTATGATCGAATACTAAAGACATATTTAGGATGGCCTTCAAAAATTGGTAATTAGTATAGTAACCCATTCGATAGATGACACTATGACTATACTTACTACTATCCACTAGCGGTCCAAGCGGTTGGATACCTATTGTAGATAAAACTGGTGAAATCTCTTATTAGTTATTAGTAATTACTTGTATGTTAATAGCTGAAATGTTAACAAAGAATCTTACATTTTGATCACCAACGCACTTCAAATGTCCGATATACCACCATTTTGTTCCTGAATATTAGTGACGCTATTTGTATTTACACTTTTTAAAAAATAAAAAAAAAAACAATAATCACAAATCCACAATTATAACGAAACAAAAACCGACACTAATTGTTTATTCTTATCCCCAGTGAAAAGAAAAAAAATAGTACAATACTAGGTATATTTTTTATTACAGAAAAATATGTATTACAAAATAATAAATATATTAACAAAAGCCGAGAACGAGACAATTGAAAAAATCATATTTTAAAATTAATATAAAGTCTAGAATAAAAGTTCGCAATAACCTTTACTTACACCTACGTAACTAAACTATGTATATAAATTTATATAACTGACAGGGGTGCATTCAGTCAATCTATAGCTAATATAAAACCTATAATCTGTTTTTCCTGGCAGTTTTTTTCATAATTCGCACTTCTCGGTGAGCTAGAAGGTAGAAATGCGACTGAGTTTTCTGGGAATGGTGTGACAAAACTTCAAAAAGGTAGAAACATGGGGATTTTTTGTTGTCGTACAACCAAAAAGTCCCCATGCTTTTTCGAGTGTTTTTAACACTGCTAAATACAAACCTGTTGTAATTTTTACTAAATTCCACTCGGTTAACCTTAAATCGGCACTTATGAATAGTCTCCAAAATTTTGAAAATTGTTATTTTTTCTACATTTTTTTTTATTTTAATAATTAATGCTTCGGCCAAATCGTATACAATCTATACAAAGTTCAATAATATAAATACATAGTAGGCACCTACGTTACATTTAATATGTGTAAGTGAAGTGCCGGTTTTGTTAAATTAAGGCTAAGTTTCAGGTGGGGAACTTAAGTATTACAGTTTATTTATGATTCCAGTTTCTGTTATAAAATTAATTTTTTACTTCCCACCTCTACTATGGTAGGGAAGTAATGGATTCAGTCCGAAAAAAATATTTCGAGATTTTAACAGATTTTCACGTTTTGAGACCCTAGCAATCGTTTAAGATCATTTTCTGACTGATGTCTGTATGTGTGTGTGTGTGTATGTGTGTGTGTGTGTATGTGGTCAATTTTTCGCCTTCGATATCTTAAGAACGGAACAACATACGGGCATGCCGATTGTTCTATTGTGTTTATCAGCCTTTAACTTAGATCTGATTAGATTTTGAGTCAAATCGGTTCAGTGGATCCTGAGATATTCAAAAAAACGTCCTCAATGTCACGTATTAACATAGGTAAAAAAAAATATAAATGAATTCTAGATGTTATAATATGAAAAAAATGTAAATATTTTTTTTCTCTAAAATGTATAGTTTTCGAGAAAAAAAATATTTTACTAAAAAAAATAAAAATTGTACTTAAATCAAGGTAACCATGATTTTTGCTATATTAAGTTAGCCATCAGTAGATCACCAAACAAAAAAGAGGGGGCCATGCTTTTTTCAAAGAATAAAAATTAAATTGTGTTTTAAAGACCACCAACAGCTAAGGTTATTTGGACCTAGTCAAAAAATAAAAAAAAAAAAAAAAGTGTTTATTTTTTGCAAATATTTACTAGGTGGGAAGTATAGGACTGGTCATCAGTCGAATTTTTTTATGTTTTATTCGGTATTTTGTAATGTATCTTTTAAATTTTCAGGTATGATGTTGTTTAATCTGGATTGGAAGAAGTTTATGCAGTCGAGGATATGTTCAGTTGTAAGTCTCTCGTGGCAGGTATCGCAGTTTGGTAGTTTTCTTTTTTTTAAATGTAGCTATGTGTTATTCTGTTGTCGCCTGTTCTCAATCTAATTAATTGCTATTTTACGAAGTATTAGAAATACCTTGTATTTTTTTATGTCCGTCTTGTGACTTCATGTGTTTTAACGTGTTACGGATACTCAATGTGTAATTAAAAAAAAAATTAACCACACCTGAAGATAGCAACGCGTTGCTGAAACGCGTCGTGTTAAAACACAGGAAGTCACAAGACGGACGTCAAAAAAAAATACAAGGTATTTCTAAAACTTCATAATATTCATATAGTGACTTGGAGACCCAGCACTAAAAATGTATCATAATTAATGCTATTTCCTGCAGTAAGGGCTATAGGGGGTTTCCATCATTGTTTTTTCGAAATTCTAATCAACTTTTCGAATAATGAGATTATTTTATTATTTCAAATAAGCACCAGCTTCCTGGCGAAGTTATAGTCATAATATCACCTTGAAATATTCCGACATAAAAACGCGCGTCTTTTAAAACATTTTTTCCGGTATTTCGTCCACACAGTATGACAAGGACAACGGGCTTGAGAATAGCCGAGAGTGTAGCGACGCTGTTGTTTACATAGCGTTGCTACAAGTTCCTGGGTTCTAGCCCGAGAGCTGGTAAAAGTGTCAATTGGATTTTCAATTTATTATTAAAAAAATAAAATAATGAATTGAAAATATGAATTGGGGCTAGGCCCAAATAACCTTAGCTGTTGGTGGTCTTTAAAACACACACAATTGACAAGGACAACGTGCTAATTTGGATTCTCATATAAAATGAAAGTACATCACTCAATTGGAACAATCAAGTCAGCGCTATACGACCCCACGTTTAATACAAGACTTCAAGCTAGAAATGTACGGAAGGGACGGGGGAGTGGGTAACATCTATCGATAAAGCTCATTTCCAATCGCCACCCGCCCTTATTCTATTTAAATCACAGTAGCGGTCCCGTGAACATATATCTATACGTATAGGAAAAGTTTGTGTTTGTTTCAGGAACTATTGAACTGATTTAAAAAATTCTTTCACTGTTTAAAAGCCTATTTCTTCCCGAGTAACATAGGCTATACCTACGACAAAAGGGATATAAACAGGGAGCGAAAATGTAAAGCAAATAGGGAATCCCCCAAGGCCTACGCGATTTCTAAGCTAAATTGGTGTAACTACCTACCTTTCGCAGGGAGAGAATTTCTCGCGGGGGGATAATAAATTAACAATATAGTAATGTTAATTTATTATCCCCCCGCGAGAAAATCTCTCCCTGCGAAATGAAGTAAGATTTATTATCCCCCCCCCCGCGAGAATATCTCCCCCTGCGAAGCGAAGTCCGGCTTAAAATAACTTGGACATAGTTTGCATTAACGGAGTCCCAACCCTACGTTTTGACATTTGCATTAACGGTGTCACAACGCGCGAGAGACGAATTTTAGAATTGACATATCTTTTTTATTTGTGAACCGATTTAAATGAAACAAACACTAAATGTTAGCCCAAGCTTATTTCAATCATCACTGAAAACCACATCCAAATTGGTTCAGCTATGTTCTGTATTTTTTAAATTCTCATGTTTTGTGCGACATAAATGCCATTGTCGTCCTTTCAGTTAACTACTTCAGGTTTCTTAGCAGTAGTGTTATTATATCCTCGAGTTCAAATTCCACAGAAATCGACCATAAATGCTCCAAGTGGTAAAAACGCGAAGAACGTCACTGCATACAGAAAGAAAGAATACATACATCTATTACGTGCATGTGTGCGTGCGTTTATGTGTGTGTGTGCGCGAGTATGTCGAGTGTAAAGGGAGCAAGGCCCACTTGATTAATTCCACGTGATTTAGCACCAATCTCGTGAGTTCGAACCTCAACGACTTCGTTACACCCTGTGGGTGTGTGTGTGTGCAGTGCGTTCGCGCTTCTTCAATTTCTCCTGCTGTCGATTGTCGGCTCCCGAGTCAATGTCAGACTGCGTTCGCTATTGCACTGCAGAAACTAATCTCAAACGACGATATACTGCATTTCATGCAGTTTAGAAGGATGGTTTTTTTCTGCGAATTTTTCCTATACTAAAACCAAAAAGTGCTTACATTTTTTGCGAAAATTAAATAAACATTAATTGTCCTGGGTGGTAAATGGTATCAGCACGTACTACAAGCAAGACTTAATGGCGAAGTGAAAATTGAAGTAGCAGACTGGTTCGATTTGCCACCACTGTCGTCACTTGATGTTTTCAATGAACTCGAACCGCTATTGTTTTTGTCGCCGCCGCCGAATATCGATGAAGAATTTTTATCATTCGATGAGGACGAACTCTTGTTCAAACTCTTTCCGATGTTTTTCGACTGCGATTTGCTTGCAGGTTGTATTGTAAGACTAGGATTTAATTTCTGACCGCTGCCTGTATATATGTAAGTCTAACTCAATAAATCTTTTAAAAAAACGACGATATTCGTACATGACGACTTCCCTGAACCCATTTGCAGATTGTTGAAAAAAACGCACGTCAAGTCATCATATCAAATGTATACATAAGTTCTATCTGAGATCTCATTTCGAGCAATCCCTCTGATCAGTGTTGCCAAATTTAGGAAAATTGCTCGACTGATTTGAGGAAAAAGGAAAATATCAGTGTTGCCGTCTCGGCGAGAAATAGATTTTCTCGTTATCGTCTCCGTATTTAGAGACGAGAAATTTTGCAACAATCGTCTCGCTATTTTCTCAAGGTTGCCTTTTTCGTCTCGATAGCGAGAATTCTCTAAAAATCTCTTCTCGACAGTTCAAATTGGCATCTCTAGTAGACCACCAACTACCAGGGTGAAATTAAATTAAAATGTGTTTTAAAGACCACCAACAGCTAAGGTTATTTGGGCTTAGCACCACTTCATATTTTCAATCATTATTTTTTTTAATAATAAATTGAAAATCCAATTGACACTTTTACCAGCTCTCGGGCTAGAGCCCGGGAACTGGGGACTTGTAATAGAGGAACCATAGCAACGCCATGTAAACAACAGCTCGGCTATTCTCAAGCCCAACTACCAGGGTGATGTGAGTCTAGTACAGATGTGCGTACCTGAGATGACCTTCGTACTAAGTGTATAATATGACGCATTTCTACGGTGCCCGGCGGGCTCTGGGCCGGCGTAACTTCGCATGGAGTCGAGTGAGGACTATACGAAAGTGGCGTCATTCAAAAGCTAACCAACTACGCTACAATTAATATTCGGCAAAAATCATCGTGAACTTACTCTGTCTACATAATTCGTTCCACAATTTAACATCAGGGTCACCTACTCACATAAAACTGAGGTTCGTGTCCCCGACACGCATACAACTTACCCGATTTTTTGCTAATATCTAGAGGAATTTATCGAAAATCCTAAAAATTTAATAAACTTCGATCGAAGAAAGCGAGTCTATTTAAGACCTCCATAAATTAAAACATTCTAATACACGTTCATTATTAATTATAATCAGTAAGGACCTATATAATAATAGTATATTGTGTAACTAGTGTGCTAAATACATCTTTACACGCCAGGCGCGATATTTTCAGCACAAGTAGTAGGCGAGCACACACGAGCCTTGGCGAGTGTGCATCGTGAGCCGAATACTCGTATGCGGCTCGCAATGCACACTCGCCAAGGCTCGTGTGCGCTCGCCTACTACTCATGCTAAAAACATCGCGCCTGACGCATAAAGATTTAGCACACGCGTTGCAAACTATACTTTTTATATATCACATGCATGGTTTTAGACTTTAATTGAATAAAAAAACAGTCACATAATGGTTCATTATGAACTGTTTTTTCATTATAGAACTGAAAAGCGTTGCATAATGGATCATTATGTAACTAGTTATATAATGAACCATTATAGCACTGAAAAACGTTACATAATGGCCACTGGTCAATAAACGGCTATTTAAGATCCGCAAAACAGATACGAAAAAACACTAAAAGCGTGCATGTGTTATATAAAAATAGTCAGTACATCTTTACAAATGAAAAAAAAAACTCAACATCTGTAAAACTTGATCAAATTTCATAAATAGTTAACATCTTATCCATAATGATTTATTTTTCATACAAAAATAAAACATTCTTTTTCCGTGTGTAAATTTTATTGCGGCTGACAACTAACCACTATTTATATTGATTAATTAAGCGACAAAAAATGTAGTTAATGAATGTTTTACAAGTGAAAGATTTACACAAATGTACAAACGTTTTTGTGACGTGCCGGCTTAGCTGGATCTAACAAAACACGAGACAGTTTCTCGGGATATATATTTGAGTGTCAGACGTTTTTGCTGTTAAAAAGTCACAACAATGAACTGTTTACAAATGAATTGGTTATACAATTTATATATCTGTGGTCAAAAGGCAAAATCTTTATGACTATTTTTTCTGTACCTTTTTTTAATCGAATTTTATATAATAGAATGGCAGAATTTTATCATTTTACCATCACTCTACATATGTACCTCTATTATATGTTCAGTCAGAAACATATACTAACAACTCTTGATACTGTTGATTATCCTCATAACACAAGAAATTGCGGCAAAATTAAGAATACCATTTCTAAGGGTAAACATGATGAGCCATAACCATTATGGACTTTTTTATTTATAAATTTTTTAACTGAAAGATCATTTTTTTTAAAACCTTAAGTAAATATCTAATAAAAAAGACTTTTTACTCAATTGATGAATTTTTGAATGATCGGTGTGCAATGGTTGATTTCAATGTATAATAATAATTATATCGCAATTTTAATCGTTCTAAAATGACATGTTTCACATAGGAAGTTTGAACGTATTACGAAACGAATAAATTACTATTACTATTGTTTTATTTATTATTATTATTATTTTATACAATATATATTTGTAGTTCAAATGTGTAGCCAGTCGTCGATGCAAAATTCATGAAATAGACTTAAAATACTCTAATCTGGCATCCTAAATGACGTGGCAGTGCAGCATTAAGTATAGTGTAAGTACAATTTTATGTACTTACGTTTTAAATAAATAAAACACAATTATGTTGAATTGAAATAAATTCGCAATTATGTTTACTCAATATGGATCTTTGATTAATTCAAACCAAAATGTTTTACTTTTATAAACAACCTTCAATTTTCTAGCGGAGCTAAGAAAAAATAATTTGGGCAAAATCAAATCGAGAAAGCGTGTTAATATAACAAAAATGTTGCTACAATACAAATAAATATATTTAGTTCAATGCGTGATAATAACATGAACACTCAGTGGTTTTTATTTCTTGCAAAAATGATACAAAAATACTTAGTTGTACTGTAATGATAAAAATGTTCGTTTGCAATCCCTAGCCAACAAATTTCGATTCTACTCGTAAATCATATCATAGATATTGTCTCAGTTGATTTATTTTGAACTCATTTCTTTAAAATAAGCCACGGTTAACTGCACCAATATAAAAGCCAAAAACCACTTATAATAAAAACAATAATAATAAACTGTGCAAAGTAACTTGTGACAAATGAGTGACGGGTAAAGAAAATCACACATAGCGGCCAAACGCTCTTCGCACTACGCTATATACCTACACAGAATACATAATTATTTCCGACAGACACCGCCAGGAGAGAAGCGTTTAAAAGAAAGACTGATCCAGTTTTTTAATCGCTCAAACCACAGATCTCTATGATATGGATTGTGAATGGTGGCCATTGTGCGAAACCATGTACGTATATTTAAGTACTTGTGTGAAACTAACTTGTACAGTGTAGCCCATATACTTACACCTGATTTTAAAAGCACGGGCTCTTAAGTGTTGGGACAATAATTTATTAGAGTCTATCCGTCAGACCATGAGGAGCTCGTGATCTGTCTTGGAATAATTCACTAAATCTTCACCCCGCGAAAAACGCCATCGCACAAACACCCCTCTCCGCGTACGTTTTTGGGCAAATTCCCCTTCACTTCGCAAAAAAACTCCACATAGCACCAAAAGCCACGCGTACGTTTTTTAGGGAACTCCCCCTGCTGCACTCCCATCTTTTCACTCTGCAAGAAAAACGCCATCGCACCAGCGATTCCCCTGCAATCGTTGGCAAGTAAAATATGGAATAGTTGTAAAAAAACAAAAAACATTAATGGTGCCAACCGAAATCGAACCAGCGACTTTCTGCATACGAAGTAGACGCACTACCGGGTCATCTATGGAAGCTGTTTGATTTTTATGAAATACCAAGTAGTATATTAATCTGTAAACTGTTATAGATAGTTATGCAAAAGGTGCATCTTTTCTATGCCCCTCATGACGGGTGGACTCTTCTGTTGGGACATTAGGATTGTCCTTTTAACTTGTGCAGCCGCGTATTGGTACGGAATTTTGAGTGCGGGCTATTGGGACGTTGAGACTAACTGACATTAATTAAACTTTTGCAACGCCACATTGATGCTTTCCACTCCTTGCCCAAAACCAGTATATAAAAACATGTTTAAAATCCCTGTATTTAAACACAACAAAACTTTTTCTGACGCTTCGCTTTCAACTGACATCCATAGATTTTCTGGGTGACGAGTGTTCTCATTACTGAATGAGATGACTGATTGAAAAACAAGTAATGAGAACAATAATAGGTAGTGACACAACTGTTTGAAATAAGCGTAAATCAAAACAAATATATAAAAATAGTGTATTATTTTTAGTTCAGGAAACGTAACACATCATCACAGGAATGCTGTATAAAACTAAAGGCATTCAGTTTTGTATTTTTCTTTTTAAAATTAGATAAATACAGTTTGGAACTTTTTAAGCTTCCATACCCAAATGATCGAACCCTATTGTTCTTAGTAATCTGTCTGTCTCTATAAAAAAGAATCTTGACGGACAGATAGGCAAGCAGACCCTATAAGGGTTCCGTTTTTTTCATTCTGAGGTACGGAACTCTAAAAAAAGTAAAATTTTGGAAGATAACCATGTGGGGTGTCTAATGAATAAGAAATTTTATATTTATTTTTTCTTAGTCCAAAATGACGACGTTATGGGCTTACAAGTGGCCTATTTTGGGTCAATATAGTGCCCCTAACTCGCATCTGGAAATTATTTGACCTCGAAACATTAAATTTGGCAGATACGTAGTCTTCACGATTAGACAAATAAGTCCAGTAGTTTATATGATAAACGCTTCAGAAACTTGTGAGATATATAAATAGCTGCAAGTACGGAACCCCATGTATGTCTCGGGCGATTCTCATTTATTATGAGCAATAGAAAAAAAAGTTTTAAATAAAAGTTGGATTGGAATAAGAGCACTATTTTTTTAAGTAGCACCCCCTGTATATTTTTAGGTATCAAATGTGTGGAGGAAAGCGAACTCTATTCACATACCTAAAGATTTACAGGCTGTGCTACTTAAAAAAAAACTGACTTAAGGTAAGTTAAAGTTGTGCATTTTCCAACTATTGCCATTGACACCCTGTATAATTAAATTAAGCTCTGAAGTATCTGGAGGATGCTATGGACTAATATTTGACACGCAAAAATTGACTCAACTTGAAAAATGTGGTTGGTGTGTACCTATTTTAGTAGTAGATAACCAAAATGTAGAATTTTGCAGAAAAAGTTGAATATTTTGGTAACGTCGCAACCGGATTTAAAAAATGGCACTATTTTATGTAGGCTTCCGAATAGACAATGAGACGGTCTGAAAATAAACGGGGTGTTTAATTTATACAAGTCAGTTTTACCATGACTACACCATACACCTTGTTTAGCTAAAAATAATTTTAAAGTATATAGTGTTCTTATTCCAATCCAACTTTTATTTAAAACTTTTTTTCTAATGCTCATAATAAATGAGATATCGCCCGAGACATTCTTAGTAATTCACCCTGTATACCTACTTATAATATATTGGCATAGCATACCGACCCAGTTGGCCAACTGTCTTTTAGAAAGAATTGCGATCCTTTTCTATTTAAGTACATAATAAAATGTGTAAAAAGTTAGTTTCTTGCTCACTGACCCTAGAATTAACTTTTTTATTTAATACATACATTTAGAGAGAACCTCGCGGAATATAAATTTCACTTTTGATCTGATCCTCATTTCTTCTGGCCATAATGTTTTCTAATGTTAAGTAATGTACGTACACATACCTACATCATACCTTTTTCTATGATCTCTGAGTAAGTAGGTACAGTAGCCTCTCCTTTAAGTCGCAGCTTGTTAAATTTGCGATTATAGTCTTTCTCTTCCCATGCATCTTATTGTTTTCAACCGTTACGAGTCGCTACTTCTGCCAGATCGTAATAAGTGACGAAATATATATACAGCGGCATTCTGTGTAGAGACATGATAGAATTCATATATCGATCGTATTTATGAATTGAAATATATTATTTTCTTTAAAAACTGAATTCTTTTATTTATTGGTTTAATCATTGTACTTCTTACATAAGTTAAACTAATTAGTAACGCACTCTTTTTACTTCGAATCTAATAAAAGACATGTAGGCACATTTCGACAAAGACATTGACAGATGAAGGAATTATTTTCGAAAATCTATCAGATATTGTGTAATTTCGTTATTGTTAATTATTTATTTTTACTAGTGTCTTCGCAAGCGCAGTATCGAAGTCCAAGAATCCAAAAAAAAACGTTTTTTCAAACATAATGTAAAAGTTAATGTTTTTTTTCGAAAAACTCCTATATCTGTCTCAGGGGAGAAAATGTAAAATCCAGCTACGATAGGTTCTGTCTCGTGCCCTATGCTATAAGTGTGCAGCGTTTCAGTTTCCTAGGTTAACGGGGGCTTTCTGGAGAGCCTGAAAAGACAGACAGACATAGGTACATTAGGAAATATAATATATGTATTATGTACAGTGTCGTATAGCTAAGATCATTGGCGCCCTTGGCAAGATTGTGATTTAGCGCTCTTTACTTGAAAATAATCATATTCGTACATGTGAATTGAATTGTGAATTATAGACGCTCGACAACAGAGGTCATTTGCGTCTTATTCATACCGGTGATTTCGCTGATTGCGCTCTCGGGGTTAGAGTCCCTACACTGTAAAAAATGGATGTAAAAATACTTTGAAAGTTAAGGTAGAATTCGCTCGATTTTCTAAGTGATTTTACATTATTATTTATTTTTACACAGAAAACTTCATATCATAAAAACTTGGACTTTACTGTGAAGTTAAACAAATTTGTGATTTTTACATAAAGTAAATTAAAATTACATGATTTGTGTAATATTCCAAAAAAGTGTGTAAAAATGACAAAATAAAATGTATAGTTACATATATAAAATGGATAAATACAAAACAAATTAATGTAAAATTAGTAACCACGCATGCGCAATGTGTTTTTATGGAATCTACACGATGTGCAGGCGATACCTGTTTGCGACGCCATTGTCTCTTTGTGTACCTATTACCAGATTAATCGCTGGCTACAAATGGACCATCGATAATCTATGTAATCGGTCTTCTCATTTCTTAGTGTAGCGTGGGCCCCGGTTGCCAGGCCCTAGCTACGACGCTGATTATGTAGATAAAGTAGATAGCATTTATTAAGAAAAAGTGTCGATGAAATCACGAAAGTGGATACAATGGTCGAAACATTTATCGATCTTGAACCAATATTAAAGTGTATGTGAAATATGTTATACTTGAAAGTTGCAACAGCAGTGGTTGTGGTATTTTGCAGTAACGGACAAGTTTAAAAATATAGGGCTACGAAGGCTATTTTTAAAAGATATAAATATAAAATTGGTTTTATGTACCTCACAGAAACCGTCATGAAACACTTTTATATCGTCGGAAGAACGACGGGTACCCAGCTAGGCGAAAACGGTTGAACTCATATATTGTGGCGATAAAATCTACTAAAGATTGATTCACAAAGTAGTCAGATGAAGGGGAATGTCCATGAAAATGATTTAATATTGTAACAAAACTCGTTGGTAACTTTGGTAAATATTTTTATTTATCTATTCTTTCACAACAGTGACAACCGTTTACATGCTTTGGACAATTATTGTTCCTCACTTTATTTTCACTGTTCGCTTTTTGTCTATTTTCCGTTGGTCAGTTTTGCTTGACCGTTGGTCAGTTTTTGTTGACCAACACTTCGTCACTACTTGACCACTATGTGTCCACCATATGTCTGTGGTACGTATATTGTTCACTGGGTCCACTATATGTCTGTGGTGGTTGTATTTATTTGCCACCTGCAGATATCTTCCACACTGTCTGTCACTTTGCACCTGAAGATTATCTGCACTTAATCACTCGAAGATCTCGTCTGTCACTCGCAAATATCTTCCACACTGTTTGTCACTTGGTACTGGAAGATTATTTGCACTAGGTCACTCGAAGAACTTTTAACTCGCTGGTGGTATATTTATTTCCGGTTGCACTTTTCACGTCTACTCTCGTTGAGAATGTATACGCGACTCTGGTGTTTCATTCTTGCTCTTGCCTATATGAACTTTCCTGGTCATTTTATATCCATGGTGGCGGTTTTCTTATTGTTGTCAACCAGAATATTTCTTCGCGCTCAAGGCTGCGTGATCCATGTTAAGCCAACGAATCAAGGCTGTAACCAGCCTGCCCAGATTCATTACAATATAATGTTCATATTTAATGGCTTATATTTGGTATGTAATCCGACAAAATATATTATCGATTAAATATGAAACTAGAGACTGAAAATAACAACATCATATTTTCTTTATTACATTATACTCGTATATATCATAATATTATTAAGATCCCATCATAGGATTAATGCATATAATACTGAAAATCTTAATATTGTGCCTAGAGAACACGATATGAAAGAAATTTGTCATGAAAATTCCGAGAAATTTCGTGTAATCAAATAGCAGAATATAAACGAATGTACATAATACCTGTGTAATGCAGGCAGGCAGTACGAACCCAAATGAATTATAACGTTTGGAAAATCAATAGCCCTGCACGGCAGCAGTGCGATTGATTCATTTACTACGTGTTGACGCTCGTTTTTGTTTCCGTATCATAACTAGGGCCAAAAAGCAAAACGACTTATGTGCCATTTGTAGTAAAATAAGATAAATGTGCAGAAGAATAAATCGTTATGAAAATTATATCGTTTCTGCGTATGCGTCGATTTTCCCGAAAAAATAGAGCTCTTCCCATTTTCGTGTTTAACATCCTACCAAAATTTGGTTTTAATTCGCTTAGTCGTTTGACCGAAATCGTGCTGGCAGATCATTGAACCAAAAAGAACACTACTAAAATTTTATTATTGAATTTAACAGATAACAATATGATGAAAAACATCAAATCGGTAGCAGACTAATTGTATTTTTTTAATCATTTTTGGTTGTCAGTACCTATCTCGAATACGGCTCAACAGTACTGTCTTGATGAAATTTATACAGATTTTAGAGAAGTATAGCTATGACTTATTTACAATAATTATCCTCGTCTGCCTTACAATTTTTTGCATACCTGTCAGACCTCTCTCCAAATGGATAAATGTTCAATGACGTCTGCCAGGTATGCAAAAAAAATTTGCAAGGCAGACGATGATAATTGTAAATAATTGATACTTCTCTACATAATCTGTATAAATTTTATCAATTATTAAGCCGTATTCAAGATCGTATACTGACAACAAAATGATAAATTAGTCTGTTACTGATTTGATGTTTTTATCATATTATTATCTGTTCAATAATAAATAATATTTTGGTAGTATTGTCCAGTAGATTTTTGTACGGTCAGAACTAGATATTGTAGATCATAGACGCTAGACAACAGAGGTCCGTCAGAGCTTCAACTATAATGAAACTCTTCAGTGTTCATAGTTTCTCAGCCAATAATTTATGTCATTATAATTCTTAATATTTTTTCATAAATAAATAACTGTACTTTTTATCAATCAACATTTGCTCAATATTAATAAATATTTTTTTCATAGGACAAACAGACGAACATACTTTTTGCAAAAATATAGATCTTAAATATTTTAAAATAGTGAAAAGTTAATTTTGACCTAAATTAGTACCATTCTTCATCTGTGGAGTTTGAAATGGTAAAAAAAGGAAGTTTCTACATAAGCTGGTTTGCTTTAACGTTACATATCATTGTAATATAGTGGGTAGAGGAAAACAGAATAATTTTATATCATTAAAACGAAGCAAGAGAAAAGGTTTATCAAATATAATTAAATAATCAATAAGTCATAATGTATTGATTGGTATAAAGGCAATAGGTATTATACCTACCGACACAAACATTAATTTTTTGTCCTCTAACCCCTAAAAATAGCTGCTTTTCATGCATGTTTCGGTCGTAAATTGACCCATTTAAGGCCAGTGACGAGCCGGGCGGCAAAGTTATAGCGATTTTATTAATTTGATGTATCATTCGATGTTTTGACAATTTTGAGCATCCCTATTTTGTCGGCTGGGTTCTGCACAGCGACCCGAGTTCTCATTATTTACTATGTCAAGTTTTATGCAACAAACTGACTTAGTTATAAACGAATAAGCCAAAGTCAACAGAATACAGTTGAAAAGAACGTTAAAATAATGAAACAGTAAATATTGAAAGAGAGAGAGACAGAGAAAGCACGAGGCGCAGTTGTGTTCTTCCTACAGATTGCTTATATTTTTAGATGAAACATTCAACGCCGCTGTTTGCAAACATCAACACCAACCGTCTCTGTATGTGTATCCATGTCGGTATTTTTATAATCATTCATCGTTGATGGAAAACCGATTAACGCTCCAAAAAAAAATATCGTTAAAAATTGAATAATGTCAAATAAAATTTATCCACTTTTATATATTGGATTTTACACTTTATTTGTGAACTAGATGTCTCGCCCGGCTTCGCCCGGTTAAAGAGGGTAGACCCACTCTACACCTGGTTATCTATTAACTGTCGTAATCTCCGTTATTCGAGTTCTGCTACTGCATCATAGATGCATGGTGTCCTGTAGAATCTTATCGAAAAAGTTTATATTTACTATCATATTATAGGTATTATAAGGTTTTTTGAAAATTTTTTGCAGCAAATTTATCTATTTGAAAGAGTTTTATTTATATTAAACGTTTCGTCTTTTTGGGCATCATCAGTAATATTATTTTATAGTGAAATTATGATTTATGAACATTATTTGAACGATGTTGTTATTAGCATGGATTTTAGACAACTTGGATGTCTGTTATCAACAACGACCTGAAGAAAGTCCAAGTAAATGATATGAGGACCCAAAACCGAAATGTATGGCGAAAAATGACGAAGAGAGCCGACCCAAATGAAATGGGATAAGGCTAGGCAAAGAGAGAGAGAGAGAGTATTGATGTACCGTCGTCCTTTCCAATTCCGAAATCTCAGGATCCCGTTATTTTACGCGTGCTTCGAGATCGTGGTTACGTTTCTGTAAAACCGAGACTCACATCGAGAATGGAAATCGTAAATACATAGGTACAGGGGTCAATCATAATTATTACATTTGAATTTACCGCTCTATAATTAAACATTGTTCCTATTTCCAAAGAATAACTTTTTTTGTTTCTATTTCAATAACTAATAATATTTTGTTCAATAAATAATGATTAAATGATTAAAAAACCGGACAAGTGCGAGTTAGGCATATTATTTTCCTTTGAATTAATTTCCGCAAAAACTGCAAACAGCAAAAGCATAGCTATCGTTAACGATATAGATATGTAAGTTCATTTAAATCTGATCAAAATTTGTTTATGAATAATTCCACATAGAATTAGAAATTAATGATTTTCGGACTTTTTCCCTTACTTGTGCTATGAGACCTTCTTTCGTACCAAATTTCAAGATTCTAGCTCGTAGTTTTGATGAGTGAGTCACAAAATACGTGATTTTTTAAATATAATTACTGCATTGGGTTAGAAGGTTAAATTTTCTACAGGACTATGGAGTTGTAGACCTTAGTATTTGATATTAATTTCAACTTGATAACTCCAGCAGTTCCTGAGAAAAAGTGTCTTACGATAAGATAAGAGACAAGAGTACCTCTCTATATTTCAATAGTCTTGTACTAAAATTAATTTAAAAAAAAACCTGTAACATCGGAATTGACTTACCTACAAGTTCTGAAAAAATGAGAGCAAAAAAATAAATACTTTCGCAGAAAAAAAATTAAAAGTAGGTGATCAAAGATATACCTTGTTTTGGGGATACTTTGATCACCTGCTTATTTTCAATGGAATATTAAAGTTGCCCCTTTAAAAAATAGATACAAATTAAAAAAAAAATATTTTGACAAGAAAACCAATTTTTTATAAAGAGATTTTCAAAATGGGGTAAATTTGATCAAAGAAAATATGTTTGTTTTTATGAATATACGTTTATTAAAGTACAAATAAAATATGATACGTAACAAAAAAACATAAATAGTTAAAAAACTAAAATAACATTAATTATTTCAATTAGAAAACCTATTCTAAATCATAAAAAAACACGGTAGGTACCTGTAGGTACCTACCGTGTTTTTTATGATTTAGAATAGGTTTTCTAATTGAAATAATTAAGTTATTTTAGTTTTTTAACTATTTATGTTTTTTTGTTACGTATCATATTTTATTGATATTGAAATAAATGAGGTATAATATGTATATTATACCTCATTTATTTCAATATCTATTTCAAATTCATAATAACACTTGCCATTTAAATCCACTTCTTCAGTAGGATTCGGCAAAATTTGTAAAATATCAACTTCCGATATTACAGAAGTATCGTTATCAATCACTTTAAATTGTCTTTTATTTTTTTTTCGCAAACTTTTTAATCCCATAACAAGAATTTCTGGTGAAATCTCCAATATTTTGCAAACATATTTGTATATTTTCTTTCCGCGTCCAGATACAAATTTTACTAGAGCATACTGGCCAATTTCATAATTAATTTCGATCGTTTCTTGAATGGCATGCTCTTCTTCGATGACTGATAGGTTAAACTGATGATCAGTGTTATTTTCTTTAGAGGTTTCTTTTGAGACTGAGGCTACTTCATCGTCACCGCTAACTAATGTCGAAGCACCGTGATTGCTATTTACTGGTATCACTAGGGTGGAAAGAGGCTCACCGTCATCACTGCTGTCATTATTATCAAAAGTTTCTTCGTTATCATTAATCTGCACTGCTTTAGATATACTACAGCCAGGTGGAACGTCTAATCTTTTTTTCTTCCTTTGGGGACGAGGTGTATCTCCGAATCGTTGTTCTTTGAGCAAGGCTGTCAGCGCATTTTCTACCTCAGTCGTTGGGTTACCTTCTTCAGGTTCTTGTGGCAACCGCTTAAAAACTTGTTGTCGATCCAAAGGAAATATACCGGTGGCACGGAAACCGCTAATTAGGTTTCTCTTGATAGCAGAGATATCATCAATATTGTTATTGTTGTTGGATCGTGGAGTGACTGCATCCATCTTGTGAAGACTTTTTTTTAAAAGAGTAGGAAACATATCCTTAGGAACCGCATTTAGACGTATATTTTGTAATTTAAATTCTGTCAATGTAGCTCTCCATGCCTCTTTCATTGGCCTAAAGAAAGCTACATCTAAAGGCTGGCACAAATGGGTTGAATTAGGCACTAAGCATATAAAATCTATTTCATTTTCAGCACACAATTGCAAAACGTCTACATCAAGGTGAGATGATAAATTATCGCCTATTAATGCTTTTCTGCCATTTAAACGTTTGGCGTGAGGTAAGAAGCATGTCGTAAACCAATCGCGAAATGTGACAGCATCCATCCATCCACTTGATGTGCGATTATATCTTGTTCCTAAAGAACAACACGGCTTGTCACAAGTAGGAAGTCCACGCGGGCCATTTTCTTTCCAAGAGTCATACAAATGGAGGCTCTTGTACACTACATACGGTGGCAATAATGTCCCATCTGCTGACCCACAGATCATGATCGTCGTACAACTTTTTGAATGGTTCATCACTTTTTCGGGATATTTTACTCCTCTACGATAAATACCGCGTTTTTTTCCTGGATCGTCTGATAAATTTGACTCATCATAGTTAAAGATATTCATGTTTGGCAAATCTCTTAACACGATTTCTAAATTGTCGTAAAATTGATTCAGCGTTGCTCTTGAAACTGATGCTCTGGACCTTTTTATATTTGTAGCTACTCGTTGTCCGTATTCTTTGTGTCTGTTTAATAAACTATAGGTCCAATCGACTCCTGGTAAATTATTTTTAAAAATATTTATATTTTTCCCTCTTCGATCTAAGTAATATTTGGCCATCATTCTAACATCCATCATTGATAAAGGAAACCCCCAATCCGCACATTTGGCTGCTGATTTGAGTATAGCTGTCTCTTCATTGTGGGTAAAAATGGTAGGTCGACCTGGTCTACCCCCATGTTTGCCTTTAAATTTGTTATACAACGTTCCAAAAGGAATTTTAAATTGCCTCGAAGCTTCACGGATAGTAAGTGTGCCTTCCGCTATATTTTCTATTGCCTCTTCTAATTTTTCACTAAAATAATCACTGTATGACCTGCATCCAAGTAGGCGCTTGTGTTTGCGAGGCATATTTTCTAAAAAAAGAAAAAAATCACATATATTTCCAAATATCTAAAAAAAATTTTATAAAAATTAAGCCTGGGGCAACATTGATCAGGCGATCAATGTTACCCCTGAGGCTGATCAATGTTACCCCTTTATAAAAATACAATTATAGAAAAATAACCTAACAAAATATTAATGTACTAATGGGTGGATGGTGTCCCGAAATATATATTTGGCAACGCAGAAAATATGCAAAAGTATAAATATATGTACTTACTTGTGTAGTCACGAAGTTTGTCACTGTAAATTAATGTATACAAATATTTGCTGATAAATATTCACTCACTGTATCGACATTCGTGTGATTCATACCCTTCTCACTGCATATTAATGCTCACTGTGCTACCTTTTGCCGCGAACGTCAGCTGAGCGGTATGTTGGTTGCCTAATAATGGAAAACCATGTCGATTAAATTAAAACGGAAGTTTCGATCAAAGTATACCCAAGATTTAAAGTATCCCCAGTTTACGTAGATATATTTGTAATGTCCAAGTTGGATAAATCGTCATTTTTCCAGGTAGGTACACATTAACAATTAAAATTTAAAAATTCCTTAATGTCATACAAACAGTTTTTAATAAAAAACGACTTCAGTTTAGTCTTAAAAGTTTAAAACAATTAATTTCAGTTAAACTATTTGGCAGCAGGCAGACAAACAGACGAACGAACATCAAAGTGATCCTATAAGGGTTCCGTTTTTTTTTTTCATTCTGAGGTACGGAACTCTAAAAACGGTCAAATTCATTACAAACATGCCACTTTCATAAAAATTCGCGATCGGAACTGTCTCTAATCCCAAAAATATCAGCACTAAAATTTCAATTCATCTGGAAGTTGGTGTTCTTTTTCGACCTTTCAGCCTTTTTGTAGACTAAATAAATCACCCGCAGAGATACCGTTTGGATTTTTTCTGTAAGCTTAGGAGCATTATCTTTAAACATGCAAAATTTCAACTTGTTTGCTTTACATAAAAAGAACATTGTTTGAAAATGAAAAATCATTGCCAAATAGAATACTACAAATAGTACAATTTTTCTAAGGAACACTTTGGCAGTTGACTTTGTACAATAATGCATCGCTTAGCAAGCACTGCCAACACACGGCTTTTATAATCTACTGATGGCATTGATAAAATCTCAATAAAACTGAAATAAACAAGATTAAAAATAAAATTGGATACATCATGTTAACGTTATAAACGTATACCGAAATGAGTTGAGCTCAGCACTATCACATTCCTGTGCGTTCTATGTTATATATTATTAGGCAGATGCAGATGTCCTATTGCAGGGATGGCGAACCTATGGCACATATTTTTTTATTATTCCGTCGCGTGCCATAGATGGCACGCGACGGAATAATAAAAAAATATGTCGAAAAAATTTGACTATCATTTAAATAACGTTATATATTATGAAATCGACACGATACGTCGACGAAAATTTTATGGCACTCAATGGATTATCAAAATAATTTTTTCATCTACGTTCGAATAATTTTTGTGTCCACTAAATTTCTTGACGTGCTTGTTGACACGTCATGACTCATGGCCACATTAAACATTTTTTGAAAAAATATGGCACGTAGATGTAAAAAAGTTCACCATCCCTACCCTATTGCTCGGATGGTGAAACCTATAGACCGAGAGCTAGTGACAATATTTTTTGGTGTTATTTATTGAAGGTCTTATTTTTGTAACGATATTGAGGGAGGCATATTGAAGTGCCCTAAGTAAGGGATTTTGCTAGATAGCGGTATGGGAGGGATGCAGACCGCTCCCATGTAACAAAAAAAATGGTCACAATTATTATCGCTTCAAGGCTGAAATTGTTTGTATAGCTTGTCGGTGACCCAATAATGCCATTATAATATTTGTAGATCGATTGGTCAGTATTAAAGGGGTGGCAGATCACCCTAAACGTGTCATGTACCTGACGAAATTTATATTGTTAGTTCAAGATTCAAATTTTAATATGTTGTTACGGCGACTGTTTTAAGCATATACTTCAATTTGCAGAAAAAAATGTCGGTATTAACCCCCTCTCTTAGAGGTAAACTGTATCTCAATAAGAAAAAACGGAACCCTTATAGGATCACTCGTTTGTCCGGCTGGCTGGGTGGGTGTCCGTCAGTCAAGACCCATTTTCTCAGAAACAGATAGAGATATCAAGTTGAAATTTATACGAAATACTAAGGTCTACGGTCCTTAAAGGTGTAAAGAATTTAAGCTTCTAGGTCAACGCAATCAAAAGAAACTGTCATTTTGTCATCTCCTCAAAAACCTATAGGGTACTTCCCGTTGACCTAGAATCATGAAATTTGGCAAAAAGCAAGGTCTCGCAGTACAAGTAAAGGGAAAAATCCGAAAATTACGAAAAGTAAAAATTAAAGGGGATCCTATACCTATTTTGATATTCGCAAACTCACTCATCAAAAACCTAAAGGGTACTTCCCGTTGACCTAAAATCATGAAATTTAGCCAAAAGCAAGGTCTCACAGCACAAGTAAAGGGGAAAATTCGAAAATCATAAACAGTAAAAATTAAAGGGGGTCCTGTAGGTACCTATTTTGATTTTCGCAAAATCACACATCAAAACCTATAGGGTACCTACTTCCCGTTGACCTAGAATCATGAAATTTGGCAAAAAGCAAGGTCTCGCAGCACAAGTAAAGGAAATCCAAAATCACAAAAAGTAAAAATTAAAGGGGGTCCCCACACATAAAACGGAAAAACATTTTAAAGGCTGTATCTTTGGAACCGCAACATGTAGCCGGTTGAGATTTTCACAGAATATGTCTACCTTAATATAATTGTTGTAACGGTACGGTACCCTCGTAACGCGAGTTCCACACGCACTTGACCGCTTTTTTATTGTCCTGCGACCTTATACATCGTGTCCCAGATTGAGACATAGGGAAAATAACTTTAAGAATATTTACAACTTCGTAGTAAGCTATGGAGTATGGGCCATATGTATTCAATGTCTAAGAGAAAAAATAAATATGGCGCTATACACTCAGAATTTAATAGGCTTTCTAATTATCAAAAAAATATAAGGAGGTTCATTAGAAAAAATATTCTAGAAATCGCTGCTCTCGTAAAAGAAGGCAACTAGCACATATACGAGTAGTATTAAATATTAGTTTTTCGTTTTGCTTGATATTGACGGAGCTGGTGGGTGTATAATCTAAACTCACTCACCTTGTATATTACTATGCTTTATTTTTTAAAAAATCACATCTTTTACCCAATTTAAAATACATAGTAATTTGTATGCATACCGTCAAACCCCATTAAATTCAATACACGATATTTCACTAATAGATATTAAGTTTCCGTGCTCCGATTAATTCTATAATTTCATCATTACAGAAACTCGCCAAATATTCTTCGTTCTTTTTTTGCATACGAACCATGTTTTATAGAATTTATAGAATTATTACATAGTTATTTACTTATTATTTACAAATAAATATTGAATTGAATTTAAAATAGAGTACTAGCTGTTGTACCCTGATTTGTTCATTCTAAATCTCTTCTTTTTCCGAAAAAACATCGAACCTGTATTTTGTATTGTTTAAAAAGTTTAATATTTCACGCTGAAGCGATTTCATAGATATAAAATGTTCACCTCTTGGGATGCGAATATTGAAATTTCGTCGAACACGTATCTTTCAAATTTTTTTTTTTTATTAACAAAACGTAACTCTGCTATTCATTTGCATTTTAGCGTATTGGTAGAATTCTATAACTAATATTCTAAACACCACCAGCCCCGCTTCGCTTCGCAGGGGAAGAACTTCTCGCGGGGGAGGGAATAATAAATTATAAATTCTTATAGCATCCGGGCGAAGCCTGACGGGACCGCTAGTACTTTATAAAGACAAACACAAAATAAACAAGCATTTTGACGAAAGATCCCTCAGACGGGTAAAAAGTACTGTGTACTAATTGTTTGAATACTAAATGGTAGTGTAGGTACCTATACTTTCATCAAATTCGATTTAAGTCAGGGTTATCTGACGTCACTGAAAATTCAATTTTTTGTCTAAACTTTGAAGAAAATATCCAGAAAACCCACAAGAAAACTAAATTGCAGACAGAGATCAGCTACAATTTCTCATATTAGGTGCTATTAATTATTCCTAGTCACGTACGGTCTAGTTCAGGTATAAAAATTATTAATTAACTGAAGCTTTTATCTTCTACTAGCGGACCCGGTCCGGCTTCGCTCGGATGCTAAGAAAGCCCGGGTGCAATACACTACTCACTCGCTTCGCTCGTTCGTTTGCATTTTATTAATACAGTACTCACTCGCTTCGCTCGTTCGCTTGAATATTATAAATACACTACTCACTCGCTTCGCTCGTTCGCCATATATGTATTTTTTAAAGCTTAATATAAAAATCGCGATTAAAAATCAGGGGTTGATCGTATAAGGGTGAAAATTTAGAGTTGTATGTATTTTTCAATGCTGAATCATGAAAAAATTAAAACAAAAAATTTTGTCCAAAAAATAAAAAAAAAAAATTTGGGGTGGACCACCCTTAACATTTAGGGGGATGAAAAATAGATGTTGTCTGTGTCTCCACCCTACCCGATAAGCACACAAAATTTCATCAAAATCGGTCCAGCCGTTTCGGAGGAGTTCAATTACGTACACCGTGACAAAAATAGGGGTTGATCGTAGAGAGGTGAAAATTTAGGCTTGTATGTATTTGTGTATGCTGTATCATAAAATATTAAAAACAAAAAATTTTGTCCAAAAACTAAAAAAAAAAATTTTGGGGTGGACCACCCTTAACATTTAGGGGGATGAAAAATAGATGTTGGCCTATTCTCAGACCTACCCGATAAGCACACAAAATTTCATCAAAATCGGTCCAGCCGTTTCGGAGGAATTCAATAACGTACACCGTGACTATATATTAGACAGGGGTTGATCGTATAAGGGTGAAAATTTAGAGTTTTATGTATTTTTCAATGCTGAATCATGAAAAAATTAAAACAAAAAATTTTGTCCAAAAAATAAAAAAAAAAAAATTTGGGGTGGACCACCCTTAACATTTAGGGGGATGAAAAATAGATGTTGTCCGATTCTCAGACCTACCCGATAAGCGTACAAAATTTCATCAAAATCGGTCGAGCCGTTTCGGAGGCGTTCAATAACGTACACCGTGACACGAGAATTTTATATATTAGATAATATTTTGTGAACTGCAGGTAGACATCGACAAATTCATAGAGATAGAGAAAGGTATAGAGGGAGCGTAAACTGATGTTCTAGGCAGCAGAATTGAAGCCATGAGACGGAAGGGGGGAATGTGTGGCGGCCATCTTGACCCGAACCACATATAACAATGTTAGATGTAGTTTCATAAGTGTATTTAATTTTATTATAGTAACAAAATGTCATTTAATGCATAATACTTACAATGTACGCAAAAAGTAGTATTTTAGAACAAAATAAATTATCACTTATTATAATTAACCTTCCAAAAATAAGCAGCAATAAGAATTTTCAACAATTTATTCTATATTTTAAATTGTAAAAATGTTACACAGAGAACAGTGAAAAATACTTATATAGGAAATTTAAAATGTAGTGATGGCATTAAATTTTGTAGAATAGACGAACTGGATTTACAAAGTTGGAATCAAAAATCAATTTAAACAAATGAACATTATCCAAACAAAAACAGTAGCGCTTTACAGTTTACTATAGTATTCTGAAAAATACGTAATATTATACTTCATTATATCGTCTCTTAAATAATTTAAAATTATTTTAAGGTTTTTAATAACCCTGAAATAATATCAATTTATTATACTGCTGTCTTTTACTTTTTGACTGATCAGTTATATTTTTGACAATATAATGAAGTCGTATTATGACGTATTTTTCAGATATAGCTCTTATTAAATTTATAATATGATTTTCAAACGGGCTTTGATCATTTATGTGTGAATGTAAGCCTTTAAAAATTAGAGATGAGCATCGATGGTCGATGTTTTCAAAACATCGATGTTTCCATGTCGATGTTTTTGACATCGATGGTAAGGGAACGATGTTTTTCGTGCATCGATGTTAACCAGCGATGTTTTCGTACATTGATGTTTTATAAACGCGGAATTGCTAATTTTATTTTCAACACTTAAAGTTTTTAAGAACACTCTTAACTCTTTGTCTAAATAAATCTAGAGTAGCCTGTACACCGGCGGGCAAGACCAGTCGGTTAGGAGTGTTCTATAATCTATAGGATGTGTACGCAACTGTACCCGGTACAGTCGCGTACACATCCTACAATTACCTTTTTAAAATGTTTTTTTCCTAAAACATCGATGTTTTGCACCGAAATACATCGATGTTATGGTTCGATGTTAACATCGATGTTTTCTCATCGATGCTCATCCCTATTAAAAATATTGCAATCCATGTACTGTTTAAGCACGGACGATACTAAATATAATACCGAAAATTTTTTCTTTAAGTTTGGACCATCGCTCTCATGTAGCGCTTGTTTAATAATCTTTTCTGTAGTTTTACAGACATCGATTACATCTGGTGATGGGTAAATTAGACCTCCCATATCTTTAGAGCTAATAAACTGTAAATCGCTACTATTTTTGTTTGGGTATTGTTCTAGTACATTTAGACACTCTTCACAAAAAATTTGCTTTTTCAAATATCGCACAACAAAACCACAAATATAATATAATAATAATACTACATTTTTGCTATATTCTGTTAATTCTTGCGGTCTTGTAATATACATATGATCAGACTCTTGAATTGCTGGTATATTTTCATCAAGAATTCTATATTTGTTTGTAGACCGCTTTTTCGCGATGTCCGATTACTACAACCAAACGCACAACACGAGGGCATCGTAGAAATTATTTTTTTGGCGTCACAAACGTTAATAAAAAGTACAGTAGTCTTTTATATACTATAAAAGTTTCATAACACAAAAAAGAAACAGAATATTTTCAATATACATCAACTGGTAGACTTGAAACAGCACTGTTTTGGTTCGGGGAAAGATGGCTTCCAAATCTGACGTTTATTCCCCTCGTGGCTTCATGCTATTAGACATACCCTCCCTCCATCCTATTCTATACCTCTATGGATAAATTACAATAATACAGGTACCCATATAAAATGTACCTATATAAATGAAATTTTAAATATTGAAAGTTCAGTTTACTACGAGAAAGTGTACCTATCTACTCGCATAGTTAAATAATTTTAGTTTTATTTGTAGTGTTTTGAAAATTTGTGATTTAATATGTCTGCTTCAAACAAAGTAAACATTAAAAGCATCTTAGTTAAGCCGCTGTCACTCAGACAAATGGCAAAATTTAAAGTGTTGTCTGTGCTTCAAGAGTCAAAATTGGCAAAGAAGTCATTAGTACATTCCGGTGCGGATGAAAAAATAACGAATCTCGTCAGATTTATTGAATTAAGTGTGTCTTCTCTATCGTTACCGGAAGCGTTAAGTAGTGAAATGAAGAGCATTTTGTCAAAGTTCGTCAACGAATCTAATGAGTTTACAAAATTTGTAAATAATTTTGGCGAAAATCTATGGAGTTTAACTGATCCAGTCTGTCGGACGGCAACAGGATCTATCAATGGTAGATTAACTGTCGAAAAATATATTTTGGATAACGCATCGATAAATCCAATAACACGGTTTTTCTTTGCCAGCATTTTTTGTTGCACTGATAAAATCTCAGAGCTTCGGAACGTATGTGATAAAAAATCGGTACTGCTTACATTGTCAAAAACAGAAAATTTGCAACGTATTCATGCAAATTATTATGTTTTAATACAATTCTGGTTGAATTACGACTTTCAAACAAGGGCTACTGGAGATGGAGAACTTATGTTTATATATGAACTTATGCTTTTACATCCAAATACGTACTACGGGTACGATTGGTTTTGGGATCAATTAACGGGTGATCAAAAAACACATGTTGCTGAAACTGCGTGCTCGCCCGGTTACATAACTGACGTTGCATTTTATGTATTTAAAAATCTGAAGACTTCAGCTTTGGTAAAATTACTGAAAGAACATTCAGTGGGTCCCGGATTGTTGATTTACATCAATCGGAGATATTATTTACACCATTTGTTTCCGGAAGTCCTTAAAACTATGGCTGAAGAAGACTGTATAGGTACTGATGGTTATTTGTCAGTGATGAAAGACATCTGTATGACCTGTGATCCACTATCAAATGATTCTTATGAATTTTTACGAGGGTTATGGAACGCACGCACAAATCAATCATCAGAAGTGCTACGGAACGGTGGATGGCGACGAATAGTTTATTGTTTAATATCCGAGAAGCGATATGATACTGCCAGATTATTAATGAAAATTACTGGAATGGACAGCGATTTAATTCAAGAAATTGAAGCTTGTTTCAAGATCAGAATGGGTCGGAACACACTATTGAAGAAGTTTTGAATTTCATTAGGTAGATGCTGATATAGATAAAAAGAATATTTTAAATGTGGTCACAAAGTTAACTTGTTTATACTTGTACTTATTACGTTTTCAAAAACTATACCTTCACAAGACGCCAGTTGACATTTTCGTCAACAATGAGTTGACTGAAATTCATTCACTTATGTTGATGACTGAAGTTTATATCGTCATTAGATCTATTTTAGCGAAAATTTGAGATAAGCTTGTGATCCAGATGTAGACCAATATTTTAGACCCATATTTTTCAAAAATTGTTAACCTTAATGATATTGTATTTATTTTTTAAACTTATATTTATTGTATTCTGTGATATAAAAATATTATCTATATGTATTTTCTAATAAATAATAAGTTAAAAGTTCATGATAGTGATAGTTTCTGTTGAATCCGATCTTGAAAAATTTAAATCTATCAAAATGACTTTTTCTTGATCATTTTCAGATTTTTTCCCTGACTCTTTGTCTGTACATATATAGTATATACAGTCTGCCAGGCATAAATATATGGGCTTGTTTTGTCAATCAAATTAATTATTGAACGTATAAAGCTGAAAATGAAAAAAAATTGCTATACGTGAATATGCATTTTATTTACGGATTTTGTGATGGCAATTCTGTAGCTGCAGTGGCCGAATTTAGTCGGCGTTATTCTAATCGAATACAGCCAGACAGTCGTACATTCGTGAGAGTACATCGAAATTTTTGAACCAGGAAATCAATTTTAACAGTTACTCTAAGATCCGTGGCATTATTTTGTAAGACTTTGTTCGCTTCCCGTGCAGTTGTGTTAAGTTGGAGGAAGGTATAAAGACTAACTATTAAACAAAGTATTAATATTTAATTAATTATTTACAGGGATCTGTGTACACCTCCTTCAAGCAATAATTCTGCTATTGTACTTAACGTATCTGGTTTTAATAAATTTCTAATTATTAATTATTATTCCTGTGGGATTGTAACAAAATGTAATTACGTAAGAATTTTTAGAATCGTGAAACTCGAATAGCTCGTATTTATTTTTAGAGTGAATAAATAAACTAAACTAAATCAAACCTTCCTTAATAAACGGGCTATCTAACAAAAACATTTTTTTTCAAATCGGACTGGTAGTTCCTGAGATTAGCGCGGACAAACATACATACAAACTCTTCAGCTTTATATATTAATATCTAGATTCATATAGATAGACTAGCCGTTACCCGGGGCTTCGCCCACGTATATTTCGATTTATGATTTATTACCCTCCCCCCCGCCGAGAAATTCTCCTCCTGCGAGCCGGGCTGGTGGCGTTTATTCGCTCGAATTTTATAAATACATTACTCACTCGCTTTGCTCGTTCGCTCGACTTTTATTAATACATTATTTCTTATTTCTCACCTTCGTTATATAAGGATCTTCTGTGCAAAATTTCATGCTTCTACCTTCAAAAATGACGAACTTCCATACTGCAAACTTCCATCCCCTTTTTCACCCCCTTAGGGAATGAATTTTCAAAAAAACATTTCTTAGTGCTCACCTACGTTATATAAGAAACTCCTGTGCAAAATTTCATGCTTCTTACTTTAAAAATGAGGAACTTCCATACAAACTGTCATCCCCTATTTAGCCCCCTTAGGGGTTGAATTTCGAAAAATCCTTTCTTAGTGGGTGCTTACGTCACAAAAGAAACCTACTGTCCAAATTTCAAGTTTATATCTTCAGCGGTTTGACCTGGGCGTTGTCTGTCAGTCAATCAGTCAGTCAATAACGGAACTGTTTTATATACAGGGTGTCCTCAAAGACACTAAACACACGCTTACCACATGTTCCTGAGACCAAAATAAGCCGATTTAAGCAAACTTACCTTCTTACAAACTTGCTTAGTTTGGGCGCTATACGGCCCTGAAGTTACAATTTTGAAATCGTTTTTTTGTTATAAATTTAAAACGGCTTGTGCGATTTTGCTAAAATTTGGCACGTTGACATAGCTTTATGGAACAAAAAAACCCATGTTAAAATTATGATTAATATTAATCCATAGGCGTAGAAATCGGGTTTTTTAATATTTGAGCGTTTCAAATTTCTACGCCAATGGAAGAAAAGGGGTTTAAGTATAAAATTTAGAATCAGTAACTTATTTGCTACAAAAAAGCTACTTTTAATAAGACTAGATTACTCTCATGGTTTTTGAGAAATTTGTATTTTAATAATAAGGTAATCAATAAAAATACGTTGATAATAATAAGTTGATCAATAAACAAATAAGATAGCCATGCTTTTTTCTAAGAATAAAACTGGAGATAATGAAGAAGTCATGCACAGAGTAAATTAATTTTCTTCGTCGTATAAATCTTTGTATGCGTAAACATGGTGGACACTTTGACTACTTTTTATGACATATTTATTTATTTTTATTCATGTTTTAGTAACTTTACTTCATTTTGTAAAAATGACTGCCAATTATTAAAACGCAAATTTCTCAAAAACCATGAGAGTAATCGAGTCTTATTAAGAGTAGCTTTTTTGTAGCAAATAAGTTACTGAATCTAAATTTTATACTTGAACCCCTTTTCTTCCATTGGCGTAGAAATTTGAAAAGTTCAAATATTAAAAAACCCGAGTTCTACGCCTATGGATTAATATTAATCATAATTTTGATATGGGTTTTTTTGTTCCATAAAACTATGTCAACGTGCAAAATTTTAGCAAAATCGCACAAGCCGTTTTAAATTTATAACAAAAAAACGATTTCAAAATTGTAACTTCAGGGCCGTATAGCGCCCAAACTAAGCAATTTTGTAAGAAGGTAAGTTTGCTTAAATCGGCTTATTTTGGTCTCAGGAACATGTGGTAGGCATGTGTTTAGTGTCTTTGAGGACACCCTGTATATAGATAGATATCAGGAATGTTTATAAATTAGCTAGGTACCCGACGTCGCAGTTTTATATAAATCATAATATTATATTTTATCTCCACATTTCTGTAATAAAGAGAGAACATAAATGATAGAGTATTAAATTAGATCCTCGTGAACAACCTCTAGCGTTAAAATAAAGAGTGATTTGCAAATCAAGGATTGCCAAATCAGTTATATATTCAAAAAGTTTATTTTTTAATATTATTATGTATTCCGGCGAATGAAATTCATTCAACTTGTTGTTGACGACACTGCATTGGCGTAACTAGGAACTGTCTGATCAGTTTTTGTTGAGATAACTTATACGCCAGTAATTTTAGACATAATAATATTAGTAAAAAAAAAACTGTCTTTAAAAAGTTTTTTTTACTAATATTTTAATTTGTTCCTTTTAATTAGGCCCGTATTATTTATTCCATTGATTTATTCCCCTGGTAACTATTACTCGGAATAAATAGCGATAATTCAATTCACCAGACGTAGTTAAGTTTACTGCAGGTAAAAATCGTAAGAATAACTATTCTGTCCAATTTCAAGGGTATAAATATTTATTCGCCTAGTAAAATAGGGTGGGCACGGAATACACAAATTACTTTATGGCTTGGCGACATTTTCAGGTAAATTTTAATTCCATATCTTTGAGGTAAAGGCTCTTGTAAAATATAATAAATTTAAGAAATAAATTCAAATTAAATTAAAATAATGGCTGCCACACAAGGTTTTTCTACATAGTTAAATAAGAATTAATTTAAATATTATCTGAAGAAAATCTAAATTTAAATAATTTAAATAATAATCAGACCTTAATACAAAATTAAACATACGCTAAACTCAGAAACTGTCACGTGCGAACATGTAGGTGTAACCAATAAATTTAACCTGAAATATGTCACTATTCACCATTTTACATTTTCGATCGATGCGCCATCGGTCGGATCTTTGGTAAACGTGCTTTAGAACCAAAATATTTGACAAAATGTCCAAGGTGTATGGTATAAACTAAATTTGTATCTGAAGATACTATTCTATCGAATCAAATGCTTGGTGAATTGAAAGTTAATTTTATTCCAAGGAATAAATTTATTCTAAGATTAGTAACTTCTATTTTTAACAGTGTTTGGTGAATATGGGCCTTAGGGATTGAATTTCGAAAAATTCCTTCATATAGTAAGTGCTTATGTCACAAAAGAAACCTACTGTCAAACAGTTTCTATAGCTTTAGCGGTTTGACCTAGGCGTTAAATAGTCAAAAAAATCCTACTTCCTCGTTTGACCCCCTTAGAAACGATTGATTCATGTATTGTCATCGGGAATGCATATGTGTACCAAATTTTAAATCGAACGGATACGTGGAAGTTGTTCAAAATTGACTTGCAAGATTTGACCTTAACAAACAAACATACAAGCATTGCAAGTTAAATAAAACCTTGTAAAAACGACTCATATCTGCGGAATAATTCCCAGTTAGCTGAATTTTTTATATACCTTCGTTATGGTGTTTTAAAAAACGTGTAAAAAGTCCCCATAGATGCCAGATATTCGAGGTCCAAGTTCACGATTAACGGTTTTTTGCGAATTGATATTAAGTTTCCGTGCTCCGATTAATTCTATAATTTCATCATTACAGAAACTCGCCAAATATTCTTCGTTCTTTTTTTTGCATACGAACCATGTTTTATAGAATTTATAGAATTATTACATAGTTATTTACTTATTATTTACAAATAAATATTGAATTGAATTTAAAATAGAGTACTAGCTGTTGTACCCTGATTTGTTCATTCTAAATCTCTTCTTGTTCCGAAAAATCATCGAACCTGTATTTTGTATTGTTTAAAAAGTTTAATATTTCACGCTGAAGCGATTTCATAGATATAAAATGTTCACCTCTTGGGATGCGAATATCGAAATTTCGTCGAACACGTATCTTTCAAATTTTTTTTTTATTAACAAAACGTAACTCTGCTATTCTTTTGCATTTTAGCGTATTGGTGGAATTCTATAACTAATATTCTAAACACCACCAGCCCCGCTTCGCTTCGCAGGGGAAGAACTTCTCGCGGGGGAGGGAATAATAAATTATAAATTCTTATAGCATCCGGGCGAAGCCTGACGGGACCGCTAGTACTTTATAAAGACAAACACAAAATAAACAAGCATTTTGACGAAAGATCCCTCAGACGGGTAAAAAGTACTGTACTAATTGTTTGAATACTAAATGGTAGTGTAGGTACCTAACTTTCATCAAATTCGAGTTAAGTCAGTGTTATCTGACGTCACTGAAAATTCAATTTTTTGTCTAAACTTTGAAGAAAATATCCAGAAAACCCACAAGAAAACTAAATTGCAGACAGAGATCAGCTACAATTTCTCATATTAGGTGCTATTAATTATTCCTAGTCACGTACGGTCTAGTTCAGGTATAAAAATTATTAATTAACTGAAGCTTTTATCTTCTATAATATTTTGTGAACTGCAGGTAGACATCGACAAATTCATAGAGATAGAGAAAGGTATAGAGGGAGCGTAAACTGATGTTCTAGGCAGCAGAATTGAAGCCATGAGACGGAAGGGGGGAATTTGTGGCGGCCATCTTGACCCGAACCACATATAACAATGTTAGATGTAGTTTCATAAGTTTATTTAATTTTATTATAGTAACAAAATGTCATTTAATGCATAATACTTACAATGTACGCAAAAAGTAGTATTTTAGAACAAAATAAATTATCACTTATTATAATTAACTCTGTTTTTTACGTCCATCACTTATTATATTAATTTAATAAATTATTGGGTAATAAGGACCAGTTATATGTATAAATTATGTATTCTTTGCCAACGTTTCGTTGCGAATTTGCAACTTCTTCAAGGCTCTACAACAGTGAAGTACATACATAATTAATCTTTGAATTATAAAAGAAAACATTTTTTTAACCTTTAAAAATTTCTTACCAAATGGTCAATATTATACATTAATTGTCAAAATTTCTTGTTACTTATACTTGATGGTGAAAAATACATAATATATAATTGCCACATAATTCGATTATATTTCTTGTTACTTATTTTAAAACGGTATTGATTATTATACTGATATTGTGAAATCCGCGATCAAAATGACATTTCTATTTGTGAAAGAACTTATTTAAGTTGATGTAAAAGGTAAAACGCATCTAAGCCTTGTCTATATATGTATATATGTATAAGTAACAAGAAATTTTGACAATTAATGTATAATATTGACCATTTGGTAAGAAATTTTTAAAGGTTAAAAAAATGTTTTCTTTTATAATTCAAAGATTAATTATGTATGTACTTCACTGTTGTAGAGCCCTGAAGAAGTTGCAAATTCGCAACGAAACGTTGGCAAAGAATAAATAATTTATACATATAACTGGTCCTTATTACCCAATAATTTATTAAATTAATTATAATTAACCTTCCAAAAATAAGCAGCAATAAGAATTTTCAACAATTTATTCTATATTTCAAATTGTAAAAATGTTACACAGAGAACAGTGAAAAATACTTATATAGGAAATTTAAAATGTAGTGATGGCACTAAATTTTGTAGAATAGACGAACTGGATTTACAAAGTTGGAATCAAAAATCAATTTAAACAAATGAACATTATCCAAACAAAAACAGTAGCGCTTTACAGTTTACTATAGTATTCTGAAAAATACGTAATATTATACTTCATTATATCGTCTCTTAAATAAATTAAAATTATTTCAAGGTTTTTAATAACCCTGAAATAATATCAATTTATTATACTGCTGTCTTTTACTTTTTGACTGATCAGTTATATTTTTGACAATATAATGAAGTCGTATTATGACGTATTTTTCAGATATAGCTCTTATTAAATTTATAATATGATTTTCAAACGGGCTTTGATCATTTATGTGTGAATGTAAGCCTTTAAAAATTAGAGATGAGCATCGATGGTCGATGTTTTCAAAACATCGATGTTTCCATGTCGATGTTTTTGACATCGATGGTAAGGGAACGATGTTTTTCGTGCATCGATGTTAACCAGCGATGTTTTCGTACATTGATGTTTTATAAACGCGGAATTGCTAATTTTATTTTCAACACTTAAAATTTTTAAGAACACTCTTAACTCTTTGTCTAAATAAATCTAGAGTAGCCTGTACACCGGCGGGCAAGACCAGTCGGTTAGGAGTGTTCTATAATCTATAGGATGTGTACGCAACTGTACCCGGTACAGTCGCGTACACATCCTACAATTACTTTTTTAAAATGTTTTTTTCCTAAAACATCGATGTTTTGCACCGAAATACATCGATGTTATGGTTCGATGTTAACATCGATGTTTTCTCATCGATGCTCATCCCTATTAAAAATATTGCAATCCATGTACTGTTTAAGCACGGACGATACTAAATATAATACCGAAATTTTTTTCTTTAAGTTTGGACCATCGCTCTCATGTAGCGCTTGTTTAATAATCTTTTCTGTAGTTTTACAGACATCGATTACATCTGGTGATGGGTAAATTAGACCTCCCATATCTTTAGAGCTAATAAACTGTAAATCGCTACTATTTTTGTTTGGGTATTGTTCTAGTACATTTAGACACTCTTCACAAAAAATTTGCTTTTTTAAATATCGCACAACAAAACCACAAATATAATATAATAATAATACTACATTTTTGCTATATTCTGTTAATTCTTGCGGGCTTGTAATATACATATGATCAGACTCTTGAATTGCTGGTATATTTTCATCAAGAATTCTATATTTGTTTGTAGACCGCTTTTTCGCGATGTCCGATTACTACAACCAAACGCACAACACGAGGGCATCGTAGAAATTATTTTTTTGGCGTCACAAACGTTAATAAAAAGTACAGTAGTCTTTTATATACTATAAAAGTTTCATAACACAAAAAAGAAACAGAATATTTTCAATATCCATCAACTGGTAGACTTGAAACAGCACTGTTTTGGTTCGGGGAAAGATGGCTTCCAAATCTGACGTTTATTCCCCTCGTGGCTTCATGCTATTAGACATACCCTCCCTCCATCCTATTCTATACCTCTATGGACAAAATACAATAATACAGGTACCCATATAATATGTACCTATATAAATGAAATTTTAAATATTGAAAGTTCAGTTTACTACGAGAAAGTGTACCTATCTACTCGCATAGTTAAATAATTTTAGTTTAGTTTATAGTGTTTTGAAAATTTGTGATTTAATATGTCTGCTTCAAACAAAGTCAACATTAAAAGCATCTTAGTTAAGCCGCTGTCACTCAGACAAATGGCAAAATTTAAAGTGTTGTCTGTGCTTCAAGAGTCAAAATTGGCAAAGAAGTCTTTAGTACATTCCGGTGCGGATGAAAGAATGACGAATCTCGTCAGATTTATTGAATTAAGTGTGTCTTCTCTATCGTTACCGGAAGCGTTAAGTAGTGAAATGAAGAGCATTTTGTCAAAGTTCGTCAACGAATCTAATGAGTTTACAAAATTTGTAAACAATTTTGGCGAAAATCTATGGAGTTTAACTGATCCAGTCTGTCGGACGGCAACAGGATCTATTAATGGTAGATTAACTGTCGAAAAATATATTTTGGATGACGCATCGATAAATCCAATAACACGGTTTTTCTTTGCCAGCATTTTTTGTTGCACTGATAAAATCGCAGAGCTTCGGAACGTATGTGATAAAAAATCGGTACTGCTTACATTGTCAAAAACAGAAAATTTGCAACGTATTCATGCAAATTATTATGTTTTAATACAATTCTGGTTGAATTACGACTTTCAAACAAGGGCTACTGGAGATGGAGAACTTATGTTTATATATGAACTTATGCTTTTACATCCAAATACGTACTACGGGTACGATTGGTTTTGGGGTCAATTAACGGGTGATCAAAAAACACATGTTGCTGAAACTGCGTGCTCGCCCGGTTACATAACTGACGTTGCATTTTATGTATTTAAAAATCTGAAGACTTCAGATTTGGTAAAATTACTGAAAGAACATTCAGTGGGTCCCGGATTGTTGATTTACATCAATCGGAGATATTATTTACACCATTTGTTTCCGGAAGTCCTTAAAACTATGGCTGAAGAAGACTGTATAGGTACTGATGGATATTTGTCAGTGATGAAAGACATCTGTATGACCTGTGATCCACTATCAAATGATTCTTATGAATTTTTACGAGGGTTATGGAACGCACGCACAAATCAATCATCAGAAGTGCTACGGAACGGTGGATGGCGACGAATAGTTTATTGTTTAATATCCGAGAAGCGATATGATACTGCCAGATTATTAATGAAAATTACTGGAATGGACAGCGATTTAATTCAAGAAATTGAAGCTTGTTTCAAGATCAGAATGGGTCGGAACACACTATTGAAGAAGTTTTGAATTTCATTAGGTAGATGCTGATATTTTAAATGTGGTCACAAAGTTAACTTGTTTATATACTTGTACTTATTACGTTATCAAAAACTATACCTTCACAAGACGCCAGTTGACATTTTCGTCAACAATGAGTTGACTGAAATTCATTCACTTATGTTGATGACTGAAGTTTATATCGTCATTAGATCTATTTTAGACCCATATTTTTCAAAAATTGTTAACCTTAATGATATTGTATTTATTTTTTAAACTTATATTTATTGTATTCTGTGATATAAAAATATTATCTATATGTATTTTCTAATAAATAATAGTTAAAAGTTCATGATAGTGATATTTTCTGTTGAATCCGATCTTGAAAAATTTAAATGTATCAAAATGACTTTTTCTTGATCATTGTCAGATTTTTTCCCTGACTCTTTGTCTGTACATATATAGTATATACAGTCTGCCAGCCATAAATATATGGGCTTGTTTTGTCAATCAAATTAATTATTGAACGTATAAAGCTGAAAATGAAAAAAAATTGCTATACGTGAATATGCATTTTATTTACGGATTTTGTGATGGCAATTCTGTAGCTGCAGTGGCCGAATTTAGTCGGCGTTATTCTAATCGAATACAGCCAGACAGTCGTAAATTCGTGAGAGTACATCGAAATTTTTGAACCAGGAAATCAATTTTAACAGTTACTCTAAGATCCGTGGCATTATTTTGTAAGACTTTGTTCGCTTCCCGTGCAGTTGTGTTAAGTTGGAGGAAGGTATAAAGACTAACTATTAAACAAAGTATTAATATTTAATTAATTATTTACAGGGATCTGTGTATACCTCCTTCAAGCAATAATTCTGCTATTATTAAATCAGCTGTTTATATTATGCGCGTGCGCGTAACATTTTTTAAAGTACGTTTTCATCTACTAACTCGATGCTAATTATATCAGAAACTTGCATACCTACAGTTTATAATATTAGTATAGTATATTAGTGTAGATAGTAAAAAAATCCTACACTCAAGTTTTACCCCCTTTGGGGTTGAATTTTAAAAATTTGAATAAGCCTATAACCTTCCTCAATAACGGGCTATCTAAGAAAAAAAAATTTTTTTTAATTGGACTGGTAGTTCCTGGGATTAGCGCGTTCAAACCAACACACAAACAAACCAACTCCTCAGCTTTATTGTTATAATATACATACAGGGTGATTCATAATATGTGCGCAGGACTTCCGGATGTGATAGCTCGTTCAAAAATATGAAAAAAAGTTCCTATTAACATGGGTCCGCAAAAGCACCGTTTTCGAGATACAGGGTGTTAAAGTTGAAGAAAAAAATTTCGTTTTTTGCTTATATCTGAAGAACGGTTTGAGGTACAAAGTTAAGCTGCCGCACACATTTTCTACCTTACAATTGCTTTGTTTTTTTTTGTTACCAGTGGTGGAGATTTTGAAGGTGGTCTGTTTTGTTTGTGTAATTTTTTACTGACATTTTGTCAACTTATATAATCAAGTACGTAGGTGCTTAAAAAAAATCATGTTTTAAATCCTAAAATGCTCTTTCTCGGAAACGATTGACTGTAGCGCTTCAAGACAAGAGTACCTTTTTTGTGTAGAATATCCCGGGGGTTCCAAAACGCGTTTCAAAATTAATTTTTTTCCAGTGGCGTAGAAGTTAGGGGGAAAAATACCCTTCAATCCTTCAAAATCTCCACCACTGGTAACAAAAAAAAATTTTTCGTAAAAAAAAAACAAAACAATTTTAAGATACAAAATGTGTGCGGCAGCTTAACTTTGTACCTCAAACCGTTCTTCAGATATAAGCAAAAAACGAAATTTTTTCTTCAACTTTAACACCCTGTGTCTCGAAAACGGTGCTTTTGCGGATCCATGTTAATAGGAACTTTTTTCACATTTTTGAACGAGCTTCACACATCCTGAAGTCCTGCGCACATATTATGAATCACCTGTATACAGGGTGGACCAAGTTATAGTAGCAATAATTCACCATTCGATGGTTCATCGAAAAATAAGTAGACATGCATAATTTTATTTTTTTCCAAAACGCTTCCTAAGGGAGATACAGCCCTTCAAAGTCCAGTTTTAAAAATCAATATTGATCATAAATTATCTCAAATCCAAGTATCGCCTACTTTGTTGGTTATTTTCATAAGTTATTTATTTGTTTTTTTTTTAATTTAATTAATGAATTATTTATCTAAATTCGTCAAACAGTAAAAAATTGTTGTACAAGATTCCAGACCTATTATTTTCATAGGTGGCTATTTTAGAAGTGTTCTAAACTTTCAACTCTGATTATCTCGTAAACGAAGCCTCAAATCGAAATTTTGCAAGACTGACTCTTTTTTTCTAAATTGAACATAGAATTCGAAAAAAATGTTATTCTTTAAAAATATCCAGTGGCGCACAAAATAGGGCGGGAAAAGTGAAACAACCCCCCTGTATCTACGTTACTTGACAATTTTGACAAAAGTTACTTACGTCAAGTAATGAGTATCTATTGCATAAATACTTGTACCAAATTTGGTCAAAAACGCATTAATGACCTGAAAGTTAGGACAAAAAAAAGAATTTTAAAACTGAACTTTGAAGGGGTGTATCTCCCGTAGGAAGCGTTTTAGAAAAAAATAAAATTATGCATGTCGACTTATTTTTCGATGGACCATCGAATGGTGAATTATTGCTACTATAACCTGGTCCACCCTGTATAGTCCAATCAAATGGTCGAAAAAATAGGTCTGAAATTGCGTTAATTAGAAGTTTGATGAAATTTTAATTGTAGATAGGGGGTGCCACTAGAACACTCCAGCCAAGTTTCCCCCCTCGGATTCCGCAAGGGGTGCCCGCCATCTTGAATTTAAGGGATGAAATCATTTATCTTGGTAAATACTGCTTGTACGTGAAAAATTACTATTACCAAAATTTTTAAGGAGGATGTATACAACTTCTGTTTGGAAATTTTTTTGAAATTTCTTATTCAAAAGTTATAAATTCTCAAAAATGACACTGTTGAGGGTGGAAACGATTTTTTCGATTTTACAACAAAACGGTCAATCGGGGCGAAAAATGGTTATGACAAAAGTTGTAGCTTTTGAGTGTTTCTACAATATACATGTGTTCAACATTTTTTTTGCTTGCTTGGTGCGAATATAGAGGGCGCCAAAGGTCGACCGGCGCCAATATTTTTGAATTTTGCACGTAACAAATTAATTCAAGTCATCGCATTTTCACCAAATACTCATTGGGGGGTTTTCGGAGTCGCTGATTAGGAACCCATTATCAAATTTTCCAAAAACAAAATGGCGAATCCAATATGGCGGACGTCTCCCATTTAAATGCATCGCATTTTCACCAAATTCATCATCGCCATTTTGTTTTTTGAAAATTTGATAACGGATTCTTAATCAACGACCCCTAAAACCCTCTAATCATGTATTTGGTGAAAATGCGATGACTTGAATTAATTTTTTATGTGCAAAATTCAAAAATTTTCAAAAATATTGGCGCCGGTCGACTTTTGGCGCCCTCTATATTCGCACCAAGCAAGCAAAAAAATGTTGAACACGTATATTGTAGAGAAACTCAAAAGCTACAACTTTTGTTATAACCATTTTTCGCCCCGATTGACCGTTTTGTTGTAAAATCGAAAAAACCGTTTCCACCCCCAACAGTGTCATTTTTGAGAATTTATAACTTTTGAATAATAAGAAACTTCAAAAAAAATTTAAACAGAAGTTGTTGGATAGATCCTCCTTAACAATTTTTGTAATAGTTATTTTTAACGTACAAGCAGTATTTACCAAGATACATGATTTCATCCCTTAAATTCAAGATGGCGGCCACCCCTTGCGGAAAATTTCATCAAAATTCCAATTAACGCAATTTAAAAGTACCATTTGACTGGATTAATAAGGTAAACACTGCAGTTTTGTTATTGTTTATACATTCGATGACTTATGGGGATTTATGAGGATTTATGAAGATTTACGAGGATTTATAAGGATTTATTTGCCAAAAAGGATTTATGGTGTACACAATTTTGGGCAGATATTTACCCCTCGGTTTTTCGTTTTGCTTGATATTGACGGAACTGGTGGGTGTATAATCTAAACTCACCCACCTTGTATATTACTATGCTTTATTTTTTTTAAAATCACATCTTTTACCCAATTTAAAATACATAGTAATTTGTATACACACCGTCAAACCCCATTTAATTCAATACACGATATTTCACTAATAGATATTAAGTTTCCGTGCTCCGATTAATTCTATAATTTCATCATTACAGAAACTCGCCAAATATTCTTCGTTCTTTTTTTGCATACGAACCATGTTTTGTAGAATTTATAGAATTACTTTAATAAAATAATAAAACACAATAAATTCAGTTGAACAAAATATCAATGAAATAAGTGTTCTCAATATTAAATGTTGATTAATTCTCAATCAATTTTTTTTTGTTGTTATCTTAAACAAACTTCAATTTTTTAGCGTAACTAAGAAAATATAATTTTGACAAATTCATATCGAGAACGCGTGTTATTATAACAAACGAGTTTGCTATAATAGTTATTTACTTTTTTACAAATAAATATTGAATTGAATTTAAAAAAGAGTACGAGCTGTTGTACCCCGATTCGCACCATTTTGTTCATTCTAAATCTCTTCTTTTTCCGAAAAAACATCGAACCTGTATTTTTTATTGTTTAAAAAGTTTAATACACGCTAAGAAATAATTCGCTCTGGCAGTTAAACTATTTAGTACAAATAGGGACACTTAAGGAAATTTACTAAAGAAGTGAACATTTTTCAACTACAAAATTTCATCAAAACAGTGAATGACGATCACTGTATTAAATAAATTTACTTCATTATTATAACAAATAAGTCGTTCACTGCTCTAGTAAAAATAAAATTTGTCATAAGTTAGAATCTTATAACAACTGGCGTAAAATGAAAATACTGACCGAGTCAAAATGTTTAACTAACTCTGTAGAAATAGAAACACTGTATTAGTGATACTTTCCTACTGGAATAAAAATACATTATTAATTCACACAGTGAATTTTAATCACTGGATTTAGTATTTATTTTAACTGTTCCATTTAATATAACTTACTGTAGCGGATCAGCCTATACTAAAAACTTCTACTGCTGATTCTACAAGCCATTTTTTAGAAATAATTTTATATGAAACATGTATCTAATATCAATTTTTTGTATTTTCAAAAATGTTATGATTAATTATTAATCATGACATTTTTGAAAATACAAAAAAAAGATATTACATGTTTCATATAAAATTATTTCTATAAAATGACTTGATAGAATCATCAGTAGAAGTTTTTAATAGGCTAATCCGCTACAGTAAGTTATATTAAATGCCGATGTGCTTTCTTTCTGTACAATTATTGTACAGAAAGAAAGCAAATCGGCTTCTTTACAGTTCTGTAATGCAAGACTGCAGCTGATAAATATAATTCCACATAAAATTTTAATAAAACAACTTTTCCAATTATTTATAAAAATTTTTAATACTAGTTATCAATCATAATAATATAATATAATTTTCAATAAAAACTGAAAATAACAGCAGACAATTGGCAGGGGTTGTAACGTGAGGCTTAACTTTTGCAATGTTTCTTGGCTTGCGGCGATCCTTTTATTCAATGAACTGCTATCCTAAAAAATAAACAAGAAATAGTAAAATATTCTTGCCTCTTGGAAAATAAGACATATTATGTATAATAGCTAATAATTTAATTTACCGTTAAATGAAGCAGGAAACTCTCCTGTACTTCTAATTTGGACCGTCACCAGTTTTTTTTTAATTGATTTTTGTTATACATAGGTTTCGCACGTACTAGTTCCTATAAAAATCCAACGACATTGACAGCATCTACAAAAATAAAATTACATTGGATTTGAAAAAGGAATTATAATTAAGAATTAAATGAAACAATTTTTTTGTCGAAAATGTTTTTTCCAGCTTGCACAATTATAATCAAGTAATGAATTATGCTCATCGTTTGCTTCTAAATTTTTATTTAGCTTTTTTTTATAACTTGTACCATTTTTTTTATCATATTGCTGTAAAAACAGGCCATTCCGAAAATAATGTTAACTCTTTCCCTGGGTATAAGTAATTAAAACCCTTGAGTAACTGAAAAATATAAATTATCGTTGTCTGTCGTTACCTGTTTCCATTTTTTTATTATAAATATATAGTCTACAACTGATACGTAAGAAAAAAACATTTTCGATATTACTTTATTATAGTACCCCTATTACAAGTTGTAAACATAATATTATGCGTACTTACCAAAACAAAACACCTTTATTTATCTCACAGAATATTAATCTGTTAATATTATTAATTTCAATACCCGCTCTATCAGTTTAACACTAACATCGGATTAATAATGTCGGCAGTTGAATGGCGTCTGTAAAATTTATAATTTATATTGCGCAATGTCATGTAAACTAATAAATGATTCCATCGAGAAGCAATTTTTCTCAGTTTCTCTTAAAGCGATTTATATGACACTATCCTTTTCTTCAATCTTTTAATAAAAATAATCGGGTAAGTACAGTTTTACTAGAATAATCAACACTATTCACTAAACCGACGGATCTCCAGTGAATAAATTTAACAAAAGTAATACAATTAGAACGTTTTAACTGGGTTGTTAAACAATGTTTTAATTTTCACTGAAAATACTTAACAAAAACGAAACAAACGAAAAAAATCAACTATTCGAGTTAAAACAAAATCGACTAGCAGAGTATTTCTTGTTTCTCTATCTAACTCAAAGACCAATTCGGTAGTATAGTAATTAAATGTAACTGATCTAGCTAACGACGTCAGTTATTTTTTCTTCACTGTAGGTTTAAATCGTCATTAACTAAGTTGTTAACATTTTATCTAGAGGAGTTAATTTTTCAGCTATTCTAGTTAACATTTTGCAGTTAAAATAATTTCGTTCTGAAAGCGAATGCTTTTCTTAGCGTGTATTTCACGCTGAAGCGATTTCATAGATATAAAATGTTCACCACTTGGGATGCGAATATCGAAATTTCGTTGAACACGTATCTTTCAAATTTTGTTTATTAACAAAACGTATTAACTCTGCTATTCTTTTGCATTTTAGCGTATTGGGGGAATTCTATAACTAAATAGTCTAAACACCACCAGCTCGGCTTCGCTTCGCAGGGGAAGAACTTCTCGCGGGGGAGGGAATAATAAATTATAAATTCTTATAGCATCCAGGCGAAGCCTGACGGGACCGCTAGTACTTTATAAAGACAAACACAAAATAAACAAGCATTTGCGCACCTGAACGTCAGCTTTGCCCATGACCGATTTTCTCGCGTCAATGCCGGTTTTGACGAAAGATCCCTCAGACGGGTAAAAAGTACTGTGTACTAATTGTTTGAATACTAAATGGCAGTGTAGGTACCTAACTTTCATCAAATTCGAGTTAAGTCAGTGTTATCTGACGTCACTGAAAATTCAATTTTTTGTCTAAACTTTAAAGAAAATATCCAGAAAACCCACAAAAAAACTAAATTGCAGACAGAGATCAGCTACAATTTTTCATATTAGGTGCTATTAATTATTCCTAGTCACGTACGGTCTAGTTCGGGTATAAAAATTATTAATTAACTGAAGCTTTTATCTTCTATAATATTTTGTGAACTGCAGGTAGACATCGACAAATTCATAGAGATAGAGAAATATACCTCTATGGACAAATTACAATAATACAGGTACCCATATAATATGTACCTATATAAATGAAATTTTAAATATTGAAAGTTCAGTTTACTACGAGAAAGTGTACCTATCTACTCGCATAGTTAAATAATTTTAGTTTTGTTTGTAGTGTTTTGAAAATTTGTGATTTAATATGTCTGCTTCAAACAAAGTCAACATTAAAAGCATCTTAGTTAAGCCGCTGTCACTCAGACAAATGGCAAAATTTAAAGTGTTGTCTGTGCTTCAAGAGTCAAAGTTGTTAAAGAAGTCTTTAGTACATTCCGGTGCGGATGAAAGAATAACGAATCTCGTAAGATTTATTGAATTAAGTGTGTCTTCTCTATCGTTACCGGAAGCGTTAAGTAGTGAAATGAAGAGCATTTTGTCAAAGTTCGTCAACGAATCTAATGAGTTTACGAAATTTGTAAATAATTTTGGCGAAAATTTATGGAGTTTAACTGATCCAGTCTGTCGGACGGCAACAGGATCTATTAATGGTAGATTAACTGTCGAAAAATATATTTTGGATGACGCATCGATAAATCCAATAACACGGTTTTTCTTTGCCAGCATTTTTTGTTGCACTGATAAAATCGCAGAGCTTCGGAACGTATGTGATAAAAAATCGGTACTGCTTACATTGTCAAAAACAGAAAATTTGCAACGTATTCATGCAAATTATTATGTTTTAATACAATTCTGGTTGAATTACGACTTTCAAACAAGGGCTACTGGAGATGGAGAACTTATGTTTATATATGAACTTATGCTTTTACATCCAAACACATACTACGGGTACGATTGGTTTTGGGATCAATTAACGGGTGATCAAAAAACACATGTTGCTGAAACTGCGTGCTCGCCCGGTTACATAACTGACGTGGCATTTTATGTATTTAAAAATCTGAAGACTTCAGATTTGGTAAAATTACTGAAAGAACATTCAGTGGGTCCTGGATTGTTGATTTACATCAATCGGAGATATTATTTACACCATTTGTTTCCGGAAGTCCTTAAAACTATGGCTGAAGAAGACTGTATAGGTACTGATGGATATTTGTCAGTGATGAAAGACATCTGTATGACCTGTGATCCACTATCAGATGATTCTTATGAATTTTTACGAGGGTTATGGAACGCACGCACAAATCAATCTTCAGAAGTGCTACGGAACGGTGGATGGCGACGAATAGTTTATTGTTTAATATCCGAGAAGCGATATGATACTGCCAGATTATTAATGAAAATTACTGGAATGGACAGCGATTTAATTCAAGAAATTGAAGCTTGTTTCAAGATCAGAATGGGTCGGAACACACTATTGAAGAAGTTTTGAATTTCATTAGGTAGATGCTGATATAGATAAAAAGAATATTTTAAATGTGGTCACAAAGTTAACTTGTTTATACTTGTACTTATTACGTTTTCAAAAACTATACCTTCACAAGACGCCAGTTGACATTTTCGTCAACAATGAGTTGACTGAAATTCATTCACTTATGTTGATGACTGAAGTTTATATCGTCATTAGATCTATTTTAGCGAAAATTTTAGATAAGTTTGTGATCCAGATGTAGACCAGTATTTTAGACCCATATTTTTCAAAAATTGTTAACCTTAATGATATTGTATTTATTTTTTAAACTTATATTTATTGTATTCTGTGATATAAAAATATTATCTATATGTATTTTCTAATATATAATAGTTAAAAGTTCATGATAGTGATATTTTCTGTTGAATCCGATCTTGAAAAATTTAAATCTATCAAAAATCATTTTCAAATTTTTTCCCTGACTCTTTGTCTGTACATATATAGTATATACAGTCTGCCAGCCATAAATATATGGGCTTGTTTTGTCAATCAAATTAATTATTGGACGTATAAAGCTGAAAATGAAAAAAATTTGCTATACGTGAATATGCATTTTATTTACGGATTTTGTGATGGCAATTCTGTAGCTGCAGTGGCCGAATTTATTCGGCGTTATTCTAATAGAATACAGCCAGACTGTCGTACATTCGTGAGAGTACATCGAAATTTTTGAACCAGGAAATCAATTTTAACAGTTACTCTAAGATCCGTGGCATTATTTTGTAAGACTTTGTTCGCTTCCCGTGCAGTTGTGTTAAGTTGGAGGAAGGTATAAAGACTAACTATTAAACAAAGTATTAATATTTAATTAATTATTTACAGGGATCTGTGTATACCTCCTTCAAGCAATAATTCTGCTATTATTAAATCAGCTGTTTATATTATGCGCGTGCGCGTAACATTTTTTAAAGTACGTTTTCATCTACTAACTCGATGCTAATTATATCAGAAACTTGCATACCTACAGTTTATAATATTAGTATAGTATATTAGTGTAGATAGTAAAAAAATCCTACACTCAAGTTTTACCCCCTTTGGGGTTGAATTTTAAAAATTTGAATAAGCCTATAACCTTCCTCAATAACGGGCTATCTAAGAAAAAAAAATTTTTTTTAATTGGACTGGTAGTTCCTGGGATTAGCGCGTTCAAACCAACACACAAACAAACCAACTCCTCAGCTTTATTGTTATAATATACATACAGGGTGATTCATAATATGTGCGCAGGACTTCCGGATGTGATAGCTCGTTCAAAAATATGAAAAAAAGTTCCTATTAACATGGGTCCGCAAAAGACTAACTATTAAACAAAGTATTAATATTTAATTAATTATTTACAGGGATCTGTGTATACCTCCTTCAAGCAATAATTCTACTATTGTACTTAAAGTATCTGGTTTTAATAAATTTCTAATTATTGATTATTATTCCTGTGGGATTGTAATAAAATGTAATTATGTAAGAATTTTTAGAGAGAATAAATAAACTAAACTAAATCAAACCTTCCTTAATAAACGGGCTATCTAACAAAAACATTTTTTTTCAAATCGGACTGGTAGTTCTTGAGATTAGCGCGGACAAACATACATACAAACTCTTCAGCTTTATATATTAATATCTACATTCATATATAGATAGATAGATATCAGGAATGTTTATAAATTAGCTAGGTACCCGACGTCGCAGTTTTATATAAATCATAATATTATATTTTATCTCCACATTTTTGTAATAAAGAGAGAACCTAAATGATAGAGTATTAAATTAAATCCTCGTGAACAACCTCTAGCGTTAAAATAAAGAGTGATTTGCAAATCAAGGATTGCCAAATCAGTTATATATTCAAAAAGTTTATTTTTTAATATTATTATGTATTCCGGCGAATGAATTTCATTCAACTTGTCGTTGACGACACTGCATTGGCGTAATTAGGAACTGTTTGATCAGTTTTTGTTGAGATAACTTATACGCCAGTAATTTTAAACATAATAATTATAGTAAAAAAAACTGTCTTTAAAAAGTTTTTTTTACTAATATTTTAATTTGTTCCTTTTAATTAGGCCCGTATTATTTATTCCGTTGATTTATTCCCCTGGTAACTATTACTCGGAATAAATAGCGATAATTCAATTCACCAAACGTAGTTAAGTTTACTGCAGGTATAAATAATAACTATTCTGTCCAATTTCAAGGGTATAAATATTTATTCGCTTAGTAAAATAGGGTAGGCACGGAATGCACAAATTACTTTATGGCTTGTTGAATGTTGACCATTTCAGGTAAATTTTAATTCCATATCTTTCAGGTAAAGGCTTTTGTAAAATAAAATAAATTTAAGAAATAAATTAAAATTAAATTAAAAAAAAACTCGGGTCGCAGTGCCAAAACCCTGCCGACAATATAGTGTATTTGCTAATACTGGCATTGTGGCTTTATTATGTGAACTTAAATTTGTTTTTGGACAAAATAAAAAATTTAACCCCTTAATACATCCCTTAAAATAATATTTTTTTTCTTAATTTCAATATTTTTATCAATGCAACCACGGTACCAAATTAAATACACCCTTCAGTAAGTAAAGCACTATCCCCAACTAGTGTTTTCATAAAATTTGTAAGTCCGGTCCTGTCGGGCCGATTTTATTAAAATTTTAGCAGTACATTTTAATCGTTACTAAAGGGTTAAACTTCATTTTTGAAACGATTCTGAGAATTTTTTCGGCGTTTTTGGGCCCAAAAACATTTTTCAACCCCTAAAAACCACCCTTAAAATGGTCCGATTGGGCCCATTTTAAATAGGCTTCGTGCGGTGATGGATTTCAACGTGCCTACCAAATTTCGTCAAAATCAATTAACTCTTTCGAAAGTTATAGCCCGCACATATATATATATATATATATATATACATATATAAACAGACTTTTCCAAAAATGGTGCCAAAGTGTTCAGGAGGTTATGAAACGTCGAGAAATTTTGTTCCGACCCCTAGGTCCCGCCATCCGACCGACGCCAATAGTGTATGTGCCATATGGCAAATACACTAATAATGGCTGCCAACAAGGTTTTTCTACATAGTTAAATAAGAATTAATTTAAATATTATCTGAAGAAAACCTAAATTAGGGCCGACACGTCATATAAATAAATTTTTATAATAAATCTTGAAAAAATACTGATCGTTAATTTTATTTTCAATTTAAATAATAATCAGAGCTTAATACAAAATTAAACATACGCTAAACTCAGAAACTGTCACGTGCGAACATGTAGGTATAACCAATAAATTTAACCTGAAATCTGTCACTATTCACCATTTTACATTTTCGATCGATGTGCCATCGGTCGGATCTTTGGTAAACGTGCTTTAGAACCAAAATATTTAACAAAATGTCCAAGGCGTATGGTATAAACTAAATTTGTATCTGAAGTTACTATTCTATCGAATCAAATGCTTGGTGAGTTGAAAGTTAATTTTATTCCAAGGAATAAATTTATTCTAAGATTAGTAACTTCTATCTTTAACAGTGTTTGGTGAATATGGGCCTTAGGGATTGAATTTCGAAAAATTCCTTCATATAGTAGGTGCTTACGTCACAAAAGAAACCTACAGTCCAAAATCCAAGTTTCTAGCTTTAGCGGTTTGACCTAGGCGTTAAATAGTCAAAAAATCCTACTTCCTCGTTTGACCCCCTTAGGCCCGTATTCACCAAACACTGTTAAAGATAGAAGTTACTAACCTAAGAATAAATTTATTCCTTGGAATAAAATAAACTTTCTATTCACCAAGCAATTCATTCGATAGAATAGTAACTGCAGGTAAAAATTTACCATATACTATACACCTTGTAGATTTTGTCAAATATTTTGATTCTAAAGCACGTTTACCAAAGATCCGACCGATGGCGCATCGATCGAAAATGTAAAATGGTGAATATTGACATATTTTAGTGACAAAAGCCTGTACCTGTAAGATATGAAATTAATATTTACCTGAAAAGGTCGCCAAGCCATAAAGTAATTTATGCATTTCGTACACAGCCTATTTAGCTAGGCGAATAAATATTTATACCCTTGAAATTGGACAGAATAACTATTCTTACGATTTATACCTGCAGTAAACTTAACTATGTTTGGTGATTTAAGTTATCACTATTTATTCTGAGTGATAGTTGCCAGGGGAATAAATCAACGGGATAAATAACTAGCTAGGCTCCGTGAATACAGGCCTTAGAGATTGAATTTAATTCTAAAAACGATTGATTCATGTATTGTCATCGGGAATGCATATGTGTACCAAATTTTAAATCGAACGGATACGTGGAAGTTGTTCAAAATTGACTTGCAAGATTTGACCTAAACAAACAAACATACAAGCATTGCAAGTTAAATAAACGCTTGTAAAAACGACTCATATCTGCGGAATAATTCCCAGTTAGCTGAATTTTTTATATATCTTCGTTATTGTGTTTTAAAAAACGTGTAAAAAGTCCCCATCGATATCGTGCCGACGTTGCCAGATATTCGAGGTTCAAGTTCACGATTGACTGTTTTTTGCGAATTGCTCGGTTCTGTTCCATTTTTAGTAAAAAATGATTATTATCAATCTTGTAGATTATAATATATTCTACAACTTTTGTATAAACATTTTTTGTCTGCGATTCAGAGTTTTACTTATTTAAGTACCCGCGGCTTCCTTCCCTTTGATTTTTAATAACGGGATTATGCTGCTTCCCGATGGCTTAACATAATGATTTGTACTTTAATTTTAAGTTGAACTTTAGGTTAACGATTAGTAATAATTTTATCGAAATTAGCGCAATAGTTCTCTAGTTAGGTATAAGCAACCAAACATACAAATCAACAGCAGTGAAACAGGCAGACAGACACAATTTTTTTTTCGAAAATACGATATTTATACTTGACATCAATTATATAAAGACCATTCGTAAAGTAATTTTGTAAAAAAAAATTACAAGGGTTGTGAGAGTGCGGATTAAGTACGAGTATACCTTATAACGCATACCGTATAACGCACTCTGTTAATATGTAGTTGGCATCAGTGTTGCCAACTTAGTGGGATTCCCACTAGATCTGGTGGAATCAGCCACCTACTTAGTGACTAAAATTTGTCATCTAGTGGCAGTGGGATTTCTGGTGGTATTGTGAAATTTTCTGGTGAGATCTGGTGATATTGGAGTATTTTCAATTATTCGTAATTAAAATTGGTGTTAAAATTTTGAATATTTGAATTTCTTATGTTCGTTTGGTAACACTGAAATTTGAAACTAATGACCATTAATAATAATAATAATATATATTTATTCCATCAAGAACCTATTACAGTTATTGGAAACGTCAGAATACAAAAATCACACAGTATTAAAAAAATCCTCTTGTGAGTAAAAACAGCCATCATACAAAAATCTTTTTAGAGTTCTTAAAGAGACGCGACAACTGAGTACTAACAACTTGAAATTCAATCAAGAAATAATGTAATATTGTTTAAGCAATTTTTTTTCTGATTTTTTATAAGTAAAAAATTAGTCACCTTCAAGGAATTTCAATACACAATTTATGACAAATGTACCATCAATATTATGGATCTGGAAAGAAAAATAATGTATTTTTATATAGAAATTGGGACTTGAAACATTATGTTCAAGAAATGTTAATAATTATTTAGAAATTTTTAATTTGTCAGTTTTAGTGGTTTTCAATCTGTCATCTGCGGTGGGAGCCACTTTTGATAGTTGGCAACACTGGTTGGCATATTTTTAATTTTTTTTACAAAATTCCTTTACGAATAGTCTTTATAACAATTATAAAGACTTATTCGTAAAAGAATTTTGAAAAAAATAAAAGTATGGCTACTCCCGGCTACTCTTAGTGGAGTGCGTTATATGATCTGCGAATGCATACTCATACTTAATCCACATTCTCTCAACCCTTGTCAATTTTTTTTTACAAAATTACTTTACGAATGGTCTTTAAAATTGATGTCAAGTATAAATATCGTATTTTCGAAAAAATATTGTCTGTCTGTCTGTTTCACTGCTGTCGATTTGTATGTTTGGTTGCTTATAACTAGAGAACTACTGCAGCATTAATTTCGATAAAGTTATAGTTAATCGTTAGATTAAAGTTCAAATTAAAATAAAGGTACAAATTATTATGTTAGACCCTCGGGAAGCAGCATAATCCCGTTATGTAAAATCGAGGGGGAAGAAGCCGCGGGTACTGAAATAAATAAAACTATGAATCGTAGACACAAAATGTTTATGCAAAAGTTGTAGGGAATTGTGTCCTCTACAGGATTGATAATAACCATTTTTTACTAAAAATGAAACTGAATTGAGAACTTCGCAAAAAAACGTCTATCGTGAACTTGAACTTCGAATATCTGGCAACGCCGGCACGATGTCGATGGGGACTTTTTGCACGTTTTTTAGAACACCATAACGAAAGAGTTTGCAAACCTCCTACGTCTATGCACTCATGTAGGAGAACGATTTTACGTTTTGTAATTTGGTAATGATGATGTCTTGTCGAACATAGCCATGCGAGTGAGACTCCGGAAAACTAGTCCAAAGAAAGAAAAAAAATAAAATTACGTAATTACAAATGGTTTTGTCTTTTGGTCACATATATAGTTTGTATAGATTGCACAGCCCTGCGTGCAATAATAGATATATAGATACCGTTTTATCTATACAATATCGCGGCACGTTTACTGTAGACCACATGTGACAGGTTTGCGTGCATTATAATAGCAATTAAGATGGCAATTAATTTATTATAACCGAAAGCTTGTGCCGGTATGCAATATGCATTATGCAAACACAATACACATACATACACACAGTCATGTATGCATACCATTCACATAACTATGTAAAACTAAATAGTACGAATACATGATATTATTTAGTGCCAATAAAATGAGATACAAGATCTTTAAAAAATACGACTTAAGAGCCAGTCAGTCCAATACTTCCCACGTAGTATACCATCGCCTATAATAACTGTCACAAAACTAAAAATTTTAGAGTTTGCTTACTCTGACATAAATTGGGAAGGGAATGACATAACGAGGTGACAATAGTCACATTCATTCAGATTTGTGAAGCACAAAAAACTGTGTGAATTTCATGACGCCAGGGTTAACCGTTGGAGATTTTTTGTATGAAGGATAGATTCGAGTATTTTTACCCGACTGCGCGAAAGCACAAAATGGGTATTGTTTTCCAAAAGTATGTTCGTATGTACTGTGTATGTATGTGGTTGAGATTCTTTATTCCCATGTAGAATCTAAACGGCTTAACGGATTTTGAAAAATGAGGTGTCGATTGATTCGTAGAAATTTCAGGAGGTATATGATATCACATAAAGTCCAATATGACTGACGCTAGACGACATGTTGCCAGTACGCAAAAAGTCGGTAAAACCTTTTGTGTGGGGTATATCAAATGAAAAATAGATTCCAAAAATATCTATAAATTGAGGTGGTTATATTATTATAGTAGGTAAATATAAATAATTAAAAAAAAAAACAACAAAAACCTAAGTAATTAAAAAAAAGAAAACAAGTCGGAAAACCTTATCAACAACCTCTTCATATGTAGTTACCTATTACGTATAACAGTAATTATTATATCAGTCAACTTCAAGATGCAGTAGATGGGAACCCATTCAAAAATAAATAGAATAAAGTTATAAAATAGGTCTTCTCCACACTTGCTGCGTTGATATCATAACTTCCACGTAATATCATTGACTGAAATATTCCTTCACTCAACGGTAATATGTAACTACAAAATATAAAGAGTGTTGAGAAGGTTTTCCGACTTGTTTTCTTCCTTTTAATTAGTGTCATTAGTGTCGGGTTTTTGACTAATGGTTGTAAATGATTCTCAGAGTATGGTGTTAGTGTGCCATTCTAATATGTGCACAAGAAAATATAGCCAGGAAATACTCTGGGAAGACAATTAATATATTTTCTGATAGTCAAGCGGCGCTGAGAGCCCTTGATTCTAATAAAGTATGTTCAAATATATGGTAAAAGAATGCCAGACAGCACTATAACATCTGGCAAATGATAGAAACAGGATTAACCTAATTTGGGTACCTGGACATCGAAATATTCCGGGAAGTAAATCAGCTGATTCATTAGCAAAGGAAGGATCAAACAGTGAGTCAATGTCATGTGGCTAACTGGCTCCTGGAACGACACAAAATATACTGGACTAGAATTCCAACGCAAACACACTCAAAGGTCTTAATTGAAGAACCTCCAAGGAAAAGAACTACAGAATTACTAAAACTCAGTAGGAATAACTTAAGAGCTTTGACCGGGATATTAACAGGATACTGTCATCTTAACAAACATCTACACAGGTTGTGTATTTCCGACAATGCACTATGCAGCAAGTGCAAAGAAGTGGAGGAAACCGCTGTTCACATATTTGGTAAATGCGAAGCTGTCGCACAGACAAGGTATAAACACTTTGGATCAGCTTTAATGTTACCAAAGGATTTTAAAGACATCAGCTCAAGTAAGATACTAGACAACATTCACTGTTTGGGAATCCTAAAGAACTGATGGAACATTAGGGGAGCACAATAGACCTTATTGGTCGCAGTGCATACCTTCTGGCCCCTACTTTTTAATTCTAATTCTAATGGTGTTAGAGTGTGTAAAAATATAAGGGAATAATATTATTGAAAGTTAAAGCGTAGGGAATTCTTCTGGTTTTTTAAGCTTACATCATCTTACTTCTCGCACATTAACCTAAAGTAAAAATCATCATGTTTGTTTGTCGCACCCTGTACAAAAGTACCAGATCTAGCACAATGCAGGTGCTAAAGGTAAGAGGTATTACGAGTGACTAAATTTATGTTTGGCAAGATGCAATGTGCATCAATAATTCACAATTATAGCATGAGACAAATTTAGTAAACACATTCATTAGTTGAAGCATTTATTTGCTCATAGTCTCCATCCGTAAAATATATGTTATATATGTCTCATTTTATATGTTAAACAAAATCTACAGACTAAGGCTGAGGCTACATTGGCGCCGTTTCCGATCAGATCAGATCAGACCAGATCAGATCCGTAATGTCGGATGTGAACAAACACCAGTAACCTTGTTGAAGTGGCTACACTTATCACTCCAGACCGCGCCAGAAGATGTCAGATTGCAACAGACACGTTCCGACCGTCGGACGAAATCAAACATGTTTGAAATTTTCGTCAGACTACGGCCGTACATTTGACAGTTTTTAACAAACAGTGTTGTGTATGCTAGCTATTATTACCAGATTGTCTTATTGTATTGTATTATTATTTAAAAACGTGTTTGAATATCAATTGTGAGTATGGACAAATCACTTTTAATTGATCTTGTACGTGAAAAGCCTCCTATTTGGGACCAAAGAGACAAAAGATACCACAACAGGGACGTGAAAGGTCTTTTGTGGAGAGATATTGGCGAAAAAATGAATCTTTCAGGTATGATTTGAAAATATAATTTATTTATTAATTAATCTATGAGTAGTCCATAAAATGAAAGTAAATTAACTCTGATCGGTTTCAACGCATTGTTGAAGTTTGTTTGTTTTGTTTGTTGTTTATAATAGGGCTCGGTATTTTTCAAATTAAAGTATTCGAATATTCATTTAAACTTCTATTCGAATAGTTAAAATTAATTAAAATTTAGCTGTTTTTTGGATTTTTGACAAAGATCCTGAAGTCTGTCAAGTCACGGCCCTCACAAGTTTCCCAACAATAAAATTTAAATCTAACAATACTGGGCAGTCATAACAGATAGCATAACTGTTAAATGATTAAAAAAATTACATTATATTTCTGAAAAAAATGTTATCTCTATCGCTAATCTAAATCATAAATCGCATATTGAAATCAAAACGTAAACACAGCAATGAGTAATAATTGGCGACAGCCGATACTCATGACAGGGGTCAGGACTCAGGGACGCCAAAAACAAAGAACAGTTGTATAAATGTATAATAAATGTTATTGTTGAACAACGATAAAAAATAATAAAAACAGTGCATTTTGATTTTCATTTGAATCCGGAAAGAAGCTAACTACAGTCTATGACAAATATTTAAATATCCAAATATTCAAAATTTGCACATCAAAAATTATTATTGTTCAACAAAGAAAAACTGTCCGTCGGATATTATCCACTCCCTATGTAGCCACTTCGTCTGAAGTGTCTGATTTGGTCTGGTCTGGTCTGGTCTGATCTGATCGGATCTGGTCTGACACGGATCTAGTGTAGCCTCAGACTTAGATGCAAAGCTGCGTGTAGTGCCACAACGCGGCCACTAATCGCACTAATCGACAAATTAGTTTTCCTTTAAGTTGCCGGGCGAAAACCAAAAGTAAGTCTTTGTTTCTTTTATGCGTTTGTGTAAAGTTACTGAAAAAAAATGGGATGACAAATTATTAATATATAAAATTAAAAAAATGTTAAATGGCACGTTGATTCCATTTTTACAGATCTATTCAACGATACCCTACTCGATGGGGTACGCGAAAAAAAATTGTCATCCCACGTATGCGAAGGTACCATAACATTTTTATGCAATTTCGCTCCACGTCTGCTTTGTGTTAACTAAAAGCATATACATGATATACCTGCAAAATGTCATCGTAAAAGATGAAAAATAATAGAATTACAAAGCCGTGACATACGGACGGATAGACATGACGAAATAGGGTACTTGACTAAAATTTTTTTTTGTTATATTAGTAGAGCAGTAACTTCTGAACAAAATGACACCTAAATCACTTCATTCTGATTTCAAATTAGCGCAAAAATAATTTTTGAAATATTTATGTTAGCTCCGCCCGCTAAAAATCGTTTTTGCTCTAGGAACCTATGACGTCATATTTTTATGACTGTACGTTTATATCTACCAACTCGATGCTAATTATATCAGAAACAGAGTGTTGAAAAATACCGTTTTGTACCTATGTGAACATGATGTAAACAATTTAAGCTCCGTTGCTATGGATACATTCACAATTGAGAACATTTGACGTCACACGGTGTTTGAAGTCACGTGACACATAGATTAAAAATCATGATTTTATTTATTTATTTAAATATGTAAGTTTTGTATTTTATTTTGATCACTGTCAACTACCCTATTATAAGGGTTCTATAGTTTCTACGGAACTCTAAAAACGTTGCTTCAGTGTATCGTTATATTATATAAAAATTGCGCTATTTATAGCAACGGCTTGCTAATAAGAATATTCAATTTTCATAATATGAATGTATTCATTTGAAGACCGCAACAACAGCCAGGGTTTTTTGGACCTAGCACCAATTCATTTTTCAATTTATTATTTTTTAATAATGAATTGAAAATCAAATTGATACTTTTACCACTTCTTGGCTTAGAACTTGAGAGCTGAGGGCTTGTAATGGAAGAAACATGGAAACACCATATAAATAAACAACGGAATTGCTGCACGCTCGGCTATTCTTAAACTCAATATTAAAAAACTTCCCTCTTATTTCCTCACGCCAAAAAACATACCAATCATACATGTTATCTACAATTTTGGTGAGACCACATTCCTTATAGCCAAGACGAAAAAACAACAATAAAAGAAATTCTGCTGTGCACTTCATATTGTCGATGTGTGAAAGCTGAGGAAAATATTTACATTGTCTCGTCTAGTCTAGCCTGCTATTCTATTTACTCGCGACTATAGTCGTATGTGCCGACTGTCCAATGCCGATGCACCAGTCAAGTTTACTGCGTTCATTCACATTCCTCAGGTTCATTCACCAAAGTGTTATTTTATTATTTGAATATTTGCGTTAAGTCTTAATGACGACATTAATGTCTTTACATTATTCTTCGATCAGTAAATAAAAATATTTCAGAAACAACTCCCATATAATGTAGTCAACGCCGGCCTTAGGAATTTTTTTAAAATTAGATCTCGTGATTCCTCTTGCCTTCAGTACCGTACAATATTGTTCTCTAAGAATAATTCTATTTTTGAAGTACAACTTCTGTAGCCACGTTTTAGACTTAATATTAATAGTCTGATAGCTGTAATAGTAGTGGAGTCCTCGACCACAATTTTCGACCTCATCGCAGAATGAAGATTTCAGTTATTTTTCAATAGTTTATCTCCCTGAAGAAAAAATTGCATTGTCAGTGACGTTTCTGGCGTTGTTCAAGAGGTAAACTCATTTATCGGACATGTAAAAATAAATGATCCATATTTTTTTTCGTGGCACGTTAGTTTCCTTGTTTTTCTATTAAAGGTAATGTTAATCAATGTAGGAAAAATAATAACTGACATTTTCCGCTTCACCCGCGGTCCTAGTGGGGGGAAATTTTAAATATTCTGACACTTGGGAAATATTGTCATCACGGCACGTTTCTCAGGTAATTACATGTTTTTGATACCGGAGAAGCGAGTAAAAATATCAACTGACAATTATCTGGTCATTGTCTGCGAAAGAGATGGTACTTTTTTTTTGTAAAATTTTTATGCACTCTCGAGTTATAGCGGTACTTATGTTTCCTACTTCAGATGATTGATAATGCTCGGAAAGGGGTGGGAAAAATGATAACTAAACATATTTCAGCCTTAATGCAGGTGGTGGCATAAAATATGTTGTGTTTCATACTTTATAAACAGAAAAATCGGAAATTTATAAGTATGGGCTAGGCTTCTATATGCAATAAATATATTGCGCTCATTTTTACAATCATTACAAGAAAACAATAAAATACGCAGTAGACAATTTATTGACAATAGATACACATATTTGAAAATTTTATCGATAAACGGCTCATTCATTCTTTTGCTTACTTTTATATACATATAAATTAGAAAAACTCTTGAGTTTTATATCAAATTGCCATTCCATTAGATATTTATTTATTTATTTACTTAATACCAACAGTTACAAAAACCAATTACTGGTACATAGTAATGGATATAAAAATAATTAATTCGTGAGTTAAGTGTTCGGTTTCCTATGTGCCTGTGCAACGCCGCAAACGCCAGTTATTATTTTTAATGGAGGATTGGGAGCCTGAGGAATCATTTGATGAAGGTTTCATCCGTGCAGCTGTTCCTTTATTGACCTCTTTTATTTAAATAACTGATAAGTGTGTTATCAATGTTTAGCAATGCGCTAAATGCCAGTTCTTGATGAATTCGTGATTTGTTTTAGTTGTTTAACAAGATTTTATCAAGAACTGACAGAATGCTGCAACTAAATGATATCAATTTTTTGATCGACTGAAAATGAGTTTTCACCCCTTTCGCAACACTTTGGAGCTTGCTGCAAAGAAAAAATGTTATTTATATTTTAATTAAAACTAAACATTTTTCATGGATTTAGCCATGTCACATGATCACACGAAATTTTGGTCGAGGGTTCCCGCACTATAATTAGCCCAGTCGGCAGACCGGAAAACAGAGGACCAAAATCCAATAGCAATTTTACATGTTTGGGATTTGTTAATGGATCGGAACTGAGCATAAAAAACAAATTCATAATGCTTATGTGTTAATTAATTGACGAATGAATTAATTAATTCTATAATTGCGTTTTATTTTTGTGATTTATGAATTTATCTTTGGATTGGATGTGACCACGTGAGGTTAAATGGTGCATTTTCCCTAATTTGGAATACCTAGGGTGATGCTAATTTAGAACGTTTGGCTGTGACAGCGACGCGTATGTGCGTGCTTTTTTTGCAATTGGCACAATAATAATTATAATTTGGCTTACACTATTCCAAAAGATCAACACGTTTAGAATTTTAATTATTTACTATTCGTTTCAATTTTTGTCGCTGATTTCCTAACGAGTGAGAAATATGTTAACTTCTCGTTTCTTTATAATAAAAACCAACCAAGCATGTGTAGGGCACGCACATGATCGGGTTCCGTAGTGTTTATAATAAGTCGCTACCTATATGAAAACATATAGAACTCACGACCTCCTATTTTTCCAACACTATTTCACCTTGACAAATTTACTAGCTTCAGAAAAAGAGCAATTTCTAAATTTTTCATAAACTATTTTTGTTAATCGCTATTATTTTCATTGAAAGTACTATAACCACCCTAAAGGCTACATTCAGGAATTTTTTGATAACGACTTTGAAAGCAAATATCTCGTGAGTCGTGACTGAAGGGTTAGAGTCAAAAGGGCCTAAAACATGTTTTGTTGCATTTTAGAAGACCTATCTAAAGAGACCCAAAGGGGTAAGTGAAAAAAAGTTTGAGTACACTTACAACTCTATGGGAGAGGGTTCAAAAAATTATTTTTTTCAAAAATCTCATCATTTCTGTATTGGGCCATCAATCTAGTTCGCATTTATATACCAAATTTAATGTTAATAGATATATAAATGAATGGGAGGTCTGTGACATGCAGACGGACGGATGCACGGACTGATTGAAACTATATGGGTTCCTAGTTTCTACGGAACCCTTATAAATGATTAGTTTGTTCTATCGAAAGGTGTTCCATGAAACAGCTTATCCACAACTTTGGCCAACTACTTTTTTAAAAGGCACAGACGTAGTCGCGCTCTGGCCTCTGTCGTTTTTAATTATTATACAGTGGCGAAAGAACGATTTTTTTTTGGGAGGGGTGCTACCAGTCCTTCAACGCTTATGGAAACTTACACTGTATAAAGAGTATTATAAATATACCAGTTTAAAACTGGGGAGGAGGCAAAAAATAAGATTAATCCATACACTTCCACGTTTGTAAATATGTAGAAAATTATACAAAAAAATGCATATTGAATATATTTTCATACGCAAAATTAAAATTCAGCTTTGATGTGATGCCAAGAAATATATTTATAACCAAAGTAAGGAAGCACTTCTCCTTGTCCATATGACCATCGTATATCTATTCAGGAATAGAAAAATCATCTGTTAATAGTTTTACTCAGACGTCACAAAGCTATCTATCTGAAAATCTTAGTATCTGAAAATTACTAATTAAAATTATAATTATTACTTTGTATTTTAATGCTCGACTATCGCAGGAGGAGAGATAAAGTATGAGCTAGTGTAATGTATGTTTACTTGTATGTTTGTGCACCCTTGAAGCCTTAAATACTAGACCGATTTTGTTAAATAAGGTGTTGAAAGATTCGTCTCAATATAATGCGCGAATAACACGAGTCTATTAAAATTTTGAAAAAATTAAATGACGTATCAGTATGTAGGACGTATATTTATTACGGATACAGAAATGCACATGTGCATGTTAGATTCGGCGTATTTTTTTCTACAAGTACCTACTCTTAATATAAAACGGATCTGAAAAATGAAGGATTCTTATGGAATTTTTTTTTTAATTTGTTTATTTTAAATTATAGACGCGTCGATAGCTTAGGTCATTAGGCTATTAGCGTCTTGATTACATTAAATAACACACTTAAAACTAAATTACATCACAAAACATCCATGAGCGGAGGCGGGATCCGTACCCACAGCAATCTGATCCAGAGGCCGTGACGCTAATCACTGGATCACACTGTCCTCTCTTATAGAAAAAATCACGGGAAATCGATTAAGCACACGCGCAAATTCGTAACTGTTTTAGTTTAGAAATTATGACATTTTTAAACTCTAGAAAAATATAATAATCTATACCTACTAATATTATAAAGCTGAAGAGTTTGTTTGGTTGAACGCGCTAATCTCAGGAACTACTGGTTCGAATTGAAAAATTATTTTTGTCCAAGTGTGCAAGCTTTCACGGCCGGAATTGTTCTAAGTCTTCATGGTTTCCGGGCTTGTAGGCCGTGGTCCGGTGGTATTTCTACCTGACGTTTCGTCTACAACTGCGGTAGACATTCTCAAAGGCGATGTGGCAGCGGTCGAAGTGTCCTCCTTGGCGGCTCACAGGTCATTATTTTTGTGTTGGATAGTCCATTTATCGAGGAAGGCCATAGGCTATATAATATCACGCTATACGACCAATAGGAGCGGAGCATCAATGAAAAATGTTGCAAAAACGGGAAAAATTATTCCTTTTGAGAGCTTCCGTTGCGTGCGCTGCGTAAACGGTTAAAGTTACGCAAAAATCATGTAGGACGGAATTGTTCCCGGAAGGTTTATATATACAGCGAACGAGCGTAGCGAGTGAGCATAAATGTAATTCCTAAACCACGCAACGGTTTTTGATGCGGTTTTCACCACCAGTTAGATAATTTTTTACGGAAGGTTTATATAATATATAGCGAGTGAGTAATGTAACTATAATATTCAAGCTAACGAGCGAAGCGAGTGAGCAGTGTATTTATAACATTCAAACGAACGAGCGAAGCGAGTGAGTAGTGTATTGCACCCGGGCTTTCTTAACACCCGGGCGAAGCCGGACGGGGCCGCTAGTAATACATAAAAGAACTAAAAGAGATATAAAGAGATGCGGGTATGGTTTTATATTCAGCTTGGTTTTTCGAATAATATCAAACGCCATATGAAAGGGTAGACTGTTTGTCTTTCTTATGAAAAATTGAGTTGTTATTTAAAGAACGATGTACCTTTTCCATTGAAATTGTAATATACTAACAACTAATAGTCACTGATAGTTTACATTAGTATAAAGAATATAGGATCCATCATACATTTGCTTAGATCACGAATTCTATAATCTGCGACCACGGAGCAAACATTTCTATTCATATACTTAGTGCATACAAAATGCAACAAACGGTGCATTGTTTAGAACTTCATTAATCACTAATGTGCATTATAGTGCAACATTGTGCATTAAAATGACACATTCGCCTTGTGCACAGAAGCTGTGTATATTATATTATGTTTATATGTGCAATGCTTCGCCGTATACACGTTATTCTTCGACTATACACTCGTGGACTGCTCAACCCGTATTCCGTTTAATAGAAACACGCGTAACCACTAACCAACACATCAATACAAGTCTGTCCAATAGATCTGTGGTCGTCAAACCGTCGATCGCCGGGTATCTCGCGTAAAAATTAATATAATAAATACGTAATTATAATATTATAACTATAAACTACAAAATGAGGCTATAATTAAAAAAAAATATTGTTTCCTGTTAGAATCCATTACCACAAACACAATAGCATTTCTTTTGTTTTTATATACCTACGTTAAGTTAGGTACTAAGTATTTACGAAGATACAAATTTTTAAATTTTAATATTGGCACTTACGTGGCTACCGCCAAACACGTTTCTCTGCAGATATTTTATACTCATATAAAACTAGGCCGCCTATCTTCCCTGTACACTGATCTCGCACGACTAGAATGAGATAGATATCTAATGTAATAAATACCTACTTATATAGTATGCAGGGCTATAGTAGTGTGATGTGGTGTAAATGACGTCAGCCGCTCGAAAGGAAAAATAGAGGTGTGGTCTAAAAAAATTATTGTGAAGCCGTCTAAAGTTCTAGACAAAAAAATCTAACGAAATGTTATTTAAGTTTGACGAAACTCACTCCAAAAAAAATCGTTTTTTGACTCTTTCATATGATTTTTTTATTACCTATTATTTTTTAGCCATACCCACTACAAAATAGCTACTTTCGATGCATACATACTGGCCTGTATTGGGTCATTTCAGGCGTGCAAAAGTGTTTCCATTACATAACAAGTGCGGCAAGTAGACGGTTGCCATGGCATTTTGTTTATTCACTCTATCCGTCTGCGAATACATATTCATGACCTTCACGGCCTACTGTAAAAATAACGATGGCGACGCCAATGAACTGTCAAAATTTTTTGAAAATGAAAAATAGATATTTTGTACTGGGTATGACAAAAATATCATATGTATCTAGTGCGTAATACAGAATTATGACTCGCGTGAGTGTAAACACTCGCTATCGCTCGTTTTTACATACCTACTGTCACCACTCGTCATATAATTAGTATTAAAGGTGTGAACTCCAATATTCTATTTTGTTTTGCGTTTCGCCGACGTTACAGATACCTACTTCTGAAATCTGAAGCAGTAATCCAATTAAATTCAAGTTCGATTTTAGAAGTATCGCCAAATGCTTTTACAGTTCCACCAATCCACTCCAAAATTTAAGTTTCAACTTTTGTATTTCATACAATGTGTTGAAGCCAGGCTCACGTCACAGGGTCGAGTAAACATGGCGTCCTATTAACACGGGTTGGAATGGGAATATTATCTTCTTCTTCTTACATTTAAAATGAGGTCCGAGTTAAAATGGCGACTGACTTCACTTTAAAATGCTTGTAGAGTCTCCATGAACTTTTACCTCAGTGTTTAAAACCAACCAAATCTTTGCAGATCAACCCTGTTAAATACATTGCACAAAACAAAATATAATATACCGAAGAAATGGTTGTCGCTCAGTTCATATTTCTGCCACAATGAATGCGATCTGTCAGCTATACTCCTACTATACATAATGTATATAGTTGCCATGCTACCGTTCACAGAACAGCCGTTTATTTTTACAAGTTCAACATGTGTTCACACTAAATATATGTAAATATAAATATAGATTACACGAGTAAATATAAAATGTTTAATGTGTACTCGAAATAAATCTATAGTAAAATATAGGATGTTTTCGTTCTTAACTCCTATCTCGCATCTTAATGTTCTTAGACTGTGATTCATCTGTATTTAGAAATCTATCTGACCTAATGGGATCGTCCCGCTAAATTAAAATTATTTTTATGGGACCCACAGCCATCCTTTTATCATGTAAATGACTGTATATTATCTTGGCTAAAATAAAGTTAGGTAATTAACATACATAATAATGGATTAGGCAAAATAAAATCACAATTTTATGAGATTAAAATGACATGTTTATTACATATAGTAATTTTGTGACGTAATCTGAATCCAACCAATAGCTGTACAACGACGTTATCGATGGAACCATCTTTTATTAGTGTATTTGCCATATGGCACATACACTATTGGCGTCGGTCGGATGGCGGGACCTAGAGGTCGGACCAAAATTTCTCGACGTTTCATAGCCTCCTGAACACTTTGGCACCATTTTTGGAAAAGTCTGTTTATATATATATATATATATATATATATATATATATTTATATATTTTGTGTGTGTGTTCGCGGCATAACTCTCGAAAGACTTAATTGATTTGAACGAAATTTGGTAGACACGTTGGAACCCATCACCGCACGGAACCTATTAAAAATGGGCCCAATCGGACCATTTTAAGGGTAGTTTTTAAGGGCTGAAAAAAGTTTTTGGGCCCAAAAATACCGAAAAAATCTCAGAATTGTTTCAAAATTGGAATTTGACCCTTTAGTAGAGATTAAAATGTGTTGCCAAAATTTTAACAAAATCGGCACGACAGGACCGGACTTACAAATTTTATGAAAACACTAGTTTACGGATAGTGATTTATTTGCTGACGGGTGTATTTAATTTGGTACAGAGGTTGCATTGATAATAATATTGAAATTAGGAAAAAAAATATTATTTTAAGGGATGTATTAAGGGGTTAAATTTTTCATTTTTCCCAAAAACAAACTTAAGTTCACATAATAAAGCCACAAGGCCTGTATTAGCAAATACACTATATTGTCGACAGGGTTTTGGCACTGCGATCCGAGTTTTTTAAAATTATTAAAGAAAACTATGAAAAACCTCAAGATAGTCAGAATAAGAATTACTGTTTCTTGGCGAGATGCACTATGAAACTATGTTCCCCCGTCGGGGTCGAACCCACGTAATGTAAAAATTCACTTTTCATAATTTCATAATATTCTCCCTACCTGAGGTCTCCGTAGTGGAAAAAACGGGTTTATGCAAAGTCTGTTAGTCTGTCAGTTCGATTCCAGTTAAACGGCGAAGCGAATTGATAGGATATTTGGCATGTAAATAGGAAGAGCCTTATTTTTGGGGAAAATCGATGCATGCACAGAAGCGATATGTGCTATAACTTTTTTTTTAGATACAACGATATAATTTGCCTATATTTATTATTCTATTATCAAAAAAAAATTCCAAACGTAGTTTTAAAAGTACTTATATTAAAAATAAAAAAACTGCTGCTATTTTATAATTGATCTGTCAAAAAGCAATGAGTTAATATGCATGATTTGGTTAATTTTATCATAAGTAACCATAGGAAAGAAACACGAATATCACATTATGCACATTTATTGCATGTCAAATGCCAGTATTTCTGGAGTTGGAATAGCCCCACGGTCGGCCTAATGCGGCTCAAATTTTTTCTATTCTTTCTATGACATCTATTGAATACCTCCTCCTTATAAAATTTCTGACTTGTTTTGTTTTAGCCCAGAAAATGTAGGGAATCGTTAATATAATATATGGAATACATAATGTTTTCTTTATTCCTATAGACACTGAACAGGCAGTTACCAGAAGAGATTACTAGAGGAGATTCTCGTCTAATCTAATCATCAAATGAAAGAAGACAGCTTTGAAATGGCTTAAGGATCCAAAAATAATAAGCAAATACTGTTAATATTGCATTTATTAGCTGACGTTTCGAGAATTATATTCTCATCCTCAGAGCTCAAATGCCGTTAAACGTGACAGTAAAATTGTCCAAAAACTTAAAAAAAAACATACTAACATTTTATTTGGTTTTATTGAAGTGTAAAAAAAAGGTTGTTTTATTGATTTGATTTTGTACACAAAAATACTGAAAACTTTATGTTTTATAGAATTTGATTTGATTTTTTATTGTGGACTTAGTTTCTAGCTTATAGCACGTAAATATAAATCAGTTAATCTGGCAAAAAAAAATTTTTTTCCACAATAAAAAATCAAATCAAATTCTATAAAACATAAAGTTTTCAGTATTTTTGTGTACAAAATCAAATCAATAAAACACCTTTTTTTTTACACTTCAATAAAACCAAATAAAATGTTAGTATGTTTTTTTTTTAAGTTTTTGGACAATTTTACTGTCACGTTTGACGGCATTTGAGCTCTGAGGATGAGAATATAATTCTCGAAACGTCAGCTAATAAATGCAATATTAACAGTATTTGCTTATTATTTTTGGACCTTAAGCCATTTCAAAGCTGTCTTCTTTCATTATCATCAGGATCACCACTTTTCTGTTTTTAATTAAAAACAGTTCTTCACATCTATTCATCAAATATTAATAGTCACACCTGTGTGATATATATCAAAACTGTCAGAAAATTTAATTTTTCACCTGGAAGAAAAATATACATCTCATGAAATTCTTTAGGATGTGTGCTATATACCTAATTATTTTTAAACTTATTTCTTACATTAATGTGTAACTTTATTTTTATTAGTTATAAATTCAAATAAATGTCGGAACAGCAGGTTAAAAAAAATCTCTTCAACATAATATAATTTTTATTACCAACCATTCAAACAGAAGAGTAAGAGAAAACAGAAATATTGAAACGATTTTATTTTTAACAAATTACGATTGTCGACCGTCTATAATCCACAACAGACTACGAAAAAGGAATGATTATGAATGTCTTAATTATTAATCAAGGCACACGACAAGTCACGGACCTACAACCCAGAGGGGCCTTTGTAGATTTCAGGGAAGTCGGAGTTCTCCCGCTCCCTCGATCATCTATAATAATCCGTTACTTTTTGAAGTGAAACTTCTTTATGCGTAACAGGTAGGAGTGATCTAGAAGTGTAAGAAAAAAAGCGTGACGGAAGTAGTAGGGGGTGCAAGAAGAAATGGAATACAACCGCGCGGTACTAGTACAGACGAATCGGTTTACTCGCTAACAGATGACAGTAAAAAATAAATGACAAGGCTTCTAGCTGTTCTAATAAATAATTGTTCTATTATAGATGGCCTTTACTTAAAAGTTCGCATTGTTTTTAGTGTATGTAAACGAGAGAGGGTGCGAAAGTAAACCGGCGAGAGCGAGAGAGTTTCATCTCTACCGTGTGATCTTACGCATCATTCTCTTTTTTTGTAGTAGGTAGGCAGTTTTAGGAACATATAAAAAATATTTATTTTTAAGACAGATTGCAAAAATGTCCGAAGAGTTTAAATTAAGTTTAAAAATTATTTTAGAAAACTGAAAAATATATGAAAATTGACTTTATTCGTACCGACCGCAGACTTTAAATTATTTGAATATATCATTTATCATTTTTCCAAGACAGTCTCGGCTTGAGGTCTGGTCTTAAAAACGTATATCGGCAAATTCTACATAGTGACGAGCAGACCTTGATATTTAATATGCATTAGTGTAGTAACGCTATTTAATGTTCCTAGACATCTTGCCAAACACAATTGATAGTAAATACATATATACTAATATTCTTCATTTTGTTGTAATACGTTTTGACACGTATTAAATTAATATTGTATAATAACTTATAGTGTTATTATTTAGACGTATTGTTTTAGAAACAACATCTTGTAAACGTATTATTCTTTCTGAAATAGTTTACTCTGTAGTGGTCTGTAATAATTAGAAATTTGGTAAAAAAATGCAAACAATATTGCTGCCAACTAAATGTCATGTACACTTTCCTGGGCAGTTTTAGACGAATAGTATTCTAACTGTTAAAATTTGTTTTTAATTCTGTTCACACAATATGTACATTTGTTAAATAAAACCATTAATAAATGACTAATGGTTACAAGGAGTTGTTTAACATGACCCACGTTATTCTTTAAGATTATCTACAAACTAGTTATAGTAGCTATCAGTGACAGAAAGGATGAATAATTCACGTTTCTAATATAACCTGCAGGCATTCTTATGCTTGCAGGCTAAGATATCTATACAGTTTAACAAAAGTGATAAGGATTATAGACAGAAGAAAATCATACAATTTTATGTGGTATTAAAATTGCATACTTATTTCAAACAGAAACTTTTCATGAGACGTAGGCATGCACACTCCCCTGAATGGCTTCCCCCTCGTCTAAAGTGCCACTTTATACTACGTCCTTAGATTTCTATGTCTATGAATACCGTTGTTTATATGGTGCTGCCGTGGCTCCTCTTTTGCAAGCCACCCGAACCCAGGCTCTAGCCTGAGATTTGGTAGAATTGGATTTTCAGTTTATTACAAAATAACAAATTGAAAATATGAATTGGTGCTAGGCCCAAATAACCTTAGCTGTAGGTGTACGGTAAAACATGAACTGATCGACGTGCGACTAGACGGTTCGTTCGTTTGTCAGATTAAGTACGCTCATGACCTCAGCTGTCGAGCGTGTATAATCTACAGTATCTGCAGTCAGATTACGTCAAGTTTAACGCACGTTTTAAGTACGCTGTTATTATTAATGACTTTAAATTACGTTTTCTCATTCTCACAAAATAAAAGTTCGGCGAGCATATAACTTTTACAATATTCTAGTGTAAGACGATGTTATTTTTAATGGGTTGAGAAACTAAGATCTACCCTAAATACAAAATATTCCCAGAACTTAAACTGTAGAATAGCGTGTACTGTAGATAAGGGACGTCGTTGACAGACGATAAACAGAAATGCGTGGAGTTGAACAAAGAAGCGTGGCCAAAAAGTAATAAATTAAACATTACTTAAAAATGTAACCAATAGCTGAACAATATTAACAAAATGCAGTGAGACGAAGGAGCAGTTCAGAACTTCAGAGGTTGACGCAGTTTCTGACAAGATTTGAATGTGGAAAGTTATGGAAGTAGTGCTCTGTCTTTTGAATATCTTTTTATTGAGAATGTTGTGTTATATTCCAATAATAATAATAATGGTACTTAATCTGTGTAATAATTGTATTGTGGTGATTGTGTGCCCGCATCTTCAAGGATTGACAATAAATAAGTAAGTCAACAGACTTATTGAGTATTTCATAGATTTAAGGATGTGAGTTATCACTTTCTTTCTTAACCAGAAATGGTGGTATAGCATAATGAATGGCTATTTGATATTAACAGATGATATTATAATAATAGGTCAACAAGGACCGATATACTGTATAGATAACAATTGTTATGACTCGAGTCTAACTGTATGAATTATGGTTACGGGCGCACTTTTCTGTTTTTGCATATTGCACGAGCACTGTCGCGTGGTGTACCCTTCAGTGTTGCGTGGGCCACGGGTACTGTCGCGTGGTGTACCCTTCAGTACGCCGTGGTTGTGTTATCCTCATGGAGTGTATTCGTCTCGCGTGGACACCTGAGTGCTGTCGCGCGGTGTACCCTTCAGTACTAAGTATGGGTCCTCGACCTGGCGAAATACGTCTCTATGGGAAGGGCATTTTGCGTGGTGTACCCTTAATGTCGTTTGAGATGCACTTTGAGTGGGTGCTTCGCGCGGTCTACCCTTAGCATCCATTGCACACTCAAAGCTGACACTGTTTGCGTGATTCTCCCGCAGTGTTAGGAAACAGAGCCCAGTATATAAGTTAATACATGGATAACTAATTATGATGGATTGAATAACCAGATAATTATGATGATATGATGAGTAGTTTGAATCTATGAATACTCATATGCGTTTTATGACAGGAACATGTTAATGACCGCTGGAACCGGACCGCTAACCTCACGTCCTGGCAAACATACGGAATCTTGACAGATCCGCTGGTATGTGACAAACAATTACCTAACTGTACTGCATTGACCGTAAGACCCAATGCAGTATGTGTATGATCTTAATATGTATTTTATATGCATCGAGATCAATATATCAATACCTATTTGTATTTATTTAATATCATTATTGGTCAAAACAAAAGAAGACACAAACAAACACAAAAGAGGTCTTACACTAGATTGGGTTCCTCCTTACCTCCACCGCTACTTCAGTCATGCCTTTTCTATATCCCAGGCGCCTAAATAAGTTTCAAAAAAGGTTAGGAATCCATGGTATAAGTCGATGCTAACAGTAAACCACAAGTCAACAAGCAGCAGAAGGATGTAAGTAAAAGTGTTTTGCTATACTTAAATGTAAACAACAGACCACTGCGCGGCGCCGCGACACAGCGAGTGGTTACTGCGGACTTAAACTCACTAACCTACAGAATGTAGAAGGCGTCTGTTGACACTTCACACACATAACACTGCACCCACAACAATCCATTGTGCGCACACACATGCACTGACTGACAGACATACTAATTTAGAGTTGCAGGAATGTTGGGATTACAAAGAAAAAACGTTATAAAGATACTTGAAAATCAAAACAGAGAAAGTACACAGTTTATAAATGAGAGTGTTGCCGTCGAGACGAGATTAACAATTTTATTTGTATGACTCAACAATGTTAAATAAATACACATATGGTTTAACGAGTTAACCGGCGATACGTTTCAATTATTTCATGTGTTGGTTTTGTAATTAGATAATGCGGAATGCATATTGGACTCGGTGCGAGGCAAGGCTAGGTCGGCGGAATACCGGGAATTTCCCGGTGGGCCGACCGGACAGTAAAAACGGTTAACACTGACCACCATATTGTGTTTTCCACATCGTTTTCCATGTGTCTATAAGATTTATCGTTTTTCATATGTACGCAGTGAAATACAAATTTTCGGTTACTAAAACTAGTAAGAAAATTGTTGGTCATAATAAATTTTTTGAAATCTTCATGGTTTCCGGACTTCTAGGCCGTGGTCTGGTGGTATTTCTACCTGACGTTTCGTCTACAACTGCGGTAGACATTCTCAAAGGCGATGTGGCAGCGGTCGAAGTGTCCTCCTTGGCGGCTCACAGGTCACACAGGTCATACACTGACCTGTGAGCCGCCAAGGAGGACACTTCGACAGTGAATTATTTATTGAAATTTGAAAGATGTATTTAAAATGTCAGTATTTCTGGAGTTGGAATGGTCCGGTCGCCCAATTGGCTGGATTTTTTACTGTTATATACAATATATTTTATAATTTAGAACTTCATTACAGCTCTGTTAAATATTGATCTGATATCATTGTGGGAAAAACATTTATTCTTTTACATGCGACGTGATGTGATCACAAAAATGTACAAGTTAGATTATTAGGGGAGACTCTAGAGGAGACTGGGGTTGGTAGGCCAGTATTATAACTAAAACATGCAGAGCATTTAGTGAACAATCTTAAATAGACATGTTATAGGTTTTAAAAAATTGGAAGTTGTATTTTTAAAAGTTTTTTAAAAACACTTCTCATGAGTTTATCAAGTGCGGAATTGACATACGTTACAATATATTGGGAAAAAAATTAAAAAAAAAACTCTATTACCTCAATGGTCTACCAAGTCCAACCGGCTATTTTGTAAATGGAAAGCCGGTCACATATACGAATAACAAAAACAATTCAATAAAACAATATATAAAGCAATAATATGCAGAAGACAGGGTCACAGGAGACCAAAAAAAAAAAAAAGATCCATAGAAATATTTAGTTACATACGCCTATGTCCTATTGCAGGAATGGCGAACCTATGGCACGCGTGCCATAGATGGCACGCGGCGGAATATTGTCGGCACGCCATTGATTGAAGTACATCGAAGTGCCCTAAGTAAGGGATTTTGCTAGATAATGGTATGGGAGGGATGCAGACCGCTTCCAACATGTAACAAAAAAAATGGTCACGATTATTATTGCTTTAAGACTGAAATTGTTTGTATAGCTTGTTGGTGAACCCAATAATGCCATTATAATATTTGCAGATCGATTCGCCAGTATTAAAATTGTGGCAAATTACCTTAAACGTGTCATGTACCCGACGAAATTTATGTTATTAGTTCAAGGTTCAAATTTTAATATGTTGTTACGGCGACTGTTTTAAGCATATCTATTATGTATTTCAATTTGCAGAATAAAATGTCGGTATTTACCCCTTTGCAGAACGATATAAACACCTAGGCGAGCAAGTTTCCCTCTAAGAGAGGGGGGTTAATACCGACATTTTGTTCTGCAAATTGAAATATGTGCTTAAAACAGTCGCCGTAACAACATATTAAAATTTGAACCTTGAACTAATAATATAAAATTCGTCGAGTACACGACACGTTTAGGGTGATCTGTCATCCCTTTAATACTGACCAATCGATCTGCAAATATTACAATAGACTTACTGGGTCACCGACTAGCTATACAAACAATTTCAGCCTTGAAGCAATAATAATTGTAACCATTTTTTTGGTTACATGTTGGGGGCGGTCTGCATCCCTCCCATACCGCTATCAAGCAAAATCCCTTACTCAGGACACTTTAATATGCCTCCCTCAACATCTTGACAAAAATAAAGCCTTGAATAAATAACACCAAAAAATTGTCACTAGCTTTCGGTTTGTTCTGTTAGTTTACCTGTCCGTACTAACCTATACAAACCCCGGTCTCCTCTAAAAGATTATAACGGTTTGGAAATAACAAACTTTATGTTTTACCATATTTCTCAGGTAACCATATAATTACTTTAATTCAATGTTTCGTGTAAGCTAGAAGTTCTCATAAGTTAACAGAATGATTGTTTACATGATAACTCGTGTCATAAAGAAACAATTGCTGTTCATTCATGTCTTATGTGACTATGTCATATTACAACGCGCACTGCGCACAGAACGCAGTCTCCGTTTCCGCTACACTGAGAAGTACCTACGGGATGTACAGAAGAAATATCGAAGGCTATCTTTATAATTACAAGAAATATTTCTTCGTCAAAGCAGTTTATATAGTTCTGCAATTTACACGTATAGTGTTGCTATCTCGTCTCGACGTGAATTGATCATTCTAATCTCGAATTTCGAGACGAGAAGTTTTGCGACTCCAGTCTCGTTACTTCTTTGACGAATACTTTTTTTTCGAAAAATCTCATCTCGATAATTTGCCATTTCTAGTAGTGCAGTGCAGTGGTTAAAATGTCGCACACTTACGTTTGCTACATAGCCATAGGTAAGTTAAGTAAAGGTCGGAAATTCAGATAGGGATTGTAAATTATAGACGCTCGACAACCGGAAATTAACAGCTATCGTGAATCCATGGTTACGGTTCACCAACGGCCAGGATTATATGGACCCACTATTAATTCATATTTTCGATTATATTTTTTTTTAAATGAAAATACTATCCATACCTGTACTAGTTTTCGTTTTATTATTTTACTAGCGGTTCCATCCGGCTTCGCCCGGGTGCAATACACTACTCACTCGCTTCGCTCGTTCGCTATATATATAAACCTTCCGTGAAAAATTATCTAACTGATGGTGTGTAAAGATAAAGAAGATAGATAGACGGATTACTACAGGGATAGTGACATCGGACGGAATTCTGTAAAACTATAAGCGCAAACTAAACTAAAAAAATTATAATTATTGTCAAAGAAAGAATACAACAAAAATAAAAATATATAAATAAATATCATGTAGAATTTAGAAAAAAAGCCGAAAATTCTACGATGCCATCAGTTTCCGAACCGGGGTCCCTGTGCATATATGCGCTGCGATGTAACATCTGCGCTACGAGTGGAACAGTTGAGTACGGTCGTTTTTATGATATATATAAGTATGTTGCGAATTCTTACGGTCGGGTTACGAATTTAATTAATTAATTATTATTATTTATTGATTATGCTATATATATATATATATACACCTTCCGTGAAAAATTATCTAACTGATGGTGAAAACCGTATCAAAATCCGTTGCGTGGTTTAGGAAGAGTTAGCGGTTAAACAGACAGACAGACGCGAAAAGCAACTTCAATTTATACTATGTAGAGAAGAAGATAAAGCAATATTAAGATTCTTAATATTATCTTTTTATCATATTCTTTAATTCTTCAAAATATTAAAAATAACCACAAAACACCAAAACGTTTAACAATTCTCGAGTCCCGACGTACGTTATTCCAACCATGGCATCATCAGAAGAAGATTAAAACTAAAGACTAATCATCTCCTGATGATGCCAACATGGTTGGCGAAACGTACGTCGAGAATTGTTAAGCGTTTTGGTGTTTTGTGGTTATTTTTAAAATTTTTATCTTCACACCAAAGGTTCTATCACTCTTCATGGACATTTAGTCTCGATCTCGTCGCAGAATTCAAGACGAGAATTTTTTTCAATCTCGTCCACGATGGAAAACTCACAGGTTTTGTCTTTAAAGAAACGGTTCCAGTCTATATGGTAATGTATACTACATTGCTATGTAAAGTGGAAGCTGTATAGTGAATTGTAATTAATCCGTTCCGGTCTGATCTGCATAATGCTGCTTTGCACTGTGGTTAAAATGTCTTTACAACATTTTAATGTCGGCACACATGTCATCTACACTGTCATATGATATAAATGCGTTTCTGTACATACAGTTCCTGTTAAGTATCGGCTCGTTAAGCCAGAGCTTGCATCCCTTTCACTCAGAAGAGTTTAGCCGTCAGACCATGAGGACCACATACAGTTTACTGCAGGTTAATATATTTCTTGGTGTAGCATAAAAACAGCTGTAAATCAAACCGCTTCCATAGCTGACCTGGTAGCGACTCTAATCAATTATTTTTTATCATACAATCACACTTAGCGAGGTGTGTACTTTTAGCTTTGCCAACGATTGCAGTGGGAGAGTTTCTCGCGGAGGGTGCGGTAGCGTTTTCCTGCGGGGTGAAAAGATGGGGGTGCAGGAGGGAGTTCCCCAAAAAACGTACGCGAGGGGGTTTTGGTGCGATGTGACATTTTTTGGCGAAGTGAAGGGGGGGGGGGTGCAGGAAAGAATTCCCCCAAAAACGTACACGAGGGAGGTGTTTATGCGATGGCGTTTTTTCGCGGAGTGAAGATCAGTGAATTATTCCAAGAAAGATCATATGCTATTCAGTTTGACGGCGAGAGTCGAGACTCTTGTGTTTCACTCCAGTAGGTACCTTACATAACTATTTCAGCCGCAACGACACAATAGAGTAGTTCAACATTTTCTACTCTTTTGAGGGTTAGAAATTAGAACCGACATTACAAAATATATATACTATACCTAAAATAATTGGCGTGGAATTACATTAATTGCGGTAGCCAGTAAAATTTTCTCCCTTATAATATTACAACGAATACAGTGTTATCTGCAAGAACAGACACGTAACGAGCAAGCAGGTTTTCAAAGGGGAAGATCGTGTGTTGACCAAATAAACACGTTACGGATTATAATTGAGCAAACAATTGAATGGAAATCGTCATTATACATAACTTTCGTGGATTTTGAAAAGGCATTTGATAGCATTGACAGAAATTTCATTTGGGCAACTTTGCGTAAGAATAGAATACCGAACAAGATTATCAGCCTAATACAGAAGTCTATGAGAACTCAAGCTGTAAGGTTATACATAAAGGCAAACTATCAAATGGGTTTGTAGTCAACCAAGGAGTCAAACAAGGTTGCATTCTGTCACCGACTCTTTTCGTGTTAGCCATTGATGAAATAATGAAGGACGTAAACAGTGTCCCTAGAGGTATCAGATGGGGTCTGCAAAAAAGACTGGAAGATCTCGATTACGCTGATGATATATGCTTGTTATCGAACACGCACACAGATATGCAAGATAAACTAAACAAGTTGCAGCTTGAAGCCAAAAAAGTCGGAATGAGAATAAATCGAAAGAAAACAGTACTAATGAAAATAGGAACGCGAAATAAAAGTAATCTCATCCTAAAAGGTAAAATGATCAACGAAGTAGAAAGTTTTTCGTACTTGGGCAGTATAGTGTCCAATAAAGGTGGGACCGACGTAGAGGCCCGTGTAAATAAAGCACGGCAGGCTTTTGGAATGTTAAAAAATATATGGAATAGCCCAAAACTGTCTGTGAAAAATAAACTCCGTCTTTTTGATACAAATGTCAAGTCGGTATTATTATACGCATGCGAAACATGGAAATCCTCTGAAAAGAACACGAACGCTTGTCAAGTCTTTGTAAATAATTGTCTGAGACGTATACACGGGTTGAAATGGTACCATCGAGTTTCAAATGCTGAGTTACTAGCTAGATCAGCACAAATACCAGTAGGGAGAACAATAAAATCAAGAAAATGGAAATGAATAGGACATTCCCTTAGAAAAGAAGAAACTGATATTACTCGTAGCGCACTAGAGTGGAACCCGCAAGGAAGCAGACAACAAGGACGTCCAAAAAATACTTGGAGACGCACTATGGAGGCCGAAATGAGAGAATATGGTGTCACCTGGCAAGAAGTTAAGAAACTCGCTCTCGATAGACCTCGTTTCAGAGCATTTGTAGAAGCCCTATGTTCCTAAAGGAACCAAAGGAATTTAATATATATATATAAAACAATTGTTTGAGACTTTTTCGGAAACAACTGCAATAAAAAAATTCCAAAAGTACGTAGTTCAATGGACGACCGTATCATTATTTTGCTCTTTTGAATGGCCGATATACGGAATACCCAACGACTCCAATTTAGAGTTTAGCGTGCCGAATGACAGTTGACAGACCAGCTGGGTTAGTGAACATTTGTGTTTGGGTAGATTTGACGCGTAAACGGGGGCGATCATTCTCCGCGCAAATCTGTTTAAAATGCATACCTATACCTACATTTTTTAAATTCTTGTGTGCAAATTAGAGAAAGGATACACAAATAAAAACGGTGGATTGCATTATTTGAGGAATACTTAATGTGAACTTCAAAATTCTCAAATTTTGTGATGTGGGGGAAATCTCCATTTTTTTTCTCAACGCATAACCTCTGCATGACTTATAAGACTATACCTGCAAAGACCCTTTCCAGGCAATCCGAACGAGAGGGAGTGGGCGGGATGATTTCCCCTGGGCCCGGACTTTTCAATGGCCCATTTTTTTCACAATTTAATTTATTTTTTTATTTTGAAAAAACTTTATTCAACTCGGCTGAATTCCCCCGAACCCGGATTTTCTCTTCAGTCAATCCCCCCGAACCCTGATTTTCTCTTCAGTCGCCACGCTCCTGTTATTCCAGGGTGGCTTACTTGTAAAAACTATAGTCTATTCAATTTCTAGATAGAGTGTGCGTGATCAGCTCGTGTCCCTTTGTTTCTTGAGTTGTGATTGGAATTTCAAATTTTACAAATGTACCGAACTATATTTACCTACTTATTTATTTTGTTGTAAGCCGTTGGTAAGTGGCACTGCTGGAATGTATTTTTTCAAATTATACTCTATCTTGGAAATGAATAGGTAGACTATAGATGGCGCTACATAGCACATATACCTACATATACGTTATCTATGTAGAAACATGCATAATATAAACTGAACACAGAATATAACGTGACGTGAAGTAAGACAATAGTTTTGGTCGTGAGAATCGCAAGACGTCAAGTGGAAGTGAATATTCGCGTCTAAGCACAACAGGCCGTGTTGATTGTTGACTGTGGAAGTGTTGAGCTATACTTACATACTGTTCAGATAAGAACGTATACATACAGATGAGTATGACACTAGTGCTGCATTAGGTAACAGTTATTTTTTGGAACTGTTATTGAAAAAGAACCGGGTATAAAAATAACAGTTCTCGGAATTATTAGTTGATGTTCAGAAATAACAAGTCTTAAATAACAGGTTTTTATTTAAAAAACAGGTTCTTAGGAGCGGTGTAATGAATTTTATTGGAGTTTCCTCCTTAAGAATCAATTTTCATATAAGGCGTCCGGTATGGAAATTTTATGAGGAGTAAAATTTACACAAGCGTTAACTAAAAAGCGTTACGTTTTCTGCGCATCGTACCTTGCGCACCTTTCAATGTATGTGTATACTTGTATACAGCCGACATGTACAGGGTATGCTGCGCGATAGCTGACGCATATAAGTATGTATGTTTGCCTACTTTAAGGAGTAAACTCCAGTCGTGCGTCGGAGCTGACACACACACTTTTTTTTTGCTCCTCTTCAAGACTACGAGATATATTATACGACAAAAGTTTGTTATTTCATAACCTCGTTCTGCGTTCACAACAGTTATTATTATATATCCGCTGTCTGAACACAGTATATTTTCCCGCGGTTCAAATCGCGCGATCACAAACGCCGTGTCTGAATTAGCTCTAAACTAGCTCAATGGGAAGCGGTAACAGGTTAATTCGCATAAAGAGAACCTCAGTTGCTGCGAGAACTTGGTTTGGTTAAAACTAAAAAAAATGATAAAATATTTTTCCAAAATAATAAAATTTTAAATACTTGACTCGAAAAAGGAAAATCCACATCGCCTCAAAATAGTGGAGTTTTTTTATGCCGGTCTATAAAAAAAATAAGCATATAATGTGGCAAATAAATTTATCACACGTCCAACACAAAACTGTAGAATTAGTACGAACGTTTATTGTTAACAGACAATTGCGTAGGATTGTAGTACAGAAGCAGGGTACTATGCTTTATTGCGGTTGGCAGTACGTAAAGGTATGTCATCACAGCTATGTTTGTCTGCTAGTACTCGTATTTGTATGTATACTTATTAATTACAATAAAGTGTACGTTACATGAAATCTCATTACATTAAACTTACATGGCGATTGCTATTTGCGCCATGGGAATTGCATACGAAATGTTTCAAAATAATGTGCCTCAAGCATCTATACTGGGTGATCTATAACGAGTGTAACAAACTTCGAGAATAGATAGAATACTTATAAAAATAATGCGAAAAGCCCTAATCAACGTAGGTATGTCCAAAAATGTCTTTAAAAAAATTATAATTTTTGAAGTTGTAATTGTATTTTAAAGACCACCAACAGCTAAGGTTATTTGGGCCTAGCACCAATTCATATTTTCAATTCATTATTTTTTTTTTTTTTAAATAATAAATTGAAAATCCAATTGACACTTTTACCAGCTCTCGGGCTAGAACTCGGGACTTGTAATAGAGGAACCATAGCAACGCCATGTAAACAACAGCGCCGCTACACTCTCGGCTATTCTCAAGCCCAATTTTTGAAGTTATACTTCTTTTGGCGTGTTATGAAAACATGATGAATGAATTTTTTCGATGCGCGCGCATCGCGTCACGAAAATTTAACAGGATGAAGTTGCAGCATTAATGATTTCCATAGTTACCATATAAACAAATATAAATAAATTCACTCCAGTCCTTTTATTATTTTATATTTCAATAAATTATTTGCAAAAATTAGTTCTTAATCACGCCAAAGAAGTATAACTTCTAACGCGCGTACAAAGTACACGCATCCATTTTTTTAATATCTGGAAAACTGACAGAGCTTTCCATTTGGATTTTTGGACATAATAATTTATTGAAGTTCTTGACTAATTTATAGATTTTGAGATTTGTACTCTCGCCAGTGGCGTCACTACTAGTTGGGGAGATCACATTTATTTAGGTATACCAAAACTATGTTACGCTATAATGTGCAGGTTTCCCCACCTAATAGTGACCCCACTGGCGAGAGTACAAATCTCAAAATCTATAAATTAGTCAACAACTTCAATAAATTATTATGTCCAAAAATTCCAAATAAAAAGCTCCGGCAGTTTTCCAGATATTAAAAAAATATAATTTTTTAAGACATTTCAAGACCTTGCGGTATCTATAACTTAGCTGGCATTTTTGGACATAGTACATTGATTAGGGTTTTTCGCATTATTTTTCAGTATTCTATATCTACTCTCGAAGTTTGTTACACTCGTTATAGATCAGCCTGTATTCTATATTATGTAAAGGGTACGTTAGTTTAAAACTCGGAAACCACTAAACCGAATTACATAGTTCATTCAGTGGCAAATAGCCCATACTCTCGACGACCGAACACTACAGAAGTGAAACGTATACCTACGCAAAGTCTACATCTATAATAATTGTTATAAATTGACATTTACGGACACAATAATATTATACAGGGTGTATCACAGAAAACCGAACATAGGGAAAAGTACACAGTACAATTTAGTTAAAATCAGAGATTGCTTTGCCCTCTATTCAGAGGTCGTTACCATGGTTACCATGGTGTACGTATACAGTAACAAATGCATATTGCTGTTCATTTGACAAAATCTGGATGAACTTAAAGACAAAATCGTCGAAATATGTTTCAATATGACTCCTGTAATGTTAGATAAAGTGAGACAAAGTTTTTGTAACCGATTAAGCCACTGCTTAATTCAAAATGGAGGTTTATTTGAACATTTGCTTTAATTTTTTATTTTAAATGTTTGTTTTGTTTAATTATTAGTTAAAAAAATATTTTCTTAATAAAAAATTGTTTCATTAATAAAAATAAATTCATTTAATATTGAAGAATTTATTTTAAAAGGGCACTGCACAAAAAGTTGCCGATAATAAACCGTTAGAGGCGCTGTCGTCGCTGTAATTGTAATATTTTTCAAAATATTGTGAGTATTTCGTCTACTAGCGTATAGAGGACACTAATATAACAATAATTTTTATAATTGATCTATGATGACAGCAAAGTTAGTAATGATATAATATTTCTGAAATTGCCATGGAAACAATGTGAATAAAAAATTTAAATATTTGAGAAATGTTGACACAAGTGGACACAAGTCGTGTCATAAATAGTTAATAATGTTGAGTTGAAAGTTGAAAAATTATAATTTCAGAGCAGAAAATTAATAAATAAGGACATTTATGAAATCTTATAGAACATGTGCGAAAAAATGTATAAATAAAATCTATTAAAACGCTTGAATCAATCAAAAAGAAATAAAATCTGAGTCAAGAAGAAAGCATTTATGAAATTTCTCCTATTAGAAAAAAATAACTCTATGACAGATCTTGGAATTAGGCAATACGTCTGAAAAGCCCAAAAGAAGAATAATTGAAGTGTAATAAAGATTTAAAAGTGCCAAGTGGATTTATAATTTTTTATAATAATGTGAATGTAATGTCACTTTTTATTACCTATATAAATTTACTTTGTGCTTTTTTATTTTACATAAAATTTCTGTGGTGTCATTTTTGTAATAAGCGATATGAAAAGTTTCATTAGTTAATTAGTTCATTTCACTATTCTTACTTGTAAAATGAATAAAATAAATAACAAATCGAAGAAAATTCATGCATAACAGTCTATAAAATGATACTAATATTTTTAAAAATTTACGTCGTTTTGGATTTCGATTATTTCTTCCCATTTCCCTGGTTACTGAACTATTTTTTTTCAGAAAAACCTGGAAAATATAAAAAATCTAATCTCAATTTGAAAATTGTGTACGTGGTACCAACTTTACACAATCAAATAAATTTCTCAAGAGGAAAATTTGATAATTTAAGTTGTCATATTTAGAACATCTTTGAATTCGATACTTTTTATGTTTTCATGTTAATTGAAAATTGATTATTCATATTCATAGCAACCCGTTGCCTTGAAGAAAAAATCTATTTAGAAAACAAAATCAATCTCAAAATCTTTGAAAAACACGAACTGAACAAGAAATCGAAAACTGACATTTATACCATAAATCAAGATGTAAACAAAACGTACGTAGCGTCATTTCTTAGACAATAGCTACACTTTTTTAGTTATTGATAACACCGCGGTTGCATTATCTGTCATTAGTGACTTTTTACTAAACGATTTGCTGTTATTATTAACAGTTTCGTATTGAAATTTAGCATATCCATTTTTTGTCCTTCAAAGTATGTTTTAAATGTCTAAAAATCCTTTTTCATTGAAAAAAATATTTCAAGTTCAATCTGAATTCCTACTTTTATTAATTTCAATACATGACCCCAAATATGTTTAATACAAAGAATATCATCTATAGAATCTTACAGATCTCACAAATTGACTGTATTGTTTATATAAAAGCTGATTCTTTGAGTAAAAAATTGGGAAAAATGACATATGGTAGCGCTATCTTTTGAAATTGGTGCCAGGCAGATTCCTATTAACTGATTTTTCTAATTATTCATTATTAGCTATTATTGTTATTAAATAATGGTTAGTCAGCGTTACCATGGTACCCATTCTCATATGTGGCCAAAGTAATCGTTGATCCTAACTAATTTGCACAATGAAGTTTTCCCTATGTTCGGTTTTCTGTGATACACCCTGTATAATATCTATTATACTTATATGATTTGTTTTTCATTGCCATGGTTACACCGTTAGTGTTAAATATTTATCGTAAACGTTAAACGGTCCAAACTCGCATAAGTTAAGTTATACTTCAAAAACATTACTTAGTTATAATATTATTACCTGTAAGTATAATATGTAGGTATTCTGTACGTTGAATGATAAATGTTCATTAATAGAAGTGCAATGACCACTCACGGCACTTGATGGCTAGATACAAAACGTTGTCAAACTTGCTATATTATAATAACTTTTTTTTATTGATCCGTAACAAAAAAAAGTTGATTTGACGCTTTTATAGAAGGAAAACCACTTTCTGACATTGAACTTGTTAATCCCATCATAACTAATGTATGTACAGAATTAGATACAGATTGTACAAACTACAAGTAATAGCTCTTACAGTATACATCTGTACTACCTATAATTTAAGTCTGTACATACATAAGTCCACGAATCTCTTGAAGAGTAATGGAAATTTTGGTGTGAAAACACTGAATATTAAAAAAACCACAAAACACCAAAACACTACCACTTTTTCTTCAAAGCACGTTTCGACAACCAGTTTTAATCATCTGCTGATGATGCTATTTAGAGAAACGCGCGCGGCGTCGAGAAAAAGAGTTTGTGTCTTGGTGACTTGCGATTATTTGTTAATATTCAACTATCAGGATAGACAAAAAACAAAAAAAATCAAATTTAAAAAACCCGTCAAAAATTAAAATGATAAATATCACTTCAAAATTGTATTCTACTGTCAAAAGTACTATTATACATTTTCAATTTCATCAAGATTGGATGATTTTTATGAGATGAGATGGCGGATCCAAGATGATGAGATTTCTCTATTTCATTTGTATTGATCTTTCCGCAAAAATGTCCCATCTTATAAAAAAAGTCCCATCAAAATCAGCCCACCCGGACTGGCAGATAATACAAAAATACGACCCAAACACATCACAATACGCGTTTTGGGTTAAAAACCGACTGACAGGTAGACATATACGAGTAAACTTACGATTCAAACACATAACACACCTATTTTTTGGTCGGAGGTTAAAAAAAGTTATTAAATTGAATAAGGTACCTATTTGAATAGTTCGTAAAAAATATTATAAAAGAAATGCTTATATTTGCTATAAAAACAGTCGTCACCACGGGCAAAATAGGTCTCTTCTATCCAAGTGTGCAAGCTTTCACGGCCGGCATTGTTCCAAGTCTTCATGGTTTCCGGGCTTGTAGGCCGTGGTCCAGTGGTATTTCTACCTGACGTTTCGTCTACAACTGCGGTAGACATTCTCAAAGGCGATGTGGCAGCGGTCGAAGTGTCCTCCTTGGCAGCTCACAGGTTAGTGTTAGCCGCCAAGGAGGACACTTCGACCGCTGCCACATCGCCTTTGAGAATGTCTACCGCAGTTGTAGACGAAACGTCAGGTAGAAATACCACTGGACCACGGCCTACAAGCCCGGAAACCATGAAGACTTAGGTCTCTTCTAGTTACAAAAAAATTGAACTATATACCTAGATTTTTTTGTTAAAAACACGACCTTAAAAATTAATTTTGTCCTAAATATTTCCCCACTTGTGGATTTGGAATGGTAATTGAATTATTTTCCGTGACAAAGTTTACACTCTAAAAATGGGCACCCTGTACACATAGATAGGACGTATTCTCACCAAACTGGATTTGACATTAAGAAGACAAGACATAATTAATTATGTATTATATTATATTAATTGTATACAGTGAAACTCTGTCGACTGTCAACGAGAAATTAATATTCTCGTTTTCGTCTCGAATTTCAAGATTCTCGTCTCGTGACTTTCTCGGGAGTGCACAGGACATATTTTCCAATTTTTTTTATGGTTAAAAACTTAAAACGTATCACCGTGTTTACAAACATTTAGCGTTCCCTTTAAATTCCCCGTTATGAAGTTCTACTGTATTTCTAAATTAAAATAACAAATATCGTTCATCTAGATTCTAGATCATAGTGATTCCTAACCAGTTTTCCGCGAGACCGTGTCCGGGGTTCCACGAGAATTTTCAAAAACTAGCGTGTGTGTGTTCCTTCGTAGTTTATAAACTACTGGACCGATTTTTACAAATAAGGTGTCAATTGATTCGTCTTGGTGACGTGCGTGTTATAGGGTATATTATGTCACGATGGATCCAATATGGCGGATGATAAACGCAATTATTTATGACTACGTAAAATAGAAATGAACATCGTGTCGACTGTATGGTGTCAAAGGAAAGGGATTGCGAGTGGGTTCCAAAACTAAACAGTTCTAAATAAAAATAAAAGTTTAAAAAACTAAAACCCGACTATACGAAAAACTAGAAAACAAGCGCTTCCAATATGAAAATTAGTCGGGTAATTAAAACTAAAATCTTTTTACTGGATTACTTTTAATAGTGGAAGCTTGTTTTCTACTTTTTCGTAGTCGGGTTTTAGTTTTTTTAACTTTTTTTAGTGTATTTGCCATATGGCACATACACTATTGGCGTCGGTCGGATGGCGGGACCTAGGGGTCGGACCAAAATTTCTCGACGTTTCATAGCCTCCTAAACACTTTGGCACCATTTTTGGAAATGTCTATTTATTTATATATATATATATATATATGTACAGGCTATAACTTTCGAAAGAGTTAATTGATTTTGACGAAATTTGGTAGGCACGTTGGAATCCATCACCGCACGAAGCCTATTTAAAATGGGCCTAATCGGACCATATTAAGGGTGGTTTTTAGGGGTTGAAAAATGTTTTTGAGCCCAAAAATGCCGAAAAATTCTCAGAATCGTTTCAAAATTGAAATTTAACCCTTTAGTAACGATTAAAATGTTCTGCTAAAATTTTAATAAAATCGGCCCGACAGGACCGGACTTATAAATTTTATGAAAACACTAGTTTGCGGAAAATGCTTTACTTACTGAAGGATGTATTTAATTTGGTACCGAGGTTGCATTGATAAAAATATTGAAACTAAGAAAAAAAATATTATTTTAAGGGATGTATTAAAGGGTTACATTTTTTTTTTGTTCAAAAACAAACTTAAGTTCACATAATAAAGCCACAATTATTAGCAAATACACTATATTGTCGGCAGGGTTTTGGCCCTCCGACCCGAGTTTTTTTAAGTTGAGCTTGACACGTAGTGTATACATTGTATTTATCCCTATCGAAACTAAATATGTATCAGTGACTACAGGGCGAGGTGGAGGTTCCTTGAGATTTTACGAAATATTTCAAGAGTTGCTCAAAAAAAGTCTAGGAATCACTGATCTAGAGATTCAATTTAATGCATTTTACATATTATATGTACCTATTTGAATATAGTAAATTTGCTACATTCAAATACACATCAAGACGTTGCTATATACAGAAATATATTATGTATGTAATAGAATTAGACAGTTTAGCGTATACGAGATGACAAATTAAAATAATAAAATTTAATTTCAAACTTCAGCGTTAGAGGCAAACTAATTTGTACGACATATAAGTTTGAGAATTTGGAAATGAAGTCATATTTTTTAATGTTTCCTGTTTATTATAATGTAAATTTTTCTCTTGGTAACAATAAAAATCACGTATGCATATTATGTCCCAGTTCTATAAATTAAGTTATTAAAAAATTAATTATCTTATGCATACACAAAAAAACTAGTAACAATGTAACATATTATAATATCTATTGAAAATAGAGAAAAACACACGTGCATCCCTTGCAGCGAAATTATTATAACAATATCGTATTATTAAGTATAAGGTACTACAATTTTCTTATAACATAGTGGCTAAATACACAAAAGTGGCCAACAAATGTATAGATAGGTATATAATATATACAGGGTGGTGACCGTGACTGCTGCACATAGGGATTTAACCCGTAAAATCAAACTTTCGCGATTTCTTGCTTCCCTAATTATTTTAGAAAAAATATCTTCGAATAAAAGTTTTAGAACATAAAATTCTGCATCTAAATCATTAATCAAAATTAATTTTGCATGCTTTGTAACGGCAGAAATTTGATATGAAAATGTCAAAATTATCTCAAAAACAGATAGCGATAGCCATGGAACTTGAACAAAATGATGACGTTTTAGTTGTCACAATAATTTCTAATCATTTTGTTCAAGTTCCATGGCTATCGCTATCTGTTTTTGAGGTAATTTTGACATTTTCCTATCAAATTTCTGCCGTTACAAAACATGCAAAATTAATTTTTTTTAATGATTAAGATGCAGAATTTTATGTTCTAAAACTTTTATTCGAAGATATTTTTCCTAAAAAAATTAGGGAAGCAGGAAATTGAAAAAGTTTGATTTTACGGGTTAAATCCCTATGTGCAGCAGTCACGGTCACCACCCTGTATATAAAAAATTCTTATATTCATTCTCCTGAAAAAATACTGGATCGATCACACCGGATGTTACACCCAGTAATACAGACCTCTGTTATCGAGTGTCTATAATTTATAATAATATGTAACCCAGGTCCCAGTGATACAGTTAAATAGCTAGACAAACTGGCATGAGAATTTGTGCCCCCCCTCTCTCCTTCTTTTAATCACGCACTAAATATAATCACTGCCATCTCAATTTTCGTATAGTACCAACAATGGAGTTGCTATGAAAAATTCAGATAGCGACTACGGAGCGAATACATAGTTAAAAATTAACAGAATTCAGACTAATTAGCTTACAATGTGATTTGTTGATTAAATCCAAACAGAATTACATTAAGTTTCATATTTATGCGTACTTCCTACACATTTTTACTGACTTTATCAGTATATTTACACAGTATATAGGCACATACACTATTGACGTTAGTCGACACGACGCAAAGCGGTGCGACAGTTTTATTCCTATACTCGATTGCCACACACAGGATGATTTACACCAGAGGGCGAAAAATGAAAATTCGTGTTCAGGATTGAGTTTTCAGAAAAAAATGTGAAATAATTTTTTTCCGATCGGCTTTGTTTTGGAGATATCGATGCATGTAGTTTTCTGAACTTATTTAATTTTTTGTCCATAAAATTTTTTGTAAGCCATGGAAATTACTTGGAAACAAAAGACTTATTTACTAATAATTGTTGACAATAGCTAGTCAAATACTTTGGGTGTTGCTCTTGATTTTTCGCGTAAAAACAAAATAGTGCCTCCATATTTTTGACAAAAATTTATTTTTTTACACTAAAATCAAAAGCGACACGCAAAGTCTTTCAATATAACTATTGTCAACAATAATAATTAGTAAATAAGTCTTTTGTTTCCAAGCAATTTCCATGACTTACTATAAGTTTTATGGACATAAAATATTCGTAAAAAATTTTTTTTAGAGACAAGCTTTTAAGGAAATGTACTAAAAAGGAAAAAATAATATTTAATAATGTTGGTTCATAATTATTATAAAAGCGGGGGTTGTAATCTCTATGATAGTTTATTAGTCGCAACCCCCTCTTTTATAATAATTATGAACCAAAATTATTAAATATTATTTTTTCCTTTTTAGTAGATATCAATAAAAGCTTGTCTCTAAAAATTTTTTTTTACTAATATTTTATTTTGTTCATTTTAGTCTTTCTAAATTTTACCCCCCTTTGACACCCGTATGTTGAATTTCGACAAATCCTTTCTTAGTGAATGCTTACGTCAGAAAAGGAACCTGCAACTGTCCAAATTTCAAGTTTCTAGCTTCAGTGATTTGGCCTGGGCGTTGATTAGTCAAAAAAAACCCTACATCCCCGTTTGAACCCCTTAGGGGTTGAATTTATTTCTAAAAACGATTTATTCATGTGTTGTCATCGGCAATACATATGTGTACAAAATTTCAAATCGATCGGATACTCATTTTAGTCTTTCAAAATTTTACCCCCTTTGACACCCGTAGGGGTTGAATTTCCAGAAATCCTTTCTTAGTGGATGCTTACATCAGAAAAGGAACCAACTCTCTAAATTTCAAGTTTCTATAGCTTCAGAGATTTGACCTGGGCGTTAATTATTAAAAAAAAAACCTACATCCCCGTTTGAACCACTTAGGGGTTGAATTTATTTCTAAAAACGATTTGTTCATGTATTGTCATCGGGAATACATATGTGTACAAAATTTCAAATCGATCGGATACGTGGAAGTCGTTCAAAATTGACTTGCAAGTTTTGACCTAACCAAACACACAAACAAACACATAAACTAACAAACACACAACTAACATACATTGCAAGTTAAATAAAAGCTTGTTAAAAATTAAATAAGTTCAGAAAACTTCTTGCATCGATATCTCCAAAACAAAGGCCGATCGGAAAAAAATATTTCGTATTTTTTACTCAAAACTCAATCCTGAACATAAATTTTCATTTTTCGCCTCCTGGTGTAAATCATCCTGGTTAGTGCCGCGATGCTGCATACGACGCTCTCCGAAGGATTGAAATATGTCGCTCTTATGTATTACTGCATATGAAAACATGTAAATTTTGGAAGCAGAATTTTGATGCGCCGCGTCGCCATGTGAGAATTAGTCTTAAAATGGCGCCAAGTTAAGATGTGAAACTGAAACATCATTCTGAACAACAATTGACGCCATTTTTGAAAATGTTTATATATAAAATAATGATTTTTGATGTTTTTTCAAGATTTTTAAAAACTATAAAGATATTAAATTGAGATTTGGTACTCTCAGATGTCTCACTATACCTAGTACAAATTATTATAATCAGACTAGTTTGAGCTGCCTGGTTCAATCTAGTTGCGTAGAATACGTGTGAAATAGATAATTTAAAAAAATTGAACCGACTTTAGAAAAGGAATCAAAAAAGGATAAAAATAATGTTTCTCTTCATTTTATAATCACCTTCCCTAGAGCACCCTATATACATTCAATAATTAGAAGTCAGGGTAAATAAACCACTTGACTATGACTATACAATCCTACCTTCTAACTAATCTTAATATTATAAATGCGACAGTTTGTGTGTGTCTGTCAGTGTGTATGTTTATTACCACTCAGCTCCGTAACGGCTGAACGGATTTTCATGAAATTTGGTATATACTTACTTTACAGGGTATAGCCACTTTTTCTTCAGAACAAATTTTTTTCTAGGAAATTTTTTAGTTTTTCCCTGACTTATCGTACGTAACAAATATACAGAAAAAGAACAATTTATGTTTACGTTTCCAATAAATTTCCAATCAACTTATAACTAAGCAGCTATGTGCAAAGATTTTGTACAGAACCGCTAGTATTATATAAATGCGAAAGTGAGTTTGTTTGTTTGTTTTTTCCGCTTTCACGCCTCAACTACTCAACCAATCACTGTGAAATTTTGCACACGGGTAGCTTCCGCAATGGAGATGAACATAGGCTCTAATAACTAGCCGGCCGGACTTCGTCCGGGTAAAAATCAGGGGTAATTTCAGAAATTATAACTGAACCGATTTCAATTTTTTTTTCACTGTTCGATAGGTGATATACTTTCCTTTAAGACATGTATAGCCATTAGCCATAGGTTATAATAACTGGAGCGACTGAGTAATGTATTATTAAATCATAAATTCATAGCACCAGGACGAAGCCGGACCGAGCCGCTAGAAGAGAAATAATTGTGCCGGCTTCTATTTGAATGTGGGTAGAGAAGGTGATTGTAAAATGAAATGAAAAATTGTTTTATCCTTTTTTAAAGTCGGTTAATTTTTAAAAAAATTATTATGCATAATATGTAATAAACACAAAGAACTTGATTGAATCAGCTTTATCTTTTCAAACATTTCAATCAAAATATTTACCTATCTACTAATAATTATTAGTAAAGTAAAAAGCACCGTTTACCATAAACTAGCGGCCCCGTCCGGCTTCGCCCGGGTGCTAAGAAAGTCCGGGTGCAATACACTACTCACTTGCTTCGCTCGTTCGCTTGGATATTGTAAATACACTACTCACTCGCTTCGCTCGTTCGCTTGAATGTTATAATTACATTACTCACTCGCTTCGCTGTTTGTATATATAAACCTTCCGTGAAAAATTATCTAACTGATGGTGAAAACCGCATCAAAACCCGTTGCGTGGTTTAGGAATTACATTACTCACTCGCTTCGCTCGTTCGCTATATATTATATAAACCTTCCGGGAACAATTCCGTCATACATGATTTTTGCGTAATTTTAACCGTTTACGCAGTGCACGCAACGGAAGCTCTCAAAAGGAATAATTTTTCCCGTTTTTGCAACATTTTTCATTGATGCTCCGCTCCTATCGGTCGTAGCGTGATATTATATAGCATATTGTCTTCCTCGACAAATGGACTATCCAACACAAAAATAATTTTTCAATTCGAACCAGTAGTTCCTGAGATTAGCGCGTTCAACCAAACAAACAAACAAACAAACTCTTCAGTTTTATATAATATTAGTATTAGTATAGATTTGTTAAATCAATAATACAGCACGAAAATAGGACGTAATACAAAATACAATTATTCTCTATAATATTAATAATTATACCTATATATTATATAGGTACTTACCGAAAGAAGGCAGCTTCACATACAAAATAATGATTTCCAATATGATCACTGTATTTCTCCCAGAAATTCCTTTATTCTCGAGCAACTGGACACTAAACTTATGCAAATTTTAACACTTTTTTTTATTAATCACAAATAATTGTACACAGTCTTTGAAAAGTTATTATACAAATATAAATTGCAGTAAATATCACGTTTTTGATTTTAACATTTTAATTTTAAACACTTTAAAATTCACTCTCAGTTTCACAATTCTAAAATCAATCAAAATCGAAATGTTCGATTGCGATATTGTTACACAACCAGCACAAATATTTATTATTCCTATTAAAGCAATATTCAATTAGAAAGCTATTATCTAAGTATAACAACAAGAATAAACGAGACACGAAGTCAATGTAAAGATATTTATAAATATTTGGGAGCACGTTTCAATTATTATTGCAAACAATTATTTATGTAGAGCAGATATGATGATTGAACTGAGCAAAATATGAATACTTCAGTAAGAATAAGATATTATTGTGTTCCAGTTTGTATTTTCACACACATTATTGTTTAAAAACAATGCTATATGAACCTATTTTTAGATGACTAATTAATGAGAGGAACTTGTAATTAAAATAAAATCAGTATTCAATTAAGAACATCCGTCTTCTTGAAGCACTTCAAATATAAAACACAGCAATCTATATTATGATACCACGTATATAATGACAATACGTGTATGTGTGTGTATGTGATGAACCACGTGTGTGCCGGGGTTCGAACACTATGACATTAGGAACGCGAGACGACAAAATACAATGACAGATATGTATCAACACTGCTTTTTTCGAGTCATTTATCTTTACACAGATTGCTTGAACATTCGATAAAGCTTACGTATCAACTATCAATAAAAATGTTGATAAATTTTAAAAACGTTCAGTTCCAGGCAGAGCCAGTCACAAACAAAAACACAAAAAGAGACAGACGCAAAAACACATACAGCCACACAAAACACACGTCCTTCTCTTATTCTACACGCGGTTGCTTTACGTGGGTCATTATCAGAACAGCATACAATGTGAGAGATGAAAGAAACAATGGCTGGTTCTGATCTTAATACGCGCACACTACTGAATAAGTGTTATTGTATGAGTATGTATGTACATAATATCGGCCCAACAAACTCACAAGATACTCTCAGCAACACTATAGCAGAACACAGACTGGTTCGTGTCAGTGATCGACTTCGAATGAAAGATCCAGTTCTAGTCCGTTATTATTCGCGAGCGAGGTCGATTTTACACGAGCGGGTATACCAAAGCAAACCAACATGAACACTGAGAATACAGTACCGGCAATTGTTCATTTTCCCTAATTACACAAAATGAACATTAGGGACCCTAAGGTACTTCAGAACCGAATTTAGAGTTGATTAGGCCCTAAGCAATGAAATGCTTGAAGGCCCCTTGTTCGAAAATTACACTAGAAGATTTCATGAAAATTGAAAACATCTTATTTTTCAATCTGACACAACCGCTAAATTTGTCTGCTTACTTCGCTCGCCAGCACGTCCTTCCGCAAATGTAGCAAGCCAAACACATCAAAATACTGTGGCACAAAGATCATACCTATCAATTTTAAAAAAGTTTGGTAAATGACAGTACCGAATGGTAAAGGATAAATTATTTAGGTACGACTGTGCAAGTAATGTTTCGAAAAAGTTGATTTTACTATAATTTGGGATTATTTTCTGAATTTTTGAAAAAAAATCTAAATTTTTTAAAGGCCCCTGTGCCCTGCGAATTGTGACGCCCTAAGATGTAGCTTAAATTTTGCTTATGCCTAAATTTGACACTGAGGTAGGTATTTGCATGGAATTTTTTATTTTTTCATATTAAGTGGAGTATATTATAGAGCTTTTGGTGAATTTACACATTTTTAAAAACCATGAACTCAAAAAAGTGGTTTTTAAAAATGTTTGTTCGTCTGTGAAAATAATTGTAATACTGTATCATTATGGAATGGCATTTATTTATAACTATTTCTTTTTCTATTCGTGCTACAAGCCACTGCTGGCTATTATAATTGTAATTATTCAATTTCAATATTATATAAGCAATTACATAAATCCGTTCAATTTGATATTAGGAACATTTTTTTCATAAAATGCATGATGGTTACAATTTAATATTTCAAGACGTCTATACAGGTATTTTATAATTTTTCCATCCGGATTCTCCCGGGTAGATTTAAGTTTGACAGCTCAGAGATCGTGTGCTGGATCCCCAACTTGCTTTACCCATTCGATTACTGCTCATCCCTCTTTTGCCATAGCCCTGCCACAAATAAAGAAACAAACAAACAACCAAAACACTAACACTTTTTTCTCGACACGCGTTTCTCTAACCATGTTAGTAGATGATTTAAACTTTTTCTTTTTTAAGGCGACTAGAGCATAATATGCACGTAATATACAAGAGAATATCACTTGGGGTGGTGGCGGCTTCACTAAATAAGATATCTGGTCAGTATCATTAAATTTCAAAGCTGCAGGATCGAAAATGACATCGCAAAATATTCATGAGTAGAGATGGGATTCGAACCCACGATAGTCTGATTCAAAGGCCAGCACGCTGATCATTACACCACACTGGCCTCATGATTAAAACTAAATAAACTCGCAAAAAATATTTCTTGCAGTTGCATTATGAAGAAAGAATAAGCCCGCATTTTCATGATTTTTGCATGTATGTCTGTCTTGCTGCTTGTTTATTCCGGGTTAACGTAAAAACTACTGAACCGATTTTGATCGGGTTGTAACCATATGGTGCAGGGAATATGACAGGATAAGTATTATATTATCGCGCGTCTATTAAAGAGGGCTGAGCAGTAACCAAAAGACCAGCAATAACGCGAGCGAGGCCGATGATGAAGACTATATCAAATTATAAATATGTGCAAAATTGGGCGAAATTATTGGACTTTATTGGCAGTAAAAAAATATATTAAGCTAACTGAAGCTTGTTCTAATTTATAGCGTTAAAAAAGTTGTCAAAAATTATAAGATTGGTATGTGATGCTACATAAAACCTATTTTTTAGCTTGATGTGCAATTAAAAACTAACCCAAATTCGCGACATTGTTGTATTACAGCTTTTGCTTGCGGCTTCGCTCCCAAAAACGTCAATTTGCCCGCAGATTCGTTTTGTACAATTGCAGTCGTTTGTTGATTTTGTATGAGAAATAATTTTATTTGTATGGAAGCCCCACCTTAACACGAGCGAAGCCGGATATAAAGTAGCTTATCCTTTGAGTTGAGCCCTATTTGCATGTATCAAAATTTCACTGAAATCGGCTTAAGAGTTTAATGGCCTGTTTATCGTATATTTTAACCACGATGTTTTTTTAATCACACTTAAATTTTGATTGCTACGTGTTCATTGGTTGCTGCGTTTCGTTACCATAGCAACCCGTCATTTAACAGTGTGATTAAAAAACATCGTGATTAAAATGTACTATAAACCGGCCATAAGAGTTATAGCGAAACAGACAGACAGGTACGGAAATTCTCTTACAATTTTATTATTAGATTGGCGCCGACCTCAAATTTTTTTTATTTTCCTCTTTTCAGTGGCTTTTTTGAAGGAGGTTTTTTTTTTGTTTAAAAGTTTTTTATTTTTTAATTTTTAGTGGCTTTACAATACGCAGTTTGCACGTTATTAACCAACTTCTGTCTTGATATTGATTACCAAATTAGAAAAGAAATCCACTGAACCGATTTTAGTAAAATTTATGTGGAACCCTGAACCACCCTGAAGGTATGCCCTATTAAATAAAACAAAAATCATCAAAATCTGTTCACAAATGCAGGAGAAATCGGTTAAAGACAAGTATAAAATGCCTCTTCACAAATTGATACGCATTTGGCTTTGTTTTAATAAAACTGTTTACATAATTCAATTGTAAATATTATAGCTACAGCAGCCATTGAACTTGAACCATTCATAATTTAACATTATTGACTACCGACATCTATTACCTAACAGTTAATACAAATTCGTTTTTGATGATTTATTTACATCAAAGTGGAAACATACCCGTTTAAAATGAAGAAAGCACAAAATATTATATAGGTAATATAATTTTAATCAAGGTTACAATACTTTATGTTCCAGATAATTGGATAGTAAGTCGACTGTAGATTTTATCATATCTTGGAACGTTGAAACACAATCGAATGTCTCGTTATGAAATATTATTAAAATTAAAAGTGGCTAGGGTCTAGGAATGGGGAAGCCGAAAATTTACTCAATAATGCCGAAATATAAAAAAATTGCATACCAGAATCTGTATCGTCCTTAACAATTTAGGAAATGCATAACAGTTTTAAGGAACGGCGCCGTAGAATTCAATTTTATATACAGAAAAAGGTGGGGAGTTTGATGTTAGACCATGCAGTGTTCACATAGCTGAACAAAACACTTTTTTTTTGTTTTTTTCTGACAACCTGTATTAGTATTGTAATCTAGACACACGGCAATGCAGTGTGTTCACCCAAGTTCGACAAACACTGACTGTGTGTATATTTACACAAACCATTTCGAGCTACTTTCGACCCCCCCATAACTCAAAAAATATTAGACCTACACACTTGCAATTTTGCATGTCTAATAAAGCCCTCTTGAACACCTAGAATCCCAAATTTCATTAATAAACCTATTATAGTTTTTGAGTGATTAAGGTCTGAAAAGTGCCATTTTTATCACTCTGTCACTTATCAAAAACCTGGACTACTTCTAGGTCATTTAGAAACTTGAAATTTGGCATCACAGTAGATCATTGGGCGTATACAAAGGAAAAAATCTGAAAATTACAAATTATCTGCGGGGGGGTATAAATCATAAATTCTTATCACTGGAACTACTGAACAGATTCTAAAAATTCATTCACTTATAGAAAGTTACAATATCCCTGAGTGATATAAGCTATATTTTATTTTGATAAATTTCTCGTAGGGGGGGATAATTCCTGTGGGATACTAACAAAACGTAACTGAAATTCTTTTGCATTTTAGCGTATAGGCGGAATCCTACTAATATTATAAACACCACAAGCCCGACTTTGCTTCGCAGAGGGAAAATTTCTTGCGGGAGGGATAATAAATCATAAATTCTTAGCACCCGGACGAAACATGACGGGACCGCTAGTATAACTGTATATGTATATGTGTCTAGATAATATTTTAGTAGAAAGTAGCTTTACAAAAAGTATTGATATTCAACCAAAAACATAATTGTGAAAAAGAGGCCAAGTTCGGTACAAAGAGTAGCTTCGCCAAAAAAAGTATTGAGATTTAAGTGGATGCCAAGTTTTCACTTGGCAAGTTTTCATGTTTTATATTATAAATAATTGAATCATGTGTGAAAACTTGGCATCCACTTAGATCTAAAGCCTTTTTTCGGCGAAGCTGTTCTTTATACCGAACTTGGCCCCTTTTTCACATTTATATTTTTGGTGGAATGTTAATTACAGAATTGTTTCTTTCAAGTTTAGCAAAACTTTGATATTTTTTCGTAAACAAAAAAAATTCTTTTTGCAAACTCAATGCAACTAGGACACGGTAGATAGTGATTACTCAGAAAAAACTTCTTAACCACAACGATTTTATTATTGGATGTAAATTTCAAGGCAATGCTCCCCTCATCAATAAAAACTAAACTGTTTACTATTAACCAGTTAAATTTTTGCCGGTGATGAAAGCATATTGCTCTCAATGCACATCTATAACTTATAAGTACTAATATTATAAAGAGAGTGTGCAGAGTTTGTTTGTACAAAGCAAACTCGAAAACTTCTGGACCGATTTCAAAAAAATTTTCACTGTTTAACAGATGATACGTTGCTTTAGGACATAGGCTATAATAACTGGAGCGAGCGAGCGAATAATTAATTAAATATTAATTAATGATAAATTCGAGAGAATGAGCGAAGCGAGTGAGTAATATATTAATAAATCATGAATTCGAGCGAACGAGCGAAGCGAGTGAGTAATGTATTAATAAGTCATAAATTCATAGCACCCGGGCGAAGGCGGACCGAGCCGCTATCCAATAATAAAACTGTTGTTAAGAAGTGTATTTTAAGAAACAAAGTTCCTAAGGAAGGGGGTCCGAAAACGCTTTGTTACAGTGTTGCAGCTCTCTGAAAACTTTAATTTTTTATAAATGCATGAAAAATACAAATTTTCAAAGTACTGCAACTCCGTATCAATGCGTTCTCATACCCCCGGCCATAAGAACATTTTTTCTTAAAATCAACTAAGGAATCGTCGGTGTCATTTTTAAGCACCCTGTATGTATTGTATATCCACATATATAGCCAAATTTTCTTATATGATCATATAATGACATGTATGATCTATATATTATCATTTTCCCTGGTTCGAAGTCGTCCCAGAAACCGAGCGTAAATGTTTGGATAATCATCAAAAGCATCACAAGATTGTGGTATCTTAAAAGAAAAGCGCACAGAGAAAACTGTCAGCTGTCAGTGTGACAAGAGACATGTTTAGCCGGAGGTGTACACCGTGCGGCACACATCTGTGCACGAGCGCGGCACGGCGCGGCACGGCATGCACATAGCGCGGTGTCTCTGTCGTGTGGCAGAGCGGCGCGCGAGGCGTCCCGGCGCTCGGCACCGGTCACAGCGCCGTCGCCAATGTCGGAGTGCAGAGCAGCGCCGTCGCCGGCGTACCATTGCCTCCGCCGCCGCTTGTAGTTGGCGGCAACCTACCACCTCGCACATACACATATATCTGTGGTTACAAAACGAAGTGGCTTAGGTAAGTACGTCGCATTTATGGTAGTTTCTGTTATACTTTCATATACACATTTTTACTTTTCCATAGATGGAGTTCCGATTTAGGGGAAGTCTTGCAGTGATCGTGCGAAAATTCGATTCTGATTTTGTCTATTTTCAAGGGTTTTTTTAAGTAAATGTCAGTCTGTCGTCTATCTGTCTGTCTGATCGCACCTAAAACTAGTCTTGCCGTCTAGACAAGACAAGACAAGACTTTCAAAGTATCAAGACTTCACTAAGTCTAAGTCTAGATTAAAAAACTCTTGTCTTGTCTAATATCAAGACTCTAGATTATTTTTAAGAGTCTAGATTAATCGAGTCACATCGAGTGGTTTACTTTACCTACTACTTGGTTTATCTATACTCTTGAAAATTGTCTAGAATTTTGGCAAGAGTCTTGATCTAGTTAAAGCAAGTTTTGTCTTGTTTTGAAAATTTCTAGACAAGACTTTAGCAAGTCTTGTCTTGAAAATCTAGACAAGACAAGACAAGACAAGAGTCTAGAAAGTCTAGATCTAGACGGCAACACTACCTAAAACCCAAACCACTGGATTGATTTTGCTCAAAATTTGTATGTGTGTTCAGGATGGTCACATTTTATCTTCGTATCATACCTCGAGGAAAATTATTCTAAAATCAAGCTCAAACGTGGGACAAGCGATCCCTAAAAATCGGTATAAAACTGAAAATATGTATTTTTAAAGGGCTCTAACGATTTTGATCAAATTTTACACATATACTGGTATGAGATATAGTTCCTCCTAGAAAATATATAAGGGACGCTATGAGGGTGACGATGTATGTACTATTATATTAGTCCGAATTTGTATCGGATCATTTATTTAGCTATGTCGTGTAAGCTTTCACAGCCAACTTCAATAGAATTAGAATTAACATCTTCCGGGTTTCTGATCCGTGGTCTACTAGAACAAATTCCTTTTCCAGACGTTTAGCTTGCTACTGCGGCAAGATCTTCAGAGTAGTGGCGGATGTGGTTGAAGTGTTTTTCTTGGCAGTTGGCGTCCGGAAGAGGAATTTGTTCCAGCAAACTACGGCTCAAAAGCCCGGAAGATGTTAATTCTATGTCGTGTATGTTCTGTAAAAAGTAAAACTATATATACACGTCGAAATGAGAACCTTCCTCCTTTTTTTGAAGGTTAAAAACGTTTTATTTCTACATGGATTCAATGTAAAATATATAAACTTCACTCAAAACCGCTTTGAACATTCACATTATCCGTTCACACAACAGACGCCACCGCCGGCTCAACTGTGGAAGTGCGCCAGCGCCGACGTTGCTGCCAAGCGCCGCAGCTTTGTAACGCTCTTTCTAGCTCCGTGCTCGCTCGGCGCCGCTCAATGGCCCATCTTTTCGTCCTGAATTTTGTCTTCTTTTTTCCAACACTCAAATCTTATATCGTTTTACATAAATGTCGTTGCAAATGTTGCGACTTTTTGAAGTTAGTTCGAATTTTTTGTAACTTTTTGCATTATGATAGATTATGAATGCACTGTTTTTGCACTTTAATATTGTAATTTCGTAATTACGAATCGTTTGAGTGGTCCAAAACGGGTGCAGGCTCTCCGATTGCTTAGTTATGACTGTCGAAGCAGTGGCGCGGAATAACATCATTTTTGCTTTGCGTGCTAAGTGCAGTCTGCAGACGATATCTCAAGTTCATGGTGCCTCCACACAATCGGCCATGATGGGCGATTACAGGCCATCACGATTGTGTGGAGGGCATAATCGCCTGTAATTGCCAATGATCGCCCATGATGGAGCGTGATCGCCCCTGTATGGGTTTTTCGCATGATTGCGTTCCACACATTCGTCGATCACTCAGTTCACATTTGTTTCGAAATCCATGTCGGACAGATGACAATTCACAAATGGCACGATTGTGTGGACAGATGCGCCCATGATGGTGACAATCATGGCCCATTCTGTGATTGTCCATCATGGCCGATTGTGTGGAGGAGGCATTAAACTTCAAGATCGCGATAAGTCGCAGTAAGTATCACAAGTGCATCAATCTGTCACTTGATACTATTGCCATGTGCATCCGACTATTGCACGAGTAGCAGTAAACGTTTGAAATCTATCCTAATTTCCTGATCCGGCGGAGAAAGACGTATTCTACATTAAAATTAGTTTTTCTACATTTCAATATAAATTATAAGTCAATAAAAAAAATTAGCATTTGTTTGAGTTTGGGCCATCAACTTACTTAATATACTAGCTATTTCCCGCGACTTCGCCCCCGTTGATCAGATTTTACTCTCCTATAAGGAACTGGTTGGAAATTCCGGAGACTATACCAACCTACCTATACAAAATTTGAAATAAATCTGTTTTATGCCATAGATATATTAATCAAAAGCAAAACGTGATTAAAACTCTGGAACTCCTGCACCAAATATATAAATTGTCACTGGAAATTTTAAGAAAATGCGCAAAATATGTCGAAAATATTAGTTTTCGTATTACCCATTCAGACAAATATTTTTATAACTTCAGAATTATGGAATCAGTAATCAAACATGACTAGATAATGAAGGTACCTATATAGGAAAGAAGTTACATGAAAATCGGTTCAGGGGGTCTCGAGTTATAAGTGGACAAACAGAGAGACGTTGCTTTTTTTAAGAGCAGGGATGTCAATTTTATTATTTGTAGCACTAATAGTTTAGGAAGGTAAAATATTGAGAATAATAATAATTTAACTTTTCACTTTTTAGATATTTACGGAATCCTAAAAAATGGTCAAAAACCCGACATAAGCCACTTTGTTAGGCCACACATACATACAGAGGAATGGTCACGTTCACGTATTATAGGCTGTATCTGCATACAGACAGATAGACATACTTCCAACTAAACTGCTACTATACCGACCAATATCACTTTGTTTGCTACCTCAGCCTCAGTTCTCCATTCCGCAAGTCGTCGTTCGATGCCCTCTCGACAACTAAACGACCGATTTTTCAAACACATACAGTGCTGGAATTGACATGTATCGATATTTTCCAAAGAAAGTGTTTTTACCAAACATATACGCTATTAACCTCTTAAAATCTGCCATAAAAATGTTGTTCTGTCTGTCAGTTTTGAGTTGGCGCAAAAACGACTGATGATATTTTAATGAAGCACGCATAGTTTTGTAGTAAGAACTATTAGAAGTGACCCGCATTTTGTTTCATCTTGATCCGTTAACCTTTTCGCTTCGAACGGGATCATTTTTACAAGCTTTTAGTTAACTTGCAATGTATGTTAGTTAGTTAGTTTGTGTGTTTGTTTAGGTCAAAACTTGCCAGTCAATTTTGAACGACTTCCACGTATCCGATCGATTTGAAATTTTGTACACATATGTATTTTCGATGACAATACATGAATAAATCGTTTTTAGAAATAAATTCAACCCCTAAGGGGTTCAAACGGGGATGTAGGGTTTTTTTGACTAATCAACGCCCAGGCCAAATCACTGAAGCTAGAAATTTGAAATTTGGACAGTTCGTTCCTTATCTGACGTAAGCATCCAATAAGAAAGGATTTCTCGAAATTCAACCCCTACGGGTGTCAAGGGGAATAAAATTTTGAAAGACTAAAATGAACAAAATAAATATTAGCAAAAAAAACTTTTTAGAGACAAGCTTTTATTTAAATGCACTAAAAAGGAAAAAATAATTTTTAATAATTTAGGTTCATAATTATAAAAGCGTGGGTCCTGAACTCTATGATAGTTTATTAGTCATGACCCACGCTTTTATAATTATGAACACAAATTATTAAAAATTATTTTAAAATCTATAGAATTATCGCTAGGCACTTGGTAGAACATGATTGAATAAAAATTAATAAACAAACACTTGAAAAATTCTACACATTTATTCATCTCAACGATCGTTTCGGGCTTCTAAAGTAAACTCCTGATGATGGGTTAGAAGCCCGAAACGATCGTTGAGATGAATAAATGTGTAGAATTTTTCAAGTGTTTGTTTATTAATTTTTAAAAATTATTTTTTCTTTTTGGTGCTTTTAAATAAAAGCTTGTATCTAAAAAGTTTTTTTTGCTAATATTTATTATTTTTATCGTGAATAACGTCTAATGTCTCATACTATAGGGTGGCATTTTAGAAATATTAGATGTAACGGTATAGTCGAAAGTGGTTGACATGTGAAACAAAAAAGCATGTATAACTATGTTAAGGTCTCAGACACAATGATTAACCATGGTGACTGTAAGGAAAATTACGAGTCTACCGAAAAGTTCTAATCCTGTGTGTGTGTGTGTGTGTGTACACGATAACTCTCGACAGACTTAATCGATTTAAACGAAATTGTGTACACACATTGGAACCCATCACCGCAAGAAGCCTATTTAAAATGGGCCGGATCGGACCATTTTCAGGGTTGTATTTAGGGGTTCCAAAAAGTTTTTGGGCCCGAAAATACCAAAAAAATTGTCAAAATCGTTTCAAAATTGAAATTTAACTCTTTAGTAAAGATTAAAATGTGCTGCTAAAATGTTAATAAAATCGGCCCGACAGGACCGAACTTTCAAATTTAATGAAAACACTAGTTTGTTGATATGGATTTACTTATGGAAGAGTGTATTTAATTTGGTGCAGATGTTGTACTGATAAAATCCATGTCTAATATCGAAATTTAGAAAAAATTAATTATTTTAAGGGATGTATTAAGGGGTTAAATTTTTATTTTGTCAAAAAAACTTAAGGTCACATAATAATGCCACAATGCCTGTATTAGCAAATACACTATATTGTCGGCAGGGTTTGGCACTGCGACCCGAGTTATTTTTTAATAATGAAAATATACAGGTATTGGATAGCAATATAAAAAATTAAATTACAATAATTATTTTATTTAATATATTTTACGAACATTTGATTTTATATAATAAATCAATGTGGAAATATTTCTTTCCATGACAACGAATACAATTATATTTGTGTTTAACGGTATTCACGTCATCTGCACTATACCCGCGATACAGGTTATACATACCCATTTTTTTATATATTGGTATTGCATATGCGACATCCACTACACAAAAATATACATTACTATCAATATTTTAATTTTAAAAAATAAATTACAGCGTTTTGTTTTAATTAGTAATGTATGTTTTTGTTCATTAGTTGTTGCATTTTAAGTGAAACATTTTTCTCTAATGCATCAGTGTTTTCCATAACTATACCGGGTAAACAAAACCCGCCTATGTTGTGTCTTGAAATTCACTGTATACAAGAGAAACAAGAATATCACTTGGGGGGGGGAGTGGCTTCACCATCAAATTTGGCCAGCACCATCAAATATTAAAGCTGGGTCTAAACGACATCACAAAATATCTATGAGCAGAGGTGGGATTCAAACCCATGACAGTCTGATTCAAAGGCCAGTATACGCTGACCATTACACCAAGCTGTCCGCAAAAATAATACTAAGATTTTCAACGATTCAACGAATTTAATAATTTTAACTTGGCAGTTATCCTAAGTTATTATAATATATAATGTTCCAAAAATAATACGGTACTTGCCTGGAATTTTTCATCCGATTTTTATTCTAAAAGAAATCATGACGTGATCACCAACAGCGTGTAACTTCACAGTTTTGACCTACATAACTTACACAGTTAATTACAAAACAGCATTAATTTTCAACAGTCTTTTTCTTGAATCTTAGGTAATATTATAAAACACAGTATAAACGCACGTAGGTAATTATATGTGACACCACGATAAAAACGATTTTCGTTTCAAAATCCTCAGGATTATAGTCGGGCCGTTTAACAGATGGAGCAATGAAAACGAATGATCACTGCGTGATCACCGCGTGCAAAGTACCTGATTGGTTGCTTGAACGTTCGGGAACGAAACCATATGCGAAGGCCACGCCTGCGGCGCAAGCTATTCATGTGCTTTTCACGTGACCACTCCATCTGTTAAGCGGTCCGACTATACTTCTGAAGTTCTAAGTGACCCTGTATAAAACAAATAATCAAAAATTGGACATAAGCTACTTAGTATTTTAGCCATAGATGTGCATATAGATTTTTTTTGTTCAACAATCTACCACCATGGTAACTTTAGAGTAACTCTGAACATGGTTGTCGATCGTAGTGCAAGAAGCTGTAAAAATAAAAGAAAATAATTTGATATGCGAATCACGAATCTCGGGACGTAGCTAAATCACTGATTTCTATTGCATATGGATAGCGAATGGTGGCCAATGTATGAAACCAATTTGAGCAGCGTCATATTGATATTTATTGGGTGACTTTTTGGCGGGCTGTTACGAACTATATGCAGTAATTATTATTGAGTGGGTTTGATTTCTAATTAATCGATAGCGAATGGTGGCCAATGTATGAAACTAACCTGTGAGCGCTATATTTATACAGGGTGTTCCTTAATGACATGCTAATATTTCAGGGTGTGATTCCTCAGGTCATTTTATGAAAAAAAGTTCATATGAACGTATGTCCTCAACGGCTTAAATTTTTTGCTGCAGGGTGTTGAATTCTTTTTTTACTTAAGCTTTACTTTTTAATACTTTAAATATTATTTTCAATTTTGGTATGTCTGAATAGGATATAAAACCACATATTTTAGTTAGAAAAATAATTCTATTGTTCCACCAGTGGCGTCCCTGCAAGCATGTTCTCTGATATTTTTTACAAAAAAAGTGGTAGGTACGCGACTGACCTTTTTCCATGTGGATATTTTTTCTTCTTCTTCTTAATTAAAACAATTAAATTAAAATTGAAACTCATTATGGTTATAGTATAGGTGGCGTACCACTTTTTTTGTAAGAAATATCAGAGGACATGCTTGCAGGGACGCCACTGGTGGAGCAATAGAATAACTTTTTTAACTAATATATGTGGCTTTATATCCTATTAACAGATACCAAAACTGAAAATAATATATCTAAAGTATATTTTCGTAGATATTAAAAAATAACGTTTAAAAAAATTCAACATCCTGTAGCAAAAAATGTAAGCCGTTACGAACTTTTCTTCATAAAATGACCTAAGGAATCACACCCCAAAATATAAACACGTAATTAAGGAACACCCTGTATATGATATCTAGGTGACTTTTTTGGCAGGATGTTACATTTTTCACACCGTATATTATTTAAATAGTAAGTAATATCAATACTCCTGATTCATATAAAAAGCAATACTTATTCAAAACTTTAAGTGTTATCAGCTTGTTAAACACACCTATTAGACCAATAAGATATTATGACTAAAACAGGACATCTATTTAGAATTGCCCTTAAAATCGATTGAAACAATTTTTTTTTAAATTGTGCGTACATGTATTTAATATATTTTTTTGTACAATTTCCCTTTCAAAACAATATTTTTATAGGCATTTTAATCAAGACATTTAATTTGAAACACGATTTTTATCTATGCAGATCAGTCATTTTATTTTTCTGTGAGTTCAGTCTAATGTTCTGCAATATCTACATTCTACGTAATGAAAAGTTTGAGAACGGCACTGTTCCTACATATTGTATAAAAACGATATGTTATTATAATCTAAGGTCATTGTAAATTCAGACTTTTTGACAATGGGTTCTGCAATCCTGCAGCGGTGGCTGAGTTGACAATTACTCTACAGTGACACGTTTTTATTTTGCCTTGATAAAATAGAAAAACATTCTATGACTCAGGCTATAATTAAAAATTGATATTTCATCTTAGATTCACCCGTGATATTAGCTCCCGTATGAGAGATGGTACATCTCTACAGTAGTAACTAATTTAAATCAGCTCTCGCAGGTAGTGATATTTCAGTGACAAATTGCTCCATTAGGAAATAATTAATTGTTTAATAACGTGTCATTGTAGAGTAATTGTCAACTCAGCCACCGCGAAAGTGGAAGTTTCGGGTTAGAGTCTCGACGTTGACATTGGTTTGAAAAATGAATTTTTCCATTATTGCATCATATTGTTACGTCATTTTCGATGGGTGTTTTAAACACGAATGCAAACTTTGCATAATTCATTTGTATATATTAATAATTGCGATACTTTAATCGTACGAACAATTTTCTGTATGTAATATGCAGTATTTGTATAGGCCAGCAGAATATTGTCACTAACACCTAGCGGTTAGATTACTATAAATTAAACTTGGATAGTTCTGGACATGTATAGCTCCTTAAACCATGTCTTCTCATCTTTCCCTAGAACGCACCTTTGCATACCTTTGCCCATACTCCGACATAATATTATAGTTCATGGGATGTGTCACACACAACGCTCAAAGTATTGGTTCGCTCTCGAATGAGAGAACATGCCGTATCGGATACATGACAAGCTCGGTTATATTCGGCGTCTTAGACTCTACGGAGTAGGTACAGAGTATTCAATTTGAAACATTGGAACCAGACGTTCCTCGGACAGGCGGAAACTTATAATTTCTTTCCTTCAAAATGCGCTAGTGAAACGAGATCGTCGAAAGATGTTTCACGGAACTATATCTGGTTAAGAAAGGAGCAGTTCCATGTTCATTCCATCTTCAGAACTGTTTTGCGAAAACCTACTATAAAGTATAAATAAACTGGTGAGATCGTTGTAAGTGGAATTATTCGTGTGGTTATAGTAAACATATTATAACTATTATAACGTAACGTGCGTGAGCTGTATTGATAATTCAAATTTCCCGCTAAAAATTTCACTCAAAGAATATATCCATCAGACGTCTTGCTTACGTCATGTCGCTTCATAAGAGGTTTGTACCATCGAGTTATAAACATATGGAGTGCTAGTCTACTACTGCGCATCCAAATGCGTTGGATAGAGAAGGCATGAATAATGGTTATATTCAAGTTGCGACGCGGACAGTGCCTCTGTTTCTGAAAATTTACACGGCACACTTTGTAGGGCCTAATGATGGTGACAAAGACAACAATTCCTCTGATTTCGGAAATTTCTTTTTAACGGAAATTGCCTCGTGCAGCTCAGACTAGAAGTCTATTTATAATGGTTTGTATAGGGACGAGATGTCTGTCCACTATCCATTTATATTCATATCAGTGAGCTATATAGCAAGTTGAAAGCAGGGCACTCTTGTTTGTTGGCGTTTATTCTTAAAAAAAGGTTTTCATGTGCGAAGCGTATTTTGAATTGACATGATGTATTTATCAAATAACACTTGGTATTATGTATATGGTGGTAAACTGAACTGTTTCTGAGGATTATATTCATATTTATCGTATTATATTATTATTTGCAAACAATTTTAAGATGTAACCTTATATACTTTGTGATAAAAAAACATCATATTATGCTTTTGATAATATTAGATATGTATAAAAGGATTAAATAGTAGATTGTATATGTCTATAGATACGTAATGCAAAAATATTACGGCGAGTAATGACAGTATGTAAAAACGAGCATTACCGAGTTTTTACAGACACACGAGCCGTAATACCTTTACGTACGAGACATATTATGTGGTATTTTTTGCCATACTCACTACAAAATACCTACTTTTCACTTCATTATAAAAAAATTCTGACAGTTCATTTGCGTCGCCATCTTTTCGTCCATAGTGTGCCGTGAAGTTCGTCCTGTTCGTGCAAGTAAGTAATGAGAGGCGCACGCAGGCGTATAGAGCGAATAAACAGAAGTTGATATGGCAACCGTTATTTTCCGCATTAGCCGAAAAATAAAACACTTTCCGCACACTTGGCTGTTAAATGACTCATTAAAGGCCGTTATACATACATCGAAAGTAGCTATTTTGTAGTGGATATGGGAAAAAAATTATAAAGTGATAATTATTATAATAAATATAAAGCACTATCTGGCCGTTTTTGTTAACACTATTTTCAGGATCTCATTTTATTCTAATCTTAAACTTATATGTAACATGTATATTATTATAGGGTGTTCAAAGTAAGTCGGCACTATTTCTAACTTTGTAAATTTTGGAGCTATAGGTACGACTTCGGTTAAATGAGGATTTTTGTAGTATTTTTTGAAAGGGAAAACAATTACAGACATAAAAGTTCTAATGGATTAGTACTTATTCTAAAGTTAAAAATAACTCGGGTCGCAGTGCCAAAACCCTGCCGACAATATAGTGTATTTGCTAATACTGGCATTGTGGCTTTATTATGTGAACTTAAGTTTGTTTTTGGACAAAATGAAAAATTTAACCCCTTAATACATCCCTTAAAATAATATTTTTTTTTCTTAATTTCAATATTTTTATCAATGCAACCTCGGTACCAAACTAAATACACCCTTCAGTAAGTAAAGCACTATCCGCCAACTAGTGTTTTCATAAAATTTGTAAGTCCGGTCCTGTCGGGCCGATTTTATTAAAATTTTAGCAGCAGATTTTGATCTTTACTAAAAGGTTAAATTTCAATTTTGAAACAATTCTGAGAATTTTTTCGGCATTTTTGGGCCCAAAAACATTTTTCAGCCCCTAAAAACCACCCTTAAAATTGTCCAATAGGGCCCATTTTAAATAGGCTTCGTGCGGTGATAGATTTCAACGTGCTTACCAAATTTCGTCAAAATCAATTAACTCTTTCGAAAGTTATAGCCCGCACACACACACACACACACACACATATATATATATATATAAACAGACTTTTCCAAAAATGGTGCCAAAGTACTCAGGAGGCTATGAAACGTCGAGAAATTTTGGTCCGACCCCTAGGTCCCGCCATCCGACCGACGCCAATAGTGTATCTGCCATATGGCAAATACACTAATAACGGTGTTTCTTCACTATCGAAGTTAAACATTTGATAGTGAAAAAATGTTATAAAGAATAAAGATACCGAATTTGTTCAAAGAAACATTCTTTCTTGAATATTGAATTTCGAATTAAAATGTCAAAGACACTTGAATTTGAAAACCTACGTATCAAAAGTCGACGCCCATGAAGATCATTATAATAAGGTCAACTTAAAAATTCTGAAAGAATTATTTTGATATTTTCAAATTCATTCAATTTCTAGTACGTGGGGCCGCAAACGAAACTGATTTATAATTATGGCGTCACGCGGTACAAGTATGCTGTTTTTTAGCTTTATGAGTAACTAGCGGTACCCGTCCGGCTTCACCCGGGTGCTAAGAAAGCCCGGGTGCAATATACTACTCACTCGCTTCGCTTGTTCGCTTGAATATTATAATTATTACATTACTCACTCGCTTCGCTCGTTCGCTTGAATATTATAATTATTACATTACTCACTCGCTTCGCTCGTTCGCTTGAACATTATAATTACGAACAAATTTGATTACCATAAAAAAAGTTATAGTGAGTCAACCTTAAAAGATAGACATATGCTGTCGCGAACTTTTTTTTAGAACTTTTAAAGGGGAACAATTCCGTCATACATGATTTTTGCGTAACTTTAACCGTTTACGCAGCGGACGCAACGGAAGCTCTCAAAAGGAATAATTTTTCCCGTTTTTGCAAACATTTTTCATTGATTCTCCGCTCCTATTGGTCGTAGCGTGATATTATACAGCCTATAGTTTTCCTCAATAAATGGGCTATCTAACAAAAAAAAAAAATTTTCAAATCGGACAGGTAATTCTTGAGATTAGCGCGTTCAACCAAACAAACAAACTCTTCAGCTTAATTATAATATTAGTATAGATTAGAACCTTCTTATTAGTTTCTATTTTGTTGTAATAATATAGTCCATTGAAATGTTGCATTTTTTAGGCTAGCCTTGCATTTTGGGTAGGACAAATTTTTGTTTTTGCGTTGCGAAAGGGGGGTCGGTGTAAGTTTTCGGGGTCGTCGCCATCTTGAAAAAGGGCTGCTAACAAGTTTTGCACTGTATCTTCGTAATGGTACATCTTACAGAAAAATTCTAGGGAATTCGATTCTAAACAAAAAACGTCTCTACGAATTTTCTGTAAGAAATACCGTTACGGAGATATAGTGCAAAACCTGTTAACACCCCTTTTTCAATATGGAAGCCAAATGGGGGAGGGGGGCCAACGACCCCGAAAACTCAGTTTTAAACTTACACCCCCCCCCCCCGTACGCAACGAAAAAAAGCCTTGTCCTACCCAAAATGCAAGGTTGAATATAAACATTTCAATGGACTATAGAGACTTTTTCATTTATATTAAATTAAAATTACCTAACTGTCAATAATTTAGATAAGTCAATATTTTCCGTCATCAACTGGTTTATTTTTAGTGTTTCCATAACAATTTTTGAGTTTAAAGAAAGAGATTTATCGGAAATTACCCTGTTATATCTTTATGAAATTACACTGAAAAAAAAACTCTTAAAAATACTGTGCCGCGTGACGTCACCCGCACTGAGAACGGCATTGCTCTGAGAATTGACAAATTCAAACTTTGAAGTAGCATAACTTTGTTGTTTTTAAGGATAAGTATTTCAAAAACTCGGGTCGCAGTGCCAAAACCCTGCCGACAATATAGTGTATTTGCTAATACAGGCATTGTGCTGTTATTATGTGAACATAAGTTGGTTTTTGGACAAAATAAAAAATTTAACCCCTTAATACATCCCTTAAAATAATATTTTTTTTTTCTTAATTTCAATATTATTATTAATGCAACCTCTGTACCAAATTAAATACACCCTTCAGTAAGTCAATCACTATCCGCAAACTAGTGTTTTCATAAAATTTGTAAGTCCGGACCTGTCGGGGCGATTTTATTAAAATTTTAGCAGCACATTTTAATCTCCACTAAAGGGTTAAATTTCAATTTTGAAACAATTCTGAGAATTTTTTCGGTATTTTTGGGCCCAAAAACATTTTTCAACCCCTAAAAACTACCCTTAAAATGGTCCGATTGGGCCCATTTTAAATAGGCTTCGTGCGGTTATGGATTGCAACGTGCCTACCCAATTTCGTCAAAATCAATTAACTCTTTCGAAAGTTATAGCCCGTACACATAAATATATATATATATATATATATATATATATATATATATATATATATATATATATATATATAAATAAATATATAAATATATACATATATAAATAGACATTTCCAAAAATGGTGCCAAAATGTTCAGGAGGCTATGAAACGTCGAGAAATTTTGGTCCGACCCCTAGGTCCCGCCATCCGACCGACGCCAATAGTGTATGTGCCATATGGCAAATACACTAAAAATTATTTCGCCATTAATTTTGTAATTTTTAGAACTATGATTTGGACTAAAAAAGTAAAAAAGGGAAACTTTCTTCCCTGACGGTTCAAGAGTTATATATATATCAATTCCTGTATTTTGCTCTGAAATCGCCCAATGTACGCTTCCACTGAAAAATTAATAAATAAAAATATATGAGTTGTTTGGTTAATTTTTTTTTAATATGATCCTGAAGGGCCTACCTTTCCAAACAAAAAGCATTTTCATAAGCTCTATTATCATATTCTGTCAAATAAAAAAATGGCTTTGTGTGTACACTTTTCGGTCGCAAAAAATTGAAATAATTTTTTAACCATCAATAATTGGATAACCACATAATATACATAATATATAGTTATTTTAAATGGAAATGACCTCCTCTATCACCTCACTTCGTTTGGACACTGTATACATAAATTTCAATTTATCTCCTGATAGAAAAACTCTGGATTAATAATCATTTAAAAATTTATTTGTTCTCAGTTAAAATTAATTCAAAGAAATATTTCATTATTCATTTTCAAATAAAGTCGTGAAACTTCGAGCGAAAAATATAGCCTACAGGTTAAAACTAAGTTAAAGAGAAAAATTAAGTCTATTTATAACAGTTTTGAGATTTTGTAAAGTACATTTTAACTGTATAAAGTTCAATTTTTCTCCGTGATAATGTATAATGATAATGATTTAAATCAATTAGTGAACGCCATTTTGAGCTAACAAAAAACTAAGTAATGTTCCAACACGCCACTTTATTCTAACGTTGTCGTTAAGACTTCGTAGCTGTATAGGGATAGCCAAAATTATCTTTTTTTATAAGTTTTTTCCTGCGGTTTCGTTCGCCTGATCGTCAATTTTTCCTGCATATCCACTTGCATTAATGTCAGTTTTTGGTACCAAATTTTATCGAAATCAGTCTAACCCTTTTCGAGTACGATTCCAGTACAAACAGATAGCAAGTGAAAACAAATGTCCTCATAGTGCATTCAATGGCCGTGTGGTGTCACTCAGGGCCATCTCTAGGGGGGGTCAAGCGGGTTAAGTTGAATAATCTCACAATTACCTACTCTATTTTTGGTAGTTTAGATAAGAATCGAAATCAGCCAGCCCAACCCTAGTGAAGAGTACCACTTATCTGGCCGACGACCGCTACAGATACTTTGCACTAATTACTGCGTCCTTGGCAGTATTAATTAATATCACCCTCCGATGTCTTTTTCACCCTCCAGCCTTCGCCGTCTTACATTGTATGTAAAACCCTCATCCTTATCCCCAATCTAAACTGTACACCCGTTCATCTCCCGCTTTACAAACGTCGGTTTATAAAACCAACCAAATGAAATCATTTCATCATTCTTATTCGCATTGTTCATCTTTTCATTCATTTGAAATAATCATTTATTAATTATAATTCTGGTATTAATATTGTCTAATGTCATTTTAAAAGATATACTGTGATATCTTTAGTATATTTCAAGGAAACTTTTCACCGATTTTTATAAAATAACTTAAATTTTTAGTTATAATAATAAACTGGCATACAGATTGTCACAAACAGATACTTCTATAGTTGTTTTTTTGCCAATCTGAATATCTCTTGAAAATTCTCTACCGGAAATTACCCCCTGTACTCTTCATCTCAAATCCTTTCCCCTCGCCTAAAAACGGTTACAACTTTCCCGACGCTATTTTCAAAACTAAAGGGTTCTGATAAACGCCAAGTGAAGGACCAAGAATCCTATACAGGCGAATATTTTGAAAAAAAGTTTTGCCTGCGTGTGAAAGATTGCGTAATTTTTAAAAAGTTGTATGTTTCACAGAATTTTTTTTCAATTTTTCGCCTATAGCGATCTGTATTGTGATTCTTGGTCCTTTATTTGGCGTTTACCTGAACCTTTTAGCTTTAAAAATAGCGTCGAGAGAGCGGTAACCGTTTTTAGGCGAGGGGAAAGAATTTGAGATGAAGAGTACAGGAGGTAACTTCCGGTAGAGAATAGGTACCTACTACTCAATTAAACAACATGTTCTGCCTATATTATTTTTTTCTGGTGGGCTATGGCAATTTTGCTGAAACCCTTTGATATTGTACATGTTTTCTTTCTCCTATCTCCTTCACAAATAGTTATAAGCATACTCGTATTGGATAAAAATTAGATGTAACATTTTTGAAAAATCTATGCAAATTTCTTAAAAAGGATAGGTACCTACGGTTAATTAATATACATGCTTGGTTGCTTACTTTAGCGGTTAGATGTATAATGTAGACATACATGTTTGTTCGGTTGCTCTATTTGAACTTCTCTAAGCAGTTCCGATAAAACCCGCTTCATACACAAACATGTTTAAAAGGAGCGTTAAGAATATTTTCCTTATAATAATATAAATAATAACAAGAAAAATAATGATGACACATCTGTAGAGAAAAAACTTCCATTAAAGAATGAATTGTGGATTATAGACGCTCGATAGCTTCAATTAAAAATAAAAAATTATGTAATTCGGTTGAGTGGGGACTGCCGGTAGACTGTCGAAAGAAAGCAGCTTAATAAATTTAAAAGTGGTCGGAAATTAGTGCCTTCACCTTATAAGCGATTTTTGTCATTAGTTTACGGAATGCCAATAATAGATATCAATAGATAAGAAACTGACATAAATATTTACATAAAAGGGTAGTAATGCATTATATATTTACATAGTGTATGATGCAGACGCTCGACAGCAGAGGAAGGAAGTAAGAAATATTCAAATTAAATCCGCATTTAGATGTAACCAAAGCTCTTTCTTATATCGCCTGAAATAATTTTTTAAATTGGATTACTCACTTGGTTGGTTTTAAATTTTTTGTTCTGTTAGACATCTGCGTCAGCTGCATCGGTAAAGACAGATTTACAAAATATAGGTATATTCCTGAGCTTTTCATTAATATCTACCAAATAGAATTATGACGTATCCAATGCACCTCAAATGGAATAGCACCGTCCCGCTAAATAAAAATTCACGTTTCTGATATAATCCAGCCATTTTTACTCGTCTAAAATGCCTACAGTTTAACATACATGATAAGGATTAGGCAGAAGAAAATCATAATTTTATGTGAGATTAAAATTACATGTTTTTTTCAAACAGTAACTTTTGACAACTGATGTGACCTAATCTGATTCAAACTATCGAGCCAGCCTTGCCAGATAATTAATTTACCAAATCGGAAATTTTAATATGTGAAATAAAAAAGGCAACATTTAATACCAAATTCTTTAAATTCTCTTCAGCAGAATAACACCATTATAATACTTATTTTTTACTTTTTATAAGCAGTGAGTGAAAAAAGCGACTTTATATTATTATCACTATACAGGGTGTCCTCAAAGACACTAAACACACGCCTACCACATGGTCCTGAGACCAAAATAAGCCGATTTAAGCAAACTTACCTTCTTACAAAATTGCTTAGTTTGGGCGCTATACGGCCCTGAAGTTACAATTTTGAAATTATTTTTTTGTTATAAATTTAAAACGGCTTGTGCAATTTTGCTAAAATTTGGCACGTTGACATAGTTTCATGGAACAAAGAAACCCATGTTAAAATTATGATTAATATTAATCCATAGGCGTAGAACTCGGGTTTTTTAATATTTGAACGTTTCAAATTTCTACGCCAATGGAAGAAAAGGGGTTTAAGTATAAAATTTAGATTCAGTGACGTATTTGCTACAAAAAAGCTACTCATAATAAGACTCGATTACTCTCATGGTTTTTGAGAAATTTAATTTTAATAATAAGTTGATCAATAATACTACGTTGATAATAATAAGTTGATCAATAAACAAAAAAGATGGCCATGCTTTTTTCTAAGAATAAAACTGGAGATAATGAAGAAGTTATGCAAAGAGTAAATTAATTTTCTTCGTCGTATAAATCTTTGTATGCGTGAAAATGGAGGACACTTGGACCACTTTTTATGACATATTTATTTATTTCTATTCATGTTTTAGTAACTTTACTTCATTTTGTAAAAATTACTGCGAATTATTAAAATACAAATTTCTCCAAAACCATGAAAGTAATCGAGTCTTATTAAGAGTAGCTTTTCTGTAGCAGATCAGTTACTGAATCTAAATTTTATACTTAAACCCCTTTTCTTCCATTGGCGTAGAAATTTGAAACGTTCAAATATTAAAAAACCTGAGTTCTACGCCTATGGATTAATATTAATCAAAATTTTGATATGGGTTTTTTTGTTCCATAAAACTATGTCAACATGCCAAATTTTAGCAAAATTGCACAAGCCGTTTTAAATTTATAACAAAAAAATGATTTCAAAATTGTAACTTCAGAGCCGTATAGCGCCCAAACTAAGCAATTTTGTAAGAAGGTAAGTTTGCTTAAATCGGCTTATTTTGGTCTCAGGACCATGTGGTAGGCGTGTGTTTAGTGTCTTTGAGGACATCCTGTATATACTAGCGGTTCCGTCCGGCTTCGCCCGGATGCTAAGGATTTACGATTTATTACCCCCCGCAAGAAATTCTTCCCTGCGAAGCGAAGTCGGGCTGGTTCATTCCTGGAGAGCACCCGTTAAATCGGTTATATGGAATACATTTCCGAGAACTGTAAAAGACAGGTGCAAAATCCACGCGTCTAAACTTAGATTCATTAGAGAATCGCTGTGAATATATTCTGATGCTTCTGCGTTTTTTTATCGATTTTATCCGTGATCAGAGTAATAAATTTGATTAAATTTAGAATTTAGAAAAAGCAATTAGATTTGAGGCCGCAAGATAAAGTGGTTTATACTGAGTGTTTGATATTTGCTGCTGCTCATCTTGTTTCTAAGTATGAATTAGATTCTAACAAGCTTCGTACAGATTCTGAGCACAACTACGAAAACTATGCACAAGATAAAAATACGTTTTTTTAAAAAGATCGACTGGTTTCCTTATACAAACGACAATTTACGAGCATCTGTTCGGTTTTTTTCGTAAGCGTTCAATCGGTCCGGTACTGATCACGTCAAACAACACCGCAGACGCACGGATTGAGCGCCCGTCGTATCAAGCTTAAGAGAGAACGCTTAACGTTCATTCAGTACGGTGCTGCTCACATCGTACGCCCGTGCAACACCGTAGACGCACGAACTGAGCGCCGGCGAGCACGAAAGAACGCTCAAGTGAAGATTAACTTGAAGTAATGTAAACATTTATGAATGTTCGTTCGGTGCGGTGCTGCTCACGCCGTACAACACCGCAGGCGCACGAACTGAGCGCCGGCGAACACGAAAGAATGCTCAAATGAAAATTAACTTTAGGCAATGTTAGCCTTTACCGGCATATCTATATTTACCGTAGCACGTACATAACTTGGCAGCTGCCGGTTTATCGAAGGCGTTCACTTGTAGTGCTCCATGTCAAGTGTTCTACATTTAGGCGAAGAACAGACTGACATGAGCGCGGCGGACTGTAAATGATTAGATCACTTGAATATTTCATATTTATAATAAGTATATAACGCGAACCACATGGCCACAGTGTTGCCAAACTGAAACTAAAATCCCTAGACCTATAGAGTTCCCCAAACTTGTTTTGTCGGGGAACAATTCTGCACGTTTTCCAAAGATCACGGAACCAATAGATATCAACTATATTTTACGAACCTATAAATTTTGATATGACATCAAATAAAACAAGCCGTGAGGTGGGTCGTTTATTAGGACTAAAGTGCGACCCTTGAGGTCCACACGACGAACTTCCCAGTTTGATAAATATTTAATAATAATAATTAAATTAGATATTACACTGAAAAGTAATCATTTTAATCATTAAAACATCAATAATTAAAAAAAAAAAAAAAAAAAAAAAAACGGCTGAACCGATTTTTATAAAATTTATGTCGGATCAAAATGACGTTAACACGCCTCGATTGACACCCTTACGAAGTCGATATAATTTTTTATTCGCGAGATATTGTGTAAAATCTACTTTTTTGGAGGTTATTTGGTTAAGAAAAAAGAACGGCTGAACCGATTTTAAAAAAATTCCTTTCAGATCATATTTACGTTAATACGCGTCGATTGGCACCCCAACGTAGTCGATATCATTTTTCGTTCTCGAGATTTCGTCTTAGAAAGAAATTGACACATACATACGTACGTACATACGTACACACACACACACACACACACACACACACACACACAGACATCTTTCTAAAAGTAGTGTAAAAATAGTGTAGTGACCTTGAAACATAAAATTTTTTTTTCCTTTTTGATTTCGATTTTCGGACCCATTACAATAACTTCCAATGGGAAGTTAACAAAAATTGTTTTAGCGATATACACGTGGAATTTATTCAAATAAGGACATTGTATATACTTGTATATGTAAATATGTTACAGGTATAGCATATTACGGAGAATTAAATAAACGCCCCCTTTCCAAGACAGCTTTGCTCTAGTAGAGACAAACAAATTCCCTGTATATTATCTCAAATCTAGAAAAAAATTTCGCTGTATGTAATCCTCAAGAAATAACATTTATGATGTATCAATACTCATATACAGGGTGTAACTATATCACAGGATTGAGAACATAGGGAAAACACGGTTAGTGAAAATCATTAAGAAACACTAAACAGTTGATTTACCCTCTGTTCATGCTTAAGAATTTAATTAATTTATGTAGCCATGTGAATTCTATCTTTGTCGCGTTCCTCATTTTGTTTATATCTTTATTGTTGCATTCATTAATTATCTATGTCCTCAATCCTGAGATATACTCTGTATAATATAACTTGCGGCCCCGTCCGGCTTCGCCCGGGTGCTAAGAAAGCCCGGGTGCAATACACTACTCACTCGCTTCGCTCGTTCATATAACCACCACGAGCACGACGGCAGCGATCGATTCTTTGGATCGAATTTTCAATCACTCTTTCACACATATCAGCTGGAATGTTGGCAATTTCGCGTTCAATATTGTTCCTGAGCTCCTCTAATGTTGTTGGAATGTTGGCATAAACCTTCGACTTAAGGTAACCCCATAAGAAAAAATCCAACGGCGTCAAATCGCATGAGCGAGATGGCCATTCGACTGGACCATTTCTCGAGATTAAACGATTACCAAAGTTGCGACTACCGACTCAGAAATTCGGTAGTAAGTTTTAACGATTTCCAAACGTTGCTCGTCCGTGAACTTCACCATGATAAAAATGTAAGCCTTGCTGACGTTTTGACTTTGACAGATCATAAAAAAGTTTGTAGGTTATGTTCCGTATTATAAAACAAAATTGTTATGTCCCTATTGAAAAACCTTTTATATAAATCTTCCGTGAAAAATTATCTAACTGATGGTGAAAACCGCATCAAAATCCGTTGCGTGGTTTATAAATTACATTACTCACTCGCTTCGCTCGTTCGTTATATATATAAACCTTCCGGGAACAATTCCGTCCTACATGATTTTTGCGTAACTTTAACCGTTTACGCAGCGCACGCAAAAAAAGCTCTCAAAAGGAATAATTTTTCCCGTTTTTGCAACATTTTTCATTATAATATGCTCCGCTCCTATTGGTTGTATAGCGTGATATTATATAGCCTATAGCCTTCCTCGATAAATGGACTATCCAACACAAAAATAATTTTTCAATTCGAACCAGTAGATCCTAAGAATAGCGCGTTCAACCAAACAAACAAACAAACAAACTCTTCAGCTTTATAATATTAGTATAGATAGTAACTGGACTTTTGTCTGTAATTTCCTTTTATTGTGATATTTTTGGAAGTTTTTGAGTATTCCATCTAGACGGAAAAACGTATTTCCAGGATTTTTTTCTGTTTGTCTGTACCACCGGCACTTGAGAACAGCCGGACCTATATAGATGAATTAACTTGAAAAACTCACAGCAAGTGTTATGCAGCATAAACATACATTTAAAAAATCCTGTAATAATTGTAAATATTAATAGAAATATTGTAAAATCTCAGTTTGATACAAACTATAATTTTGTGGCGACAAGAAAGTAATTTGTTGACAATAATAAAATCCCAAAAATATGACATTTTAACGCTAAAAATTGAAATTTGAATTTTTCACGCATTGATATGTATTTTCAAATGTTTAATCTGTCGTAAGGAATTCTAAGTTCTAAGACTTAATTCTGGGTTTTGTCTCAGCAGATTTATTTCCGGAAAACTTGAAGCGTGAGCAGTCACCATCGACGTCGCACGCAGGTATCTACATAGCGTAAGAAAGTGTGGGTTATAGAGATACCTACTAGTTATAAAGGAAGTATTCACATCTACTTCCATAAACGCTTAGGTATATAATACCTATGATATACATTAGATACTTATCTGTGATCGCAAAGTAAAATGGTTTATGACAATTTTTTGCTATCTTCCAATATCCATATTACACTGTGCAACAGACAAGGACAACCGAAACAAGTTCGCGATTTATTAGATAAAAACGCATTTATAAATTTTAATTTGCATATCAATCTGTATAAAAAAACTCTTTTGACTCAATATTATACATAAAATCTATCTAGAATTTTCTGCTCTTTCGTTTAAGATAGGTTTCGAATTGATTGAGCGAACTATAAGCAAAAAAACAGCGTTTTTTTCTAATTTGCTCCCCTCTGGGGCCAAAATTCAAAAATCGGGCGACATTAGGATCAAATAGACCCCGAGAGGAATCGAACAAAAAAAGGTTTTTAATAATCGGTTAACCCGTTTGGGCTGTACGACTGATACAAAAAATACGTTACAGATTGACAGATTCACAGACGTTCAGACAAAGCGAGTGTATATAGGCGCTTCTAGCTTCGCTAAGATCGCGCCTAAAAACCTGTTCTCTAATTAAAACAAATTAAAATAATTATTATAAAAATCATGCGCTTCCTGAACGAATGTTTTTGCCAACAATGAGGTCTCCTGGTCCGCGCTCAGAATTACTACCCAGTCAGCTTCCGTAAAAATAGTTCTGTAGTCCCTACTAGACACAGAGCTTCCACACGGTCAACTTCCGTAGTGTCAGCTACCCAGCGGACTAGCCTCGCTGCTCATTATTTTGTTCTTTTTGTAAGTATAAAAATTATAATTTAAAAAAACTAAAAAACAACGCTTTAATGAACTAAAAAGTAAAAAATAATTAATTTTATTGTAAAAAAGCGTGGGGTAGTATGAAAATATGATACAAAGCACCCCACGCTTTTTTACAATAAAATTAATTATTTTTTACTTTTTAGTTCATTAAAGCGTGTTTTTTAGATTTTTTAAATTATAATTTATTTTTGCTTTTTAGTCCTGGAGATCCTGGTCAGGATAATGGGACAAACTTATGGAATTGTTGTATTGTCGTCGGTCCTTGATAAGTGTGCAAAGTTTAAACTAAATCTGACCGTTCAAAGTTGGTCAAAATCAAGTTCAAAGAAGTCGGTTACAAACTGACAAACAAGCAAGCACGCACGCAAGCCCGCAAGCAAGCAAGCATACAGGTGAAGCTAATATAAGCGTGTTAAAAAGAACAAAATGTCAAATTGTAAGTATAATTTGACATTGTACTTATTCTTATGGCTTGCCGAGCGCATTTCATAATTCGAGTGTTCATAAAATAGAGCGTTCAAAAAATGACGAAATTAAAAAAAAATTACTCTATAATAACGAGATAATAACAATCAACAACAACAAAAACGTTACACAATGTCTAATTTGTTTATAATATGTAGTGTTTCCATGGCTCGTTCTAATCCGAGAACTGCAGGTAAAAGTATTGTTACAGATCACTCTGTATATAACCGGCAGGCAAGAGTTCTGAGAAACGAGGGTCCGCTTACTGTAACAACTGGCACCTGCACGAAAGTTCTAGAGAAAGCGAGAACACACTAGGCACGCAGCATATATAAACATCAGTCAACGGTGAATCACGCAGTCAAGTCAATGGAGAATACTGAGCGAGAAATAGTGCGTCTGATATAAATACAGTGTATATAAATATTTGAAACATAAATAACTAGAAATAAATAGTCCTGGTATATAGTTAATTGTTACGAGTTATTGTATATAGTTGTTTGTTTTGCTTTGTAATTACTGTTTAGTTATTGTTTATTATTGTGTTTTTAATTATTGTAAATAAATATTTATTCCTCCAACTCAGAAAACAGTTTTGTAACAGTATTAATTGAATTTCAATTTATTATTAGAAAATAATAAGTTGAATATATGAATTGGTACTAGCCCCAAATATTCCTGGTCTTAAAAAATAACATTTATTCATAGTAAAATTTGTTGGTTTGTTTGTCCACGCTATTCTCAGAAATTAGTGAACCGTTTTGAAAAATTCTTTTACTGTTTCGAAGCTTACATCTCCCGATTATTATAGGCTATGACTATTATATTATTACGACATACGGAGCAACAACAGGGGAATAAGCAGTGAGCGAAAATAGCGACCTCAGTAGTACTAGCGACATCAGACGAAAGGTCTAATTATGGTCCATGAGCAGAGTAAACATGTATATGGGAATAGAAAGATCTTGTCATAAATAACAACTTTTTCTATTGCACCAAAATAATTTATCCCGCGGGTGAATAGAAATATCGCTTCATCAATCTTGATGTTAATAAGTAAGTAGCCCGGCTCATGGACGTAGCTACGGATGGGCCCATGGCCCATGCAATAAAAGTTTTGGCCTATGCGATAATCCGAAACGTAAGTTTGTTAAGCAATTTAATTATTAAACAAAAAGCATTTGCTTAAAATTTAGTAGCGTCCTGAACTGTGTTGTTCTAGTGCGCTTGTGATTATTATAGATCAGCTTTTTTAATGGCTCGCCGTACATCACACACACACCCCCAAGTAGATAATTGGTTATTGCGATTAAATGCTTGTGGTTTTACATTGTCATTTTTATGAAACACAAGGCGTCTTGGGTTATAGGCAGGGGTTGAAGATCTACATCAGTGTGGCCCAGCCCTGGTCCATGCAAAAAAAAAACTGACTACGTCCCTGACCCAGGTTAAGGTTTATTACTACTTTTAAAAATGAAAATCGAACTCCGGGACCAGTGGCGGCTCCTCTTTAAGTGCGTTCGTGCGCCGCACTACCAGTTGAAATGCAAACGCAACGCAAAATTAAAAAAAATACATCTACACAGAATCAAATATTATAATCGATTATTCATGCTTCGTGAGATCAATAATCAGTATTGAAATATTGAACAAAATATCTCCTGAGTGCGGATCTGTTGTAGGTATTTGAAATTTCATCCCCACCCAAGGCAGTGCACTTTTATAAGCGCACGAAATAAGTAGCATTGTTCAAATGTAAAATTAGACAAGAATAGTAAAACCGTGAGACAGATATATTTACGTACTTTGATATAAGGGCACGTAGCGCGCCGAGCGAAAATAGACGAAATACACCGAAACAGCTTCGTACGTACTACGTACAGTCATCTCATCTCTTTTATAATATCAAGTTAGTGAAGTTAGTATACTAACAACAATAATACAGAGTACATATTTCAGTTTTCAACGCAAATTCCCGGGTTTTTTTTTAATTAATTCAGTAATTTTATTAAATCTTGTGATTTGTAAAAAATTTTTGTGATGAGTGATAATAAAATAATCATTAATCAAGCTGTATTATAGATATCAATAAAATTGTGATTTGATTTTCTTCGACAATAAACTAACCTAAAAATTTTATAAAAATAATAATTACGTATATTTTCATAAACAAAAATGAGTAGCATTGGAAGTGTAGAATATATAAAAAATAATCGATCGACCTATGAAGACAAAATACGGTTAAAACAATTAGGCCCACCTCGATCAATTATGACAATTAAACAAACATGTAAATAAAAAAAAGGAATTTACGCGTTCATTTAAACAAGAATTGTATGATAAAGCATCGTTGTTCTGTGAATGTGATAAATTTAATGTTTTTTTGAGTTTTCCGTGCTTAATTTTTGACGGTAAAGCAACGTGGACTCAAAAAGGCGTTAACGATTTGATTCATTTATCCGAAAAAATAAAAAAGCACGGTTCTTCTCAAATTCATTTGCATATTGTTATGCAGTTAGTTTGTTGTTGGTTCTATTGATACAAAACAACAATAAAAATGTGACGATGTTCTAAAATAAAGCAACATTTACATAAACAGCTTTGTTGTAGAAAGTGAGAGGTGTTTTTCTACGCTGCAAAGAATGCTATCCATTGAAAAGTGTTTAATTCATTCAATGCCGGATTTTAATCACCAAGTGATAGAGGCTTTCTCTCATCAGAAGCAACGTAGAATAGATCTTCTTTATAAATAAGGTTTGTTTTTCTCTTAATTACATAATATATATAAGTATAATATGTAAAAATGTTATATTCAATACAATATTAGGTATTAGGCGCACTGCCACAATTATTGATCACCGGCCGCCACTGTCCGGGACGGATTACATTATGTTAGACAAGCTGATTTCGACATAAGCGATTTTGTCTTATACCCACAGATATACATGCATAGCTGGTAATATTACAATACGGACATTTTAGGTGAATAGCCCGCTGCTAAGTGCTAAAACACAACAATAGCTATTCAATGTCTGGGAGATTATGCGAACAATAAGATTCTCTGAATAAGCTGGCAGAGTTATTCCAAAATGGATATAAATCATAGAGTCGCCATGTAACTTTAAATGAGCGTGACCAGAACTATGTTAGCGAACGTTACAACGTACCACCAGTATTCAAAACTATTAGTTATTAGGTTAAGTTAAAGGTATAAAAGATAACACATACTTATAAATTGTAAATTCTGTTTTAAAGACCATCAACAGCTAAGGGTATTTGGGCCTAGCACCAATTCATATTTTCAATTCATTATTTTTTTTTTTCAATAATAAATTGAAAATCCATTGACACTTTTACCAGCTCTCGGGCTAGAACCATAGCAACGCCATATAAACAACAACACTGCTACACGCTCGACCATTCTCAAGCCCCACATACTTATGCAATATGTATTAAGCACAGCAGAAAATAATAAAATATCTTTTATATCTGGCACAAACGATGGCAAATTTAGTTTTTCACAAATAACTGGCAGCATATTTGTCTTACTTGTAATCAGTTAACTTTTGCTCCATTGACGTTGTCAGTCTATAATGTACTTAGTATAAAGTTACTCCAACCAACGGCTTGCCTAACATTCCGTTATTTACCTATACAATACCTACACGCAATATTATAAATACATTTTTAATGTTGAACATAATAATATCAAATAGTATAAAATGATGTAATACACAGTTGTGTATGTGATTTGTTTTAAATCGAGAACAGCCTGATTTACGAGTAGCGTGCTAATTATTATATTTTCAATACTAATATTATAAAGAGGGAGAGCTTGTTTGCTTGTGTGTTGTGAGTAATCTCAGGAACTACTGAATCGATTTCAAATATTCTTATTTTACTATTTAAAAGCCTACTTCTTTCCGAGTAACACAGGTCATATATCATTATGGTAAGATAAAAGGGGGTGAGCAGTGAGAGAAAATGTAAAGCAAATCGCGGGGATTTTTCTGAGTTTAATTGGCATACAATAATATGCTGGTTAAACTATAATTGATAGACAGGGCCGTTCCTAGGGGTTGAGACGCCCGGGTCGAAGACACCTGAGGTGCCCCCCTCCCCACTATCAAATTCACCAAGTGGTGTAACTATTTTCATTTAGTTTTTAGGACAAACTGCACATATGCTAATGTACAAGCATTTATTCGTATTTTTATTTTCTTCTTTTTTAGCGGCTTTTTTGAAATAGGTTCTATTTTTTTAATTTTATTTTTATTTTTTAGTGCCTTTACAATACGTATAGTTTGCACGTTATTTACTGACTTCGCTGTGTCAAAACTGACATTTACCTTAACCGTGTTACAGTCGAACTACGTAACTGATTTAAGTAAAAATTATATGGGACCATCCCCAAGGTATGCCCTATTAAATAAAAAAAGAATCATAATAAATAAAAGCTTGTAAAAATCGGTCGTGTTATAGTTTCTGAAAAAATCGCGCACATACCTACAAATATACCTACATATTAGGGAAAAACAGAACCAATTCCTTTTTTTGAAGTCGGTTAAAAATAATATTATCCTAACATCTAACAGCAATTGACTCAAGTAATAATACAGTACTTCAGTCAGTGACTACTAGATGTCAGGAATAATTTTATACTATACGAATTTATATCATTATATTACAAAAGATATTTGCCCATTTTACTAGTGAATTCTATTTCAATGTGTTTCTCTAAGTATTGTCTATGATTAGACTCTAATCATAGACAATACTTAGAGAAACACATTGAAATAAATTATGCATCAGAATTAAAATGATGGAACTTTAAAAATTCCTCCCAAGGTTTCATATTTCAACAGTAGTAATAAAACCATAAGCAGAGCTATAATTAATTTATTAGTTTTACTTACTTATATTAACATCAATATTGATGAAGCAATATATGTTCTTCCAGGATAAATAATTTTGGTTCAATAGAAAAAGTTGTTATTTATGACAAGATTTTTCGATTCCCACTCAATTTACTCTGGGCAATATTTAGACCGAAATTAGACAACGTCCTTTACCGCTACGATCGGGTAAAAAAGGTTTCTGTCGAAACCAACATTAACGCGAGTGGAAGCGCAAGTAAAGGCTTGTATGGAATAAACACTGATTTGCAATGTGTAATTCATGTGCCACCCACTCGAGAAAATATTAATCTAATTGTTTACTGGCAGACATAAAGTATTAAAGGTCGAGTTAAGACAGCGATTTATCTATTAGGTATATACTATTTTAAAGTTTATAGTGTGAAATATAAATGAATAATGATTGTTTTTAATAGGTAGATGTATCATAGACTGTTACACTCAAAGCAAATGGTATTATCATTAAAATAGAGGCACTAACAGAAGGTTATAATTGTAGATATATTTGTATTACAATTTATTTATTATTTTAATACGGGCGCGGTATCTACAATCAACCTCAGTGTACTGTACGAAGTCCACGTAAGCTGTATATTATACGGCTTCAATCCAGATATCAATATTTTAGTCACGATATTTTTGGGATTAGAGATAACAGTCCCAAACTCGGGATCGGGATTAATTCGGGATCGACATTTTCACAGTAATCAGTTCTTTCATAATATCGCAAATAAATTAATGTGTTTTGCTTTAAACGGGGTTTAGCCTCCTTCCTGCCGCCTAAAAATTATACGCTGCGATAGTATTTTTTATTCGAGGATAGATTTTTTTAGTCAAATTAAAGCTAATGGTTTCCTTTTGGGACGCTGTAAGTCAAATAAAAAAAATGACTATCTTTAATTTGAGATCAAAACGAACTCTAGAGGTTCAAAAATAATGTCGGGAGATTGTAAATATTGCGAATGTATCTATGTTTTTCACTTTTTTGCGCTACAATCGACGCACTGTATTATTTTTTGTTCTTGACTACATTTAAACCCCATATGGTATGTTTTATTATAGAATAATTTCATTTTCGGTATTTTGTGTGTATGTAGTGTTTATCGAAATGATGTAGGTATTTGGTCATCAGTGAGAGAGTTCTCACTGTAAAATACCATCGACCGTGCACTATGGACGGCTCAAACCGTATCTCATTTAATAGAAACACGTGCAACTAACATATCAATATAAACCGTCGCGCGATCGCAAGTTACAGCATTTTTGGTAGCTCGCGTAAAAATTAATGTGATATCTAATAATTAGGAAATTTCCATTGGACGAAAATACTAATTATGATACATCTTTAATTTCAACGGAGATATTCAATTTCTTGTACGTGGGGTCGCAAACGAAACTGATTTTTGAATATGACGTCACGCGGTATAAGTTTGCTGTTTTTTAGATTTGTGAGTAATTAGAACCTAAGTTACAGTAACTATTTTGTTGTAATACAGACTTTTCTATTTATATTAAATTAAAATTAACTGTCAAAAATTTAAATATGTCAATATTTTCCGTCATCAACTGGTTTGTTTTTAGTGTTTCCATACAATTTACGAGTTTATAGAAAGAGATTTATCGGAAGTTACCATGTTAAATTACCACACATACAAACTGAAAATAACTTTCAAAAATATCGGAATTTCTTGGAGAATTGTCAATTCAAACTTTAATGTAGCATAACTTTGTTGTTTTTAAAGATATTTCAAAAGTTCTTCCGCCATTAATTTTATAATTTTTAGAACTATGATTTAGACCAAAAAAATAAAAAAGGGAAACTTCCTAATTACCTACATAATTAATTGTAACTATAGCCCAGTGGTTAGGTGTTTGATTTCGGAATTAATTATGGGAAAGCTGGAAATTGTTTTAATTCCTCCAGTTTAGGTCTGGAATGAATATACTAAGTTTCCCCCCTCCTGCTAGGTTAACTTTAGCCGCTGCGTACAGATTTATAGTCAGAAACACGTGTTTTAATTAACATCGGAAATTAACATAATGTAATTAAAAAATGTTTCAAACAAAAAATGTTTGCCGTAAAATTGTCCACATTTTTTGTCCCAAATATTTTGTCCCAAATATTAAATAAAACTTGTCATTAAGCCAGAAATTAAATTTCTTATTGTTGAAAATATCTACTGTTGAAATTACGTAACACTTTAAATTTTGGGTCTGAACGCGAAGTACTCTAAGAAGAAAAGTGTTTAAGAAATATTGAATTCACATACAATGAGTATAGACCTATCCATGGGCTATCGAACTGCATAGAAAAATTTATAAAATCTGGTTGCGGCCACCCTACAGACACAATTTTTCCACGGTAGTATTTTTTAAAGTGGAATTGGAACATTTGGCGCGATGTGCTCTAGTTGAAAAGTGTGTCCAGGGAATATTAAATTCTCATATGGGGGTTATAGACCTATTCATGGGCTATCTGACTGATTTGAAAAATTTTGAATATCTGCAAGGGACCACCTTACAGAAGCAAATTTTTCAATATCTTACTTTTTCACCTCAAAAATTCTATCTCAAAAAATTGCTTCTGTAGGTTGGCTGCTTTTAAATTTTACAATTTTTCCTACACAGTTAGATAGCCCATGGATAGGTATATAGCCTCCATACGAGAATTTAATATTTCCTGAACATACTTTTTAACTAGAGCACGTCGCGTCAAGTGTTCCAATTCCACTTTTAAAAATACTACCTTGGAAAAATTGTGTCTGTAGGGTGGCCGCTACCAAATTTTACAAATTTTTCTATGCAGTTTGATAGCCATGAATAGGTCTATAATCCTTGTATGTGAATTTAATATTTCTTATAGACTCTTCGCGTTCATATCCAAAATTTCAAAAGTGTTACAATTTCAACAGTGGATATTTTCAAGTTTCAACCATTTTCAACAGTAAGAAATTTAATTTCTGGAAGAAAACGGCTTTAAGGTGGCTGAAGGATCCAAAAAAGAAGCAAATACTGTTATTATTGCATTTATTAGCTAACGTTTCGAAAATTGTATTTTCATCATCAGAGCTCAAATGCCGTCAAATGTAACAGTAAAATCGTTAAAAAAATTGTTAAAGCCGTTTTCTTCCATTGTCATCAGGATCACCACTTTTCTGTTTCTAATCAAAACAGATTCTTCACATCTTTAATTTCTGGCTTAATGGCAAGTTTTATCAAAAAAAGAGGACAATTTTACGGCGAACATTTTTTGCTTGAAATATATTTTAATTGCATGATGTTAATTTTCGATGTTAATTAAAACATGTGTTTCTGACTATAAATCTGTACAACGGCTAAAGCTCACCTTGTAAGAGCTTGTAAAAGGGGGAAAACTTAGTATGTTCATTCTAGACCTAAACTGAAGGGATTAAAACGATTTCCAGCTTTCCCCTAATTAATTCCGAATTCGAAGTTTCTTTACTCTCCAACCACTGGGCTACTAGTTCAAATTGTGATTTTTTATATTATTCTCTTTTTTATCTAGGCACAATAAATATTAATAGAGGTAGGGACTAGGGACTCCAATATTTTAATTTATTTTACGTTACACATCTAGTAGGTACCTACATGTTGTTATCCTAAACTTTGTACCTACGTGAAATGATAAAAATGCATTAATTAAGCGAGTAGGTAGCTCAACAGATAATTTAAATTCAGTACCTAGATCCCATGTTGATGAGTTTAACGACCACTGCAATAGGTATTTAAAAATTAAAATGTTAAAAAATAGGTAGTTACGTATGTACTGTAGCATATGCTATTCCTTCATCCTGACCCGAATTTAATCGGTTGCGCGGCTAGCTACAGCAGGCGCGGGGTCATGAGTCGGAGCACAAAAATTATTATCTAGTATTACAATCGCACTTGTTTTTTTTTTGGGAAGCAGCCTATAAATTCATACACAAGAAAAGCCCATAATGGGCAATAAAAAACCCAACCACCTACCACTTGACACTTAGGACAACACAAAAAACGAACGCACACAATGAATCGTGCACCATAATAATTTAAATTAAATTTGAAATCACCTCTACACTCAGGATCACCTAACCAGAGACGGACCTCGATGGAAAATTAATTAGTAGGCCAGATACCGACCGAGAGATCGAAGGGCGCCAGAATTTATAAGGCCACACTGCGTAAGTCTCAGGTCGTCCAAACTGAGACGTAGAGAGTGGTCACAGTTAGGGATAATTCGTAGAAGATAACCACGTTGGCCAAAAGAGATCCGAAAAAATATTCCGGAACAGAGTCCAGAACCACAATCACAGTTATATTAATCCCAGGCCCAACGCTGTTACCTCCCAAGCAAGACAAACAGAAAAAATCCTAGGCGATTTCAAAGGCCAATACCACACGACAACTCAACCCAAAAGGCCAAAAACATCAGATTCCGAACACCATATCGGGACACACAGTAATCGAGATACCAAAAAATAAAAGCGGCACTGCCATCACAGGCCCCACGAAACTTTCAACAATCGAGACAAAAATCCCAATTCAACAGGCCTCGAAGCCTCACAACAACCTACTTATTCCATCGCAAAACGCTAAGCGGAATTCTCAACACAAAATCTTCATAATTCTCAACATATCTTCATAATTCTCAACACATTTATTTCACACTTAATCCGTGCCTGTACGGAAATTCCTGTGCCTGAAAAATACATTGCATAGGATTCGGGACATAAATATTTTAAAATCGGCGAAACTGGCGACGTGGAATCTAAACTTAATTCAAAATAAGATTCAAAATATTCCGGAAAATTCCCAATGTAGTGCAAGAAATCCTACAGGAATACAATCGACGCACTATTATTCATGTTAATTCTGACGTAAAGATCTAAATTGACCCAGTACCACGCAAAGTGGTCGACATTCAGAAATGTAAAATGTTCATAAAATATTAGATTCTATCCTTTAATATTTTCGGGATACTGTAGTACAATATCTATCCCACTGGGATAAACACTTCATAATATTCTGGGATACTTTAACACTTATGATAGCGAATATTAAAATTTCGGGATAATTGCAAAATCTTCAAAATTTCTGGAATAAATTAAATTATTCCCGTATTCCAGATTCAACACAACCACACGGAAATCCAACAGCAGCAACCTATAATCCCTAAATAAGGAGAAACCGATTGGTTTCTTTATGGTTTATTGTTTGCACGGTAAGCTAACTATATCCAATAACAACGAGCCAACAATGGAAATACGGAAAATAAATCAATTTTCGGGAATTAGGAAAACTAGGAAGGTCGACCAATACAGGAATCGAAGCAGAAAACAACGCCGAATCCAAAATCCAAGACTAAATCAATACAGCTCCAAAACGAAAAGTACAAATCAAAATCCAAAATCCCAAAATAAAAAGTATTTTATTTGCCAGAATATTCAATCATTCATTTTGATTGTTTAACAGCACGATGTGTATTCCACGGCCGCGCTCTCTAGTCTGTGCACTTGCAAAAGTGTACACAATTCATCAGCATCTTTCTTCGCAGAACGATTTGCGTTCTCCCTTACACACACAATAAAAATAGTATGTATCGTCTTGCACTCATTGACATCATATCAAGCCAGTCTTGTTAAATTTGGTTTAGTTTTGCAAGACTCGTGTCTCAGTTGCTGGTCAGTATGCCTTGACGTCATCTATCGTCGCAAAAAATCCTATAAATGAATTAATACTCCATAGGCTCGAAATAGTTTTTATTTTTAGGGGCTCGCAATGGCAAATTGCTACAGTACCTATAAGTGTCCGCATCCAATCAGGACAGAAGCGTTATGTATTGATATGTTGATTACGCAGCATGGCTAGGTTTGAGCAGTCTATTAGTGTATGGTCGATTTTGAATACTTATTCTATCTCGGGAAAATCAGCTGAACAGCGGGCTTTACATGGAATTTTAATAATATAATACACGTTGCAGTAAGCGATACACTGACTAACACATAACATGTGAACGTGTTGTGCTGTGTGTACTTTAGTAATATACCTAATGTTTCATTTTCCTATCGACTGAATTGATTATGAAATCATCGAGATTTGTAGTAGGTATAAACATTTTTGACACAGTGCAAAAATCTTCACCCTCCAATTTCTTCTAGAGTCACTCGGTGAAATGTCACGGAAGTGACGCCATTGTGAGTCATATTCTAACCTCCTTAGTCAGCTCTCAAACATTTTAGAGGTTATATGCTGTCATCGTATTTGATCATTTACACATCTTTTGAGAGTACCGGAAATTTATTGTTTATTTATTCGTTTAAGAGTCGACATTTTTGGTTTTTGTTCAGACAAAAAATATGCAATGAGAAATTGTCAAAATCCCAATCTGATACACGGTGTCATTTTTACGGTTCCGTACGTCCGTATGGAATCCTATTCTAGCACATATATGCTGAGACGCCTGAAAGGCCCGGAACCTCTAAAATAATATAGGATCACATAAAAAGTGGAAATACTATCATGGAAAGTTCTATGATGAGAATGCTCGATGTGTTGGTACGTATAATGTGTATTGAGGAGAATGTAAGGCAACTTTAGATAGTCTACACTGTATTATGTACAGATACCCAACTTGTCGACATCTGCATAGCATAGTTTTGACCAAAGTGTCTAGTAATAATAATATTTTTTTTATTAAATTCATTATAGCTATATAAATACAGATATGAACAATCAATTAAAAACATACATAATGATTAATTATTGAAAAATTCGGAGATGACAAACACAACCATGCTCGTAGTTGGAGTTAGTGTTGCCGCTGAGACGGATTAGCAATTTTTCTCGTCCCGAATTTTGCGACGATATTAAAATTAAATTGTTAAGATCTTGATACGACGAGAAACGACTTTCGAGAAATCTCGGTAAAATTCTAAAATACCTAAAAAATTACAGAATCATATGATCAAATCAAAAGAAAGGTCGCTGTATTCTTGTTGTTTAATTTGATGTACAAATTACAAAACGAGAACTATAGTGAATGTGTCAGTTGAACATAATAATAAATCGAAAAAAATATGGAATGATACTAGACCCATATCACTTTGAAAGTTGGTTAAACGTAATAACAAATTCGTGGTACCTATATAACCTGAGAAGTCTGTGTAGATTTCAGAGGAACGTAAGCTTGCAGTGCTATTACCACTGCAAGAAAATAATTCCCTCTACTCTCCAAGAAAATGCATATAGATACGAGATTTTTGGAGGAAGACTTGAGAAAATAATGAACGAAATTTCTCGTCTCGAAATACGAGACGGCAACACTAGTTGGAGTTGTTTGAACCAGTCTGTATTATGTAATATGTGTGACATGCAAATGAGTCCCACATGCCGTTGGTGATTACATAACATAACTGGGGACACAACGTGGGATATCTTATATTATGGTATATATACCTACTTATGTCCTTGAATATACAGTACCTTTGATTTTGACCAGCAAATTGACTTTACATGTAAAATATTCCCATTTGATTGAACTAAATTAAATTATTATTATACGCATCAACGATTCGTTCAATTTTCTATTTTAGAGATTTACTCAAATTGGTGTACATTTCATTCTGCATAAGAAAAAAAACGGTCAAGTGCGAATAGAACTCGCGTCCTGAGGGTCTTGACGGAACCCTAAAAATTAAGACTGTCACGTGATAATTCCATGTAGAATTACAAATAAATGGTTGTCGGATATTTTTTTCCTTTACTTATTCGTGCCAAATGTCAAGATTCTAGGTCAACGGGAAGTATAGGTGCCCTATAGGTTTTGATGAGTAAATATCAAAAAAATACGTGATTTTTAAAAAATCTTTTTATTGCATTGAGTTAGAAACTTGAATTTTTTACAGGATTATGGGCTCGTATAGACCTTAGTATTTGGTATTAATTTCAACTTGATACCTCTAGTCGTTTCTGAGAAAAGGAGTCTTAACGGACAGACAGACAGACAAAAAAATGATTCTATAAGGGTTCCGTTTTTTCATTCTGAGGTACATAACCCTAAAAATCCATGCATGTACTGTGTATACTACGTGTACTATGTATAGGCAAATACACTAATTAAATTGAGGTTAGCAAAATTCATGGATACTTTGCACCCATATAAAAAAAAGCACCCACCTACTTCCTACAGTCGTTTCCCCTGTCGACAGTAGAGATATAGACACCTGCGTTGCACTACTCCCCTGCACGTAACGTATTCTCTATCTGATATTTGAGAGCAATTACTGTATAGAAGACTTCACAAAGGAAAGTGAAGAGGAGCAAAGAAGTACGTAGGTAGACAAAACGTTCTGTGGACAAACATCTAAAAGAGCCTGCGGCCACTACTTCACATTCACTATGAAGTAGGTACTATGCATGTATAACGTATATGACTATGCTATATACATCTAAATCCGGGAGCAAAGTGGTTTTTGTCTATTTTTTTGCAGCAAACTTTCGTTAAGTCAGGAGATTGTTGGGAAAGAAAAGGCAGACTTAACGATGTAACTATGGCAACGAAAAACCGATCATATATTATTATTCTGTAAAATGGCCGTGTTCAGGCGAACAAAGTTCTTAGTAGGCTAAGTTAGACACTCAGAATATCTAACTAAGTTTTCGTCATCCGGGACACCTTTCAGATACTTAGCAATTTAGACTGTGACGCCATTTTGCTTAGTAGGTATCATCTGTATTCGTAAATAAATACATAACCAATTATAAACTGTAAGATTTAGAAATTTTTTCGATTTGTGTCAAGTTAAATGATTTAATGGAGGATCAAAATAATAATATCCCATCAAAAATATTCTTGTAAAGAAAAAAAAATGCCAAGTCTCGCAACATTTTCGCCGTAAAAAGTTTTGAGATCCCGAAAAGTACCAAGTCAGCCATTCTATTACCTTTGACTATGAAGTTAGCAAATTACTCGATAGTTGTCTTAAAACTACACAGGTAAAATAAAGAATAATTTATAAATAATATTTTATGACTGTAAACTTGTAGTACCTTTTGAACTTGGCAATCACATAGCATCAGGATATATGATACCGTGCGATAAAGTTTTAATAAAAACAATATCTCATGACAGTGCACCTATGCCACGTGATTGCCAAGTTCAAAAGGTACTACAAGTTTACAGTCATAAAATATTATTTATAAATTATTCTTTATTTTACCTGTGTAGTTTTAAGACAACTATCGAGTAATTTGCTAACTTCATAGTCAAAGGTAATAGAATGGTTGACTTGGTACTTTTCGGGATCTCAAAACTTTTTACGGCGAAAATGTTGCGAGACTTGGCATTTTTTTTTCTTTACAAGAATATTTTTGATGGGATCTCAGTTCTTTTTGTAAGGTTGGAAAGGGAAAATCACAAATATTTGAATTTTCTCGTTACTTGTACACGAAACCCAGCCTGCATACCAAATTTCAGCTTTCTCTGACTATAAGGACCTATAGAAATCTGCAACACCCCCTTTTAGGGGTTGGAGGGGGAAGATCACACATGTTTGAATTTCCTCGTTACTTGTACGCGAAACCTAGCCTGAAAACCAAATTTCAGCTTTCTCTGACTACGGACTTAGCCTATAATAATAGAAATATGCACCACCCCCTTTTAGGGGTTGGAGGGGGAAAAACACAGATATTGGAATTTTATCGTTACTTGTACGTGAAACCCAACCTGCATACCAAATTTCAGCTTTCTAGGACTACTGGAAGTGCCCTAGCTTTTTGATGATCGCTATGTCAGTGAGTGATGACAAAATAGACAATTTCGAGGGTTGAAATTTTCTGAGTTATATTTATTAGAAACTTGTAATTTGGGGAATTAGTTAAGCCCGTTAGGCACAATCTCTAGCGAAATTTTCAGCCTTCTGCTTGCATTTGTAACAAAGATATAGAAAGTTGAAAAATGCCTTGAGTTGTTTCGAGAAAAGGTATATATATATACACACGGTAGCGGCCGTCTGTTGTTTGCTCGACTTGGCAAAGATAGATATTACATATGAATACAATAATGTTTTGTACACAGTTTCATATTATCTTGTTATCGTAATTTTCAAAAATACTTTCCAATGTTTAGGTTATGTACTGTAGGTATGTAAACATAAACAAATATGGCTGCTTATCGTTAGCAAATCTGTCCAGGACGAAAAAAGCTGTACTCAGTCCCTCAGACTTTACTTTTTTCATGCCGAATGTCTAACTTAGCTTACTAAGAACTTTGTTCGCCTGAACACGTCCAGTGTCAATTTAAAACATTCATATTTAGATTTTGCTTTCACTTTTGTAGTTTGTAGTGTGAACTATAGGGTCTTATAAGTAAACTAAATTTTACTGTGTAGCCTTTACGTATAATATTGCATAAGAAGTTACGCTTCCTCCGAGTGTTGCAATTCACACACAATTGCCAGACTTTATTAGCAGCTTCGCTTGCGTTAATGTCGTTTTTTGACTGCTACTCAGCCCCCTTTTGTAGAATCGTGATGATTCTCATAAAAAAGGGGTGTTATGTGTTTTTAATGTAATATTTTGTTTAATAATTAATTTGTCTTCTTACCTTTCCTTCAATAACTTTAAACAATTGCACGGAACGCATAAAGCAAACAATGACTTATTTTTTGATTTTCGCTCGACAACTCAAGTGAATATACTTACCTAATAGTAATTTGTCGATTAGTGTGAATAGCAGTTGCGTTGTATGGTGTCACCACAAGAAACCTTGCACTTAGTGACCTAGTCTATATGGCTTAGAAGACAGGCTTCAGCACTATTATAGTAGCAGATAATAAATGTCAAGAATCTTTATGCGAAAGTCATTTGTAGAAAATATAATAATAAAATATGTTCAGTGTTCACATTTATTAGAGACTTCTATATTCAATCATTCAGTGTATTGATGGAAAATATATAATTTTATCATCATTTTGTAACAAATTTACTTGTTCATGTTTTATTAACGAAAGAGATGAATACAATTTTATTTTACATCTCATAAATTAATATTATGTATGTACATATATGCATATTCATTTCCATATACAGATATTCTTATATGTACTGTCCATACAGGGTGTCACAAATATTTGTAAAAAAATCCCTGATTTTTCCAGGTTTTCCAGTACCCAAATACAGTCGCATAAAAGTCGGTCCAGTCGTTTTCAAGTTACGAGACCACATACACAAGGGGACAGGGGAGCAGTTTCCCCTCCGGGATCTTGAATAATGAAATAAAGTGTCATACCAATCCCTAATGTTATTTCCCGTTAATTAACAATGAGGTAAACAATCAATATGATTAATTTCTCTAGACCGTAACTAAATACATAAGAATATCAGACAACACTATCGCCATGATATTATATAGAAGGCCAGATATAGGAAAAATGTAAATGAACCGCCAGGATTCGAACCCAGAACTCCCGAATTCGCGTCAGGAAAGTTTCCACTTACTACACAGTGCCCGACAGTGAACATTTAATGTTTCCTATATATAGCAACGATGTACCGCAAATCCAGTAACTGCGAGAGCTATTAACTTTTTATAACATTGTTGCTATATAGATTGTATCAAATTAAAGCTGTGCATAGGCCATTCTGTGTGTAAGACAGAGATCGATATATAAAGTATTAAGTAAGAATGAGATAAATAATCGCTAATAGGAAGTTACTGTAAATAAATAATATTTATACAACCTAATAGCGTCATCTTTGTTTTTTCGCTCCTTCTATGCTATAAAAATGTAAATCTTTTACCAGTTTACCAACTAAAGCAACTAAACCCTAAGATTAATTCGTAATATTATTTATATCTGGTATACACAAGTTTTAAGTGTTCGAAAAGACCGCAACGTTCTGCCAAACAATATCCTAATCGATTATAAAAATTTCCCCTCACATTGGCTAACATTTGATGGCCAACGGATTGACATGCATTTGTCGACACTTGCACAAATCATTATTTCCAGCATTTCTCTATTATCATCAATTTGCACACGAAGCTGTTTTTTATGATTTTTCGGAGATAGGCAACCATTTGATTCAAATACTGCTATTACATTGCGAATTGTTGTGGCAGAAGGAGACGGTCTATTTTCAAAGGCAGCTACAAATAATTTTATTATGTCGGCGGTTGAATTACCACCATAAAACCATTTAATTATTTGGATTTTTTCCTGAACAGTATAAATTGCCATTTTATCAATAATTTCAGTAGTGACTATTTTTACTGTAGAAATTCACGATGACGCTATTAAGTTGTTCGGTATTATTTATTTACAGTAACCACAGTAACTTCCTATTAGCGATCATTTATCTCATCCTTACTTATTGCTTTATGTATCAATCTCTGTCTTACACACAAAATGCCCTATGCACAGGTTTAATTTGATACAATCTGTATATAGGAAAGATTAAATGTTTACTGTCGGCCACTGTGTAGTAAGTGGAAACTTTTCTGATGCGAAATCGGGAGTTCTGGGTTCGAATCCCGGCGGTGCATTTACATTTTTCCTATATCTGGCCTTCTATATAATATCATGGCGTAGTGTCGTCTGATATTCTTATGTATTTAATTACGGTCTAGGGAAACTAATCATATTGATTGTTTATCTCACTGTTAATGATTATTAGATACCGTATTTGAAATTTCTCATATGTATATTTTTATTTCCCGTTATTGAACTAAGGTGCCTGAAAATTCCCCGAATTGCATTTAGAACGGTTGGACTATCGATTATGACCTATAGCCTAAGAATTTTAGACTTTGACTCGGAATAAATTCGGAACAAGCTAAAAATTGGCAGAGAGTAACGGATAAGTGTTCTGAACAACTACAATTAAGTCCCCTAACATACCCCAGCGTCGTCCGCCATATTGGAAATATGGCGGCCAAAAACATATTTTCGCCAAAATGTCGCTTTCTCTGCCTTCGAGAGTTAAAAATCTTTCCAATATGATGGACATCTCAAGCTAGGGACAATAGGGGACTTTTTTGTTGTTGTTGAGAACACTTATCCGATGCTCTCTGCAAATTTTCAGCTTCTTCCAAATTTCATCCTGGTTTGGGCATATTTATGTCTAAAATACCTGGGCTGGTAATTGCAGTATGATAACCGGATGCCCATGTTTACTTTCATAATTCTCCCCCTGAACAAAATTATGCGTACGCCCTTGGATACACTATTGACACACAAATCTGCAGGTGTGTCTGACCCAAAAAGAGATGTGTTACGCGTTCACAAAACAACTCTGTATTTGGGTCAGGGGTCAAAAAAGAATAATTGTTTTGTCCTTTAAAAGACCAGTTTTAAAATCATCTGCATTTAAATTACTGGTTTGTTCATTGTTGGTTTCTTTAGCGTATGCACATCCAGTAAGCAATCAAAGCACGTAGTACATGCTGTGTATACTATAATATATACTATAAAGTGGAAGTCGGGTTTTCATAGAATAAATCATCTAGCACGTGAACCGTAAAAATAATTATTCCCTGGAGTCAGTGCGAATTAGTGCTGGAGTGAGGCAGTAACTCCGTTCGCTGTGTTTGTTTATTCCTTTAATGGGAAAGTTCTGGTAGTACAAGTACTTGTGAGTTACATGTAACGGCATGTTATATGCAACATAGCCTTGCAGTAAAAAACGTATTGTTGGACAAAACCGACAAGTCTGAGAGAACTGTTTACTTTAGAAAATATATGCCATCGCGAACTTTTTTTTACACTGTGTTTAAAATTTCTGATATGTCATTTTGCTCTACCTATGATGATTCACCGTTTACAGTGAAATCAAGCTGAAAGACCGCATTCCTAATAATTTTTGATGTACAAACATCTACTCATGATCTCCTCCCCAAATTTGTGCTATTGTGATTCGGTGAAATGTCACGGAAGTGACGGTTGTGGCGGACAGTTAGAACAGTTGTACAGGTCGTATAGTATCTAGAGCTATTGTTATGTATGCTATTGTTATGAACTTAAACGATTTCTTATGGAAAATTTTTTTTACAGCACTGATGACTTTCTCAGTTTTAATTTTTAGTTTTTAATCTTAATTGTAGATTGTCATTTTTTTATCATTTGTCATTAATTATTTTAGATAGTTTGTCTCCGTTAATGCATATACATTGTATACATAGTCATGTAATCTTCCGACTAGCCTATTTATAATTTTGTATTTTTATGGGCCAATAAATTATCTTATCTTTATCTCTATCTCTATCTAATTTTTTGAGGTTATATATATAGCTGTTATCATATGCAAATTTGATTGTTTATACATTTCTTAAGAGTACCGAGGACAAACTATTTCTTTTTCGCTTTAAAGACCCCATTTTGGTAAGTTTCACCGCAATTATTTGTGGTACCTAATATTATTATATTGGCCTAAAGTATCCTGACATTTTGCGAAAGAATGAGTTATCTTGAACTTACCGGCTCTGTCAAAAAATACGTGCTATTTGCTAATATTGCATATAACGTGCCGCTATATGTATCGCCCAGTTACCTGTAAGAGTATATTAAACTACCAGAAAACGGCCCTGACTTTCATATGCATAGCATAGTTCCTACCTACTGATAGATATACATTATTTATAAATGTATATATTTTTATAATCTTAAAATTAAGAAAATTGATTGCCTAGATTTATACGGTCGAGATTCTCGGGAAAAAATAGCATGACGTTATTTTTTTATAATGAATGGCCAATAACCTGTCCAACTTCTGTGCTTATATAAAAATGACTACTTTTCCTTAATTTTACAGAAGTCTCCCATACTTTGTTGTTAACTAAATTACCGAGGGAGTGGTGAGAGCTAGAGACTCGTATTTGGAAGTTACTAGTTTCGAATCCCAGCGAGGACATTCTTCTGCTGCATCTATTGCAAGCTTGCTTTACGTAAATATGTTATACTTATGTAATATGCATCGGAATGTTTAGTATTAACATAACGTATGATCTTTATAATAAAACACTTGCATTACGTCTATTAAGTGAAGTTTATTTTGCAAGTACATAAAACACATTTAAAACAACGTCCTTAAAATAGTCTACACCTTAAAACGCAGTCTAGCATACAAATAAGGGAATGTTGCCTGAATAATTACGTATACGGTCATTTAATTAATTCCAAAATAGTGAAGTGGACGATCATTGGCCACGCATTCAGAAGGTAACAGTCTCGAATCCCAGCAGAGGAAGAAGTTGACTGATTATAAAGAATGTTTGGTTTTAATCATCTCCTGATAATGCCCATATATTGGTTATCGAAACGTATGTCGAGACCACAAAACGAAAACACCAAACCACTAACTCTTTTTACTCGACGTACGTTTCGATATAACCATGCTAGGCATCATCATGGGAAATAACTGAAAGTAATGTTCTCATAAATTTTGTAAGTCCGGGTCTGTCTGACCAATTTTGTTAAAATTTTAGAGGTAGAACCCGGGAACTGGGGACTTGTAATAGAGGAACCATAGCAACGCCATGTAAACAACAGCATTGCTAAACGCTCGGCCAATCTCAATCCCCCGATTTTTAGTCATCGTCTACAATCGCTATATGGGTAGCTTTCTCCGGTATCATCCCTTAACTGAGTGTTTTATGTGTCTTCATAACAGTTTTACAGGATAATATCCACGTTGGAAACGGATGAAATAAATCTTCCTGTGTTTATAAAGTCGGTCGTATATAGCATGACAAGTGCGTTTACTTCTCCGCTGTAAAACCAATAACACTTTCGGCGCGTCTCGTTAAAAAACTATTTGCGTTAAACTTAACGATTATATGCACTTCATTACTATATAGTGTCGGTTTGCAACCCCATATTGCGTATTGTAGCAGCGGTGCCACTAGTGATATCAAACCCCAATTCATTCTACAGTCAACAGCGGCAGTGTACTTCTTAAGAGGGCAAGAACATACAGAAATACCGGCATATTCATAATTCGAATGAGGCACTTTGACATTTTTCAGTCAATTTATTGAACAACTGTGAAGACCATCCACAGTCCACACGCACTGAATCGGCTGGAATCGGCAAATTCCGTGTTTTCAGCAGCTCAGTATAGTTTGTAGCAACTATTTAGTACAGACGTTAAACAATTTTTTGCCATACCCACTACAAAACAGCTACTTTTGATGTATGTATAGCGGCCATTAATGACTCATTTAACAGGCAGGTGTGCGGAAAATGGTTTACTTTCTGCACTAGCGCAGAAAATAACGGTTGCCATAGCTCTATACCCCTAAGTATGCTTGCGTGCGCCTGTCATTACTTACTCGCATGAACTTCGCGGCACACTGAAAAGAAAGATGGCAACGCAAATGAGCTGTCAGAATTTTTTGAAAATGACGTGACAAGTAGGTATTTTGTAGTGGGTATGGCAAAAAATACCATATATGTCTCGTACGTAATGATATTACGGCTCGTGTGACTGTAAAAACTCGCTATCGCTGGTTTTTAGGCGCGATCTTAGCGAAGCTAGAAGCGCCTATATACACTCGCTTTGTCTGTGAATCTGTGAATCTGTGAATCTGTGAATCTGTGAATCTGTGAATCTGTGAATCTGTGAATCTGTCACGCTATTTTGTGTCACGCGTACAGCCCAAACGGATGAACCGATTTTCAAAAACTTTTTTTTGTTCGATTCCTCTCGGGGTCTATTTGATCCTAACGTCGCCCGATTTTTGAATTTTGGCCCCAGAGGGGAGCAAATTAGAAAAAACGGTGTTTTTTGCTTATAGTTTGCTCAATTTAAGTCAGATCGATTCGAAACCTGTCTTAAACGAAAGAGCAGAAAATTTTAGATCGATTTCATGTATAATATTGTGTCAAAACAGTTTTTTTATACAGATTTATATGATTATTAAACGAAATAAATGCGACTTTATCTAATAAATCGCGAACTTGTTTCGGTTGTCCTTGTCTGTTGCACAGTGTAATATGGATATTGGAAGATAGCGTATGCTCTGTCTTATATTGCATTATTTTAATATAGTTATTCAATTTTTTGACTGCTGATGTTTGAATTTAAGTTTAAAAACCCTGGCCTACTGAGTTAAAATGACGTGTAACTAATTATTGACGTCCATCGGATGGCGAGACCTAGGGATCGGACCAAAATTTCTCGACGTTCATACCCCGGCTTTCGTCCGGGTGTAAATCGTACTTTTGAATTTTCACCCACTTCCCGTGATCCGATTGAGTTGAAATTTTGTACACATGTGTAGCTCCGGTGACAATACAATATTATGGTAACTAGCTGACCGGCCCGGCTTTCGTCCGGGTGTAAAACGTACTTTTGAATTTTCACCCACTTCCCGTGATCCGATTGAGTTGAAATTTTGCACACATGTGTAGCTCCGGTGACAATACAATATTATGGTAACTAGCTGACCGGCCCGGCTTTCGTCCGTGTGTAAATCGTACTTTTGAATTTTCACCCACTTCCTATGATCCGATTGAGTTGAAATTTTGCACACATGTGTAGCTCCGGTGACAATACAATATTATGGTAATTAGCTGACCGGCCCGACTTTTGTCCGAGTGTAAATCCTACTTTTGAATTTTCACCCACTTCCCGTGATCCGATTGAGTTGAAATTTTGCACACATATGTAGCTCCGGTGACAATACAATATTATGATAACTAGCTGACCGGCCCGGCTTTCGTCCGGGTGCAAATCGTACTTTTGAATTTTCACCCACTTCCTATGATCCGATTGAGTTGAAATTTTGCACACATGTGTAGCTCCGGTGACAATACAATTTATGGTAACTAGCTGACCGGCCCGGCTTTCGTCCGGGTGTTAATCGTACTTTTGAATTTTCACCCACTTCCCGTGATCCGATTGAGTTGAAATTTTGCACACAATATTATGAATTTTCACAGGCAAAAGGTCTTTCTCCGGTAACGTTTCAGTGGATCGGATAAATGTTATAAAATCAGACTAAGAAAATAAAGCACACTAAAAAATTAAAAATAAAAATAGTTAAAAAACTTTTAAGTTAAACGGTTTTATAAATGTACTAAAAAGAAAAAAATAAAATTTAATTTAGGTTCATAAGTATAAAAGCGTGGGTCGTGACTGTAATAAATTATCACAGAGTTTACGACCCACGCTTTTATACTTATGAACCTAAATTAAATATTATTTTTTTCTTTTTAAAACATTATTATTATAAAACCGTTTAACTTAAAAGTTTTTTTACCTATTTTTATTTGAAGCTATGCTTCTTAACGCACGTTTCAGATGGGGACCTAAATAATAAAAAGTGAAACGTCACGTCACGAAGTAATGTAACGTCACTTTTGTAAAAATTATCCGATCCTTTTGAAAATTAATATTTGAGAGTTTTATAGGACACAAAAAAATAAAATGGCGTCAGATTTCAAAATGGCGGCCATATGAACTGTTTTGTAAAAATTATCCGATCCTTTCGAAAATTGATATTTGAGAGTTTCATAGGACACCAAAAAATAAAATGACGTCAGATTTTTCAAAATGGCGGCCACATGTACTCTGTTGTAAAAATCATCCGATCCTTTTGAAAATTGATATTTGAGAGTTTCATAGGACACAAAAAAATAAAATGGTGCCAGATTTCAAAATGGCGGCCATATGTACTTTTTTGTAAGAATTATCAGATCCTTTTGAAAATTGATATTTGAGAGTTTCATAGGACACAAAAAAATAAAATGACGTCAGATTTCAAAATGGCGGCCATTATATATACTTTTTTGTAAAAATTATCCGATCCTTTTGAAAATTGATATTTACGAGTTTTATAGGACACAAAAAAATAAAATGACGTCAGATTTCAAAATGGCGGCAATATGTACTTTTTGTGTAAAAATTATCCGATCTTTTTGAAAATAGATATTGACGAGTTTTATAGAACGCAAAAAAATAAAATGACGTCATATTTTAAAATGGCGGCCATAGGTATATACTTCTTTGTAAAAATTATCCGATCCTTTTGAAAATTGATATTTGAGAGTTTAATAAGACGCAAAAAAATAAAATGGCGTCAGATTTCAAAATGGCAGTCAAATAATAACTTTTTAATTGTATTGTTTATATCTTTGATAAATTCGGTTTTATATACAATGCGTAAGAAACATAGCTTCTGTCGGGTATCTTACGACACCTCATGACTTTTTTTATTTAGCAGGTTCCGAGTTTCGCTTAATAGTCAACCGTTGCTATGGAAAATTGTTTAAAAAATTCACTGCACTATTTTTTCTATGTAATCCAATACATATTTACATTAGGTCTTATGGCCATAGCCTACTACAAAATTGATCTTCTTAGTGTTATTTTCCCTATGTTCGGTAAAACCGTTTACACACAATACCTACATGAATATCGCGCCTTGTAATTCTTGAATTACTTGTATGCTCCAAAATTTTTACATACTGCCATCACTCACCGTAATATGCCACATTACGTATCTAGAAATATATCAATCTACTATTAAATATTTAATTTAAAAAATTACATATATGTAATATTCCCGCACACTTTCAAATAAAATTTCGTCAGACATATAGCGATTATTCTGCAATTTTGAACTTACTATTTGATATATAGTTAAAAACTGTCGGAACATATTCGGCAATTTTTGCCCCTTCAATCATTCTCTGTCGTTGCCGAGCCGATTCGGCCGGTCTGAGCTGGTCGAATTTAATTTCATGTATACCAAAATATGCCGGTCGTACCCTTCCGAGTCGATTTAGTGCGTGTGGTCCTTTAAGACAGAACTGGCAGCAGTGCATGCTAAGAACATGGCGGTCGCTTGCGCAGTATGTTACTACACAGGCATAGCCATAGCCAACTCCAAGGTAGGGAAAATGGGGCACTTGCCCCCTTATCTACCCGTGACCGAGAACAAATTAAATTAAAATTGAGCATATAGGTTTTACACTTCGAGTGACTTAGCTGATACAAGGTTTTACACTTCGAGTGATTTAGCTGATACTGTATCAGCTAAATCACTTGAAGAGTAAAACCCTGTATCAGCTAAATCACTCGAAGTGTAAAACCTATATGCTCAATTTTAATTTTAATTTAATTTGTTCTCGGTCACGGTAATAACTGTTACTGTTATTTCGTCCCATGATCATTATTATTTTAAAAATGTTACAGAAAAAGAACCGATTCTGAAAATAACAGTTCTTATAATGATTAAAGGTAACAGTTATCAAAGAGAAGATCAAATTAAAAAAAAACAATGAGTCCCCGGTTGTATCTACTCTCAAGAAATGTGTAAACGTTCAGATTCGATTTAAGTCAAAAAATTTGACAGCTGATCAATGAGGCTCGAATACAGCTGATAGTAGAGCTTTGCATCACTTCCGTGACATTTCACCGAGTCATTCTATAGTGTAAATTTGGGAGAGGGAGATAGTAAAAATGTTCAAAGTACATCAAAAACTGTCTCGTATTGTATAATTGGGTTTGATTGAATGCTGGATTTAATTTTTGTAATTTTTTTCACGTCTTATAATTTTCGTCTAGGTAAGATATGAATTGATTACAATTTTTATACTACAAAGAGTGATAAACAAAAATTGTGTTCTTTTTATGCGAACAATGTAAACAAAATTCAACCTTTTCCTCGGAAAACTAAATTGAAAACGTGTACAATCATTGAAAACAGGAAGTAGGTACGTGATCTCTTATAGGAAACTGCATATATGTGCATGTGATCCCATTGTTGTAGAGCACTGAAAATTTGTTCGATTATTGATATCGTACCTGCTATTATGTATGTACTTGATATAATATTTATTGTCACAAGGTAAATTGGTTCACGGCAGATTTTTAGGTAAAATAAAATCAATAACGAATTAACTGTGCAATGGATGCATGAATTACAAAAGTGAATTCTTCTACAAAGACAAAATTTAACAATGCCAGACGTACGCAAGGCTGCCAGGTGTCCGGTCTTCACCCGGACAGTTCGGTTTTCTAATATCTGTTGTCCGTGTGAAAAATTTAACTTGCTGTGTTTTTATGTTTATTATTAGTTCAAATTTTGCAAATCAATTTTGAACGACTTCCACATATCCGATCGATTAGAAATTTTGTTCACATATTATGTATTCTCGATGGCAATATATGAATCGATCGTTTTTAGAATTAAATAATTGTATTCTCGATGGCAATATATGAATCGATCGTTTTTAGAATTAAATAATTAATTTTAATAAATTAGGTACTACAGTTTTAATAATTGTAAAATTTTGAAAGGCTAAAAAGAACAAAATAAAATACTTATCTATTAGTCAAAAAACTTTTTAAAGACTAGCTTTTATTGAAATGTATACTAAAAAAGAAACAATAATATTTAATAATCTTAGGTTCATAATTATAAAAACGAGGGTTGTGACTAATAAACTATTATAGAGTTTACAACCCACGCTTTTATAATTATGAACATAAATTATTCCTTTTTAGTAGCTACATTTCAATAATTAAGTTTAAAAAAATTGTGTTTTAAAGACCGCTAACAGCTAAGGTTATTTGGGCCTAGCACCAATTCATATTTTCAATTCATTTTTTTTTTTAATAATAAATTGAAAATCCAACTGATACTTTTACCAGCTCTCGGGTTAGAACCCGGGAACTGCGGACTTGTAATAGAGGAATAATTAAGTTTAGTTTTAATTTATTTTTTTATATAAATAACTTGTTTTCGTGCATCTATAACCCATTGTCTCTCTCTTTTAAAAATGCAATAACCGTGGAAAAATACTGTTATAGTTTTAAGTACTTACAGTGCATGTAAATATCTAGGTATTAGTACAATATCTATATAATATTTGATATGTAAATATATTCAAATATTCGATGTTTGCTCACCGGTTATTCACAGAGAGATGATACAGCACAAAAGCTTCGCGAAAGTACATAAGTGCATTTGACGGGGGAGATACTAACTCTCTCTCTCTCTCCTTATCTTTAAATAGAACGACGCACGTTTAATGTACCGAACAAATATAATGATCTTTTTTCTTTCATTCAAACTTTAATCTTATTAATGTTCAAATAAACCGCAAATTCAATTTAATTCAGAAATCATCGCTGATATCCATATTTCTTAAACTGAAGAATTATTTCAAGTTAGGATCCATTGGGGTCGCCCCTCATGCCAAAATTTGATAATTTTCAATAAGAATTTAAAAAATGAATGTGTTTTAAACATCTTCGTCAGCTCTCTAATAGATACTATACTAAAACTTTAAATGTTTTACCCGCCTATACATTTCATATTGGAAGTTTGTTTTGTGTTAGGCGTGCGGAATTCTTTTTCAATTTTTCTTTTATTTGTTTTGAATCTATTCATTACTAGAGAACGGCCAGTTGGATTTTTACTTTTTTCAATAGGAGTGCAGAGAATTAAAATACCCCCCTTGCTAACTAAACTTTTTGAGTTGATAGTGCCCCTGGCGCTATTTTTGAATTTCCAAAAGCAAATTTACCTTCAACACATAGTTTATGTGATAATATTTTATCTTGATTTTATCCAAACTCTTTAACTTAATTCGTTCAAAAGTTATTTTTTATTTATTGTAAATTATAGACGCGTCGACAGCTTAGATCATTAGCGTTAAGACGGGGGGGGGGGGAACTTTAGACGCGCACTGTATACACAGTATCCAATTGATAAACGTGAAATGTATGGGGATTTCCTAAACGGTAAGAGATAGAGATTTGGTTAAATGAGAGAAAATGCGCAGAGATTAGAAATTTTCATAAAAAGTGCCTTTATAAAATGAACATTTTTTTCTAACTTATTTAATAAGCGAGTTATAAAAAAAAAACGAAATTGAGAAAATCTCGTTTTTCAACTGTCTGTCGCAAGCCAATTAGCAAAATATTATGGAAAGTTTGACTGCGCAGGGTAGTTTACTGGAAAGTCTGCACATTAATTTCTCTCATTTAAGCAAATCTTTATCTCTTACCGTTTAGAAAATTTCCACGCATTTTACGCTTATCTTGGACATCCAGTATATCTATAAGTATATTAAATTTGCACCCGAACAAATTCGAACCAGGTATCCTGTTAAAACATAAACTGTAAATTATTTAAAGTTTAAACAAGCGACCTATACTAGGACGGGATAGCAGTTAGTTTATAATAAAAATGTAATAAAAACATTGAAACTGCACCGACATGGAGTGAATTGTCGCTTGAAAAATGATTGTGCATGATGGCTGCGGCAGCCTCTGTTCTCTTATCTGGTCTGTTTCCAGCCAATAACACAATAATTGTGTTCGTTATGAATCCATTAGCACCCACTGCAACACACCAATGCCAGAGTAGTTACATCTGATATTATATGATAAACCTGCAAGCAAGTCGGCCACTGCCTCTGTCCCTCCACCGCTCTTTCCGACACAATATCTGAAAAACCCGAACATATTATTACACACAGTACTTGCTTTGCTTTTTGAGGCTGCGGGTTTGTAAAATTTCAGCTGTCAAAACGCTTTAAAGTTGTTTGCCTAACATGCTTGAGCGCTCGATCTACGCAAAATGATTTCTGATTTGTCCATTTAAAACTTTATTTTTCACTCTAGGTAAATTTATACTCCATTCTTTTCTTTTTCTCGGATTGTACATTTGAATAATAAGATTCTTTTTTTCTTCTATTGTATTGGTGTAGGGACATATGATTATTAAATTTATCGGAATGTTAATTAATAAATATTATTAGGTAAGCTGTTATAAATATACTAAGCTGGTAAAGTTAAAATATTTAATTGGAAAAAAACATTGGTTTGCAACAGTCATGGCGGCATTGCAAATAATTCTGATTGTCTTTATTTGTAAAGTAAATTGCTTATATGCAAAAACGGTATTGCTCCAAATTTAAAGTTCATATAAAATTTTTAAGTGATATAATGCTAAATAAGCTATTTTTAAGACGTTCTGATCTACATTGTTAGACAGTTAATAATTGCTTTATTTTTTCTGTTTCGTTATATATTGTTTTGACATGAAGTAGTTTTTTTTTCAAACCTTAAAATTCTGTATACACTGGACGATTATCATCGGGAACAAGTACCCAGCGACTCAGCAACATCATCCGAGGATTCACCGACATGTATCCATATCTACAAAAGTATCCACCGATGTTGCGAATCCACACCGAGCAAAAAAACTCATAAATTTCGTTTTTGTTCGAGATGGACGCGCATAATATAGCTGCTGTTGTTCCGGCCGATTTTAGTAATTAAGAGTCGTCAAAAGCGAAAGAGACATTGCTGGGAAAAAAATTCTTAAGACGAGGGGGAGAGTTGTGGCCGAGTTCTTATACTAAATGGGTTTGTTTAAAAATTTTGTTAGAATGATGAAATCTGAGCTACTTTATATGGCAGTATTGAATAACGGAAATCGAATGGAAAAAAAGTCACCCGCCGATGTTTCCAAAAAGGTACATACTGAGAGATGTTTCCCACTGTAGTTGGGAGACATGAATACAGCCAATATTCTTTGATAGTTTGCCGTAGAATACTCGATAAATGTTGCCGTGTATTCATGACACAAGGGACACGTCAAACAACTTGTATCATGCGGGCGCTACACGAAATTCTACGAACGTTGACCCGAACGTTGGACCAAACGCTTGAGTCAACTGAGTTCGGCAGTTGGTGTGCCAAATGTTTCTGCTACACGGTGTGTCGAATGTTAAAGAATGTTTTCCTTCGAACGTTGGAGGAATTTCTTTGACTCGGGTCAAGAATACCGACAACAGCCGAAACATGGTCAAACGCAAACGTTGGACGCTCTACATTGATAGCTCGTAGGTTTGACCGCCGGCCACACGATGCGATGCGTTGGAAGATGTTCGTAGCATCGTGTAGCGCCGGCATCAGACGATTATCGCTCGGTCTAGACACTGGACATGCTTCTGTCAATATGCTAAATGAAGCAACTAAAATTGATTTATTTAACATGTTCTCTACCCAACTATTAAAGATGATTCCCACACATGCTTACGGGGTGTCATTAATTTCTTCTCGTAATTACCAATATTAATAATTACATTTCATCCCTCAAGTCCATGAATCATACATGACTCAAATAATATTTCATCGCATCACTTCTATGCGTCCTGTGTCATAGAAATTTATTTTAACTGCACGTCTCAGTTTAAATATTCTAAGCATCAATGAATCACATGTGCTTCAAAATGCTTACATTGAATCGCATATGATTCATGAACACTGAACATGTTAAGATAGCTAGTGTAATCGATGTGTTTAATATTAAAGCTCGGTTAGAGGAGAAACAACACGAAAAGCACACGTTTGTATGACAAACCAGAGCGCGCCGGTTGGCCGGCCGGCAGAGGCAATCTCTCCAGCTCATAATATTACCACAACGAAACGAATACGTTCTATGAGGCGTTAATAGCTTATCTCTCAACTGAAGCCCTCTATCTCTTTTATAGACGCCTATATTGTGTATGTGTTAGTGTGTGAATACAGGTCTGGTCAAAACAAGATGATAAAACAGAACTCTCAATCTAACAACATGGAACAATCGCTGCTTTATGCAGTGCGCGTGTCTTATAATTAAGAATTTTTATTACCTATACCTAATGAAAAGAGAAAAAATAATCTAAAAAAATTTAACAGACTTCAAGAAAGGAGTCAGAACGCAGAGAGGTGGATAGGTGAAGCCGGTCCTAAAGAGGCAAATATAGGCGCGGTTTCAGAGAAAAATATTATTCACTAAAAAAGAAAGTTTTCTTGCACAATAAATGACTCAATACGTTGCTCATATCTTTTAATTGTTAAAAAATACAGCTTTTTCAAATAATATTACATTTGGTAAAACGATGGGACATTTTTTTAATCCTTAAAGTCGGTTCAATTTTTTTTACAAATTATTGTGTCTTTTTAGGGTCCATACCTCAGAATGAAAAAAAAAAACGAAACCCTTGTAGGATAATCTTGTGTCCGTCTAGCTGTCTGTCTATCTATCAAGTTGAAATTAATATCAAATACTAAGGTTCGCAGCCCCATAGTCCTGTAAAAAATTCAAGATAACTCAAAGCAAGAAAAAATACGGTCTTTGAAAAATCACGTATTTTGGATACTGACTCACTCACCAAAACATAAAATGTCGAAAGTAAGCGAAAGTGGCGCCATCCTATGCAATGCTTGTAAATTATATTTGAGAATATCCATTAACGGAGATTTTTTAAGGTTCTGTACTTTAGAATGAAAAAACGAAGGTTTCATAGCACAAGTAAAGAAAAAAAACCGTAAATCACTAATTTCTATTTCTATATGTGAAAATATTACGTAATATAGGTATACTTAATTTTTATTAAATTGTTATAACGATACGAAACCCTCAGGGCGCGAGCTCTACTCGCACTTGTTCATCTTTCTTGTTAAGGTAGGTACTTAATACAAAAATTTGAATTATCTGTAAATAAGTAAGTATAGATAATTATTTTAATTTATATTTATAACTTGGTAAATTATTAAATTCGAACCTCTTGTTATTCTACGTAGCTTGTCAAAATATAATACATATTAAGTTTTATTATCTTATGCCTTTTCTTAGTGATTCAGAAATGTTATAATTGTTATGTAAAGTATAATGTAACAAAGGAACAACTGAGTATAATAGTCACATTATGTTATACACATTCTTTGTTACATCTTACATTCTCCTTTAAACCAAGTTAATCAAGAAGTGCAAACTCTTCTTGAGTTTTAATTACATTAAATACATAGTCCTTGTTGTTTTTATACGCTGCTGTATGTAAAACATCTCCATTTTCGAACCGGATTGATTTCAATAAAGAAAACAATTATTTTTCTCTAATAAAAAATATGATAATAAGTACAACAAAAAAGTATCTTTTAATTTTATAAAATTTGATTAAATTATATTATTTAATTATACAGCTGATACAGATTTTGTACCCCACTCACACTGGTCAAAAGTCGCGGCGGTCAACAACTTAAATGGAGATAAGGTGAAAGCTGCGCAGACGCGCGATTTTTTACAACGTCAATAATTAATACTTGCAAAGTATAGTTTATGAGATGAAAAAAAAGTATTTTGGTAATTTTCATTAATTTTCTCCTATACATCGTTCATAAATGAACAAAACGTAATCACCTTTTCGTATAACTATTCGTTTGGTAACTCTTTTCGCAACCGTTCTTTATAAACCTGTTCTTTAAGAACAGGTTCATCAGTTAAATTGGAGTTTCATGCTTTCACGGCCGGTAGACATCTTGGTAGCAAGTGTTTCCAGTCACCAGTCGACCGGCAAGAAGATCAAATCGTATTGCCAATCGCCGCTGAAGATGCCCAACGGATTGGGCGAAACGTACGGAGTAAAATCCATTAGACCACGGCTACCTAGCCCGGTTCATCAGTTCTTTGAGAACCAATTCTAAGTATGTGTTTTTAAGGATCTGTTCTTTAAACAGCATAATTCTGAGGATTATTATTTTAAGAAACTTTTCTTTCCCAGTTGTGGTTCTATTATTTTTAAAATCGATTATTTTCCAGTAATACCTAGTTCTAAAATAACTGTTACTAATTAATACTATTAACCTTAAAATGTTAAAAAATATTTGAGCAGACCTGTGGCCTTTTAATAGCGAGTTGCCCGATCTCACAGGTTGGTGGGTATATTTATATGGCGCGCTAGTTCTATCGGAAAAACCTTTCGTTACTTCATTAGGCCCGCTATCAACGCTTGTACCATTTATCACACACTGTGCGTCACTCGCACACACGCACATTATAACAAAACACACACGCACACAATAATATTATGTATATATGTGCGTGTATAGTCAGTGTTTTGGGTACGCATTCCCTAGCATATTTGTTTATAAAATCTGTAGTTGAACATCCTTATGGACCTATCTGATATCCAATATTATTCCGCTGCCTTATGTCTTCGTAACCACAACAATTGTATTATGCTATTATACATTTAGAGAGCAATGCTCTCATCATCAGCAAAAACAGTTTGGTTTTTACATCCAATTATAAAATTGGGGTTAAGAAGTGACTAAATTTCTATTTTACCCGACTGCAGAGGCCAGAGGGTAATCTGCTCATCAAATTTGTGAGCATGTTTGTGCCACTGTTGCACTCAAACAACAAAACGCATTTTCATAAATGAGATGTTAATAGATTGATCATATAGACAACAAAAATATACAACATGCTACCTCTGGAAATTAAAAACATCACACATATACAGGGTGTCCAAGTTGACGTTGGCTAACATGGGTAACTTTGTTATTAGTGGAGATAGAAAGTCGGTTAAATGGGCAAAGTAGTGCAGAGTTATGTGCTCATTAACGTGCCGTCGAAAAAACAATTGAATTTTGACACACTATGGATTTATTTAGAAAATAGTGAAAATTGTCGTTTTTGAAAACTGGCCATAACTTTTTTATTTATGAAGATATCTGAAAATTTCTTTAACCATTTTTTGATAACTTTTTATGATCTTTTCAGTGGCGTAGATTTAATTTTTTTATATCCACTACATAACGAGATATTGACATGAACTTTGGTTTTTCTTATGGACGCCATTTTGGATTTTTAGATATTCGAATTCTGCTTATTTTTCTGATTAATTTGATGAATCACATGCCACATTTAAAAAATTTGCAATTAACGTCCCATATAAGAGACATTAAAAACAACTACTATGGTAGGGAAGTAGGTAATGGATTTAGTCCGAAAAAAATATTTCGAGATTTTAACAGATTTTCACGTTTTGAGACCCTAGCAATCGTTTAAGATCATTTTCTGACTGATGTCTGTATGCGTGTGTGTGTGTGTGTGTGTGTGTGTGTATGTGTGTGTGTGTATGTGGTCAATTTTTCGCCTTCGATATCTTAAGAACGGAACAACATACGGACATGCCGATTATTCTATTGTGTTTATCAGCCTTTAACTTAGATCTGATTAGATTTTGAGTCAAATCGGTTCAGTGGATTCTGAGATATTCAAAAAAACGTCCTCAATGTCACGTATTAACATAGGTAAAAAAAAATATAAATGAATTCTAGATGTTATAATATGAAAAAAATGTAAATATTTTTTTTCTCTAAAATGTAGTTTTCGAGAAAAAAAAATATTTAACTAAAAAAAATAAAAATTGTACGTAAATTAAGGTATGCATGATTTTTGCTATATTAAGTTAGCCATCAGTAGATCACCAAACAAAAAAGAGGACCATGCTTCTTTCAAAGAATAAAAATTAAATTGTGTTTTAAAGACCACCAACAGTTAAGGTTATTTGGGCCTAGTCAAAGAACAAAAAAAAAGAGTGTTTATATTTTGCAAATATTTACTAGGTGGGAAGTATAGGACTGGTCATCAGTCGAATTTTTTCATATTATAACATCTAGATTTCATTTATATATTTTTTTACCTATGTTAATACGTGACATTGAGAACGTTTTTTCTCAGGATCCACTTAACCGATTTGACTCAAAATCTAATCAGATCTAAGTTAAAGGCTGATAAACACAATAGAACAATCGGCATGGCTGTATGTTGTTCCGTTTTTACGATATCGAAGGCGAAAAATTGACCACATACACACACATACACACACACATACAGACATCAGTCAGAAAATGATTTTAACGATTGCTAGGGTCTCAAAACGTGAAGATCTGTTAAAATCTCGAAATATTTTTTTCGGACTAAATCCATTACTTCCCTACCATAGTAGAGGTGGGAAGTAAAAATGGTCGACCAAAACCGATATTTCTTAGAAATTTTCAATTTTTAAGGGATGCTGTTATTAATACGGTACCGTCCACGGCTCGTCATTACAATTACTAATTCTTATAGTCTCTAATCTGATAACTAGGTCTAGATAACCCCTGGTGGTTGGCTAACTAGTAAGAGTCTATACAAGCAAGGTTCGCCGCGCTGTTAGCGCATATCGGCGCTGCCATCGCAACGTGTGAACACACGCATTATAAAATAATGAGCTGGACCGATTTCCGATTTGCACACATAACGCCCCGCTGCGCTATCTTTACTTCAAATACGTAACCACATGTGTGTATGTGTGACTGTAGGTACTAAAACTTTTAATTGCCAATATTTTATACACATCAGAGCCATAACACGTGGCAGCATTATAATATATAACATTGGTCCCCAACCACCCCAACGTCTGGTTCCTTGGGTCGCGAGAGTTGCGTAATGTCACTTGTCACTTAGGACTATATTCTGCTGCCTTTCGTGGAGATATTATAATTGAAGAGCTTGGTGCTAAAAAGTGACAAGCCACAAAACTATAAATAATATATATTATTATCTACTTTTGAGATATTGAACACTGAAAGTGAAAGTTTGAAAATTTCTATAAATCAAAATTGATATGGTTTTAAGCATTTTTTTTATGTGTTAATTAAAATTATCAGGTGTTCTCTTATTGTATTAGAAGGAAGAATTGAAATAAAAACAGTTTATGTCTTAAACAAGAATTTAGTTGAAAAACATGTAACATGTGATATTAACATTGAAAAAGATTAATGTAGTGAATTCGCGGGTATGTGGACAGTAAATAATAAAACAGATAGTTTCGTTTATTGATTTAAACTTTTTACTAGCAGTAAAAAATTATAATTTTTTACTGCTAGTATAAAGTACTTGAAAAAGTTTAAATCAATAAACGAAAAGTTGTACTTTTGAAAAAACTATCTGTTTTATTGTTTACTGTCCATATACCAGCGAATTTACTACATTAATTATATAAATATGGACACGAAATCTACCAAATATTATTGAAAAAGATATTGTAACAAACTTATACTTATATACGTTAGACAATATTTTTAACTGTGGCTTAAACTTCTATAGTCTAAACTAAAATTATTTACAAAAATAATGGACCATGTAGTTTACACAATACGCCATCTATATACTACAGAAGTGAAACTTCTAGACACAACTGCAAACAGATGTGTGTGCGACGTCCGTCAGGTCAGATTTTTCGTTAGCCATTCAACTACATGACTAATCCAATTCACTTTATCATTCCTAGAAAAGTTTCACTTGAAAAACGTTTATTATGCAATATGGCTGAAATATTTTACAACCACCTATATAACTGTATAGCGACAATTAAAATATACAGGGTGTTTCCTAAAATATTGATACCAGCAAATCGAAGCCCTATAATAGTTATAAGTTATAACTTATGTAATATCTAATCAATTCTGGAAAATATAAATTTAAAATTGGTCGACCACAGATGGGTGGTCGAGAATCGGTGCCTTCACCTTATTACGTACTTGAATCGTTTATTTCTCGCACGCAATGAACCATAAAAACAAATTCTCAATTTTTTTGATTCAACAATGTAGAAAAAAGTCTAAAAAATAAATAAAAAAGTTTGTAAAATAAAAATTAATGAAAAAAGCGTGTAAAAATACAAAACATACTCGTATTTTGTTTGCGGCTCACCATTTCACTAATTACAAATGTAGGTATAGGTTTATCTCACATGAAAAATATTCAGCCAATATGGTCACAAAACGAATTGGCTTCTGTCTTTATTTTATATACTTTTATAATATGTAACTTATTTATAGAACTTATTTTAACTTTTTTTTTAATTTAGTAAAGCCGGTTCGGCACACTAGGGCCATTCACAGCTGAGTTAATATTATAAACGTCACTATACAGAATAACACTAAGAGTCGGCCAGAAGGCTTCCCTGTCAAAACTTATTGTTCACACGACACTAGCACTATATGGTTAGAGATTGAATTATTATTAACTAATTATTAATTAGGTCATGCGTAAGTTTACGTTTTAGTCTGCGGTTGGGTACTTGTTGATTTAGCTGGTAGCGTACTGCTCCAGGACATTTCATTTAGCTTGTTAAAAAAGTTCTGGGCGCAGTTTTTAATGAACTGTTCGAGAATCGAGGTTGTAATGCCCAGTTCCTCGTGAATGTGTTTATTTCGAAGAAACCAAGGAGCATTGATAACGATACGCAGTACTTTATTTTGGAATGTTTGGACTTTTTTAGTAATAGATTTTGAAGCTGTTCCCCAGACGACGCAACCGTATGTTAACATTGACCTTAGGATGGATTGGTAAATGAGCAATGCGCATTGTTTTTGAAGGGGGGATTTCCTGTTAATCAAAGGATATAGCATAGACAATCTAGCGTAGGATTCGTTGAGTTTTTTGTTTATATGGTAACTCCAAGTAAGTCGTCGGTCGAAATGTAGTCTCAAATATTTAACTGACTCATCTGATGGAGTCCAGTCATTTACGTCGTTTTTTATTTTTATTTTAAGCGGATTCGGAGGACGGCACTTATTTTAACTAATCTGTGGTGTTGCGTATACCTAAATACAAATGTTTTATTGAAGTTATATTTTTTAGCGAGGGTAGTGAATTGAGTGGAGGTCGAGTCAAAAAATACCGACATAAAAATTACCGACTCAAAAATTAATGAAACGCTGACATGGACAAAACGGCTCTAACGATTTGGATGAAAACTGAAAAAGGATTTTGGGAGGCAAAAAATCGATCTAACTAGATATCATCCCACGAAAAATTCGTTCTCATATAGATTTTATAATTTTAAAAAACTCGGGTCGCAGTGCCAAAACCCTGCCGACAATATAGTGTATTTGCTAATACAGGCCTTGTGGCTTTAATACGTAAACTTTAGTTTGTTTTTGGACAAAATAAAAAATTTAACCCCTTAATACATCCCTTAAAATAATATTTTTTTTCTTAATTGCAATATTATTATCAATGCAACCTCTGTACCTACCAAATTAAATGCATCCTTCAGTAAGTAAATCACTATATCCGCAAACTAGTGTTTTCATAAAATTTGTAAGTCCGGTCGTGTCGAGCCGATTTTATTAAAATTTTAGCAGCACATTTTGAGCTTTATTAAAAGGTTAAATATCAATTTTGAAACAATTCTGAGAATTTTTTCGGTATTTTTGGGCCCAAAAATATTTTTCAACCCCTAAAAACTACCCTTAAAATGGTCCGATTGGGCCCATTTTAAATAGGTTCCGTGCGGTGATGGATTCCAACGTGTGTACCAAATTTCATTCAAATCAATTAAGGCTTTCGAGAGTTATGCCGCGAACACATATATAAATATATATATATATAAATATATATATACATAGATATATACATATATATATAAACATTTCAAAAAATGGTGCCAAATTGTTCAGGAGGCTATGAAACGTCGAGAAATTTTGGTCCGACCCCTAGGTCCCGCCATCCGACCGACGCCAATAGTGTATGTGCCATATGGCAAATACACTAAAAACAAGTTTAGGTAATATTGTAAGCAGGTTTTGAATACTTATATTTCCATGGCTGAAGGAAAATTTTCTAAATTATTATGATATGTCAAAAATAAAAATACGTAAATGGTTAAATTTATATTAGAAATCGTGTCCATCGTGATTATAATAAAATTAAGCAAAATCGCAGGATAGTGGACAAAATAATTTGATTTATTTTTATGTATGTACTTGAAAAAGTCTAAATCTATAGACGAAACGTCGTACATTTAATTTAATAAATCAAATTATTTTGTCCACTATCCTGCGATTTTGCTTAATTTTAGTAAATGGTTAAAATTAAAAATGCCAAAAACATCAACGGAACGTGTTCAAATGAAAAATGTATGAAGCATACTTTAGAGTTTAGATCGTGCGCTTATGTGGGTGAGGCACACAGTCCATTTTTTTAACCTCCGATGCAAAAAGAGGAATGTTATAAGTTTGAAGCCTTTGTCTGTCTGTCAGTGGAATTGTAGTTCCAAAACGGCTGAACTGATTTCAATGCGGTTTTTTGTTTGAAAGCTAGTATTTGCGAGACGGTTCTTAGCAATGTTTGATGGAAATCGGTTCGGCCGCTTTCAAGATTTTCAGCTCTCATCACTGTTTCTATAGAAATCTCGGCCATTATTACAGCTAGAAACTTCGAGTTTGAGCTCAAATATTTAGTTTTTAAGCTCCTCTGTCTGTCTGTCTGTCTGTCTCTGAAATGGATGAACCGATTTTAAAGCGGTTTTTTATTGTTTGAAAACTGGTATTGATAAGGTACCTAGTCAGTTTAAAAAGTATGAAATAAAAATTAAATTTAAAATTTAAAAAACCCCTGTCGCCAAAAAGCAAACATTTAAAAAGTAAGAAATAATTAATTTCTATACTATTGCTAGTTCGTTTCGATGAAATATTTAATTTATAAATGCGTAGTGGTTGCCAACACATTTATGAATTAAATAATTCATCAAAATCCATTAAATATTTCATTCAAATATTCCTTACTTTTTAAAGGTTTGCGTTTTTGCGACGGGGTTTTTTCAAATTTTTATACAGATCTATTCTAATACATGAACGTTTGTTTGCGGCGAATAATCTCAGAAGCTACTGAACCGATACAAAAAAATATTTTAAAGACGTTTACAAACTTAAGTAGAGCTTGCCAAAGAATGCTTATTAAATATTATATAGCTTTAAAAAAACGAAAAAAATGTTATCTGGAAGTATAAAAAAAAACTACCAAAAAATCATCAAATTGTACCACTTGGCTTTGTGGTCAAAGATGACACGAAGAATTTATTTCGTAAATTCATACGCTCCAGACAGTTAATTGGTCTAAATAATTGTGCTAACCGAAACAGTTGGTTTTGAACAGAGAAAACTCAATTTGAAAATTATAAAAATGTTTGTTTTAAAAAGCTTTTATGTCCTTCAGAACGTAAGTATCCACTAGAATTTATACGTAATCGGCCTTAAGAAAATCCTTTGTTTAATTAAAGAAAATATACCTATGAGCAATTAGTATTAAATGAAATCTCTAGTCTTGTATTTTTTTGATAATACTCTATTGGAGCGAAAAAAAATCAGAAAACAATAATTTGCAAGTCAGTTACACATCTTTTAAAGATATATTTTAAGAAAATTAATCCCGCACTGGCTAATTGCTGGTCAAAGCAAAGGCCACGTGTTCGACGAATTTTCGATATTCGCATCCCAAGGGGTGAAAATTTTCTTGAAGAAAGGTATTTATATCTATAAAATCGCTTCAGCGAAAAATTTTAAACTTCTTAAAAAATAAAAAATACAAGTTCGTTGTTTTTTCGGAAAAAGAAGAGATACTATCACTATTTAGAATTAACAAAATTGTGTGAACCCGGGTACAACAGTTAGTACTCTATTTTCTATAAAACATGGTTCGTACGCAAAAAAAAAGAACGAAGAATGTTCGGCTCGAGTTTCTGTAATGATGAAATTATAGAATTAATCGGAGCACGGAAACTTAATATCTATTAGTGAAATATCGTGTATTGAATTTAATGGGGTTTGACGGTATGAATACAAATGACTATGCATTTTAAATTGGGTAAAAGATGTGATTTTAAAAAATAAAGCATAATAATATACAGGATGGGTGGTCGGAAACTGGTGCCTTTACCCTCCGACTATGAAACGTCTCATGACAGCAAACTGCGAAGACATTAATAATTCCATTGGGTAACGCAATTAATGGTCGGTCATATAATAGGTTCTATTTCCAATAAACAGTTGATTTATGTCTAAGCATACATTACATTCGTTACTTATGCGTGTATATATGCATGCAATTAATAATAGAGGTGAAGATGGGACAACAATCAGTAGGACTAACGACATACCTGACATAACTGCTGATCACTGATCAGCTGTGATGTCCAGTTCTACAAGTCGAGTACCAATTTTATAACTATAGAAACATAGTACAGTAAAACGGTATATTTTACTAAAAAAAATTCGACTGATGACCAGTCCTATACTTCCCACCTAGTAAATATTTGCAAAAAATAAACACTCTTTTTTTTATTCTTTGACTAGGCCCAAATAACCTTAGCTGTTGGTGGTCTTTAAAACACAATTTAATTTTTATTCTTTGAAAAAAGCATGGCCCTCTTTTTTGTTTGGTGATCTATTGATGGCTAGCTTAATATAGCAAAAATCATGGTTACCTTGATTTACGTACAATTTTTATTTTTTTTAGTAAAATATTTTTTTTCTCGAAAACTATACATTTTAGAGAAAAAAAATATTTACATTTTTTTCATATTATAACATCTAGAATTCATTTATATTTTTTTTTACCTATGTTAATACGTGACATTGAGGACGTTTTTTTGAATATCTCAGGATCCACTGAACCGATTTGACTCAAAATCTAATCAGATCTAAGTTAAAGGCTGATAAACACAATAGAACAATCGGCATGCCCGTATGTTGTTCCGTTCTTAAGATATCGAAGGCGAAAAATTGACCACATACACACACACACACATACACACATACACACATACACACACACATACAGACATCAGTCAGAAAATGATCTTAAACGATTGCTAGGGTCTCAAAACGTGAAAATCTGTTAAAATCTCGAAATATTGTTTTCGGACTGAATCCATTACTTCCCTACCATAGTAGAGGTGGGAAGTAAAAATACTTAATGGCTGAAATTTTGAGGGGGTGTTCGGGAGCATGTCCTGAGTCTAAAACCGAGTTTTTGTCTTCGAGAGGGTGGGGGAAGTTACATCCCCCGGTCAATATAGGGGTAAGTTTGTTTTAATTTTTTATCTTCGTTGCTATTGCCCGTACAGTCAAGTCCAAGAGATCAAACTTGTAGGAAATGAAATTATCTATCCAATGATAATAAAATCAAGGTCATAGGTCGATCAGGTCTATCACAATGGTCGGTAAAAGGTCAAAAGTGAGGGGTAGTTTTATTTATTAATGTTCACAAAATCAGAATGAAAACTTCAGATAAGGCTTGTAATATAATTCTTTCTATAAAATTCGATCAATTTTCTGACATTTCAAAATAAAACCTAGTTTAATATTATTATTTGAGATATTAGGATGTCGAAAATTTATACAATAACAGTGTTCTTGAGAAATTGGAATAGAAAAATAAATTGTTATTAAGTTTTATTTTGAAATGTCAGAAAATTGATCGACTTTTATAGAAAGAATTAGATTACAAGCCTTATCTGAAGTTTTCAATATAATTTTGTGAACATTAATAAATAAAACTACCCCTCACTTTTGACCTTTTACCGGCCATTGTGATTGACCTGATCGACCTATGACCTTGATTTTATTATCATTGGATAGATAATTTCATTTCCGTCAAGTTTGATCTCTTGGACTTGACTGTACGGGCAATAGCAACGAAGACAAAAAATTAAAACAAACTTACCCCTATATTGACCGGGGGATGTAACTTCCCCCACCCCCTCGAATACGAAAACTCGGTTTTAGACTCAGGACATGCCCCCGAACACCTCCTCAAAATTTCAGCCATTAAGTATTTTTTTTTAGTAAACGCGAATTTTGTGTCTCTATTTATTGTACTAACATGCTTTTGGCTCAATTTTCCTATTTGTCTTCTCTGACTATTGTATTTAGAAAGAGAACCTTTTAAAAAATTCTTATAAACCTATAAACTCTTATAAGTTTTCATTTGATACCTAATATGATGGCCCTGAAAAAAACTTATTTTAATCTTCCCTTTCACCGTGCAAAATTGCCGATTAAATATGAAATTCAACTTTTCGTACATTACTACGTCTGTGGTTAGACCACCACTTCCTACAACCATTGTCGTAAATTGAATAATTAAAAAGATATGCCTTATAGACGATAGAATTTATTTAGTTTTTTGAAGGTTATGCCTTATAGAAGATAGAATTTTAGTTTTTTTGTTAAAATTGAATGAAAAAAATTATAATTTTTTTCTTTCAATTTTAACAAAAAAACTAAAAAAAATCTATCTTTTATAAGGCATATCTTTTTAATTATTCAATTTACGACAAAAAGTGTCTAGTAAAGTTGTAGAGAATCTCTGTTTTTTACGTCCATCACATAATATATTAATATAATAAAGTATTGGGTAATAAGGACCAGTTAAATGTATAAATTATTTATTCTTTGCCAACGTTTCGTTGCGAATTTGCAACTTCTTCAGGGCTCTACAACAGTGAAGTACATACATAATTAATATTTGAATTATAAAAGAAAAAAAATTTTTTTTTTAACCTTTAAAAATTTCTTACCAAATGGTCAATATTATACATTAATAATTTGTCAAAATTTCTTGTTACTTATACTTGATGTATGATGATGAAGTATAAGTAACAAGAAATTTTGACAATTAATGTATAATATTGACCATTTGGTAAGAAATTTTTAAAGGTTAAAAAAAAAAAATTTTTTCTTTTATAATTCAAATATTAATTATGTATGTACTTCACTGTTGTAGAGCCCTGAAGAAGTTGCAAATTCGCAACGAAACGTTGGCAAAGAATAAATAAGTTGTAGAGAATTTGATTCTAAACAAAAAAATAAAGAATAAAGAAATACTGTTACGGAGATACAGTGCAAAACCTGTTAGCAGCCCTTTTTCAAGATGGCGGCCACATGAGGTGACCGATGACCCCGAAAACTTAATTTTAAACTTACACCGACCCCCCTACGCAACTAAAAAAAAAACTTTGTCCTACCCAAAGTGCAAGGTTAGCCTAAAAAAATGTTACATTTCAATGGACTACATGCCAAAATTTCTATGTCAAACGGTCTCTGAGAAAAGAGACTACGTGACTGACCGAGGTGATTCTGTAAGTGTTCTGGTAAAGAGTACGAAATACTTAAAGTGATATAAAATAATTTTTCTTCTCGTTTTACAATCATCTCCCCTACCTACATTCAACTTATTTCTCTAGTCATACGCCGACTTCTAATTGAATGTAGGTAGGGAAGATATTGTAAAACAAAGGGAAAAATTATTTTATCCTTTTCAGAGGCATTCTGATTCCGTTTTTTAAGTTGGCTAGATTAAATTTTTTTTTAATTTGAACAGGTATTAAATGTCTGAGTAGGTACTTTTTATTTTACCACGTACAGAATCGCAGTACATTAAAGGGGAAGTGACATGTCGACTGTCATGTTTAATATATTATGTATAGAAAAATATAATTATCTACCTACTTAGTAACGGAACCTTTTCCTGCGATTTCATACTAGCAGTTTTTTAACATTGGAAATGTTTATGTTCGTATATGGGGGCAGAGTTCCGAGTTTTCGTTCAAGGCCAAAAGACAACGGTGTCGCGATCAAGTGAGGAGCAATCATGCAAAATTGAACAAGTGCAATTTTTTCGAAATGTTTTTTATATCATGTCTAGTTAATTGAGAGGTATTTGCGACGATCTGCGGTGTTATTTTTGAGCAAATGTTAATAAACACTGTAGAAAAATCCATTTAAAAGTTAAGTAATCAAGCAAAAGTGAACGCCTATATAACAGAAGAATAATAGGGTTATTCCTGACAAAACTAAACAGTGCATTGATAAATATTGTGTGTATAATAAACAGTTAATTATGTTTCATATATGCTGTTATAATTTCCAGTGTCCTCGATGGTTGCAAGGATTGCGAAATCTGAATTTTTTTGTAGATATTGTGTGTGATACCTTGACAAGAAAACATGTTTCCGGATTTTCGTTTGCACGAATACAAAACTTCCTGGAAGTCTCATAATCGTGCAAAAAATCGAGTTTGAGTTTTTGGTGAATTTACACATTTTCAAATCCTTTGAACCAAAAAAAGTGGTTTCTAAAGTCTGTCAGTGGTTGCATTTAGAACCCAAGCTTGTAATAAACAAAGTTTTTAAGCACAAGTTCTGTTATTTCTATAATTCTGAAACAATCGCTATTATTGTGATAGTTTAAATGGTCATTGCTCACATCTCTCCCTTACATAAACAAACTGCTGTCGTTGCACTGCATTGTATTGCAAACCCATCGAGACAACATTCACAGTTTGCTTTCAGGATAATATATTATGATCATATGATCGTTCCGTATAATACATTTCATTCAGACTCTATAAAAAATCACCGTCTAAACTTCAATTATTTGCTACTAAGTACCGTTTTAATATACTTCATAATATTATTAGTGTACTAGGCTTTACCCGCGATTTCATTCACATTAATTCCGATTTTGACAGCCACAAGTACTAAGTATTACTATTTCATATAGGTATATTAAATCAAAATAATTTTAATTTCTTCAGATTCTAAAATGTCACAAAAAGCGCGCAAAAATTTGATTTGTAGGTACTGAATTAGTCTATTCATTTTCAAGATAGAGTGAACTGTGTGCGTGATCAACTCGTGTCCCTTTGTTTCTTGAGTTGTGATTCGTTGGTCGACAGAATTTCAAATCTTGCAAATGTACTTTACCTATTTATTTTGTTGTAATCTTTAGGTAAGTGACACTGTTGGAATGTATTCTTTCATATTACTCTATCTTGGAAATGAATAGACATATTATAGTACCTATACAGTATACATATTTGTTATTCATATTATATTCTGCTTTATACTGCAGAAAAATTGCGAAAACAGCCCAAGCTTTCTCTTTTTCGTCAATGTGAGGTGCAGAGCGTAAGCCACAAAGAGAGCAAAAATTATATTTGTCTCTTTTTTCGAGATTATGCCGTTGATGTACCTAAGCGAGTTCCATCTGAACAAAACGTTGAAATAAACGTTTTCACTCTATTTCAATCGGACAAAATGTTAACATGAACTCTCTTTATCAAAAGTTCTATATCAATTATTTATGACATAGTAGCCAATCAGAAACTATATTAATCAGTTACCGCAAAAAAAAGACAGAAATATATATGTTTGCACCCTAATCGTCCTTACGCGATTTTCTCCGAAGTATTCAAGATACGATATTTGTGTTGTAAAAGTCTGTAGTTTCAATCAATATGCCTGGCGTCATTATTGAGACAAACATTTAAAAACTCGGGTCGCAGTGCCAAAACCCTGCCGACAATATAGTGTATTTGCTAATACTGGCATTGTGGCTTTATTATGTGAACTTAAGTTTGTATTTGAACAAAATAAAAAATTTAACCCCTTACTACATCCCTTAAAATAATATTTTTTTCTTAAATTCAATATTTTTATCAATGCAACCTCGGTACCAAATTAAATACACCCTTCAGTAAGTAAAGCACTATCCGCAAACTAGTGTTTTCATAAAATTTGTAAGTCCGGTCCTGTTGGGCCGATTTTATTAAAATTTTGGCAGCACATTTTAATCGTTACTAAAAGGTTAAATATCAATTTTGAAACGATTCTGAGAATTTTTTCGGCATTTTCGGGCCCAAAAACATTTTTCAACCCCTAAAAACCACCCTTAAAATGGTCCGATTGGGCCCATTTTAAATAGGCTTCGTGCGGTGATGGATTTCAAGTAGTACAATTAGACTCTTATCTTATTTTGGGCACGATTTTACTTCCATTTCTTTACGGAATATGGATATAAAATACGAAAAATTCGTCATAAACCACAAATATGCAGTACCTATTCTGTTCAATATCCTCTGACATTCCTGAAGGTCGGCCACCCCGCTGTTCAGTTATGACTGTGACGCTATTGGCACTATGTATGACGTACCGATGTTACTGCGCGACGCGTGCGTCGGTCATATTTCATCCACAGACGTCATTGTTTGCGACGTTTAGTATTCGATCGTCGAATGCATTCATGCAGCAATATACCTACCTACACTCTACAGTTCACATAGTTACATAACACGGCGTATATTATTATATTATGTAATATGATGATGGAATTATTGGTGGTCTGTTATCATGACCTGGCTGTTGATATTAATCAACTCACTTATACCAACTAGCGCTCCGCTGCATCGTTTTTGTAACATATTATATCTACGTATTATTTTACACTACTCATCGTTACATAAATAGACTTCTGCTCTATTTTTCTGATACAACTTTTAGCTTTAAATCTAAATTTAAGAATATTATTTGTTTTCAACTAAATGTAGATCTCCATTTACCTGAAAACAAATGACGTTCTTAAATCTAGATTTAAAGCTGAAAGTCGTATTAGAAACCGAGCATAAGAATGTGGCAACGGTTTTACTTACGGTATTTCCAGAGACAGATTTATGTATAGATAGATATAGATATTTATTTCGCCAGTTGAGATGATGTTATACAAAATATCTATAGGCTAAGTCAGGGGTCGGCAACCTACGGCTCGCGAGCCGCATGCAGCTCTTATGATGTCAAGATGCGGCTCTCCAGTTCCATGCGCAAATATTAATAATTATATTATTTTATTTTCAAAACTCATAAAAAATATTATACTGCAAAAAAAACTTTAAACAGGATAAAAACACTCAATAGAGAACAGTGAGAATAGGTGGAGTAGAGAGTATATAGACAGCTGACAATTTTTAAATGTAGCAACACTGTTCTGTTTGTTTAGTTATTGGTGCAGTGCATAGCTAGCTAAAATACTTTAATATGTTTTGTGCGAAACATTTGTATGTTTTTTTATGAATAAATATTATTTCATATTTAAAGCTATTATTTTAATTCAAAAATCAAATTTATATACCTAATCCTAATCAAATACCATAATATTGAAATAAAAATGTTAGTGGCTCTTTAAAAACTGGGAAATTTTGTAAATTGTAACTTTTGGCTCTTCCGTCTCAAAAGGTTGGGCTAAGTAGATTGCAGGCCTAGAGCGGCAAAGTTTGGGGTACGGAAAATTTTAGAAAAACACTGTTTAAAATAAAGTACAAAAATATTCTGCCTATCACAATATATACAAATTTTCAGTTTAAAAAATTTTCTTTATTATTTCGATAGTTATATGTAATCGCTATACGAGTATAAGTTACCACTTACCTTAATTAATTTAATAGCCTTGCCTAATTGATCCTAAGTCAATATTTAAATCTCAAATTCGAATATTTAATGATACTTCTTAAAAAAAGACAGCATGATTCTTATACCTAGCATATAGGGCGCCAAAACTTTAAAAACTGCTAAATGGTCGTTAGTATCTCGTAAATAACCCGAAACGTTCGAAAATGTGTTGAAATATCAAAATTACAGACATATACACTCCAATTTTATTTATAAATGTATAGTATATAGATTATTAATTATTATTATTACTATATAATATATAGACCTTGGTAAATGCACTAATAATGACAGTTTTGTGTAGTCCACCGACTATCTTCATCGATGGTATTAAATTATTTATGGTGATTGCACTAAAGCAAAACTTTTACCTTCCTAATAATGATGACTGTAATTTATATTCCTGAGTGAAACAGCCAGAACCAGAGATAGGTTCAGAATGTCATTCTAGTACTATAATACTATACGATGTGCTTTCCCGCCTACACATAAGTCACGCATGTCCCATTAGGGTGAGAACATGTCACGGGCACAAAACGCCACCGGAGTGAAAAGAAGCACTGCTTTGTGCCTACAATGAAGTCACGCATTTCAATGCAACAACACTGCCATAATTACAAGTGGATAATCATTGTTCTTATTTATTAGTGCCTTTTAAATGTTAACTTATAGCGTTGTCATTGTTTTTAAATAAAATTTGACTTTTTTTCTTGCATATGATTATAGATAGGTCCTCCAATATCGGATCATTTTCAAATCTCAATTTTGGAACTGATTTCGATATTTGGTTCTCCGTTCCGGAATTCCGGAACTAGTTCCAATATCGAGAAAAGTCTACAAAAATACTATACATGTAGAAGAAGCATGTCTTTTTTAAAATCGAAACAGATATAGAAAAGTTGAATGAAACTTCGAGTCAGAAAATTACAAGCAAACAAAAAAAATCAACATTATCGACTACTAATAATTAGGAACACTTCGAATATTAAACTTAAAAAACATATTTTGTATAACTCTAGAGAGGTCGTCAATCAGGTATAGGTAAAAAATCTATATTAAGACCAACTTTCTGGTCAGAAAATTAGGCAAAATTGTGTTAATTTTTAATCGTTTCACTAATTCCGGATATCCAATATTAATTTCTTCAGTTCCGAAATTGATATGTTTAAAATTTTTGTCCGCAATTCCGAAATTGCGAAATCTCGGAGTTCCGGTACGAAAGCCCTAATTATATACAGGCCCGTGTAAACCACTGACTTTGGAAATACTCAATCAAATTTTGAATCGCACATGGGACTTCTTTCTACTGCCTATCGCTGAGAAATGGTAATTTCTGTACCGGCTATCTTATTTAAGTTTTTCATGGGTTTCCTTTATAATTCCACATAAATATTAAGATGGTTTCTTACACAAGAACAAGACCACAGTCGAATTCTAATTTTCCAAAAATTCCCCCATTCGCACTTTGTTTTTATTTATTTGTGATCAATATCATATGCATAGCCCCATGTGCTGGACTGATAAAATAATACTGTGAAAAAACCTTTGTTATTAACTAAATTACGGAGTAATATATAGTGTGACAAATATTGTATAGGATATAACGTGGTGCTAGTATATAACGCACAGGCATCTAGGCTACCAGAAAATGGCCATAAGTTACCTTAGGCCTAGACAGCGTTTCCATCAATCATCCGGGTAGGCTTGTTAACTGTTCAACACACTTGCTGCGGCCTGCACAGTGGTCCAAGCACGACGTTATAATGCATACAGCATAATGATTTAATGTTAAATATTAAAAAATCGTTCCCAACAGGCTACACCACATTAAAATAAATGTTCGATGATGGTAGATTATTGTTTCATTGACTAACTCAGTATCCCTACGGCAGCGTCTGTCTGTCTCTCTGAACTTAATAACGAGGAAACTATCCAACAGATAGGTATTAATAGAGAAAATATTTGAAAAGGTTTCAGAAAATTTTACGCTGTCATAACGCGTATAGTGCGGCCAGTTTAAAAGAAATGTCTTATCATAATATATATATTATATATCCAGTGAAACTTGTATAATGGATTCCAGCAAAATGTGGTCATCTTATACAAAGGGTTATGAAGTCAAAGGCACTTCGTATGATTCCATGTAAACTTAGACAGGTGGTCAGGTTACAGAGGTGTCAAACTTAATAGGTTCTACTGTATTAGTAAATATACTACAATAATGTGTTTGACACTGCGATGAGCGTTTTTTTTTCTATCTCGTATTTGATACGGCATTGTAACTGGATAAACAGTAATTTTTAAAGTGCCCCTTCCGTCAACCATATACTAAGTACATTATAGACTGACAACGTAAATGTAGCAACAGTAGACAGGTTACAAAGAGAAACTACAAGCAGTGGCGGCTCCTCTTTAAGTGCGTTCGTGCGCCGCACCACCAGTTGAAATGCAAACGCAACGCAAAATTAAAAAAAATACATCTACACAGAATCAAATATTATAATCGATTATTCATGCTTCGTGAGATCAATAATCAGTATTGAAATATTGAACAAAATATCTCCTGAGTGCGGATCTGTTGTAGGTATTTGAAATTTCATCCCCACCCAAGACAGTGCACTTTTATAAGCGCACGAGATAAGTAGCATTGTTCAAATGTAAAATTAGACAAGAATAGTAAAACCGTGAGACAGATATATTTACGTACTTTGATATAAGGGCACGTAGCGCGCCGAGCGAAAATAGACGAAATACACCGAAACAGCTTCGTACGTACTACGTACAGTCATCTCAACTCTTTTATAATATCAAGTTAGTGAAGTGAAGTTAGTATACTAACAACAATAATACAGAGTACATATTTCAGTTTTCAACGCAAATTCCCGGGTTTTTTTAATTAATTCAGTAATTTTATTAAATTTTGTGATTTGTAAAAAATTTTTGTGATGAGTGGTGATAAATAGTTAATATAATCATTAATCAAGCTGTATTATAGATATCAATAAAATTGTGATGTGATTTTCTTCGACAATAAACTAACCTAAAAAATTATAAAAATAATAATTACGTATATTTTCATAAACAAAAATGAGTAGCATTGGAAGTGTAGAATATATAAAAAATAATCGATCGACCTATGAAGACAAAATACGGTTAAAACAATTAGGCCCACCTCGATCAATTATGATAATTAAACAAACATGTAAATAAAAAAAAGGAATTTACGCGTTCATTTAAACAAGAATTGTATGATAAAGCATCGTAGTTCTGTGAATGTGATAAATGTAATGTTTTTTTGAGTTTTCCGTGCTTAATTTTTGACGGTAAAGCAACGTGGACTCAAAAAGGCGTTAACGATTTGATTCATTTATCCGAAAAAATAAAAAAGCACGGTTCTTCTCAAATTCATTTGCATATTGTTATGCAGTTAGTTTGTTGTTGGTTCTATTGATACAAAACAACAATAAAAATGTGACGATGTTCTAAAATAAAGCAACATTTACATAAACAGCTTTGTTGTAGAAAGTGAGAGGTGTTTTTCTACGCTGCAAAGAATGCTATCCATTGAAAAGTGTTTAATTCATTCAATGCCGGATTTTAATCAGCAAGTGATAGAGGTTTTCTCTCATCAGAAGCAACGTAGAATAGATCTTCTTTATAAATAAGGTTTGTTTTTCTCTTAATTACATAATATATATAAGTATAATATGTAAAAATGTTATATTCAATACAATATTAGGTATTAGGCGCACTGCCACAATTATTGAACACCGGCCGCCACTGACTACAAGTGATACGATTCCATTGTCATTTGTATTTATGAAAAATTAAAATTGTCACCTTTTCAGGTTTGTGCCAAAAATATAGTAGATTGTATGTCTAGATACGTAATGGGGCATATTACGTACGAGACATATGATATTTTTTACCATACCCACTACAAAATACCTACTTTTCACGTCATTTTAAAAAAATCCTGACAGTTAATTTGCGTCGCCATCTTTCCTTCCACAGTGTGCCGCGAAGTTCGTGCAAGGAAGTAAAGACAGGCGCACGCAAGCATATAGAGCGAATAAACAGAAGTTGCTATGGCAACCGTTATTTTCTGCGCTAGTTCGGAAAATAAAATATTTTCCGCACACTTGTCTGTTAAATGACTCATTAAAGGCCGCTATACATACATCGAAAGTAATTATTTTGTAGTGGGTATGGCAAAAAAGCCTTTCTTTATCTGTTATTCTAATGTAGGTATATTCGACTCTATAATACATATTATGTATATCCTTTTTGCTTCAACATAGAATAATAATTTGAAATGCGTATACAGTGTAGGTATATACATGGACAAAATGAACAGTTTTGACATGCGTGTTACAAATAACTGGAATAGGAAACTTAGCATAAGCTAATTGATTACAATAGCACAACAATACAATGCAACTACGTATTGTTGTAACAGAATTGTTAGTGACACTTGAGATGTGTTAACGTCAGGGCCGGTTCTGAACAACAGCGAAGCAGGCACGTGCTTGGGGCGGCATATTTTAGATATAGAATATAGATTAGAGTGGTCTATAAAATATGGTCATTTCCGAAAACTATTGCTCCCATGGGCTCAAATGTTTTTTAATATATAAATAAAAAAAATGTATCGAACATGTATTATACACTTAATTATACCTCTGTATTAATAAAATTCATTACTATTAGTATTATTATTTCAGGTTCCTATCTCAATTCTGATCTGTACTGTGCCGCAAAGCCCTCGAATTTGAAACTTCGCTGTTATTTTCTTTCTACCGCAATTTTGATTTAAGAAATATTAAACTTTTGCAAATTTCTTACATAGGTAGTAGGTACCTAGGTAGGTACCTATTTTAGCAAATGTTTAAAGATTTTTAACGATATAATTTTTGGAACTACAGGTAGACAAAAAACATTTATTTTCTCAACTGACGAGAAATTTTCGCTCAAATATTATCATTAAAAATTTCGAAATTTATTCTCAAATACTTACGACCATATCTAAGAAGTTTGCCAAATTTAATATTTTTTTAAACAAATTACGGTAGAAAAAAAATTAACCGCAAAATGTCAAAAATCCGTGTGTTAATTAAGTGGAAAAATTCGAGGGCTTTGAGGCATATGTTAGAATTGAGATACGTACCAGAATTTCTGACTACATTTTTTAAATTTATTTAAAAATATTTGAGCCCATAGGGGCATTAACATTCGGAAATGATTATATTAGGACCACCCTTAGATATTGTAGATTATAGACGCTCGAAACAAAAACGTTTATGCGACATATTTTATAGGGGCGTCGCGTCATTCAGTTCGGAATAAGCTTAATGCTATGTTATTTCTAGACTTCGAGGAATTGGTTTGCTTCTCCCAGGATTGACAATGTAAAAATGCTGAAATTAATTTAATGAATTTTATCACCATTATTGTACTGTCCTAGGACTATTAGGGAGTTTTTTTCCGGACATTTTCTGGAAAATCAACGAGCAAAGCCGCGGGTTCGGGCTAGTCAAACAATAAGCCATTAAAATTTATCAGAATTTCATTTATTTTTTGACCTCCCCTTGGTAACCAAATAAATGGTTGGTTATCCGAAGCTTGACAATAATATGTACGTACATAAGTTGTAGTGGACTGCGTACATATTTTGATCCAGAAATATTATACGCCTAGTTGGTACATTTGAATGGAGTGGCCGCGACCGCATTAGCATTATGGTTTTAGCGTTGATGTTCAGTACACTGTACAGTGTATACTGACCAGCGGTCATCAATTATATCCCTACACATACAATGTCTGTCTGTCTGTTGGCATTTCACATACACGCGCCGTCGTTGCATATTGAATAATTAATTGATATTTCAAATTTTAATTAATTTTTTATGCTAAATTACATTCTATATACCATAAATTTACTACGATGATTGCTGTATTAAATTGAGGACCGTCATATTTACCAAAACTCTGCTGTCTACAACAAAAAACCCAGGGCCGGCCCGTCCATATAGGCGAATAAGGCGACGGCCTAGGGCGCTCAAATTTAGGGGGCGGCCAGCCCAAGGTTGCGGCGAGTCAAGTGCGATGCGGTCGAAAAACAAGCCCACTCAAATATGTGTATATACACGCCGAATTTGGCCGAACTGTGCCGGCCCGAATATGTGTAAAGCAAGCATCCCTTATGGTATAGGGCCAAAGAATAGCCGAGCGTACAGCAATGCTGTTGTTTACATGGCGTTGTTATGGTTCCTCTATTACAAGTCCCCAGTTCCCGGGTTCTAGCCCGAGAGCTGGTAAAAGTGTCAATTGGATTTTCAATTTATTATTAAAAAAAAAAAAAAATAATAATAATAATGAATTGAAAATCTGAACTGGTGCTAGGCCCAAATAACCGTAGCTGTTGGTGGTCTTTAAAACACAATTTTATATGTGATTTTATATGTGACGCGGCGCTTTATTTTATTTTGTTGCGAAAATTTTGATCTAAAGGGGCGCCATTAAAATCTTTCGCCTAGGGCGCCAAGTTTGCTCGGGTCGGCTCTGAAAAAACCTAAAGCAAATTTAATACAGTCCTTTCTTTCTATTAAGCGACTGTCTCTGTCAAAGGTCTTGCTCAAGAAGAGGAACTGATTTAGATTGTTTTTATGTAACCACAACCGAAAACTATTTATTTAATTATTTACCAACAAACAATAACATCTCCAATTACATGAAAAAAATATAATGCGTGCAGACAAATTTAAAAATAAAAATAAGATAAAAATAAAGATAAATCATCGCGGCTAAAGAAGTTTCACTTAAAAAACTCAACGCCAGTACTCCATTCTGCATTTGAAATGCAAGTTCGTAAAATTATGTTTACTAAAAACCAAATCTATGTGAAATTTTAGTTACATTTTAGTAACTGATTTATGTTGGCAGCACTAAGTATTTTTAAAAGTTTTTTTCAGTTTGTATGTGTGGTAATTAATTATTGCAAAGTTTGTCTTTAAATTGAAAATTGTTATGGAAACCAATTAAACAGGTAAAGTAAATTTGTAATTTTTATTGTCAATGAAAATATTCACAAAAAATAATTAAAAAATACCGAGAAGCAGAAAAAAACTAATACTGGCGGTTATCGAATTGTTCATGGAATTATTCTTGGAGCTATAATATACATGTTCGGAATTACCCATCTCTAGTCTTGCGTCTTTTTTTCATTTGCTTTCGGTAAATTAATTACAGTGGGTGATATTTTCTTAATCAATGTGCAAGTGCAATAATTAGGTATATTATTTTAAACGGATAGTTCTTATTTTTGTTAATAAACCATATTTACATTTTTTTTAGTAATATCATTGTTAATAATTAAAACATTATGTTAATTTTTTTGACAAATAAAATTTAAGAAATAATATCAAAACAGTTCATTTTTAATTTTATAAAAAATAACAACACTTTTTAGTTTATTATAACATACATTTAAAAAAAATCTTGAAAAAGAAATTTAAACTGACAGTTTACACGTCCAGAATTATTAAAATATTTATAGAAATATTTGTGACACTTAATAATTTTGCTTTTAGTAATCTACAGATTGCTCAAAAAAATTTTATGTGTAATACAGAGTGTATTTTCGTTACTAAGAAAGTTACTAAAATTTCACATAGATTTGGTTTTTAGTATAGTTTGGTCGGCGATAGGCCGAACTGTAGAAATGTTGTAGTGATTCTATATAGTCGGAAATATAATAATAATAATAATAATAATATCTATTTATTCCATAAAAACTTTACAGTTTCAAACATATCAACTAATATTATGGTTTGTGAAATTAATCCACCCAACTTGGCGGAGCCAGTGCTAGGGTGGATGTATTAATAATTAAGTCTGTATAGTATATTTTCGTTGTGATATTATGTAATGTATATGTATTATATATATTTTATATGTGTGGGGATGTATTTATGTGTGTGTGTGTGTTTGTATATGTATGCGTGTGTGTGTGTGTGTGTGTGTGTGTGTGTGTGTGTGTGTGTGTGTATATATATGAGTTTAGTCGTATGTGCGCGCGGAGATGTATCACTGTATGGCTATGTGCGTGTAATTTAAATGAGAACAATAGTAACTCCTTGCGCTTCTTCTGTAACTAACCATTTACTTAGTCGCCTACAGAACGCTTTTTTGTTTTTAATGTTTTTAAGTTCTACGGGAATTCGGTTGTATATTTTAGGAGCAAGGTATAGCATATGTTTTTGGCCAAATGTCTTAGACATTCTCGGCGGTTGAACAGTATACTGGGCTTGGGATCTGGTTCCATGGTTATGTGAAAACAAGGTATGCGATGAAGGAGTATGATGATATATGGTGAGGATAGATTTTAAATATAACTGATGTATATTTAAAACCTGGAAATCTTGGAACAATTGGTTAGTCGGGAATAGGGGAGGTTTTTTAGTTATTACACGTATAAGTAGTTTTTGTGCATTCTTGATGGGGACAAGAGCAGACTCGGAAGCTCCACCCCAAGCAGCTATACCATAAGTAAGAAGTGACTGGCAAAGTGCATAATATACTGTTTTAATTAACGTCGGCGTTAGTACTTGTCGTAGAGTTATAAATATGTAAACTAATTTTCGTATCTTTTTTGTCAAGTCACCTAGTTTTGTCAAGTCACCTAGTTTTACATGGAAAGCAAGTGATTCTGGTCAGAGATGCGTAATTTTGCATATTTAGAACGTAAATTTAGAATGTATAAAAAATCTATAGAAAAAAACTAGGGGAGATTTTATGAAACCACGGTGCAAGTGAAACTATTGCCATAACCCCAAACAGGGTGTCACAGAATAACTATTCCTTATTTTCAGAAATGATAGAGGACACTTAAATAAACATTTTTTATTAATAAACTAGTGTCCGGAAATTCTTCAGTATCGAGATAAAATGAAATAATAATTCGGCAGTCGATTACTATAACTTGTGTATCGAAAATGGTGGTCGTAACTTCGAACAATTTTCCTAAGTTTTGATGCAGTATTTCCGGACACTACCTAGTTTGTTAATAAAAAAATGTTTGTTTAAGTGCCCTCTATCATTTCTGAAAATTAGGAAAAGTTATTCTGTGACATCCTGTATAATTTTGTTTACGTAGTTTTGGTAATGTAATTTGAACCCTGCAGATCAATATAGAGACGAACTTAAGAAATAAGAATCCAGATACTACCGTTGGTGGTCAATGGGTATTTGATGTGCTGATCGACTGAATATTCGTACGATATTAGTTATGTAGACGTACAATAAATATAGTTATGCACATAAACGTCGCTGCTTTTCAAAGAGTACTGGTCTGGTCGATCACTTCGACATGCGTAACTGAACGAAAAAAACGAGGCCAATAAAGTTTCACTCAAAAAAGATACAAAAAAAAAAATACATAAGCTACTGTGTCTCGTGGCCACAGAAATAGGTGTAGGTACGTGGCAGTACTATATTACTATATTATCAGCAACAATGCACAGAGATCTGTTGACCCGTTAAAAAAGATATAACTTGTTGTCGCAAACAGACGTAGAAGCATTTTATCAAATATCTCAATGTGCGCAGCCTTCGTTTCCACCCCAATCTGACAGACCGACAATTCTCTTTTATTATTTCTTCATCGTCTATTTTTTTTCTAGTATTTGTTTTACGCGTACTTTTTCTTTTTCTTCAGCAAATCCCAGCCAATTTCCAAAACGTTTGTCTTTAAACACAGTTGTAATACACTCTACTTGATGGCATTATTGTAGTAACCTGGTAGAAATTTTAAGTGATACCATGAACGCAGTTTAAACAAATAAAATTGCAAATCTATTTACTTTAGTTTTGGCGTCTCTTCTCGTTTTGACGAGAAATGGCTGAAACATTTTTCAACTCTCGTCTCTTTAATTTCTCAAGGGTGCCATTTTCGTTTCGATAGCGAAATTTCTCGAAACATCTCGTCTCCATAAAAATATATCATCTTTAGGAAAGTAGTGATCCAACCAAGACCTGTTGTTTTAAGTTTTGACCCTGAAAATTGTAAGTAAATCTGTAAATTGGTGAAAATTTTGTATGCAGTGTGCGGAACAACAACTACAACGGACTAAAATTCTTAGGGTCTCCTATTTCATCCCTTTTTTCAACCTCTAGCGAGAACCCAGGGCTGTGCTTTCGCATTTAGTTTCCAAATGGTTCAAGTGAACGACAAAAGTGAACATAGGCCAAAATACGTATGTCATTAAAATTAAAATGTAATCAAGATAGTTTATCCTGAAGGTAGGCCTAAACTAGAGGCTAAAAAATAATACGTATCGACCTTCTTTCATCAGGATTAATCTTTATTTACAGCTCCATATACGTATTATAGTACAGGAGCCAGTTATGATTTTCATACGTCATAGTGCTGATGCACCGTTTGAGCATATAATGTAACTCTGGTCAGTTGATTCTAAGTGGTTGCGTTTCGCACCTATCGATTTTTGAAAGTGACAGAATTTCAGAATCATTTATACATCATATTGTTGATAAAAAATTGCATATTACGAAAGTTCAACCTCTGCAGATCACAAAAACGATAGTCTGCCATGCCAAAGCGGTTGCTATCGCCATATGTCAGGGTGTCAAAATTGCAAGAATCTCACATTGCCAACGTCATATTGCTGATGATAAATTTAAATTGCATATGAAAGTTTAACCTGTGGAGATCTCAAAAACAATTAATGCCAGAATGGTTGCTATCGACTTCTGTTAGGGTCAAAATTGCACAAATTACGCATTGTCAACGTCATATTATTGGGAAAAGCGTTTTGGATACGTCTTTCAATTTTGGAATTCGTTCGTCACTAATGGAAAGCTATAATCCTACGAAATTTGGAGAAAAACGGCTCACTGGAAATAAACCAAACAGGGCACTTTTCATACTAATAAGTTATAGTTATTATTTTTTTTATCACTCACTAAATTCTAAAATTGAGCACACACAAAAGAAAATTTAAAAATCAGTAGATTTTGTCTCTTATAACTTTTTAGTATGGCTTATAATTTTCCTGAAAATCTATAAAAACCAAATGAGAACATATTTCCTAGTTGGCTTAGTTAACGTGTTTAAGGAAAATCAAACATGTTCAGTTTTATCGTTTTTCAGGAGAAATATAAGTCGTACTAAAAATTATAAGAGACAATCTATTGATTTTAAAATTTCCTATCACCATATGTGCTCAATTTTAGAATTGAGTGAATGATAAAAAAATATTGCACATTAGTATCAAAAGTGCCGTGATAGGTCTATTTCTAGTGTGCCGTTTTGTCCAAATTTCATAGAATTATAGCTTTTCATTGGTGACAAACGAGTTCTAAAATTGAAGGTCGTATCCAAAACGCATCTCCCTATATAACGATGACAACATGTAATTTGTGCAACTTTGACACCCTGACAGACGGCGATAGCAACCGATTTAACATGGCAGACGGTTGTTTTTGTGATCTGCAGAGGTTAAATTTTCATATGCAATTTAAATTTGTTATCAGCAATATGACGTAAATGATCCTGAAATTCTGTCACTTTCATAAATCGATAGGGGCGGAACGCAACCATTTAGAGCCAACTAACCAGAGTTACATTATGTGCCCGGTATCCTCTATATCTGTTCCCCCCAAACGGTGTATCAGCACTATGACGTATGAAAATCATCACTGGCTCACGCACTACTAGTATATACCTAGGTTTCTCAAATTTATTTTGTCGGCGAACCTTCTCCAAAGTTCTAGGAAACCATACCTCCTCTATTTTAATATGATATTAAATAAAGCAAAAATTGTCTTAGCGAAATAAATTTTATTCAAATATAAATAGAAAACGTTAACAATCATAAAAACAAAACAAAGAATACAATTCTTGTAAAAATACATATCGTAGCGTCTCTGAAATTTTACGAAAAAACCATTTTATAATTTGTAATTATTAGCTTGGAAAACGGTGAATGTCGTTTTACTTTTATTTAATTCAGTTTTTACCAGAATAATTTTTTATCAACGTTCGAACAAGTTATTCGCCTTGTCTCGGGGAACACCTACATTTTTTCGTGGAACTCATAGATCCTTTGGAACCTATTTAGGGAAACACTGGTATAGACAATTTCTCATTCTACATTTCAGCAGTAAATCCTAAGTATACGTACGCCGGGTGTAATTCATTCTTAAAGCACTGTCATTAAATATTTACAATATCTAAGTGGTGTCTAAATGTAGCTTAGTTAATTAATACGAAAAAAGCTCGCTATTTATAAAAGAGTCAATTATTCATTGATTATATTCGAAACGAACTGTCTTCATTTGTTGTTTATTCACGCCTTGCTGCCGTACCAATATAGGGGTTCTCTTAATACGTACGCAATACGCTATTTATTTCCTGAATTCATTGAACACGAAGTATTTTCTCTTACTAAATTCGAAAAAATAAATGTCTATGAATTTACAACTTACGGAAACGACATTAGAAAAAATAAGTGAACGTATAGGTTTTGACTAGGCGGGTGCTCTGGTGCTCATGCAGCTAAGGAAAGTTTTGTATATGGGCATTGGGCGCAGAACTAAATTTTGATTTAGATGCAGGTATAATTTATGAGATACCTAGATTCGATTGTTTATTTCGGGTTAACTCAAAAACTGCTAAATCAATTTTGAATGTGCTTTCACGTTTGCTATATTCCGGCCGCCAATTGAAAATTTTGCTTAAGGTAGTTGTCGTGCTATGGGCATAGTGTCAGAAAATTTTAAATTTTCGTATACTCATTAAGGATTTTATAATACAAATACCATTAAAATTTAAAGTTGATTGACCGTCTCTAACTCGAGATAAACTTAATTAAAGTTCGGATAATTAACACAGGGAGCATAGGAAAGGTTCTGTTTTTGACAAACTGTCATCTCTGGGCAACTGAAAATATACGCTATTTAGTGGGGTGAAACTGCCCCCAACAGTGTATTTTTGCAAAATTCTAGAGAACTATCTATTTTATTATTAATCTTAAAGCTAATAAAACTTTGAACAGATTACCTATTTAATAAATTGCATCTTCAATAGTTACTGAATGTGAGTGCGCGAAAAAATCATCTTGCGGCGTCGCCTTGGATACCCATGGCGAAAACGTAATGTTATTTTTTTAACACGCTTTTATTAGCTTCACCTGTATGTTTGCTTGCTTGCTTGCTTGTTTGTCAGTTTGTAACCGACTTCTTTGAACTTGATTTTGACCAACTTTGAACGGTCAGATTTAGTTTAAACTTTGCACACTTATCAAGGACCGACGACAATACAATAATTCAATAAGTTTGTCTCATTATCCTGACCAGGATCTCCAGGACTAAAAAAAAGCAAAAAACTTCAGATTGAACTGAAACTTTGCACACTTATCAAGGACCGATGACAATGCAATAATTCAATAAGTTTGTCCCATTATCCTGACCAGGATCTCCAGGACTAAAAAAAAAGCAAAAAACTTCAGATTGAACTGAAACTTTGCACACTTATCAAGGACCGATGACAATACAATAATTCCATAAGTTTGTCCCATTATCCTGACCAGGATCTCCAGGACTAAAAAAATGCAAAAAACTTCAGATTGAACTGAAACTTTGCACACTTATCAAGGACCAATTACAATACAATAATTCCATAAGTTTGTCCCATTATCCTGACTAGGATCTCCAGGACTAAAAAGCAAAAATAAATTATAATTTAAAAAAACTAAAAAACACGCTTTAATGAACTAAAAAGTAAAAAATAATTAATTTTATTGTAAAAAAGCGTGGGGTGCTTTGTATCATATTTCCATACCACCCCACGCTTTTTTACAATAAAATTAATAATTTTTTACTTTTTAGTTCATTAAAGCGTGTTTTTTAGTTTTTTTAAATTATAATGTATTTGCCGCTGTATTTATTATGTTCTATATCGAATATCACAGACAAAGAGACGACTGCAGATGAACAAGTGGACATAAACCACTTTATTTGAATTCCGGGGACTTAAAAACGTGTAAATCTACCAAAAACTCAAAATCTAATTTTTTCTTCATTACAAGACGTCTTCTCTATACTCCGTATATATGGGAAAGTAAAACTGTCATTAACGCCAGCGAAATAATAAATTAAAAATATTAATTGGTACTAGGTTCAAATAACCCTGGCTGTTGGTGGTCTTAAAAAAAATGAATGCTTATAAAATTATTTTATGCTCAACTGAAGGGAAACTTACATAGCGTATAACCCGGTTACATGTGACCCGTAACGATCTGACGTAACGCGTAACGATCTGACTTGCTTTACCGTGAAAGAGTAAAACACGCCTAAATAAATTTCTCGTCAAAGTAACGGCAGCGAAGCCGCCGGTAAATGCTAGTATTTAATAAAGTGTTGGCACTTGGCAATACTGAATGAGTGTTTGGGTCATGGTCGCGTTTCACAGCACATTTAGCCCGAGATCCCGATGACTACGAACTTCAGCGCTTGTTGCAGTTGACAGAACGTTCAGCTCGCGACAGCTGTAAGCGTACCGGATATATACGCACGATGTAGCCCGGATCAAATACAACTTGCAATATTGCATAAATTACTCTTAAATATTCCTGTTTTCTTGATATTCTGTTTATATTATTCGAATAACGAATAAACAAAAATGTGTTCTGAAGTATTTTTATGGGAGTTGTTTTTAGTACACACAGCACAAAGTTTATAAATATTTCATTTATAATATGTATGTAGTATACAAATTTTATTTACCGAACGAGCAAAGCCACTGAAGTCCCGTTTTAACTGGATCGTTCAACATTTCGTTGTTTGTCCATAATATGTTGATTCAGCCTCATTACGGCCAAATGCGTGAACTAATTTTAACAAAATTTCGCGTGGACATTCTTTGAAACTAGGCCGAACGACGTAAGTATAATGATTTTGCGATCAAATATATTTTGTGACAGAACCAGCAAGTTCGTGATACTCTAGACCAAAATTATCTAATTAACTGTGAGGGAACTTAGATACCAAAATGGCCCATTAAGGTGAAAAAGTTCGTGGAGTTTTTTAACAAAATATGCACTTAATCTAAAAATAATTTATTAATCAAACTTAGCAGGGTGTGTATACTTTTGGCTTTACCATGATTGCAGGGGGAGAGTTTCCTGCGGGGGGCTGCTGGTGCGATGGGGTTTTTTGTGAAGTAAAAAGGGGTGGGGTGCAGGGGGAGTTCCCCAAAAAACGCACGTCGGGAGTGCGATGTGGCGTTTTTTGCAAAGTTAAAGGGGGGTGGGGTGTAGGAGGAAGTTCCCCAAAAAACGTTCTCAGGGGGGGGAGTGTTTGTGCATTGGCGTTTTTCGCGTGGTGAAGAGTCAGATAATAAATTGTCTAGTATTGGTAAATTATAAAACTCCAGAATTCAATTTTTTAGAAATGACATAAATCAGCTACTCTACACCAAACACGTTCAAATTCCATGTGCAAAGACACCTCGATCAGGTTTCGGGCCCGGGCAGCGTTAAAGAATAGTATTACGAGTATATCCAACATAACCCAACGTTCATGAGAGTTTAAGTTGTGCATTTTTTTCTCGTGGGAAACATTTCTCATGATTTATTTGAAGCGGATAAACTCGTAACAAAAAAAAATTGTCAAAACTTCGATATCAAATTTCTAACAAATTTCACTAGTTTCCGTTGAAAGCGGGCTTTACATTTTATAACAGCTGAAAGTACTCTATCTCTAAATAATTTTCTCTTTAAATTCGAAATATTGGCAAGTGTTTATGTATGTGCAAATGCATTTCATCTATTTTTAATAGTTTTGATTCAAAAATCACCTGTAATATTTATTACATATGTGTGTGTTTGTGTGTGTGACTTCATTCAGTTCAGTGAAATAACCATGCCAATGTAAACTGCATTTAACAAATTGCGTTTTCTGTCAGTCAACAGCTGTAACAAAATTGACTGCACTCTGCAAGCCACCGATCTCTATACTAACTGGATTGACGGTTCTAATGGGCTGAATACAGTGGAAGTATTCAGCCCCATACAAGTATCTACCCTATTCAGAATCTGAATAGGGTATTTTCATAGAATTTTGACGTAGGACTACGTGTTTGTTCTTGGGTATACGTCAGACATTTCGACTTACGCACACAATTATTACGCTTTTTTACCACGCTTATATTAGCTTCACTTGTATGTTTGTAACCGACTTCTTTGAACTTGATTTTGACCAACTTTGAACGGTCAGATTTAGTTTAAACTTTGCACACTTATCAAGGACCCACTACAATACAATAATTCAATAAGTTTGTTCCATTATCCTGACCAGGATCTCCAGGACTAAAAAAAAAAAAGCAAAAAACTTCAGATTGAACTGAAACTTTGCACACTTATCAAGGACCGATTACAATACAATAATTCCATAAGTTTGTCCCATTATCCTGACCAGGATCTCCAGGACTAAAAAAAAAAAAGCAAAAAACTTCAGATTGAACTGAAACTTTGCACACTTATCAAAGACCGATTACAATACAATAATTCCATAAGTTTGTCCCCATTATCCTGACCAGGATCTCCAGGACTAAAAAGCAAAAATAAATTATAATTTAAAAAAACTAAAAAACACGCTTTATGAACTAAAAAGTAGAAAATAATTAATTAATTTTATTGTAAAGAAGCGTGGGGTTGTATGAAAATATGATACAAAGCACCCCACGCTTTTTTACAATAAAATTAATTAATTATTTTCTACTTTTTAGTTCATCAAAGCGTGTTTTTTAGTTTTTTTAAATTATAATTTTTATGAAACAGGTCATATCGCTATAATTTTGTAAAAAAATAAATATATAACAATGTTTGAGGTGTCATTTGAAAGCCAAAGAAATCCCGTTCAATTATTATTTAAAATTTTAGTTTATTTTACAATTTTAAAACATCGAAAAAATGAAAACACTATGCGCTACAACCAGAGCTGACCCCACCCGATTTTTTTATTATACAGAACGTAAATATTATACCAAAACTCTAAAATCTGAGGAACTATGAACGATTCATTGAAGCGTAATAATTTATTAAAATTATGCTATTTTTAAATGATATTATGTGCTTTCAGTAATTATTACAATTAGTTGTTATCAACAAAGTCAACCAAGCATTTTTGGGGTTATAGCTATATTATTAGTGCATTTGCCATAATATGGCACATACACTATTGGCATCGGTCGGATGGCGGGACCTAGGGGTCGGACCAAAATTTCTCGACGTTTCATAGCCTCCTGAACACTTTGGCACCATTTTTGAAAATGTTTATATATATACAGGGTGTACCACAGAAAACCGAACATAGGGAAAACTCCATTGTGCAAATTAGTTAGGATCAGTGATTGCTGTGCCCTTTTTCATGCTTAAAATCATGATAATTAATTTAGTTTAGTTAGCCATGTGTATTCTATCTTTGTCACGCGACCCATTTTGTTTATGTCTTCCCTGTTGCACTCATTTATTTTCTATGTTCTCAATTCTGTGATACACCCTGTATATGTGTGTGTGTGTGTGTGTGTGTGTGTGTGTGTGCGGGCAATAACTTTTGAAAGAGTTAATTGATTTCAACGAAATTTGGTAGGCACGTTGGAATTCATCACCGCACGAAGCCTATTTAAAATGGGCCCGATCGGACCATTTTAAGGGTTGTATTTAGGGGTTCCAAAAAGTTTTTGGGCCCAAAAATACCGAAAAAATTGTCAGAATTGTATCAAAATTGAAATTTAACTCTTTAGTAGAGATTAAAATGTGCTGTTAAAATTTTAATAAAATCGGCCCGACAGGACCGGACTTTCAAATTTTATGAAAACACTAGTTTATTGATACGGATTTACTTATGGAAGGGTGTATTTAATTTGGTGCAGATGTTGTATTGATAAAATCCATGTCTAATATTGAAATTTAGAAAAATTTAATTATTTTAAGGGATGTATTAAGGGGTTAAATTTTTTATTTTGTCAAAAAACAAACTTATGTACACATAATAATGCCACAATGCCTGTATTAGCAAATACACTATATTGTCGGCAGGGTTTGGCACTGCGACCCGAGTTTTTTTATACTTATTATTGACGTAACATATCATTTAAATAGCAAGAGACTTTAATAAATTATTGCACTTCAACGAATATAGTTCAATGTTTCTCACATTTTACATAATAAAAAGCGATTAAAATTGGAAGTCACAGGCGATCCGGTCACAATTGGACAATTCAATCACAGACGATTCGGTCACAGTCGGACAGTCCGGTCAGACAACAGTATTATATTTATTTTAATGCAACAGGGTAGGATAGCCCATATTTATATCATCCCGCTTCTATATTTAATGTAGCCAAAAAACTAACATTAACGCGAGCAAAGCTAGTATGAAAATAAAATGCTGTTATAATATAGGCAGGTTTTGAAACTGCGTAGTTTTTTTAATATTTAATTTTTCTGTAGCATAGTCAATTATTTATAAAAACTGTGAACTAAAAATAAGCGCATTGATGTGATTTCATATTTCTAAAAATAATCACATCAAAGTATAATATTCGGCGCGTAACACGTAATATACATACTTATAATATAAGCGAAGCATTTATGCGTGGATATGTTTTTACTAAATAGCCAAACGAGCGCCAGGAGGATGTTATGCAGTAGCGGACTAACGGAGGGGGGGCAAGCGCGGATCTACCGTTGTGGGCACGGTGGGCATTCCCACAACCCTAAATGGATAGGCTGATGTTATATTCTATGCCTTAACAAACGTCTCCTTTGTAGGAATGCAATGTATCGACTGTGAGCGAGTTCGTAGTCCGACTCGCACTTGGCCGATTTTCGAGTGACGTGACCACAGCCTTTTTTGAAGGCTGGATCCGCGCCTGGGGGGGGGGGGGTCGCACCGGGCATCCTCGGCTAGAGAGGCCTCCTCCATGGCGTATACTTATATTACCATGTCATTTTGATCTCAAAAAAAACTAAATAAACTTTCTAAAGGCTAAAAGTTACTAAAAACTTTGAATAAATATGACGTATATACCACTGCACTGTTGACGTATATAGTATAAAGGCCTCCGGGGACATTTTTTTAAAAGGACTTCGAAAAAAATTACTCCGGGTCTCAGTTAATATTAGTCCGCCACTGATGCTAAATGTGAAAAATATTATTTTACAGTAATAGTTTTATTTAGTAGGTAGCTGTTATCGGAAAATTACTGGTTCCAAAAAGGAAATGTTAAACAAAACACATTTTAGTCTAATTTCACAATATTTCTCTAGCTAACGCAAACTTTTTCTTGAATTAAAAATATTAATCCGTTTTAGGTTTCCATTACCACTAGAAACTTTTATAATTTCGTCATAACCGTCCGTCCGTCTGTCACAGCCCCTAAAATTTGCAAACGATTTTGATGAAATTTCATAGGGAGATGTCTTTTATATTCGTAATATTAAACAAATATTTCAAAAAGAGTCAATATTTTACAAAATATGTTTAAACTATTTTTTTGCAAGACACACTATAAAATTGCTGCTTTACATGCATGTAAAATGACTTTTGACAAGCCGTTGTGCGGGAACGTATCTTTCCCACACTAGTGTGCAAACCATTTCCATAGTGATTTATATTTATTCGCCCTCGTCCGTCCGCTATTACCTATACTGACAGCTAGGTACTCTCGGTCTACTATAGAAGTGAAGTTGACAACACAAAATGAACTGTCAAATTTTTTTGAAAATATTGGGAATGCAGTGAAAAGCAGCTATTTTATAGTGGGTATGGCAAAAAATACAATATATGTCTCCTGCGTATAAATGATATTATGACTCGTGTGACTATACCTCGCTATCACTCGTTTTAACATACTGTAACTACTTGTCAGTAATATACTGCATTATGTCACTAGATATACAATCTACTATTATACATGGTTATTACTTATTCTCTTGTTCCAAATATTAACCAACACACTGTATATCAACTGCGGTCTGCGTTACTACTAAAGATATTTAACAGAAGTAGAAATATGTATATTACACAAGCGATTAGGTCCTGCAGTCAGGGACCATTCTGACTGGTCGAATACCCCACCTTGATGTCGTTTGACACACACACACACACCTAAACGAACGTAACAACTAACTATAGTGAACTCTGTATGCTAATATGGATAGTTGATAGCGATTAAAAAATGGGTTTTGTATGTGAACAATGTTCAAAATTTGAACATTGTCCACATACATACATTTGAACTTCAAATACATATTCTTCAAGACAGGCATTAATGTTCACAAAATTAGAATGAAAACTTCAGGTAAGGCTTGCAATCAAATTCTTTCTATAAAAGTCGATCAATTTTTTGACATTTCATTTTAATATTATAATTTGAGATATTATAGGATTTCCAAAATTTATATACAATAACAGTGTTCATGAGAAATTGGAATAGAAAAATAAATTTTAATTAAGTTTTATTTTGAAAAGTCAGACTATTATAGAAAGAATTAGATTACAAACCTTATCTGAAGTTTTCATTCTAATTTTGTGAACATTAATTGTCTTGAAAAATATGTGTTACAGTGTTTGAACATTCTCCACGTACAAAACCCACTTTTTAATTGCTATCAACAATCCATATTAGTACAGAGTTCACTACAGTTAGCTGTAACGTTCGTTTAGGTGTGTGTGTGTGTGTGTGTGTGTCAAACGATCTCAAGATGGGGTATTAGACCAATCAGAATGAACCCTGACTGCAGGGCCTAGTCGCTTATGTATATTATGACTCATAACTCAACGTTAAAGATGTGAAGAGTCAGTTCTAATAGCATTTACATATCTTAACATACCTAATAGTGATATTATTTCCATAACAATAACAACAACTATAGAGAGCTATTGTATTTAAACAGTTATAGCATAAAGCCACCACATAAGATTACTCTGTTAATGGCTAACTACACGCAACAGCACAAAGACAACAGAAACATTTGAAACTCGAAATAAAGCGATGTAACATTCACAAGTCACAACTTACTGTACACATATTAATTGTGCAGCACAATACCAGACTACTTCATAATTCATAAATTGAATCACTGTTTACATAATATGTATATTTCTGTGGCCAAAAAGACAAAACCGGTCCGAATTTGTGGTAAATGGTAATATCTATTATATAAAGTCTCCTTTTCGCGTCTCTCTTATATGTTCGTGATTTACTTGAAAACCGCAGGACCGATTTCATTTTAGTTTTAACGGTTGTACCTATAGAGCTGGAACAGCCAACAACATCGGTCGCGACTAGGGTTGCCAGATCAAAAATCAAGATTTTCGGGACATTTCTAAGGCGAAAGCAAATTATTTCAGGGAGGGGGAGATATTGTGAAAAAAAGTGCTTTATTATTTTACTATTTTTTGTATTTACCATTAGACTTATCTAATTTTATTCATTTATCACAAACCATTAATGTGGCACGCGCTTCTGAGTGTGTAAATCACGCATAATTTCGTGTGAATTTTTAATAATTCATTTTATTGTTTCTGTCTTTACCGACATAGGGCTAGTTCGAAAAATACAATTAAATACAAGTAAAAATACATATAATATGTACAGAAATTGCAGATAGTGCGCTAAATAAATACTACTTAGCATGTAACTTAGTGTCGTTTCTTGCGATCGCGAGCACGAATTCGTTGAACTTATGCATTTCCGGGATAGAAGACTTAAAATTCTGGACACGGGACAAATCAACGAATTCCGGGACATTCCCGGAAATGCCGACCATCTGGTAACCCTAGCCGCGATCTACCAGTCGACATTCGACAGTGAGTCATTTTTCTCGAACGCTAATCTAAAACTCATCAAATTATTCAAATTGTATTATTTAGCTCAAACACATGCATAAAATCCACAGGATTTACCTTTTAGCATTTTAAATATTGAAAATAGTATCCCATATATCAATGATGCAGTGTAGACGTGTAGACGTGTTGCGAACGTGTCCCGAAATAAATTTATTTAAATTAGCAAATCTATTAAAATATTTCGATTTTTAATATATAAAACAATACATTAAAAAAGTGAGTAAAAGTGAGGTAATAGGATAAAAAAGAAGTGAACATTAACTAATTAATTAATTGTAGTTAATTTGTATTGAAAAAAAGAAAAAAATAGAGAAAAATAAATATTATATTAATTATAAATAAGTAAATCTGCAGCTACAAAAATGTCGGACATATGTGGCCATTGTAATGGTAAAATAACAGCCACTAGGCAGCTACCGAAAATAGAATGTAGTGATTGTCTTCAACCATATCACGGTAAATGTGTAAATATGACTACAGTGGATATTGATTTTCTTAACTCTAGTTCCAATGATTGGAAATGCAATAAATGTACTACAGTTGTCAAGGAAAAAAATAGACGCGATTCGGTCAGTAATGTTACTGATCTAACTCTTCAAAAAATATTAAGTGAATTAAAGATGTTAAATGAAACGCAACAAAAAATGGCCGAATCATTAGAACATTGTCGAACAGGAATCGCGGATAACAACAAACTAATTTTGGAGCAAGAAGAGAAAGTTAATAAATGCATAAGCGACATCGACAATTTAGAAACATACAATAAAATGTTAAAACAGGAAAATGAAGAACTCAAACTAAAAGTGAATAGGCAAGAACAATACACCCGTATCAACACTGTGGAAATATACGGAGTTCCAGATGCACACGGCGAAAATCTGGTTTCCACTTTACGTGCGGTATCAAGTGCCATCAAGTTTAATTTCCAACCAAGTATGATTGACACAGCACATCGCCTTGGACCAAATCCAAACCGCCCTGAAGATCCTAGAGGAATCATTGTCAAATTTGTGAGAAGATTCGACAAAGATGAATTTATTCGACTGAAGCGAGTCTATAGAACCTTAAGCACAAATGACCTCGGGCCTGAACTTGCCGAACTTCCAAGACAACCACTTCCAGTTTACATAAACGAATCACTCACTAAAATGAACAGAATTTTGTTAGCTAAAACAAAGGCATTTGCTAAATCTTCTGATTATAAATTTGTGTGGATAAAAAACGGAAAAATATTTATGCGCAAAGATGAAAAAGCAAAGGTATTTTTAATTAATTCAGAGAATGATTATCCAACAAAAATTAATGTCTAATACAATTTTCCGTAGCTGCTTATCTGAAATTAAAAATGTTTTTATTGTAGTATTACATGTATTACAATCTTTAATTAAAATGTTAATTTAATCATGTTATAACCACCAGTGTAGAACCACTGTAAAATACAACATATTATTGCAAGTTTCTTTTCGTTGATATACGCACCTAAATGTCAGCTGTAATTTAAATTAGTTTTGTTTACTTTAAAAATATAATACAAAAATGCATTTGATTTTAACATTTTAATAAAAAATTTCAAATAATTATGCTGACACATGGATGTGTAATATTTAACTTCATTGATTCCCGACTTTTCTTTTCTTTTTTATTTTCTTCTTTTTGTGAATACAAATTAATTAATACAATGACAAATTAAAAGTATAAAATAGTATATTTGCTCTATATTTACAAATTTAGCTCGTATCTATAATAATTACACACACATACATATTACATACAGACAAGCAGACATATAACAGACAAACACACATACATCCCAAAATATAACATATATATACACAACGATTACTTTGTATGGATCCTTTTTTTGATGAAATAGATACAATAGATTTGATCGAAAATATAGTAACGAACGATGTTAATATCGTTAATGACCTATGTACTGGCCTTGAAAACCTAAAAATAATAAATCTAAACATACGCAGTATAAATAAAAATTTCGATGAACTGATTATACTATTATCATCTTTTAAACATACTTTTGATATAATAGTTCTTACAGAATGCTGGTTGAATGAAACTTATATTCCGAAAAAAATAGCTGGATACAACAATTTTGAAACTAGCCAACATCATTATCAGAACGATGGCGTAGTGATTTACATCAAAACATCACTATCAACAATAGTCACAGAAATATCATTATTTGGCTCTAATGCCTTGCAGGTAATTATCAATGAGAATCTGGTTGTATTGTCCGTCTATCGATCTCCATCCGAACGCAATATCCTACCATTTCTTGACGACTTACGACTAAATCTAGACAAAATTCATAAATACGAGACAATAATAATAACAGGCGATTTTAATATCAATATATTATCAGCATTTAATAGACATCCTCAAGCAGATGTGTATTTAGATCTATTTACAGAATATAACATTAGACAAGCAATTATCAAACCAACCCGAATTTTTGGCGAAACTGAAACTTGTATTGACCACTTTATGGTTAAAACGCAACACACAATAAATGCTGTAATATTTGAAACGACAATTACTGATCATTACTCTACGATACTGACTGTTAACTACAAATTAAGACATAATAAGCCACAATTAAAAAATATTAAATATGTAACAAATTATGACAATCTTTTTGAACTACTAAATCAGGAACCTTGGACAGAAACAATGAATACAACTGAAGTTAATATAGCAGTCAACAAATTCATACACACATTTCAAACACACATTAAAAACACAACACAAACACAAACATTAAAACATAAACAACAGTCTCTAAAGCCATGGATATCGATTAATATACTAAAATCTATACATAAAAGAAATAGATTACATCAGCAAGTTAAAAAATTCCCTTTAAATGTACAACTAAAAACATATTATCTTCGATATAGAAATATTTGCAATAAATTAATAAAAACAGCCAAAAATGATTTTTATAAAACACATTTAGAACAGCACGCACACAGTACACAAAAAATATGGCAAACGATAAAAGAAATAACAAATACAAATAAAAACAAAACACATAATATACAAACCATACATACAGACAATTACATCATAAATGCAGATACAGACCCAATGGCTGCTGCTAACGCACTGAATGACCATTTCTCTAGTGTAGGAAACAGACTAGCGACACAACTATTAGAAAAACTACAGACGACTGAAGAGGACTTAGCAGACACGACAATATCATCCCATAATGTTCCCCATTCCCTATTCCTTACACCTGTCACCGCTGGGGAAATTGTCGAAATTATTAACGACCTAAAGACGAATAGTGCACCTGGCCCAGACACGTTACGACCTGACCTTTTTAAAAAAACAAAAAATTATATTGCCCATCCACTAGCACACATAATAAACTTAAGTATTGAAACTGGTGTGGTGCCTGACAAATTTAAAGAATCTGTTATATGTCCCCTTTTTAAATCTGGAGACAAGACTGACGTAACGAACTACAGACCAATATCTCTTTTAAATACTACGGCTAAAATTCTGGAAAAAGCTATCAAAAAAAGACTTACAAAACACCTCGACAAACATAATATAATATCTACAAACCAATTTGGTTTCAGACCAGGACTAGGGACTAACGACGCAATCATAAGACTAACAAGTAATATAGTAAAAGACGTCGACAAAGACTTAAAAGTTTTGACAATATTCCTAGATCTGGCAAAGGCCTTTGACACGGTTTCTCACAAAATTCTGCTAAAAAAACTGTTTGATGTTGGTGTTCGCGGAATGGCTTTGGATTGGTTTGACAGCTACCTCTCGGGAAGAACACAGGCCACATCTGTGAATAAAACATTGAGCAAAGCCCAAACTATTAGCTTTGGTATTCCCCAAGGTACAGTACTTGGACCCATCTTGTTCCTGATTTATGTAAACGATTTGTGCAATCTTAACATTGATGGGTCCATAACATCCTTTGCAGATGATACTGCTTTATATTTCACAGGTGTGACATGGACTGAAGCATACAAGAAAGCTGAGAGTGGACTGGCAAAGGTGTCTAAATATTTATATGACAATCTTTTGACATTAAATATAACCAAGACAAAATACATAACATTTAGCCCTACAGTAACCGGACAACCGACTGACCTAACACTTCGACTACATTTATGTAAAGGAAAACCAGCAAACTGCAACTGTACTGTACTGACAAGTGTCGACAACATTAAATACTTAGGACTAATAATTGACAACAGATTAAAATGGGATGCACATATACATGACCTGACAAAAAAAATACGTAGACTAATTTATATATTTATACCATTACGACACATTTTGACAATGACATTAATTAAAAATGTTTATTATGCACTTTGCCAGTCCTTACTCACGTACGGTATTGCGGCATGGGGTGGAGCTTATGGTACGACCCTTGTCCCAATTAAAAATGCTCAAAAACTGATCCTAAGAATTATAACCAGGAAAAAACCACTGTTTCCGACAGAACAGTTATTTAAAGAATTTAGAGTACTAGATATCTCCCAACTATACCTAAAATCCATATTAAACATATATCATCGAACTCCATCTTTCCAAAATCCGTTATCCCATCCTCATGATACTAGATCTCAGGTTAAAAATTGTGTAAAACTTCCAAAAATGTCAAAAACCTTTGGCCAGAGACATATGATATACCTTGCTCCAAAAATATACAACCAAATTCCCATTGAAATAAAATCTATCCAAAATATAAAAAAATTCAACAAACAACTAATCAGATGGCTGGTCACCGATGAGGCAAGGAGCGCTTACCATATTCTCATCTGAGAATATGGTGAACGATTCTTGCTTCAGACTAACATTCAATTGCTTGCTTCTTTATTTACTTATTATTATTATTTTAGTTTCTACCTCTATTTATCTCGTCGAAGGATTCATATGCACACACAACCACAAAACGTCAAACACAATAGACACGCACACACATGCATCCACACACACCCGCACACACACGCACACACACACACGCACACACACACACACACACAGAGAATAATAGTCTGCACTACACACTACACAATTAAATGTATTATGCTAACCAATAAACCCTACCCTAGCACTGGCATTGCCAAGTTGGGTAGGTTAAATTCCGAAGAATTTTGTATAAAAATTGTGTTGTATGTATATTTTTGGAATAAATTTATTTATTATTATTATTATTATTATTATTATATGGATATTACGTTAACTGTTTTTGACTTGCCACCGGATCATAGACTTAAAAATCATTTATAGCTGTCTCCAGATAGATTTTTTTATCTCTTTTTTGTTTACAGATACTGCAGAATGGGATATCTCTGATCAAAATCACTTTACAGGAAGATGTCCATACTGTTCGACCGTCACCGAGCGAACTGTATTATGTGTGTAGTTCTGTAGTACTTCCTATATTCTTAGATATATTTAAATAAATATAAATTAATAGTAACGGGATCTCTGTCTATAGTTAAGTTTTCTTGCGTGTTTTTGAGTATTATTATTTCGCCTAAACGAAAAAATGTGTTTCCAGAAACTTGTCTGTCTGTTTTAACTCGAGAACGGCAGAACCCAATACCGGCCTTAGCGAGTCTGATGCCTCGGGTGAAATTTTTTAACTCTCCTCCCAATTTTTTTCCGTTTAAAATTTTTTCTATTGATTTTGGTATAATTTGACTAGTCAGTTGTCAAAATCGCTTCAGAATAGCTTTTCGCAAAAATTGAGTAGATCCGTATATGCAAACTATGCCCTGTGTCCGGTCTCAAAGGTGAACATAGGGATTTAATATGGTAGGTATTGTTCATTTTTGCTGATTCGTGTTCCCCAATTCAACGTACAAGAAAGGTAATGGTACCTGTCGAAAGATAAAATTATTGCGCCTCAAATGATTCTTAAAATAAGACCAAAAATGAAAATTTTACTTTAAAATACTAATTTGAAATTTACCGATTTTGCAGTAATGATTTCAAATTAAGTAGGCGAAAAACAAAACACTGAAAGAAGTGTGCTGTAATAAAATTGCCAAAAAACTTAATATTTATTATAATTTTATTTTCTTTATTAAGTATTACTTTTCGTTGTTTAATAATAAAAAACCAATATTCTTCATTACTTAGATAGGTACCTGTTTGTTTTCTTATTATAGTCTATACGAGTAGAAGTAAAAGCCAAAATACTTAAAAATGACACACAACGTTAATTCCCTATGATCGACTTTGAGACCGGACACCCGGTATAGTATATTATTATATGTTGATAGGGAAAACAACTTGCAAGTTGTACATTTCTGGCTTTGCCAACAATTTTGATCCGTCTTTAAAAAAAATCTAGCTTTCCGCCGCCACTCCAGGCCTGACGCCCTGGTTGATCACCCGATTTAGCGTCCCCCCTAAAGCCGGTACTGGATGAACCGATAATTTATTAACACCGTTTACTGATAACCATGCAAACTAAAAGTATACATTTTTTACCTGATTACTATCGGGTTAAAATAAGGTGTATCTCAAAGCCGTCATTAACGCGAACGAAGCCAAGGGTAATTAAAAGCTAGTGACTTTTACAAAATATACTGTGTAAATGATGAATTAACGGCTTCTGTTAACGGGCACAGCTGTCACAGCTCATCCGAGTCCGACACCGATCATCGGTCAAAACATGCATTGGCATGGCAGCACGCCTGGCCGCCTACACGTTGTCGCGGACATCGCATTATGGAATCCGAACCAGTGATGCCATATTAGGGATTGTTTAAGTGAAACTTCTTTAGAAGCACTAGTTAGGAGTGATTCTAATCGACAGCGTATGGGAAAAGCGGGACGGAAGTAGTGGTGGAGACAAAGAGACCGCGGAATACAACCGCAGTACTAATATAAAGGAATTAGTTAACTCGCTAATAAATTGTCCTAGATGGCCCTTATACACTTACTTAAAAGTTTGCGTTGTTTTCAGTGTATGTGAACGAGAGAGTGTGCTAGTGAGAGAGACGAGAGTTAATTACTTTTTTGTTTTTTTCAAGTTCTAGAGACATTTTTGGTAGGCAAATATAAAGGGATTTTATTAAATATCTCTGGATTATTAGTGTATTTGCCATAGAATATGGCACATACACTATTGGCGTCGGTCGGATGGCGGGACCTAGGGGTCGGACCAAAATTTCTCGACGTTTCATACCCTCCTGAACAATTTGCCACCATTTTTGAAAATGTTTATATATATATATGTATGTATTTATATATATATATTTATTTATTTATTTATTTATTTATTTATATATATATATATGTGTGTACACGATAACTCTCGACAGACTTAATCGATTTAAACGAAATTTGGTACACACATTGGAACCCATCACCGCAAGAAGCCTATTTAAAATGGGCCGGATCGGACCATTTTCAGGGTTGTATTTAGGGGTTCTAAAAAGTTTTTGGGCCCAAAAATATCAAAAAAATTGTCAAAATCGTTTCAAAATTGGAATTTAACTCTTTAGTAAAGATTAAAATGTGCTGCTAAAATTTTAATAAAATCGGCCCGACAGGACCGGACTTTCAAGTTTTATGAAAACACTAGTTTGTTGATATGGATTTACTTATGGAAGGGTGTATTTAATTTGGTGCAGATGTTGTACTGATAAAATCCATATCGAAATTTAGAAAAACTTAATTATTTTAAGGGATGTATTAAGGGGTTAAATTTTTATTTTGTCAAAAAACAAACTTAAGTTCACATAATAATGCCACAAATTAGCAAATACACTATATTGTCGGCAGGGTTTGGCACTGCGACCCGAGTTTTTTTATTTTACACTTGTAACAACTACTTCAGAATTTCATTGGGTTACCGTCTTGTCATTAATAATATTGATTGTTACATAGCAGAACTTAATTTACATATTCAATTATTTCTGTTTCAATTGGTTTGGTAGATAATAATATTATAGATACTAGTATAGCATATCGAAATCACGATGGTCTCGCAGATAACCGCCTGCTTGTTTTAAGGTAATATCCGGGGAATAAGAGAAGCTTTCGAATTTTGGCATATTATATAATCAAGAGTGTTCGATGCCCCTTTATATGTTATTTGAACAGTTTTGATGTGCTTCAGATTCGGAAACACAGTAAGCAAAGCGAACAAAACGATTCAATCAAATCTGGAATAATGTTTGAGTATTGCCATAGTGTGGTGTTAGACATGGGTGTAATAAATTATAAAGGAATATTTGAAATTTAAAATCTAGGGAATTCTAGAGATTTTTAGACAGACATAACCTTACTACTCGCATTACTCATCTGGCAACACTGATCCGAATAAATTAATCACCTGATGCCCTGCATGATCGTTCATATGTAAGTGATTTCTAAAAATAGCTTCTTATTAACACAAAAAAGTTTTTATGAAACCATAGTCAAATATGCCAAAACATTCTGTTTTATTTTCGTTTTTTTTTTCAAAACTTATTTAATAAATTTCATTTCTGTTTGCTGTCCTAAGACACAAAGTTTTAAATAGTGGAAAGCACCTAAGGGTTACCGGTGATAAAATCCCCGTAATATTACCCCAGAGAAAAAAAAACCAACAAAAACATTCTCAAAAAAAAAAAAATAATATATAGCATAAAAAACGCGAAATAATAATACTTCCAGACAAAAAACCCCAATAATTTTTAAAATACAGTATAGCTCTAAGAGTTTAATGAATTTATTTGATAAAGTGGAAAATTAATTAATAGGTAGTACAAACTTAATAAATATTATTATTATTTCTTAATTACTTTTTTTAAATACACCTCAAAATGTTGAAAAAAGTGTCCCCCGCGTATATTAGGTCAGTAAACAATTTAGAAGTTCGTGCGGCTCTCGATGCTAATGGGTTAAATATTAAATTATAATTTTCTATTGTATTTTTATATTAAACTAACGGCCCGGTCCGGCTTCGCCCGGGTGCTAGGAATTTCCTGGGTGCAATACACTACTCAGTACTCACTAGCTTCGCTCGTTCGCTTGAATATTATAATTACATTACACACTCGCTTCGCTCGTTTGCTCAAATTTTATTAATACACTACTCACTCGCTTCGCTCGTTCGCTTGAATATTATAATTACATTACTCACTCGCTTCGCTCGTTCGCTCGAATTTTATTAATACACTACTCACTCGCTTCGCTCGTTCGCTTGAATATTATAATTATATTACTCACTCGCTTCGCTCGTTCGCTCCCGAGTGGTATGAATTTATGATGAAATTATGATTTATTAATACATTAATACATTATACTCACTCGCTTCGCTTGTTCGCTCCCGGGTGCTACTTAGTTTCGCTAAAACTCAAAAACGGCTTGACCGATTTTAATTTTTTTCCCTGCGTAGCTTCTATTAGTGAAAGAATTTTTAGAATCGGTTTAATATAAAGATTTCTTCTGTCCGTGTATTTGTGACTGAACTCCTCGTAAATGGCTGGTTTGATTTTGATGGAATTTTAGATTCAAAAAAAAAAAATTAAAATCGGTCAAGTTATTATTGTTAGTCTCGCTAAAATTCAAAAACGGCTTGACCGATTTTAATTTTTTTGTCTCGAAACCATTCTCGAATCGACTTAATCACACACCCAAAATTTCATCAAAATCAAACCAGCTGTTTAGGAGGAGTTCAGTCACGTACACACGGACAGAAGAAATATATAAGTATATAAAGATATTCTCTTTATATTACTCGAACAAATATTTAAGGTGTGAGCGATCCCACGTAAATAATCAATCCCATCAAAAACATACATGTAAAAAAACAGGCCAAGTTCTCGTCAGGACTATGTGTTTTGTTATCTAAAAAAAACTGAAATGTAGAAATTATGCCAAGTTCCTTGCCTACACGTTATTGGCAGTGTTTTGATAAGTACAGAAAAATATTGTGTGAATTGATAAATTTCCAGACCAAACTTGGCAAGCTTTCAAGAATCCCAATATTGCTCAGTTCTTTAATGAAATCTTGCCAAGTTTGGTCTGGAAATTTATCAATTCACACAATATTTTCTGTACTTATCAAAACACTGCCAATAACGTGTAGGCAAGGAACTTGGCATAATTTCTACATTTCAGTTTTTTTTTCAGATAACAAAACACATAGTCCTGACAAGAACTATCGTTTTTCTAAGAATAATAATAACTTTCCTGTTATAATCATATTACCTTAACAAAACTTCGAGTACTTATACTAAACCATCTGTACATTTTTCATTTTCAACCTGATCGAAATGCAGCCAGTGGTCACAAGGTAGAACGGGGCAGAGCAAGGGTCTTGAGGCAATGCCATTACAAAATTAATGTCATTGCCTAAAGACCTCTGCTCTGCCCCATTTGGTTGGTTCACTGATTTCTAGCATACGGATTGCGAATAGCGACCGTTGTGTAAAAGCAATTTGAGCGTTATACTGGTGAGTGACTTTAAAAGCGAACTTTTAGAAGGATAGAATTGACTGACGTTAACTTGTGCAGCGCCATATTGATTTGGAACTTTAAGGGTTGACTGTTAGGACACTTAGATTGGCTGATTGTTAGGGCGTTAAGATTGTCTGAATTTTTTCAAACCGTTATGGGCCAACCATAAGTCTTAACGTAGCGTACGTTAGATGTACTGATATTCTTTGTCGTTAAAGTCGTAACGAAAGTTCCCCCTCCCCCACTAGCAAAGCTGGGCAGAAAACCGTTAATTCGTTAATCGTTAATTAACGAAGTTAACATTTTGTTTAACGAATTAACTTTAAAGTTAAACTATACTTTCTATAGTCTACTCTATACTATAATATCAGAGTTGATAAGTGATAATACTATACATATGTTATAATAATAAACTAATGTCGGGTTTATCGTAGGTTCATTTTAATCACGCTGGTATGCTAATTATTTCAATGGTTACTTCGTATGGTTTATGCATAAAAAATTAACAGCGATTAACAAAACAGCGTGTTAAATATACGATAAACCCGACATAAGTATTGCTTGGTGACTCACTGATTTAACATTAAAAAAATATTCGATAGTTAACGTAACGGTTAACTTTAACTTGCGTTACATTTTACTCTTTTTGAGTAACGGAATAACAAATAACGAAGTTAAGTTTTAGGTTAACTTTGCCCACTTATGCTTACTAATACTACGTCCTGACCATGTCCTGCAGCTAGAGGCTTCAGGAGTTGTATGGGGGACCAGTCGACTATCCGCAATTCATGTAATTAGAGATCCGTGGGCTGGGTTGTTTAACGACCTGGGTTCGATTACCCAATGCACCAGACGTGTCCATATGTCAGGCAATCATAGTACACACATAGTAAATACGCCATATTGCATTTATTACTCTTAGAAATATGTAAATTTTAGAGATAAAATAATTTAATAATATTCCCAACCTTATTTTGAATATAAATTGTAATAAGGACCCTGACAATACACATTAATACGTAAGTACAGTTTGTGACGAATTTTTTTAGCCTTTACGATTTTTTTACTAATATTTTTATTTTAATTAATGCAGCACGTGGTGAATCCATGGTCGAAGCTGTGATATAGGTCAACAGTACTCAAATCTGCAGATGATAATTGTAGTGAAACATAGATCTAGATCATATTAACAAAACAAAAAAAAAAGCAATAGTAAAAATATTGCAGGACGTGAATCGATGACTTTTTTGTAATTTAATCAAATGAAATAATTACAAAATATCGGTATATGTAGATTCACGATTTCCATGCTCTAAAATCATTTTTCAAAATAATATACGAACAATTTCAGTGATATATGCCAGAAAGCCCTTATACGACCTTTTCCTATTATTACGATATTAAGTTATAGGTACAAAATATGCGTAAAAATATGTATGTTTTCAAACCTTTGATCCGATCGGCACCAAAATAAATAGGCCTGGAGTCCTTTTTGAGACAAACATTTTTTTTTATCAATTTCAAATTGGTGCATTTTTGAAGACGTTATTGTGCACGAAAGAAAATTCCCCCCACAGACACACACCCACAGCCGCCATGAGGAAAACTACTTTTTCACAACGCCGCTATTGACAATTCGATTTTTGGTACCTGTTTAGCGGGTTGAAACTCTCAGTTTCAACCCGCTAAACATGAAAATTTTCAGTTGTCGGTTTTCTCTATTTTTTTAATGTTGTTAAGAGGGAGATAGAGCGATTGTGTGTGTGTGTGTGTGTAAACCTCTCATAACTTTTGAACGGCTTGACCGATCGAATCGCAATTTGCGGCATTCGAAAGGGTTCCACAAGTTCCTGAAATTGTGAGCCGATTCGGTCCAATAAATTTTGAGAAATTGCAAAAAACTGAAAAAAAAAAAGTTGTTAAAACGATGTTTTTTCAAAAAACTTCTAGAATATTGTACCGATTGATTTCATAATCTAATTAGCTCTTCTCCTCAGAAAACTGTGTCGAATGCCGCTAAGCGGATCAAAATCGGTTAATCCGTTCGAGAGATATCGTAGTCAACAGATTTCGAAAAAAGTGTTTTTTCAAAATAACTTCGAGATTTCTCAACCAATCGATTTTGTACTTCTTACAATATTTTTAGAGCTTAAAAAACTGCGTCGAATGCCGTTTTAAAGATCAAAAATGAACAACGCGTTCAATAGTTTTAGCTTTTCAAAATTTAAAATAGTGTTATCAGCAATTTTCAGATTTTTGAGCTGGAAGAGCTCAAAAATCTACTTTTGGGTATATTATCAAGTGCTTCGAACTCAAAGCGCTTGAAAATAGCAGGAAGTTCCAGAGATGGCCTGCAGGGTCAACCGATTTACAGATTTTTTGTTGTTAGTATATATCTCGAATACGGCTCAACACTATTTGTTGAAATTTATAGGTAGGTACAGATTATAGAGAAGTAACATTTATTATTTACAAATTATTATCATTATCTGCCTTGCAAATTTTTTTGCATACCTGGTAGACCTCTCCCAAGATAAAAATGTTCAAATTGAGGTCTGCCAGGTATGCAAAAAAACTTCTTTATGTAATCTGTATTTTCATCCAGTAGTGTTGAGCCGTATTGGAGATGCTGACAACGAAATATGATAAAAAAATTGAATTAATCTGTCACCGATTTTAAGTTTTTCATCACATTAATGATGTTATTGTCTTTTAAACGCATTAATTAAATTTTCATAGTATTATCCTGTAGACTTTTGTATGATCAGAGCTTGGACTATTGGTAGAATGAATGCTGAATGCGATTGAAAAGGTCTGTTTTAAAGTTTAATCACGCGAAATGACAAAAAAAAGGTATGGTTATAAATTTTTAATTCGAGGTATATCTGAACAGGTAAAAATAGTCCGATTACAATGAAGTGAATTATTGTGTAATGTAACACATCAAAATTACTGAAAGTGTGAGCACAATTTGCAGTCGTTTGGTTGACATTTCCACTAACACAATTTTACTTTCATGAATTTTAATTAAAACATATCCAGAATTGCTTTTTCAATTAATTTTAATTTTCGAACTTTGCTATCGATTTTATTTTATTTCGGTCTATATTATGTTTGCCTACATATCTACAGGAATAGCAAGTCATTCGATGACAATACTTTATGAAAAGAACATGAATTTCAAATTTACGTAGAAATTACATTATTTCAAAATACAACAGATAAAAACTGTTTCAACTGATATTTGACAGAACACAATAATTTCAACATTATTAGTGTCATATGGGTAGTGCAAGAATTAAGTAAATGCTCAAAAATCACTACCTACCTACAAATTTCCTATAGATTTTAACTTTCAAATAATCTTTTATAAGTTTTTATACACTCTAACCCCACCCTAGGACGATTCACAAACTCCTACCTAGTACTTAAAAATTATTCCAGATTTTTTTAAGGCCACCAACAGCTGGGGTTATTTGGATCTAGTACCACTTATACTTTCATAATTTATTATTTTTCAGGGTTACGTACCAGAGTGAAAAAACGGAACCCTTATAGAATTACTCTTGTGTCTGTCTGTCTAATCTCCCCCCCCCCCTTATCACCGAAACTACTGAGCCTAAAATTTTGAAATATAGGGCCTCACGCATAGTTTACAGGAAAACCTAAACGAAAATCCTAGGTCCTTAAAATCCCACGGGACTTTGTGGCGTGGTACACGTGGAGTAGCGGTAACGACGTTAGCATGCCACCACAAAGACCTGGGCTCAAATCCAACTGACGATACGTGATTATTTATCCCTATATTATTAAACGAGTAAATCTTGTATATATGTTTCTATGTATCTATATAAATATTTTCTCGAAAACGGCTCTAACGATTTTGATCAAATTTACCGAAAAGGGGTTTCGGGGGGCAAAAAATCGATTTAGCTAGGTCTCATCCCTGGAAAAATTCGTTTTCCTATCGATTTTATCATTTTTAAAAACGGTTTTTTGACCTGTCAAAACATTGTAATATCGTGAGTAGGCTTTGGAGAAAACAAACTACTTTCATTATTTATATGTCAAAATACTCTGACAGAATTTTTAACTTATTAAAATAATCCGTGAACTATTTGTATAGTAAAAAATAACAGAAATAAAAACTAAACATAATTATGTAAGTAGTTTTAACTAATATTTAAATAAATAGGTACCTAAGTATGTTATTTTTATATTACCTATATAAAATATGTATATTATGTACGTTAAATATAGTATGACGTATAATCTTACCTAGACTTTTTTTTCTCAAAAACGAATAACGATTTTGATGAAGTTTACAGAATGGGGATTTTTCGGGGCGAGAAATCGATCTAGGTAGGAATCTTGGTCCCAGAGGGGAGCAATTAAAAAAAGGGTTTTTTTATTTATAACTCGGTCAATTGTCAGATCGATTCGAAGCCTATTTCTACATAGATTTTGTATAATATATCACAAGGGTTAAAACTGTAAATGAACACTAATATAAGAAGTGTCTTGCACAATATGTAAATAATGACAAACAGGCGGCCCGAAGGGCCGCACTTCTGGCACCGCGAGTCTGTGTAAAAACACATCGATTTTTGAAAACTATTGTTAAGATACATACAAAAAAGTTTTGTTTAAAAATTTGCACGGCGCACTTCTAGCGACGCAGGCATGCAGTATATCAAAACACATCGATTTTTAAAAACTATGGTGAAAATGCATGCAAAAAAGTTTTGCGCTGCAGGTTTATAGTCTGACGTTTGTTATTAAAAGATATAATATGAATTCTATTTCTTCGAATATCGATTTTTGTGAGATTTTCAGTAGGTACCTTCTATGCAAAAAAAATATTTGAAATTTACTGGAAGTTGCTAAGATGACATCACAGAGAAAAAGTACTTCGATAAAGTTGATATTTGGTATCAATGTTTAAAAATGGATTATTGAAACGGGCAACGGGCAAGCAGAATTTCATCTGATTCGAACATTTTTACAAGATATTCAATCTATGAAAATCGGTTTTTGCGAGTTCTTCAGTCAACAAAACAATAACGGCGGTAGATTTGAAAATGGCGACCTAAGTAATATTTACAGGAAAAAATGCTTGATTCAAGTTGATATTTAGTTATTACGCTTAAAAATACACATAGGTATTTAAAATATTTAACAGAAACAATTATTTAAATTATGTTTCAGAAATAAATTCGTTTCGGAATAATATTCTGAGAAAATAATATCTCACAGCATACAAGTACTATTTTTTTGAACTCATCCGAGCAAAGCTCGGCACCCAGATATTTTTTTTACATATTGCAAATATTTTGGAATTTTTCACTTTATTTCTTATTCATCAAATATTCTGTTAATATATTTTTTTTACTTTAAAAATATACTTTAATTAAATTTCATACGGAAAAAAAGATCAAAATAAAATAAAAGTAAAAAAACTTTTAAAAACAAATCTGTTAATTTTTACCCCTATCTAACTCTTTATTTTTATTATATTGTACGGAACCCTCGATGCGCGAGTCCGACTCGCACTTGACCGGTTTTTTATTTATAATAAATTGAAAATCCAATTAATATTTTTACCAGTTCACAGACTAGAACTTGGGAACTGGAGGCTTGTAATAATTACTAGGAGCCAGGAAAACGCCATTATATATAAGCAACGGCATCACTACACAGCACACGCGTCTTATTCAGCTTTGACTAAATCAATTTAAATTTGCTCACTTTGTTTAATATGTTTAGGAACTTTTTTTGGCGAGATGCATTAGAAAAAAATCCCGTCGGGATTCAGACCCAGTACCTTTCGAAAATAACTCTACAGCTCTCACCACTCTTCCTCTCACTCAGACGTTGAACTCTATTATGTTATACATATACTAAATACGTGATAAAATCTATATAGGTACATAATTCAATTATGAATATCTTCAAATTTTACATCTAGTTTTAAACAATATAGGTACTTCTGCAGGTGCTTGAATAAAGTTTAAATAAATTTCTGATCTTACAGTTTCTCTCTTTCTTATTTCTCAGTTGTAAGTTGAAGTTTTTAATGTAGTTTACAAAAGTAATAAAGTCTTCAAAATTGAATTTCCGGTTAAGTGTGCAGCGTATTGATTTTATTACAAAAAACAATGTCTAATGCTCAATTTAATAACTTTATAAAATGACAGCTTCAGAGTTCAGACGAATGTAAATCTGTAGAAAATATTTTTCTAAGAATAAAGTTTTAAATACAGACTTTCGTTACTTCGATGCCTACGGGGTTTTCGAGGGAAAAAAGTTGACTCAGCGGGAGCCCCTTCTCTTTATTTCTTCTTATAGTTCAAACTAAACATATTTTGAGATCAAATTTAGCGCAGTTTCATCACGGTGCGGGAGTGGGGACTTATAGCGGTTGAAAACAGTAAGGCGTAGGAAGGAAAGGACTAGAAGCGTTGAGTTAACAAATGTTTTTTAAGAATTTATTTTTTTATTAGTATTGTTTTCAATTGTGCAAACTTGCACCTGATATTATTTTAAAAAAAGTTTTGTTGTTTCAAACGTACTACTCACGCGTATACTACTTGTTTAAACGGTAGGTTCAATTTGGGGAACTAAGGGTTCAAATTTGGCAACCTGATTCATATATTGAAACAGCTGCAGCTCTCCTATTTTATTTTTTTTTATATTGAAGAAATTAAGGTACAAGGATCTATACGGCAGCGACAAATTCCTGAAAATAAAATTTCCACAACATTTAAAACATCTAGGATTACTTTTTACAAAATTACTGGCATTTTGCTGAAAAATAGTTAAATTTTGGAAACTTTACCGTATTTATTTTCAAAATTGAAAATATCCCCACTATCATAGTTTCCTGACTTGTATATACGATTGTGATAGTTATAAATTGTAGAGAATAAAAATTCAGGCTAAATTGATGAGTATAATAGATATGGAATTTGAATAACAAATTTTTGAAAAATTGTCTCTCTCGCCTTTTAACTTTCGAGCTATGTTTTATTTGGTCTTGCACACATCCACTGCACTGGTTTATTGTTTACTTCTATACTGATTTATTCCCATGGAGGTGCTACAGTGCTCGTTATCGTAGAAGAGTTGTGCAGAAAAGCGGAACAAGAAGTGGAACATAGACGTCTCCTCGTCTGTCACTTGTCATTAAGTTGATGGTCGTGACTCGTGAACATCCAACCGGAAAAAGTTTCCAGCTATATATTATATAATATGTGTACAACTCTGTACAATATGCAAGGTAGATGTACCAATTTACTCACTTTTTAAAAACTAAGATAGTATGAAAAAACCAGGGTGCGGTTTTAGGAAACTGCACGGTGCAAGTGAAACTTTTTACCACAACCCTATTACACACACTATTACAACTAACGATACAGAAGTTTCATTAAAATTCGTACTCAGAATCTCGTGAGATAATATAACAGTTGCAAGTACGAATTACCCCCTGTGCATAACCGGAATCGGGACTTGATCGATTTTTCTGCAGTACCACCGCTCATTTCTATGCAAATAGATTTAAGATTCAGGGAACGTTTGTAAAAGTCGGAAACTGGGTTGGTAACTGGTACATTTACCCTATATATTATGTAGGTACCTACTTAGTACATAATATTATGTAACGTACATTTTGTACATTGTATGGCAGCCGTTATACGAATATAGATAAATATTTTAAAGGTAAATGTCTGTGGGCGTAAGGCGAAACCTTTTATGTCGAATTTGTTGTAAAATAAGATTAATGTGTATATTTAAATATCCGATTGCGATTTGAATAAATGATCAGATTGTTTTATGAAAAAAGGGAATGGGTCTCGGGACCCCCGGCAGATGTGAAACGTCAAAGAAAACGTTATTGAACTCGGTGGTATTCTCTATGTAGTAGTATATATTTTTTCAAAAGCAGCAACTAACTGTTATACTGACGTAATCCTATATACTGCACTGTAACACACGCGGTTGTCTTCCCGCGTCCGAGCGCGCGGAAGCCGAGAGAGAGAGAGTGCCGCAGTGGTGGGGAGAACAGCAGCGAAGGAGCGGACTATAAATTTCGTTGCATATTTCCCCTCACGCGGCTGTTCACAGCCCGACATAAGATGTTTCACATCAAAAATCACCTGATATTTCTTTTTTAATATAGCTGGTACCTAGGTAGTTAACTTAAAAAATATATTTCGCCAATTTATTTTTAATTTATTTAATTTAGGCCTGCCATACGACCGGATTTTGCCCGAACCGTTCGGGTTTTGAGTTCGGGCTTAAAAAATGTCCGAGTTTACCGACATTTATTTATAGGTAAATAAAATTAACTAAATAGGTATAACGAAATATAACCGAAACGTCGAAAAAAATAATTTTCAATGTTAAATAACTAATAAAAATTCATGAATAAAAATTGTCTTTCAGAAAAAAACTATTTTTTTAATGCAAAAATGTTTACCTATAGAAAATTAATGTTTTTAACGTAAAACAAATAATTGTAGCGAATTTCTTACTTTTGTATTATTTGTTAATAAATTATAATAATTTGTAAACGTCCGGATTTCTCTTCGAAAAATTATTACAGGCCTATTATTTATGTATAAGTATAATAATAATAATTATTAATCTTTATTAGTACCAGATTAAGCACTAAAAGGCGAGGTTCAGCTTATGTTTACTCTTTGTAAGTTTATTTAAATCAAATATTAAAAAACATTGAAAAAATAATTAATTTAAGCTTACATTTTGTTTCAGCAGTTGACAAAGGAAAGGTTGAAGGAAACAAGACATAATATCCCATAGGTCATTTATTCAAGGAGGGAAATTTGAAAACTCAAATGACACTTGTGGAACAAACTTAAACAACTTTGTCGTCGCAATGCTAATTTTTACTGTAAAGTTTGTGTATGATGTGAAGCTTGGCACTTATTACAATGTACCTAATATACATACGTAGAGAAGTTTTAAAATTGGAAGAAATCAGGGCGTGGCTTCATCTGTGGTAAAAAAAACAAAACAAAAGGTGGCCATTAGAACACGAGAATATTAAAATTAAATAAAACTAGTGTACCTGTGCAAAACTTTTTTGCGACCACTTAACACTGTCTTCAAAGAACAATGGTTTAGTAAAGGCTATCGCCAAAAAAAATGTTTGCCAACACAAACCTTTTTTATATGTAATATGAATCACTTTATTAAGAAAACAATAAGAAATATATATTTCAAGCTTTCTCAATATCATTGTGTATACGAACGCGTGAGTAAAACCTAGCTTTTAACGATATGTTTATAATATAATTTTTGATAAATATTTTTGATTCAAACATAACTTTAAAGTGTACCTACGTAAAATAGTAGTTTTTTAGAAGCTATAGAACGTATCTATCAGTGTAATACTTACGTACGAATGATCTTCAGAAAAAATCGATGAGTTTGTCGGTATTTAAGAAACTAAGTACTATATTTAAAAGAGAAAAAAAATTTGCACGTACATATACATCTTTATTGTTTAATTTTAAATACTTTTGGAAATTTTGTCAATATAACCCTATTAAAATCTGGGCTCTAAAAATTAAAATGTACAACTGTCAAGATGTTTCATTGTTTATTGTTTGCATAGCCTATCCACGACATGCGTACATATTTGCATTTCTCTCACACTCATGTATCGTGAACGCCGATGGATTTTCTCTGTTTACGTTTCTCTTCACCCCACTGCCCCCCTCGTCATTTTTACTATTATCGCTTGAAATCACCCCTTTTAAAGAAATTTCACCAAAAAAAAAAAATAGCGATAACATATCTGTGGACTAAAGGCCTCAGTTTAAAAAAAAAATTATGTCAATCGGTTGAGCAGGGGTTGCTGGCGGATTGTCTAGAGAAATAGGGCTTGTGTTTTAAGTATATAGATTAAAATAATAAAATTATATCTGACTCATATATTTGTGACTGATAGCATTCACAGAGCGTCAGTAGTTATTTCGAGTATTCACATGTATACAGTCCGAGAAAAAGTAACAATATCATAATATTGTTACGAAACTGTTTTCTGAGTTGGCGGAATAAATATTTATTTACAATAATTAAAAACACAATAATAATGAATGCAACAACGAAATGTCAGTTCTAACAATCAACATAAGTAAACAATAACTAAACAGTAATTACAAAGCAAAACAAAACAACTATATACAATAACTCGTAATTATTACCACTACACTAATATTTATTTTATCAGTTTATTTATTTATATCACGGCACTATTTATATTACTGCTCCACCGTAGACTTGAATGCGTGACTCACCGTTGACTGATTCACTCACTCACACTGGCAGTTTATATATGCTGCGTGGCCTAAGCCTAGTGTGTTCTCGCTTTCTCTAGAACTTTCGCGCAGGTACTAGTTGTTACAGTAAGCAGATCCCGTTTCTCAGAACTCTTGCCTGCCGTTTATATACAGGGTGATCCGTAACAATATGTTATAAGTAAACAGTTACTTTATACTGCTGAATTTCATAATAAAGAGGAGAAGTGAATAAGCAGCCAAAATAACCATAGTCAATATTGCATAATAGGAAAGAAAAAATCAATTTGCAAACTATGTCACAATCTGGAACCGAACATATTATAATACCTATTAAATGGGTTAAAATTAAAATATGGTATATCTAGTGTATATTTTCATTATTAGACAATGTTGAATTTCACATTGATTTTCTACAGATACCTTGTACTGTATTGTGAATACCAACCCTGATTATAATATAGTAAAAAGATTTGTACCTATACAATCTTGCGAGCTCTCACTTAGTTGACGACTCTCTTCTACATTTAGACTAAAATTTAATAACTCTCGCACATTGTGTATTTCTGATCGATCTTTGCATATAAGGAAATTAAAAGTTGAATAATAATCGCGTCACGGTACTGTAAGGATGCACATTCTGCTGCGAAAGTGGAAAAGATCGGGTTCGGTTCCCGACTGTGACATAGGTTGCAAATTGATTTTTTCTTTCCTATTTGCAAGATCGACTATGGTTATTTTGGCTGCTTATCCAATTCCCTTCTTTATAATATGTTATATTTGCTACCACCTGGGACTCGAATCAAAAAAATTCCGATTAAGAAACTAATCCGAAATTTTACGACTGGTGTACGCACAACATTGTGCGTTGTACAAGTACATACGTAAATAATTATGACACTGTTTCCACGACTGTTCAGCGTCTATAATCTTCAGTCAATCTTCACTGGTGTATTTGGCAAATATTCGTGCTTGGCAATATTTATTGATAATTGTTTGTTTTGATCATTATTATGGCAGTGAATCATTTAACGCTTGTAAAGAAGCGTAGTCAGTCCTGTCATCAGATCTGTGGTCCTGTCATTAGAAAATGGATATTGGATAGTGATCAATGGAAAAAGGTAGTTGACTTGTCAAATATACAATTATTTTTCGTCCTTTGAGAATTTTTTGCGGGAAATGAGCAGTGACAAACATTTATACATGTACATTGAACACCCGTTCCCACGACGTATCAATCCACAAGTGACAAATATTTGTTAAGTACACCAGTCGTGGGACTCCGGCTTGATGGTTGCAGCACCGCATGGCCGCATCACTCGCAATGTTTAAAGTTTAAAGTATTTTTAAAACAGCGAATTTTTAAAATGTAAATGTTAACGTAGAGATATCATAGAGAGTAGGGGAGTCATAGGCACAACTTTAGGTGACAGTGTCAGGTTGGAAAAGAGAGATAGAAAACGGATAGTTTCTCTTTTCCTTTGTTTTCTGACGCATTTGTGAATTAAAAATGTATAGTATATATTGTTAATTTACATCAGTAACCATGGTTATGTATTTGTGATAGAAAAAGATAGAAAAACACTTCTATTCTCCATCTCTATTTTTTGCACCGACACTTTTAGAGTGGCTTTCCTCCTCTATCTATGATATCTCTATGGTTCATGTACGCGTTTCATGAATAAAAATACAATATTTATTATTATCCATTAGTATACCAAAATATGTCCGTTGATTACTTTTGAATAAATAACGACATACATATTTATTTTTCACATTTTTACTTCCCACCTCTACTATGGTAGGGAAGTACCTACTGGATTTAGTCCGAAAAAAATATTTCGAGATTTTAACAGATACCCTAGAAATCGTTTAAGACTGACTGATGTCTGTATGTGTGTGTGTGTGTGGTGAAATTTTTCGCCTTCGATATCGTAAAAATGGAACAACATACGGCCATGCCGTTTGTTCTGTTGTATTTATCAGCCTTTAACTTAGATCTGATTAGATTTTGAGCTAAATCGATTCAGTGGATCTTGAGATATTAAAAAAAAAACATTCTTAATGTTATATTATTGTGATTAACATTGGCAAAAAAAATATAAATGAATTCTAGATGTTATAATATGAAAAAATCTCAATATTTTTTAGATTACAGATATACAATTTTTTTCCAAAATGTGCTATTTCTGACATCAATTATAAATACTATTCGTAAAGGAAAGAAAATTGCAGACAAATATTCATTTACAGTAAGTTATTATATATCTATAGAGATAGGAAGAGTTTTGAAGGTCTTGTTCCTTTTATCTCCCTTTAAATTTTAATATAAAAACGGATATGCACAGCTGAAAAATTTCCGCAATGGTCTAAACGCATCCATTAATATTTATTTCAGGAATCAGGATCCATTAATTCATATTTAATTAATTTTATTGTTCTTTTCAAAAAAGAACAAAATGGAACACTAAAAAAAATGTTTGAATGCAATTATTGCGGCATAAAAGCTTTCCATAATACGTATTTTCATTATAAAAAATGAACTAAGATAAAAAATGAAATAAATCAACGAGTTTTCATGAATGTTACGGCTCTTTATGTAAAATGAGAATTAAAATTCCATTTTATATTACAGTAACGATTTTTTCTTCAAATCCCCGTGTAATATTTCCAGAATCATTATTCATTTGAGAAAGGTATATGGCGTTGGAGCGCGCATCGGTTCGGGAGAAGAAGAACTCTCCGTAGCAGCAACAAGGGCTCTCAGCAGACTATAGTCACAATGGATCTAAAGCATTCTTTATTCTTTCATTAAAATACATATCGTAAATCAGCATCATATCTTTTAGTTTTCTCTCTGAATTTCAGATCATGCATCTATATCTATACTAACATATTTATTACATAGAAGAAGAACTTTGTATCTATGTTATCTCAAAACTCAGACTCTATCTCTTGGGTACCAAGAGATTCATCAAATCCATCACGATTGACCCGAGTGCCTTTTCACAAGGTCCCAGGACTAATCGGGACCTAGTTAGTTGGCGGGAAGGCACAGTAGGCCCTTGTATAGGCCTGAGTGCAGCGGGTAATTTTTCCTGCCCCTAAATTAGCTATCCACCTTAAAACTCGAGAACCACTGTTTAAAATTTTACTTTTTACGAGTAACATAGGGCATATTGTTAAATTACTAACAGTGAACAAAAACTTGATATAAATGCGAAATTTTTAGCAGTTTATTTGAAACAAATGAATAATGGGTGCACGGACTGCCAAATAAATAAAATATCAGTTCAGAAAACCAAAACAAAAATCAAATTAGGTTTTCCAAATTGGGTTCCGTGAAAATAAAAATTCGAGATAGCTACCAAGAAGTAGACGGAAACTTCTTGGTAGCTATCTCTAATTTTTATTTTCACTTTTAACAATTAGGTAATATTTCGAGAATTCTCAGTGCAAATGTCAAATAATATTGCTGAAATAAGAATTTGATAATTAAAAAATTCTGGGGTGTTATTAAAAAAAAGGGATGACTTCATTCCGGAAAGTGGTGGGGAAAAACAAAAAACGACTGTCAAAAAAAAAAAAATGTGAGCCGTCGCGGGACGCCTGGCAGATGTGAAACATTTTTATAGCTTGAATCTTTTATTTATTGAACTTGACAAATTTATCAAAATAAAATCTAGCCTATATCACTTAGGGATAGTGTAGCTTTCTATTAGTAAAAGAATTTTTTAAATCGGTTCAATAGTTCCAGATATAATAATTTATGATTTATTACAACGCCGCGAGACATTCTCCCCCTGCGAAGATAATAAGTGAAAGAATTTTTAGAATCGGTTCTGTAGTTCGAGAGATAAGAATTTACAATTTAACACAATTTACCTTAATTTTCCCTCGTTTACCCAAATTTACCCAAGTATACTCTAATTTCTTGAATTTACCCTAGTTTTCCCTAAATACCCTAATTTACTCTTATTTAGCCCCCTTTGCCTTAAGTTACCCCGATTTACCCTAATTTACTCTAATTTGCCCTAATTTACTCTAATTTACCCTAAATACCCTAATTTACCCAAATTTTCGTTTTTTTAAAAAAAACAAAAAAATTAATTTTTGGTGTCATGAAATTTCAAAAAATTATAATTATTGTCAAAGAAAGAATATAACAAAAATAAAAAAATTTTATAAATAAATATCATGTAGAATTTAAAAAAAAAAACGTCAAAAATTGTACGATGCCATGAGTTTCCGAACCCAAGTCCCCATGGATAGAAGGCTAAAGTGGTACCACTACTCTGCGGATGAACTTGTCTAGACAGCCCTTGTTACTGATATATGTATAACTTAATATACCCGGACAATTAAGTTATAAATTATTTACCCAGTACAATATAAGTGGTGGGGAGCACAGCAGCGAAGGAGAACATTTCGTTGCATTGTATTTCGTTGCATATTTCCCCTCACGCGGCTGTTCACAGCCCGACATAAGATGTTTCACATCAAAAAATGCGCGTTAAAAAATTACGTTGACCTGCCCGAGAATTTTGGCCGCAGATGATTAGGAATTTTTTAATTGTCTTGTTCCCCACTAACGACGGCACTACAGACTACTGTATGAAGTAAAGTATCTTGTGATCTTGTCAAAATTCAATATTGAGTTTTCATGAATGCAAAAAAGTGGATTTAAAAAAATGTCTGTTTGTCGTCTTTCTCTGTGGTCACTTTGCTCAAATTTTGTATGCGTGCTTTGGGCGGTTACAACTCGGGACGAAATCGCAAAATCGGTCCTAGCTTAAATATGGGAAAAGTGCCCCCTAAAAACCGGTAAAAAACCGAAAAAAATTTACCTAAGTATAAGAAGGCATGCAACTAGTTCCTCCCAGAAAACGCAGGGAGGGGAGCCGTGAGGGTGACAATGTGTGTACTGTATAAGCATGGACGTCGGCTGGATTGATTCCAAAGGGGTGCAAAATGCAAAAAGTTGAATTTTCAATTTTTTCTTTTTTGATATCAATTTAATATTGACATATTATCAAGTTTTCTGTTTTCACAAAAAAATTATAACCTATAATGCAACTCTGTTATTTTTGCTTTTCGCTTTCGCGGATTTTCTATTTTTCTCTACTTCGTCAGCTCTAAGGTAGGGGGGGGGTGCGATTACACCTCCTTCTCAGCGCACATGTGTATAACTATAAACTAGAGATTAGATTTTTTGAGAAATCTTGAAAAAGTAACAAAATGATATTTGAAAATGTCTCGTCTCCAAATTCGAAGCGAGAACGAGAAATGACATATATAAAACATAGATAACAAGTGAAGTTCAAGTTTAGGGGATTGTTTGCAAATGTAAGAAACGCGTGTTTGGCAACAAAAATGTCATTTTATGTTGATACTTTTCTCACAAACACAAGTCTCACATAATGTGCACAAAATGCAAACATCCAAGGAGGATTCTCCTATTTCACATACATTGTACATCACTCTGTTTAGAGGAGATGTCTTTGTCCATATACAGAGTGAACCACATAACAGAATACCTTCTATAAACTGATGTAAGTCAAAAACGGTTGCATAACCGGCCAATAGCCGAGAACAGCGTCAACTGGAAATCAAAACAGCACGCTACGGGACAACGAACAGAAAAGGAAACACAACGCAACGATAAGATTAAAATTATTATTTCTTTAGAAATATTTTTAGTTAATCAATTATTTGTTTTATTTTTCAAAAATTTATTTTGATTTTTGTTTAAACATAAACCTTACTCTAATGCAATACTGCAATGAATGAGAGAGTATATTTTAAAATTATTTGAAAAATTACAAGTTGTGTCGCGACAATCCTGTGCAAAAGTATAGGTACGTACCCGGACAAGCGACTGGGCCCTTCAGTCAGGTTCCATTCTGATTGGTCGAATACCACATCTTGATGTCGTTTGAGTTTTGACACACAGACACACCCAAAACGAACGTAACAACTAACTAGTGAACTCTGTATACTAATATGGATAGTTGATAGCGATTAAAAAATGGGTTTTGTATGTAGAGAATGTTCAAACACATATTCTTCAAGATAGGCATTAATGTTCACAAAATTAGAATGAAAACTTCAGATAAGGCTTGAAATCTAATTCTTTCTATAAATGTCGATCAATTTTTTGACATTTCAAAATAAAACCTAATTTAATATTATTATTTGAGATATTTAGGATGTCAAAAATGTATACAATAAGTGTTCTTAAGAAATTGGAATAGAAAAATAAATTTTAATTAAGAAATGTCAGAAAATTGATCGACTTTTATAGAAAGAATTAGATTACAAGCCTTATCTGAAGTTTTCATGCTATTTTTGTAAACATTAATGCCTGTCTTGAATAATATGTGTTTGAACATTCTCCACATACAAAACCCATTTTTAATCGCTGTCAACTATCCATATTAGTATACAAAGTTCCCTAGTTAATTGTTACGTTTGTTTAGATGTATGTGTGTGTCTCAAACGACATCTATAGATACGGTATTCGACCAATCAGAATGGACCCTGACTGCAGGGCCCAGTCGCTTGTCGTATCCGGTCGCATGAGTTGTAAGGTAAGAAAATCGGGCGCATGCAACCAGAACTTTCAACTTTGTACAGTCCACAGTTCCATGGTACAGTTACTACCATACTCAGCCAACTTTTGCTGTGATAGAGCGTCTACACCTTAATCTATACGTTACGATTAGTGTATTAAGTTGGCAACTACGAATAATTACCAGTTATTATTAATAATAGCCAAATCATCTGGTTAAAGTGATAAATTTCGGAGGATTCATTAAACTGACCGGTTGTTATTGATAATTCCAATTGTTTGTTGGTTAATGCAATTAATTTCGGGAAAATAATTCGTGAGGGGAGCGTGAGGTATGTCTGCCGCACCGCGGCCACCCATCGCTCGATATGCGCATCACAATGTTAGTCACTTTATGTACAAAATGTTTTTTTTTCTATAGGAATTATGGAGAGGCGAAAAAAATTGATTCTGCAATTTCGACGGAGTTAAACAGATTTTCATGGTTCCTGCATACCGGAAAAACGAGTTTTTAATATTCGTCCGTCCGTCTGTACAGCGGCCTAGCGGACACACCGTTCAACGAATCGAAACCAAATTTTAAACTTAGGTAATAGATTTTTAGGGGATTCTAAGTTTTTTTCACATTTTCACCCTACTCCCCGAAATAAGAGTAGTTTACTGTTTACTGATGAACAAAAATATAAAATTGCAATTTTCCCGATTTTGATCATTTTTCATAAATTGGAATTCCATTAATGACCCTACAATATTCCGCCATTCATTTGTTTCGACTAAAATCAGAATTATATGTTTCACTCTGTACATTATTTTCCCATATAGGACACGCGTATATAGGTATATACCCAATACGAGGTATACTTGCACAAAACCAAATAATGAGATCTGTCACACGTTTATCCTGCTTTATGATTCTATCGCGCTGTTCTATTATCACCATACAAAGCCTCTAGAAGACATCGAACTGTTTGTATTTATTTCACTACATATTATTTAAACTTTGAAATTGAAAAACAAACATATTATTGTTGATGTTAGTAATGCAGAGTTTCACAAAGTGCGTTCCTTCAAAAAATTTGGAGGTTCCGTAACGATTAATTAAGTAACTTCACACCAAAATTATTTGGGAAAAAAAAGTCCTCGATAGACGTCTATCTATCTGCTCGTTCGGGCTAATCTCGAAAACCGCTGGACGGATTTTGATGCGGTTTTCACTCTTGAGGAAGGTTTAGGTTGAGGAAAGGAGCGAAGCGGTGATGATTTTAATGAAACAATTCGACGATAGATAGTACGGCCGTGAAAACACTGTCTTGGCTATGCTGCCTAAACCGTTAAAGTTTACACAATGTGCTAAAAAATTATTGAGCATAAAATGTCAGCACCGGCAGGTACCTAAATATAAAAGATAGTCAACAGGCAACAATCACCATGTGAAGAGGGAGCAGGTTACAAGTTAATAAAATTAAAGTTAGAGCGCTACTTCTCCCATATTTGAGCTAGTACAGATTTGAAAATTTTGAAATTTTGCCTCTATGTGTGATAGTCTTGAACACGCATGCAAAATTTGAGAAAAATTGATCCACTGGCTTGGGCTTTAGGTATAACCGCAGACAGACAAATATTTTTTTAAAACCACTTTTTTGGGGTCAGATGTCTTGCAATATTCTAAATTCACAAAAACTCAAAATATTATTTTAGCACGATCATAAGACCTACTAATTTGACTGTTTTTATATTGGTTTCTTAATTTATTGGAAGATCATTTTGAAAAGCTCAAATAAAACATTTATAATTTAATAATATATTACAATATTTTTCCATTTAATATCGACAAAAATTATTTCGGTAAAAATAATGGAAACAGCATATTTAGAATTAATTTGAACCCTATTCGGATGCTGGATATCCGGCAAAATGTATCCGGTCGGATTATTCGGTATTCGGTAACAAAAATTATTCAGTATCCAGCTATCTGGCAAATTTATTAAGTATCCGACACATCCCTAAAGTAAGATTTTACCATACACAACTCTCCCGTAAACGTCTCAGTAATTTATAGATTATCTACTATCAATTTATTTATTATTATAAGCAGTATTTCATACGACCAATTTTATGGACATCTTTTATTGTGTTTTTACTGTTTTGTATTGCATTTTATTGTATTTTCCGGACTTACCCTGGACAAATCGGGAACAAAATATTATCATTACCTTTATAATTTATTATTAAATTACCGGTTATGCATTTCCAATTAACAAGGCTTGGTGAACACCTTTCGTTGATAAAATTCGTCTCGTTTTAAGGAACAAGGTGCAGTAATTAGTAAGAAGATGATAGACACTGTACTAATACACAGGTGCGTTAAATAAGGCCACATAATGTTCACTCAGAGCAAGCAAGGTTATAAACGTGTAAAACATACTGCAGCGCGTTGCATGTTGGACTAGATGGGGAGAATAATGTGCTAGTGATTTGACAAAATAACAGTAACAGCTATTAACGAACAGTTAGTAAAAAACGGTTTTAAAAATAACACTTCTCAGAATTATGCTGTTCAAAGAATTTCTGTTTTTAAAAAAACAGATTCTTAAAGAACAGGTTGTCAAAGAACAATTCCTTAAAGAACAGACCCTTAAAAACAGAATAGATCTTTAAAGAACAGGTTCTCAAATAAAATGATTTTAAAAAGCATACCCTTAAGTAACAGCGTCTTTAAAGAACAAGTTCTTAAATAACTGGTTAAGAACAAGTTTTCAAAGAAAAAGCTCTCAAAGAACAGGTTCTTGAAGAACAAGTTTTCAAAGAAAAAATTCTTGAAGAACAGGTTCTCGAAAAACGGATTCCTGAAGAACGGGTTCTTAGAGAACTGGTTTTTAAAGAACTGACTCTTGAAGAACAGGTCTTTAAAGAACGTCTGCACAATTGCTATAAATGAATAACCAAATGACAGTTGCGAAAATAACACTCACTTTTTGTTTAAAGATGGATAAGAGAAGACAATAAATAGAAATTATCAAAATACCGTATTATTTTGTTCCTTTCCAAGACTTGAACATTATATGAATGGAAATTACTGCGATAGGTACATTTTTTCCTCCTCTTCAAGATTTCCGGGATATGTTTTTACAAAAAAGGACTGTTAAATTTCATAATATAACAGTTATTTAGAACATTTCTTTTTACAGAACAGGGACAGTGATACTTCTTATTGGAAAAGAACTGTTTTGCCTATCGGTAAAATGTACGATCCGAAACCTAACCTAGAATCGGTAAACGAAGGGCTTATGCAGGAGGCAAGTCAATTCAAAAGGTCTTATAAATATTCGACAGGGAACTTAGAAACGCCGCGTCGTGATGGAATTAGTAAGCGCGAAACGTTCAGAACACGTGGATGTTTGAACATAATATGTAACATAAAGGTCGTCACCTATCGTACCACCCGACAGCCAATCAGTGTTGCCAGATCTAGGATATAATGCCTTCCTGTTAGGTTTTAGAATTTAGGGCATGCACATATAAAGAAAATAAATTAAATATTTAATGAAAAGGTCAACAATTTTATTTTTTCGTAACCACGCGATATAAAAATTATTTTCGTTAGTTAGATCACCGTTTCCTAAACTGGGGTCAGCAGCGTAGGGAGACCGCGAATTCTTCTCTGGGATATAATTAGGAAAAAATGAACCGTGTAGTTTACACTACGCCCTACAGAAGTGAAACTTACGCAAAATCTACATACGTCCGGCACACAGTGATTCTATAGTTAGTGATCTGGAACGCCAGTTTAAAGTGGATTTTTTATAAATTTCGGCCGACGACAGCCGAACTGTATGAACGCCGTCCTGCAAACAGTGGTATATTATGTTGTTTATACTTAACACTACAAAAGTGAAACTTAATTACGTCAAATCTACATCTAAATGTTATAAATTGGCATTTACAGAATAATAATTTATGATTCGTTTTTAACCGTTGCAGTTGTTCGTCAGATGAATCCAATGAGCCATTTTCATGAGAGTAGTTCCTTCAACTATCCAAGAGAGGCAGCACTTGTAATAGGTACAAACATTATTTAGTCCCCATTAGTGTCGACTGTCGTGTCATTTTAGTGGTATAACTTAATATAATAATAATAATTTAATAATTAATGTAGGTACCTACCGCAAGTGCTGCCTCTCGTGTATAATTGAAAGAACTACTCTCAGGAAAATAGCTCATTTCACTCTACCGTACAAGAAGTTTCAGTCAAAAAAAAAATAAATAAATAAAAACTTTTTTTATATTAATTGGGGTCCGGCGAACACGATAATTTTGCTAATTTCTAAGGGGTTCGTAGGCGAAAAAGTTTAGGGCGCTAATGTAGATAATTCAACTACATAATTCAAATGCATTTTTATTCTAATAAAATCAGGAGAGCAGGAAATCGCATACGTATAATTGTTTACATGTAACCTTCCTATATATTTACACATAACCATAACGTCGAGTTTTTATGGTCCCAGCCCTAGGTCCTGCCAGCCGACCAATATCAATAGTAAGCAAAAATACACTAAAAAGGTTGCTAATGTAAACGTAGCCTAATTTTGTTATAGCAGGGGCCCAGCTTTCGACGCCTATGTCTCATTCTGTGGCGCTAGCGGATACCCACTTCGCAAAACAAAAGACAGAGACCACTCTCCGTAGCACAACTCTTTACGTCGACAGAAGACAAGATTCTTATCATTCCATTGTTCTGTCACTTCTCAAAATGGAAACGTTTCATCTTTCTTTTTTTCCTTGTTCGTTGAGGTGGTAATTAAAACATTAATTATATTTCTCTTATAAAAAAAGAGAGAAAGAAAACAATTTATTTATCTGTCTCTTGGTGTCATAAACAATCATAAAGGCATTAACAGTTGAGAATGTTCCTAGATTAAAAATTCTTTAAAATTTTTATGTCTTACAAAACATTCATTGAGACTGATTCGATATTTGCAATGTACGGTAAACGCATCGGTACCCGACCATTTACTCGATCGCTTTGCTACTATTTACTAGCTGTGGACTACCCGTCGATAGTTGGACAAAATCTATGGATGGATTTAACATTAAAAAATAGCTAAACAAAGTAGAGCTGGTAACTCTACAGAATTATACGATTAATCTAAAAAAAACAAGCCGTGAGGTGGGTCGTTTATTAGGACTAAAGTGCGACCCTTGAGGTCCACACGACGAACTTCCCAGTTTGATAAATATTTAATAATAATAATTAAATTAGATATTACACAGAAAAGTAATCATTTTAATCATTAAAACATCAATAATTAAAAAAAAAAAAAAAAAAAAAAAAAACGGCTGAACCGATTTTTATAAAATTTATGTCGGATCAAAATGACGTTAACACGCCTCGATTGACACCCTTACGAAGTCGATATAATTTTTTATTCGCGAGATATTGTGTAAAATCTACTTTTTTGGAGGTTATTTGGTTAAGAAAAAAGAACGGCTGAACCGATTTTAAAAAAATTCCTTTCAGATCATATTTACGTTAATACGCGTCGATTGGCACCCCAACGTAGTCGATTTCATTTTTCGTTCTCGAGATTTCGTCTTAGAAAGAAATTGACACATACATACGTACGTACGTACGTACGTACATACGTACACACACACACACACACACACACAGACATCTTTCTAAAAGTAGTGTAAAAATAGTGTAGTGACCTTGAAACATAAAAATTTTTTTTCCTTTTTGATTTCGATTTTCGGACCCATTACAATAACTTCCAATGGGAAGTTAATAAACAGAAAAGTGCGAGTTAGACTCGCGCGCCGAGTGTTCTGTACCATCAATCATTATCGTTTGCCTTTGAATTTCGAAAACTATAGCTATTAGAAACATCGTAAAAATGTTCCGTATATTACCTTTAACACCACTAGTTTTTTTCGAAATTTTAAGCTGTAGATACTAGTTTTGGAAATAGAGGGGGGAATAAATTTTCGAGATGCGTTTCAGAAAAATCTCGAAAATTATAGTTTTCTAGATTTAGTTTGTAGTGTAATATGCAGTGGACTTACACATTTCTTTAGTTTGTAGACCAATCACATGATAATATTATATTACTGTAATACAGCGTTTCCTAAACTGGGAATCGTGAGTATATTCGAGGGGGTCCGCGGACTTCATCTCTAGTAGGAATTTTGAGAGAACAAAAATACAATCGGCCGCAGATCGCGCGATGAGTTGCAGCGCAGACGAATCGGGTGGGTGTTTATGATACAAAAAAATTCGACTGATGACCAGTCCTATACTTCCCACCTAGTAAATATTTGCAAAAAATAAACACTCTTTATTTTTTTTTATTCTTTGACTAGGCCCAAATAACCTTAGCTGTTGGTGGTCTTTAAAACACAATTTAATTTTTATTCTTTGAAAAAAGCATGGCCCTCTTTTTTGTTTGGTGATCTACTGATGGCTAGCTTAATATAGCAAAAATCATGGTTACCTTGATTTACGTACAATTTTTATTTTTTTTAGTAAAATATTTTTTTTCTCGAAAACTATACATTTTAGAGAAAAAAAATATTTACATTTTTTTCATATTATAACATCTAGAATTCATTTATATTTTTTTTTACCTATGTTAATACGTGACATTGAGGACGTTTTTTTGAATATCTCAGGATCCACTGAACCGATTTGACTCAAAATCTAATCAGATCTAAGTTAAAGGCTGATAAACACAATAGAACAATCGGCATGCCCGTATGTTGTTCCGTTCTTAAGATATCGAAGGCGAAAAATTGACCACATACACACACATACACACACATACACACACACACACACTACACACACACACACACACACACACACACACACACACACACACACACACACACATACAGACATCAGTCAGAAAATGATCTTAAACGATTGCTAGGGTCTCAAAACGTGAAAATCTGTTAAAATCTCGAAATATTTTTTTCGGACTAAATCCATTACTTCCCTACCATAGTAGAGGTGGGAAGTAAAAAAACATGTAGATTTAGAAATTGGTAGCTTCTATTATTTAAGTACCTATGAAGCTTTAGGGTTACCATCTGACAGGCGTTTGCCGCATTTGACAGGCATTTTAAGGTCTAGACAGGCGTGCGGCCGGCGTTGTTCAGAGACATTATTTCATATCTTTTACTTATTATTTTATTACCTAGTACATATAGCTTTTTTATTTTAGACAGGCATTTTTCTGAAAAATCGGGCATTCCAGGCACCCTAGACAGGCATCCCTCCGCTTATGTATGGTAACCCTATATGACACTAAAGCATTTTACTTTTATTACTGTTTTTATGGGAGTTCGCAAACATTTCTAAGGGGTCCGTAGGTGAAAAAGTTCAGGAAATTCTACCGTAATTTAATAGCAAACGCACTATTATGTCAAATTGAATTGTCTTTTAAAGACCACCAACAGCTAAGGTTATTTGGGCCTAGCACCAATTCATATTTTCAATTCATTATTTATTTTTTTAATAATAAATTGAAAATCCAATTGACACTTTTACCAGATCTCCGGTTAGAACCCGGGAACTTGTAATAGAGGAACCATAGCAACGCCATGTAATCAATAGCATTGCTACACGCTCGTCCATTCTCAAGCCCTGCACTATTATGTCGGCAGTATTTGACACTGCGACCAGTTTTTTTTTAACTTCCCATTGGAAGTTATTGTAATAGGTCCGATTTTGCGAATGAAAAATGTTGACATATCTGGACGTTTTGAGGTACCTAGAGTCCAAATCTACCGTTTTTAGAGAGATGTATCTGTCTGTGTGTGTACGTAGGTACGTTCGTTCGTACGTTAGTGAATTTTTTTCGGTTCGTTTTTTTTCAATCAATATCGGTACAAATCTATTATAGTCTGGAAAAATGCACTGACTGTAGAAAACACAGTACTGAGAAAGCAGGCTTGATCGATTAATGCAACCTCCTTGTGCAACCGACTCAACGCAACGGCCGTTCAGACAAACGGTGAACGAGAGAGAAAGATAATGAAAAGAGAATGTACGCGCATGTATTATTCCGGTGCGTTCAATATGAAAGTGTCTAACAAATATTGACTGTGCTTTTCTTCTCCTATCTCCTATCGTACTACGACGTGTATTCAAATGCGCGGCCATCGTGACGACTTCTATTTGCTTACATCATATTATTGTATTAATAATTATGTGCATCGTAATACTTTGTAGGTACCTACTAGGAAACTATGCACCATTTCATTTCATTAACCGAAACAGAAATCAGTAATTTTAGCAGAAAAAAAACGAAACCAAAACCGAATGAATCGTGAAAACGGTTAAAATCGGTTTTCATGAAAATTTTTACTTTTATGGTGGAAAAGTCCCGAATTTCAGGAAAATCCCAATTTCTAGGACTTTTTTAACTCGAACGTAAAAAGAGAGAGGTTTTCGCTTTTGAAATATTATTATTTTTTTTTTTCAAATAATTTAAATTTTGATTTTTATTCATAGTTTTTATTTTCTCTTTTATTCATTAAAAAAAAGATAGGTAAATATAAGATTATTATTGAGTGTTTGATACTTTATTAATTTGCAAAAATATATACCTCGTAGTTAAAAGCCGAAACCGGAACTAAATCGAAACCGAAACCCCACAAAAGTTCTCAAAACGAAACCGTAAAACTCAACAAACCCGAAACCATATCTGAACGTTTTGAGGTCCCTATAGAGTCCGAATCTACTGTTTTTAGAGAGATGTCTTTGTGTGTGTGTGTCCGTACGTTCGTACGTTGGTGAACTTTTTTCGTCTCGCATATCGCTAGAACAAATAATGATATCGACTTCGGACCTATTTCATTCGACACATAATTACATAATAAACACCTGATTAGATTTGCAATTTTTTTATTAAAAAAACTTTAGGACATCCTGCAATGGGAAGTTAGCAGTGTTGTTTTACCCACACACCAAACCTCGTTTTTAAAAAAAAGTGTGTGTGTCAGCTCCGACGCACGACTGGAGTTTACTCCTTAAGTACGATTGTCTTTGACTATGCAGTAGGCAAACATACATACTTACATGCGTCAACTGTCGCGCAGCATACCCTGTACACGTCGACTGTGTACAAGTATATACACATACATTGAAAAGTGCGCAAGGTACGTTGCGCAGAAAAACGTAACGCTTTTTAGTTAACGCTTGTATAAATTTTACTCCTCATAAAATTTCCATACCGGGGTTTTATATGAAAATCGATTCTTAAGGAGTAAACTCCAATTATTTTTATTTTACACTTTTTAGTGTTCTTGTACTTTATTTTATTCTGGGTCGCCTGAATAAAGCTGGATAATGCAAATAGTCTAAGATCCTTCCTCATATAATCCAAATCGGTCCAATAGTTCCTGAAATAATCGTTGACATATACATGCAAGAATATACCCTCGATTTGCTTTACATTTTCACCTACTGCTTATCTTCATTTAATCGTAGAGTAATAATATAATATGTTACTTGAAAAGTACATAGATACAGCATACACGTCGAATTGATAACTGTTTTTAAGTCAGTTAAAAATTGTACAAATTGTAATGGTTCACCTGTATAAATCGCTTCTTCACCGAAAGCACTGATTCATATACGTAATATCCGATCAAGGCGTCACAATATCTGTTATATTAAAGATTTACTTCACATACGATTTGCCAACGGAAAGGATTGTAGTTTATTTACAAAACTATACAGCAAACACTGAGGTAAAATCTATAGAGGACGCATACCGTATACAACTGCTTAATACAAAATTGAAGCCAGCTTTGACGTCACAAGTCTCATCAAAAATGGCGGCAAAACACGGCATTGATTGGGAATATTATTATCTTCTTCTTCTTCTCACATATAAAATGAGGGCCTAATTACAATGGCGACTGGCTGCACTTTTAAATGTTTATACTCCCTCTATAGCTTTAACCTCAGTGACAGCAAACGATTGTTTTGTCAGCGTTATAATTATTGAACTAGAAAGTACATGCACGTGAAAGGTTATAAGTCAAGAATTTTTTGAAAATTTGATTTCTTTTGAAGACATTTTTTAAGGTCACCAACAGCTAAGGTTATTTGGGTCTAGTTCAGTTTTCGGATTAGAACGTGGGAACTGGGGGCTTGTAACATTAGGAGCCATGGAAACGCCATATAAACAACGGCAATGCTGCACGCTCGGCTGTTCTCAAGCCCTCTTTGAAGACAAAATAAAAAAATTAAATTCAAAAGAAACCAACAGATTTTCTTGTCAAAAACCTTTTGCGAGAGTTTTGAAAAATACTTAAATCCTCGATGCTTTGATAACATATCATGCCCAAGATTTTCCATTTCCCGTCACTAGTTTTAAGTTTACTTCGATGGACGATGTCATACACATTACAGCACTGATCTCTAAAGTCTAAACAAATGAATTGTCAATAGTCGGCTAGACAACTCTCAGGACCATAGAAATCTCATAGGTAGAATATAATATAATAGGGAAGCCACCCAAAAAAGTGTGGATGCAAAAGATAGAGATGGATAAGAAAGCAGTTCTTCTATCTTTTTCTGTCACAAATACACAACCATGGTTACAGATGTACATTAACAATACCTACTACACATTTTTAAATTCACAAATGCGTCAGAAGACAAGGAAAAGAGAACTGTTGCGTTTTCTACCTCTCTTTTCCAAAGTAACACTGTCACTTACAGTTGTGCCTACGGCTTTCCTACTCCATCTATGATATCTCTATGCTCAGGACTGATCAGTGATTATCAGTAAATGTGTATTTAAATATTTACTCTAGAACTGGAATTGCTATAGAATCAAGATCAAACAGTATAGGAATTTATTCAACAAACACGCAGTTCTAACAGTACGAGAAGTTCTGTAGTATCAGCGAACGCTTTAGAATCAGTTTAGTACCGTCAGAACTGCATCAACAAATACTGATGTAGAAATTAGGAGAAAAAACTCAGTGGCAAAAGGATCAAATAAAATTTGCGATACTGCATTGCACCGAAACGTAAGCTTATAAATGCAAATTTAATCATCAGTATTGCACATTTTATTTGATCCTTTTGCCACTGAGTTTTTTCTCTCCTAATTTCTACATCAACAAATATGTTTCAATTTTTTGTATGTCAGTGATTTCTAATATTTAAATTGTTCTGTGACACCATATTATGGTGGATACCCATAAAGTGTTATCATTTACTCCTAGAATACACTGTGTAAATAACTTTGATCTTCTCTTAGCAAAGTAAAATGCTTCAGGTTTAATGTTAGATCAGACATCTGCATAATAATAAGTACCTACACAAAGTTTTCTTCTTGAGGCAGCCGTCTGAAAGAAGCAAGATAACGTGAAGCGCGTATTTCTATTGTCCGGGTATTCCCATACACCTACTAGTTACTACTATTAAACTAATGGCGAAGATTTCAAAGCTCAACGGTAAAAAAGAGTTAAAAATACACCATCTAAACCAGTGAGTATAATGACGTAGCCAGGAACTGGGCTCGTGGCACGTGGGGCTGAAGCAGCCTTCGAAATCTACAAGTGCGCTCAGTCTGACGTCACTAATTATATTTTGTGCCATGCTTTTTAGCCTTGAGATGGCCCGCCGTAAAACGTAATTAAAGGTAGATATCTCGTTATAAATACAAGCTTTTATTTAACTTGCTTTCCTGTCTGTCTGTCCGGGACAAACCTGACAATCGAATTTTCGACCACTTCCTTATATCCAATCATGCTGAAATTTTGCACACACCTTTGGTTTTGAAGACAATACAAGATAGTATATTTAAAATTATGGTAGATCCAATATGGCGGCCACCACAAAATGGCGGATTATTAGTGTTGCCGTCTAGACAAGACAACACAAGACTTTCAAAGACAAGTAGAATACAATAAGCTGTATGATGTCTTTCAAAATTCAACATGGTAGCCGACACAAAATGGCGGATTACCTATTTCTTTGCAATCCCCACAATATGGGTATCAAATGAAAGGGTATGACGAGTAGAATACAATAAGCAGTGTAACGTCATTATAAAAATCCAAAATGATGGCCGAACATTTTTTGGAAATATTTTCAAATAAAATATCTGTAAGAAAAAACTTTTTAAAGATAAGTAAGCTTTTATTGAAATGGACTAAAAAGTAAAAAATAATTTTTAATAATTTAAGTTCATATTATTATTTAATAATTATGAACCTAATGGTGTCCCATATGTGACAAAATTTATTGCTAACTTGCATTTTTGATGTTTAATTATCTTTAAGTGGCACTTACCTCAAAGAAAATTATTCTATTAGCAGTTAGAGTTACTCGACGAAATATCACGGAAACGGTGTGTCGCGGAAGTGACGCGAAGCTCCACCGTCAACTATATTCTACTCTCCTTGGTCAGGTATCAAAATTTAATTTTTGCACATCTCTTGTGTACCGGGATTTGTTTTTTTTTTATTTAGATAACGCTTTGATAAATCCAGAAACATTGTTTTCCCACATTCTGTTAACACTGTAGTAGTAAACAATTCGAATTTAAAACAATGTTACGTGCGCACATAATACCTGCAGTCCCGATGTAAGAATCAAATCTTTCGCATGTGTCACTTTTCACAAGAATAACTAAATGAAATGCACCCTACTTTGTACAGTGCAACCGCGATATTGAAAAGTTTCGATTAACCGAAGTCCGAATTATTTATGAGCCTTAGTAGGCCTCAGTACTACAGCGGGAATCTTTTTCTGCCCCCTATGTGGGTGAAAATTTAAAAACAAGATTTGATTGTTAGGTAGCACTCTTCATCTCAAATCCTTTCCCCTCGCCTAAAAACGGTTCCCACTCTCCCGATGCTATTTTTAAAGCTAAAGGGTTCGGTTAAACGCCAAATGATGGACCAAGAATCACATTACAGATCCTATAGGCGAATTTTTTGAAAAAAGTTTTGGCTACGTGAGAATGATTACATAATTGATAATGTTTTTAATAAAGTTGTAAGTTTTTCTAGGAATTTTTTTTTCAATTTTTCGTCTGTAAAATCTGCAGTGTCATTCTTGGTTCTTCATTTGGCGTTTACCCGAACCCTTTAGCTTTAAAAATAGCCGTCAGGACATTGGGAACCGTTTTTAGGCGAGGGGAATCGATTTGAGATGAAGAGTGCAGGGGGTAACTTCAGCAATCGAATTCTCTTAAACATAGAAATAATTAAGAGCACTGTGGTTGTTTAACAAAAAAAATAACAGTTTAGTCACTTCTACCACAACTTTTTTTATTATTGAATGTACATTTCAAGAGCTAAGTTTCCATCTTCAGCACATACTAAACTTAAGATGGGAGCTTAGCTCTTGAAATGTACATTCACTAATAAAAAAAGTTGTGGTAGAAGTGACTAAACTGTTATTTTTTACTCTTAAAAATGATTAGCCTGGATGTTTTAATGTATGAATAATTCTAGTTTCGAGTACCTGGAATAATAATCGATGTCCCACTGTAGTATATTATTTGCACGCATCAGTGGCGTACAGATGTGTGAATACTGCAGAACGTTTGCTTCCATCATACAGCGTGTTTAAGTGTCGCTTGAATTCACTTTATAATCGCTCCTATGAACAAAATGTATGCAGCCGCAGAGTATATCTAACACATTTTTATACAGTGTGTTCGTCGGCAAAATATATTATACAATCAGAAAAAACTGTTAAATAACGTATAGATTTGATTAGATATTTGTTTTATCAGTCAAGATACCATCTCTATTTGACACTACGCAGCTAGGTGATAATCTCTACTATTAACACATTGTATAGATGTTGCAGTAATATAGGTATGTTAGTAGGTACTATGTACACGATAAACTGGAGAGCCGGTGGACCGATTTAAATGAGAATTTCACTAAAAAATAGGAAATTGCATCTTTTTAATCAAAATCGGTTTAGTGGTTCATTAGTTATTCCAGTTATAGTTAACGCGCGTCAGAGCTATTATATACATCTAAAATAGGTTATACGCCTGATGTTTGTGAAACTATTAATTATTTCTCAAGTTTTTATAGATTTAGAAACATTAATTAATTATTATACTTAAATTGAAGTAGGTACCTATAGGTTGTGTGCACGAAGCCTACTAGCGCCGCTAGTGGGCAAAAGTGTACGATTGAACTATTTTTTATTGTTGTCTTATATCGGGAAATTTTTTAATAAACGAATACCATTTTATCTAGCTGTGTGCAAATAGTATAAATAGCATAGCATAAAAGGTACGTGAAAATTATTTATTTTAAGTTTTTTTCTTCTTCAATTTTGACGTAAAATAGAAAAATAATCGTGTATGTTTTCTACTGACAGCTGCATAACCTCAAACTATGGCGCCGGTGATCTTGTGGACTGGGCTTGAAAGTATTAAGCACGCGATCTCTTTTATTGAGGCTGCATTGAAGAAAGGCGAGAAATTAGCTTTCTGTCATATTAAACATATTGAAGAATTTCGTGATGACACCGTTAAGAATAGAATTATTGCAAAGTGCATCCGGCAAACTTCTGCCACCGAGACACCGTTTTTGAAAAAAAAAGACTGTTACGGGTGGTCTGCCTCACCTATATATTATAATGTTGATCATTTATATAAATTATATTAAAGTTGGTGCAAATTGAATAGTTTAATAATTGTGATTTTGTCATTGAAAAATATAATTATTTATTTACATTTAATTATTAAGAAATAAAATTATATCTACATTACATTATTGCAAAAATAAAAGTGAAAAAACTAAAACCCGACTACGTAAAAAGAAGAAAACAAGCAAATCAAAACGTAAGACAGTATTTTTTTGTTATCAATAGTCGGAGATTCGAATACCGAAATTCTTTCTTCAACTCCCAAATAGGTTCCCGACTATTGATAACAAAAAAACTGTCTTACGCTTTAAATAGTTTGTTTTCTTCTTTTTACTATTCGAATATCTGCTTTAATTTGAAAAATTCGGAGCATTACTGTACTATCTTTTTGCATATCATTCCATTTTCTTGTATTAGTAAGCTTAGTGTTTTCCACTTCGAAACCGTTTGAGTTTTGACTCCTCCGCATTGCTCTCGCAAACCTATGATAGAAAAATAAGTATGTATAAAACGTGTTTTTTTTTTCATGAAAAATAAATGTCAATGATTTCATGCCTGTAGTAGTTAGTCATATGGAGTATAATAACTATTTAATTTATAAATTGTGTAACTCTTTAGTCATTACGATTTACGAATGAATAGTAAAGAATATTATTTTATGTTAAAATAAACCGAATATCGTATAGTAAAGTATTATTTAATTCCAAGTTATCACAATGCCTATTTTGTGCTTTTAATTGCATCAGCATCAGCACTAAAGAAAGACGAAAAATTTCTTTTACAGATTTACATTAATAATTTCCAAATAAGTTGTAAGTAATATCATAGTTTTACTTACTTTACTTTTATTAACGTTTTGATCCACTTTGGTCGTTTTTCGAGGTTATAACTCCGCGCGGAGAATCTATAAAATTTTATTTACTTGAATCGCTATTAACACAACAGCCTGGAACACAAAAAGTATTTCCAGAACGCGTAGTTTTTCCCATGTTTTGTTTGTAATAATAATCTCTTCTCTATGTTTGTAATCGAAAAACTTTATGACATTTGTAAATAACAATGCTGAATGCTCACTGGACTATAGTTCAAAGCTTACAATAGATCACACTACAAACGCTCGCATCGATATTTTTATAACTCCGCCCCCCTGCACACAGTCTATACCTGCGTTTTAAATTTCTAATCTAAATAAATGAAAACAATTCAGATATAAGCTAGATATAGATAGATATATAATGTAAATTATAGACGCTCGACAACAAAGGTCATAAGCGTCTTTAGATATATTAAGCGATCGATAAAAAATATAATTATGCGATCGACATCTCTGATATATTAATTATCGCTTTATAACCTACTATACAGGGGTGTATCACAGGATATTGTTAACATAGAAAATTAATGAGTGCAACCAAATATAGAGCAACTATAGATCACACATGCTTAATTAAATTAAATTAATTATTATATTTTTTAAGCATGAAAAGAGGGCTAAGTAATCACTGATCTTTAATGATTTCCACTACAGTGTTTTCACTATGTTCTCAATTCTGTGATCCAACCTGTATAAAATTGGAAATAGTATCCCGACTAATTATTTTAATGACACCAGAAAAACTACAGTGATTTTTTTGCAAAAACCTACTGCTATTCTTTTATTTTAAATAGTAGGTGACAGATTACTACATGCTCATTGCTCAGGTCTAAATTGTTATACAAATTCATTGAAGGTTGACTTGCGACCAGAAACAAACACTCTAAATAATGAACAGCGTGATAAAACCAAGTAAAACGCACCAAGCGTATTTGTTGTTCTTTATACACATTACACAGTCACGTGACAAAAAATAATTGAATACATGATAAAGGCATCGGTTCCCGATCGCTCACCTGCGGTCGATCACTTTTATTTGACAGAATAGATTACATAACTAGCTGTATTGTCTAAAATTTTATTAAACATTTTTTTTAATTGAGCGCCTAGATAGTATCTATGCTCAATTTAATTAGTTAATTAATTTCGCGCTAGACTTTATCAATCCTGATAATTTTCGTTCCATCTACACCTAATTCTCAATGTTCAGGATTTTTTTCAGATTTTTCTGACCGATTCTTTTGATGAAAAGGGTGGGGGACAGCAATTTTTAAGCGTTTTTCCCCGAAAAATGTTTAAAAAAGTGAAAAAAAATACAGCATATTATATGTTGTTGAATTCATGCTTCAGTAAGCTTTCATGAATAAATTAAAGAAATAAAAAGAAAACATTGCCGCCCAACGTGGGGCTCGAACCCACGACTATGCGGTTACGAAACTCGTGTTCTACCGTAGAGCTACAGCTCTTAAGTTGCACAATCTGCTCGATATACTATATAGTACAGGTAAAATAAGATTTGAATAGTGAAAAATTCCTCCCCTCATGAAATGTTGGTTATAAGTCCTCTTTAGCATAAGAATCAAGAATCCGAAGAGTCCATAAAAATTCAATGTGTGGCAAAAGTTTGGAGGGGGGAACCCAAACCAAATTTGCAAAATTCTTTAAGAAATTCTTCCTTCACAATAATGATAATAAGTATTTCTCGCTCTTACCATTATTTGGTTATTTTTGTAACAGTTGATATTTAATATTAAAATAAATAAAATAAAAATATTAAATATTAAATTATTTCATACTTTTTATTAAACAACCAATTAGGTACTAGTTTTTGGTCGACGGTTTTTTGTTTTTAATTTAAGGATGTTTTGGAGATACCTACATTAAAATAGTGAGAATACATTGAAAAAAATATCCTAACAAGTTTCCTAAAGTTCCTCAAAGAATATGGAATCGTTTTACTAAGCCGTTCAAAAATTATAACAGTTTTTAATTATAACAAATTTACACGTACTTAAGTGCTATCAGACCAATTCAAGTAAAAAAATAGTATTGAAAAAATAGGTAGAAAAATTTATACATTTGTAAACTAGTAGATTAATATAATATAAGTATTTAAACAAAATATGAGCAAATAATATTTAGTGCTATCGAATACTCTTAAAAAGTAAGATTTATCTATCTCTTCAGGACATTTCCAAATACCAAAAACAAGTAGATAAGTAGAATAAAAGTGAGATATTTGTCACATGTCATATCTCATAATTCGATTGAATCAATAAAATGTGTGTTCCGATAAACGGTGACGTCTGAAACTTTTAACACTTTCACAAGGGTTATATAAGAGTGATGCACTCGTATACGCAAGGACTGGCGGGAAATAAATCTTCACTCTTCGATTTTGAAATATAGTGTTGTCAGCATTTTTTTACTGGAGATGCACACTTGAATAATCAGATACCAATCACAGAGTCGCTATAAGGACATTTTGCGCCTACGGTCAAAATTAAACTCTGAATTTTGTATTCAAATGCACCGTTGCTGGATTTTATTATTTACATTGATATGGGTTGTGAAACACTCCAAAAATAGTTTCCATAAGAATAAAAAAAAGTCTTTTGAAAAAAAAGTGTCTTGTACCACTTACCAGTGGGTTCTTGAGTTCGGCCTAGCCTCACACTCTTTGCGCTAAGTAGAAAGATACAAACCCTGCACCGAACCCATTTGCACAAAACAGATTATTTTTCTTTCTAAAGACATGTCCGGGCAGTGACGTAGATAGGGGGGATCAAGGGGATCAAACCCCCCCCCCCCAAGAACAACGAAAATTATGATTCCCGAATTTCCGCGCCTTGAGCGGGCCGACCAATCAGGAGCCAAAAAAAGGACGCTTACTGTGGTTTTTTATGATAAAAAATAAAACTTTAGAAGAAAAATTTATGGAATATAACACTAAGTCATATCCCCCCCATCCATCGCAAAAAGCTATCTACGCCACTGTGTCCGGGGTCTTATTAAAATATTTAATTTAATTATTATTTTATTACTTTTTAAGTGATATAATATTATAGTTACCAAAATACCATCAATATTTTATCATTCTATATTAAAAGTGCTTATTAGTTGTTTTTTTATGCCTCATTCGTTTTTTTGTTGTATTCTGTAACCTTCTCGCAATAATGTTCTTTCGTATAAAGAAATCCGCATCAAATTGGTCCACCCATTGAAGAGCTATAACGACACAGACAGGCATACCCAGGCATGCAAACATACGCCTCAAGCCCTTTTTTGTGGGTCACATCGCGCTTCAAAAAGGGGGCTGAGTATAGCAGCCAGAAAAACGACTTTAACACGAGCGAAGCTGCTGATAAAGTCTTGCACATATAATTGTGTGTGTCGCGACACTCGGAGGAAATTTATCTTCTTATGCAATAAAAGTTACACAATAAAATTTAGTTTACTTATTAGACCGTGTAGTTAAACTTACGCAAAATCTACATACGTCCGGCAAACAGTCATATTCTAGTTATTGTAACGAATCTAGGCAGGCTGGCTGCAGCCTTGATTCGTTGGCTTAAAATGGATCACGCAGCTTTGAGCGCGAAGAAATATTCTGGGTGACAACAATAGAAAAACCGCCACCATGGATGTAAAATGACAAGGAAAGTTTATATAAGCAAGAGCAAGAATGAAACACCAGAGTCACGTATACATTCTCAACGAGAGCAGACGTGAAAAGTGCAACAAGAAATAAATATACCACCAGCGAGTTAAAAGTTCTTCGAGCGACCTAATGCAAATAATCTTCCAGTACCAAGTGACAAACAGTGTGGAAGATATTTGCAAGTGACAGACGAGATCTTCGAGTGATTAAGTGCAGATAATCTTCTGGTGCAAAGTGACAGTGTGGAAGATATCTGCAGGTGGCAAATAAATACCACCACCATAGACATATAGTGGACCCAGTGAACAATATACGTACCACAGACATATGGTGGACACATAGTGGTCAAGCAGTGGTCAAGTAGTGACGAAGTGTTGGTCAACGAAAACTGACCAACGGTCAAACAAAACTGACCAACGGAAAATAGACAAAAAGTGAACAGTGAATAAAGCGAGGAACAATAATTGTCCAAAGCATGTAAACGGTTGTCACTGATGTGAAAGAATAGATAAATAAAATATTTACCAAAGTTACCAACGAGTTTTGTTACATTATACTGAACTGGAACGCTGGTTTTAAGTGGAGAGAGTTGTATAGTTCAGCCGGCGACGGTCGAACTGTATGAACGCCGCACAGTAAACATTGATTCCAGTCATCGATCTGGAACGCAAGTTTAAGTGGGAAAAGCTATACAGTTCGGCCGGCGACTGCCAATGTGTATGAAGCCAACAGAAATTCTAGTCAGCGATCTAGAACGCAAGTTTGTAAATGGTCCCAACTTTTGGACACCCAAATTCTATAATCATCTTCCAGACAAAATCAAGGCCTTACCGCTGAACACTTTACAAATAAAATTAAAAATGTGCTACAGAATATGTGTTTGTACAATTTCGAAGATTTCTTTTCTTGTAGCGTGTAGAATTTATTGTATATTTATGTAATAATTACTTTGTATCTTTCTGACGTTTTATACCAATATTGGTCACTAAGTATATCTATCTATCTATCTATCTATCTATACAGTTCGGCCGGCGATGACCGAACTGTATAAACGCCGTCCGAGGAGTTAGATAGCGGTTAACCAATGTTGCAACTGCAGACTGTGTGTTCTGTATATAAAATAGCTTAGGTAGCAGATGTCATATTGTGTAATCTGAATATTTACTTAGTTGTTTCATTTTATAGCTCAATTACTTAATTTGAATATATTTAGTCTAGAGAAGAAACAGACGTGGGCGATGGGCGTTAGTCGGTAACTCGCCTTTCTCACGCCGCGCCGTTCCTTCTTTCTCCTTCTGTAAACCCAGCGTCGCAACGCTACGTATGGGTCAACTGCAACAGACTCTATTCTATAATGCATTGTATCAATAACTAGCTTTATTTTCGATAATATATTCGGCCATTACTCGATTAAAATTGATGTTATACATTTTTTTAATATGAGTTCTTGGCTTTTGTTACGTAGAACAGTTAGCCACGTCCAAACATGTTATACATTTAAAATTAAATTTAAAAAAAAAAACATTTAAATTTTTTACACTTAAGAGCTTTTTTAACCGACTTCAAAAAAAGGAGGTTTCTCAATTCGACCATATATATTTTTTATATTTTATGTGTGTTCGCGGATAACTTCGTCGTTTATGAACCGATTTTGAAATTTTTTTTTATTTGAAAGGATATACTTTCAGATTGGTCCCATAGAAATTTCATCAAAATCGGTTCGGTAGTTCGGCTGATTTTAATAAAAGTAAGTAACGGCGTTGATTCTTTAAGGTAAATGTTACTTTGTGACACTAAAAAGTAAAAAATAAAAAACTTTTTAACAAAGAAAAAACCTTCTTCAAAAAGGCACTAAAAAGAGGAAAATAATGAAATTTTGAGGTCTGTGCCAATTAAAATATGAAGTCGGTTAAAAAGTATAGTATAGTGATTAATATCTTCTTTTTATCCACCTTCATATTTTAATTGGCACAGACCTCAAAATTTCATTATTTTCCTCTTTTTAATGCCTTTTTGAAGGAGGTTTTTTATTTTCGTAACAATTATTGCACAACACGTCTTCATCAGATAAAGATCTTAACATTCAATTTGAAGAACGAAAAGTTGTGTTTTTATATTTAACTAGCGGTCCCGTCCGGCTTCGCCTGAGTGCTAAGTATTTATGATTTATCATCCTCCCCCGCGAGATATTCTCCCCCTGCGAAACGAAGTCTGGCTGGTGGTGTTTATAATATCTGTTAGTAGGATTCCGCCTATGCGCTAAAATGCAAAAGAATTTCTGATTTACGTTTTGTTACTATCCCACAAGAATTATCCCCCTCCGCGAGAAATTTATCAAAATAAAATATAGCCTATATCACTCAGGGATAGTTTAGCTTTCTATTAATGAAAGCATTTTTAGAATCGGTTAAGTAGTTCCAGAGATAAGAATTTACGATTTATCACCCTTCCCCCGCGAGAAATTCTCCCCCTGCGATTATTGTCAAAAAGTATTATTGTCAAAAAGTAAAAAATAATTGTAATTTGTATAGATTAATTATTGGAAAAAACAATTTATATAGTCACTTCTTAAGACTTAACCACAACAATTTTATTAATGGATGTACATTTTAAGAGTATAATGCTTCCATCATCAGCAAAAACTAAACAGTTTAGTTTTTTGCTGATGTAGGGGAGAATGAGGTAATTGGCATCGGTTTAATCATTAAATATTTTTTTGAACTGCATATTTCTAGATACCTTTTTCAATATTTCTTTAAGGTTAGATATTATTTTCAAACAAAGCAAAATGATCAGATGCATGCATATTAACATTATCACAAGATCCATGAAGAGTGATGGTAGCGTGTGAAGATACAAAATATTAGAAATGACCACAAAACACCCAAACATATAACAATTCTCGACCATGTTGGCATCGATGATTAAACCTCTTTAAATTTCCTGATGATACCAACATGGTTGGCGGAACGCGCGTACGTCGAGAATTGTTAAACGTGTTTTGGTGTTTTGCAGTCATTTTTAATATTTTGTAATCACAAGAAAAAACTGTGCTTTCAAAATTTAACCATTAAAATGATTTGGAAATCGATATCCTATATTCAAAATTATTGTGAAACGCCAATGATAAATATAATTTCTTATATATAAACGGTTGAACGCTTTTCTGCGAGGATTTGAAATCCTTTTTGTAGCAGACTGACAGAATGAAAGACAAAAGATATAAGTGCTATATTCTGTGGCACAGCTGAGCCTGCTTTATCAAAGTTAAAGCAATAGGTTTGCAGTTAAACATTCTATTTATAAATTTAAATTTAATATGTCTAATCTACATAAAGAATGTTTCTTGGAATATCAATAATAGAGAGACGTATCTGTAAGTATATAGCTTTAAATTGACACGAGCGCCTTGAGCAGGCGTAATTTAAAAAGAAATAATTTTAGGTGGGCGTCTGAATGAACAACTACTTATTTTTTAAGACCGTCAACAAGACAGAGAGCAGATTATGCGCATGCTCGACTCTCGAGTATGTTGTTCTCGACCAATAAAATAATTTCAGATGATAACAGTCAGCTCAAACCAGGCACGGCAAACTTTTACCGCGTTTTATTTACCATACTTACATTAAAAGGCCGCCAACAGCTAGGGTTATTTTAGCACAATTCGTAATTTTAATTTAATATTTTTTTTATAATAAATTGAAAATCAATTTGATACTTTTACCAGTTTTCGGAACAGAATCTGGGAACTGGGGGCTTGTAATGGAGTAGTATTCTCAAGCCTAACTATTTATTCTATTTAGTGGCTTAGTGGAACATAGTTTGTTAAAACAGTATTATGCGCAGCATAGAAAAGTTTGAGAACTACTGATATAGCAAAAAAATCGTTTCATTTTTACAAGCTTTTATTTAACTTGCAATGTATGTTAGTTAGTGTGTTTGTTTATTTAGGTTAAAACTTGCAAGTCGATTTTGAACGACTTCTACGTATCCAATCGATTTGAAATTTTGTACACATATGTATTCCCGATGACAATACATGACTAAATCATTTTTAGAAATAAATTCAACCCCTAAGGGGTTCAAATGGGGATGTAGGGTTTTTTTGACTAATCAACGCCCAGGTCAAATCGCTGAAGCTAGAAACTTGAAATTTGGTTCCTTTTCTGACGTAAGCATCCACTAAGAAAGAATTTATGGAAATTCAACCCCTACGGGTGTCAAAGGGGGTAAAATTTTGAAAGACTAAAATGAACAAAATAAAATATTAGTAAAAAAAACTTTTTAGAGACAAGCTTTTATTGAAATGTACTAAAAAGGAAAAAATAATATATAACAATTTTTATAAAAGCGGGGGTTGCGACTAATAAACTATCATAGAGATTACAACCCTCGCTTTTATAATAATTATGAACCAATATTATTTTTCCTTTTCCGTACATTTCAATAAAAGCTTGTCTCTAAAAAGTTTTTTTTTACTAATATTTTATTATTACAGTGGAATACAGAAAGTGAAAACTGTTTTTTTTTCAAGTAGAATGACACTTATCCCCTTTTGCTTCATAATTTCAAATTCTAGAAAAAAAGGAAAAACAATAATTTAATAACTGGACAGTTTTATCATTAGATGTACATTTCATGAGCAAAGCTTCCACCACCAATAATTTAGTAGTTGTTGATGATGGGAACTTTACTGTAAAAATGTGCATCCTTTATTAAAACTGTTTTGATTAAGAAATGATCAAACTGTTGTTATTCATAGTTTATCCAACCACAGTTCTAAATAGCATTCTTAGTTGTCGCGACTCGCGAGTCTGTAATCTACAGTCTCTCTGAACACGAAAGTGCATTATATTAAGATATTTTCCGTCTAAGATCGGCTAGCATCTGTTTTGCTAATACCAACGTAAATAATCCTAAACAAAAAGTACCTACAACGAATTTTCTTACAAGACTTAAATTAATCTGATCGCTAAAGTGTCAAATCATCAAACTGACAGACAAGTACCCTGTATTAGATGTACAAAAAGTACCGGCTATTTAAAAACGTATTAGCTAAATAAAGCAGTCTGCAAGTCATCCAGAAAACCATTTATCACAGGGACAACGATGAGGGTGAATTGGGAACGTCCCGGTCTCATCCCGGCGAACTGACAAAACAAAACTCTATCACTGTCATTGTCACCGACCACCGTGTCTCTGCCGCCACGACTTCGCTCAGCTGATCATTCATTTTACAAATCATGCGACATTACGCAGTCTCGTCCCACTTGTCAGAATTTGATAATTTTGAATAGTGCGCCTTATTTCTCATTCGTAGGTAAACAAATAATGTATATACACTAATTTAATCATTCTTAGATCCTTTTTCTTTTAATTGCAAACAAGAATTTAAAAAATGTGTACATTTTAAACAGCTTCGCTTAAACCGTCTACGTTGACTCGGAGAATGATCGTTCCCACTTGCGCAATATAACAACTGTTTTGATACTTCCGCGTCAAACCTATAACCTACTACAAATGCAAACAAACCCAGCTGCTGGCCTGTCAACTGTCACTCATCACCATGGGCGTAGCGAAGGGGGTGGCAGGGGGGCAGCTGCCCCCCCTGGACCTGGAATAATATGTAACTATGTTAAGTGACAGTCCCACAACTTACAAGTCGTGCTTAGCGGTGACCATCATAACATTTTACTGGTTATTTAAAATCAATCAAACATAAAAAAACATTTTACATTAGTTTAATAGTTAATTTAGTGCTTGATCGAAGTTTTTTTTGAAAAAAAACAAAATGGCGGCCTCTGATAATTTTTTTCAAAGAAAAAATCACATTTTTCCTATATAGCCTTCTATATAAATATCATGACGATAATTCGTCTGATATTCTTATGTTAATATCACTAATATAGTGAATTTAGTTACGGTATAGGTGTCTAATCATATTGATTGTATTTCTTATGTTTATATTAAAAACCGTATATAGATTTCTCGTTATAATTTGATTTATAAGGCGCGTCCGGGCCATGAGAAAGCCAGCATTCATTCGTAATGTTGTTATAAAATAATAGCTCTCGCAGTTAATGGATCTGTGGTCATCGTTGCATATATAGGAAGAATTGAATGTACGCTGTTGGGCACTGTGTAGTAACTGGAAACTTACCCGACGCGAAATTGGGAGTTCTGGGTTTGATTCCCGGCGGTGCATTTACATTTTTCCTATATAGCCTTCTATATAAATATCATGGCGATAATTCGTCTGATATTCTTATGTTAATTTCACTAATATAGTGAATTTAGTTACGGTATAGGTGTCTAATCATATTGATTGTATTTCTTATGTTTAAAAAATCACTAGTTTAATGTTTATAAAAATATAAGTTCAATATAAATTATTTACCTATATAAAATTTCTAATTTGCCCCCCCCCCTTCTCTAGACTAAAAGCAGGATACGACCATGCTCATCACGCTAGTTATAAACTGGAGTCGTTGGACAGAAAAACGGTATAGAAATTTTTTTCAATGTTCTGAGATGACAAAATTTATGCTGGGTTTCTGGTACCACTATTACCTTAAATCTAGATTTAAGGTAAAAGTCGTACCAGAAATCCAAAACTAGTCAATAACAATAAACTTCCAAAAAATTCTCAAAAAATTGTTTTATAACCTATTTGTAATGTAAATTCTAACCTTCAAATCAAAAAATAATGTGGACGACCGGGTTTATTTGACATGATTGTTCCAGGACCGTCAAAACTCAAAAGTGCTGGAATTCATTCTTGCACTGTTAGTGTACTGTCTCAGGACTGTTAGAAAGCTTTTTATGCTGACTCAGTACGTCATTATTCGTTGCAAAGACACTAAATAGCCTCATAATACCGTTGCAAATAAATAAATTCAATTCAAAAACAGTTTGACTACGAAGTTCGACTTAAACACTTCCATTTTAGTGTAAAATTTGAACCATTCGAATTACAGTTACACATTGATTCCCTTTTAATTTAATGCGTTTACAATATGACCTATTGACAAGTACTGTTTTTTTTTATTTTGCTTTTTTTTCAGTAATATTATTATAAAATAAACAATAAACTAGCATGTAATTAAAAATTATATAAAATATACATGTCAGTGGAAAAATTACAAAATTATACTCTGAGCAAAATCTAAAATAATTTTAAAACCTGTAAATAATTGTAAATAAATAAAATCTTAATCTTAAAATAAAAAAAAAAAACAATATGACCATAGTAGTGGAAGCGCATTTTGTTTTGATTTGAAATAAAAAAATTACAATTAACTGCTGCTGTTGACGGCGCTTTATGCGAAAACAAACGAATTTTAAATAATAATTAATTACAAATCACAAAATTTATGGCACAAACATATTTAATTTCGTTCCAAATATACATCGCAGAAATGTGCATCGAAGTATATATCATCTAATTAAAAATGTATTTTCTCACAACCCCAATTAACCGTTCTACTACTACACGTGTACTAATAAGAATTATTAGGTGTAATAATAGGCACTGGCGCACTGCCTTACATAATATTATATCACTACGTAGTACGTGTCGTTTTCGTTTCAACACCTTCAACATAACCAGTCACTACTTTTAAGAATACATATGTACAAGCAATGGACCTATCCCTCTTAATTTTTATTTAATCTGTAATCAGTTGAGGTAGGTAGATGAAAAAATATTAAAATAAAATATAGTTACTTCTTACCACAACAGTTTTATTGATGGATGTACATTTCGAAAACTAATTTACACATTTCTGAATAAACGTAATATTCTGAATGATTCTCAATATGGATTCAGGGCAGGTTTTTCTACTAAGAATGCATGCTTCGAACTGCATGATTACATTGCGTCAAATCTTGACAACGGTAAAATTGTATTAGGATTATTCTTTTATCTTTCGGCAGCTTTCGATACTGTCAACCATAAATTTTTGATACAAAAACTAGTCAAAATGGGAGTTAGAGGGAAATGTCAAGATTTGTTAAATAGTGTAGAAATTGTCGGAAGTGAGCACTTCCTTGGCACATAGGATCAATAAAAACAATACTGATTAATTCAAAATTTGCATTTAATAACTAACGTTTCGGTATTCTTCATACCATCTTCAGAGTCTACAAGAAAAATTATAATGTTGATACAATGGTTGTATGTAAACGTGGGTGAGAATATTTATATGGTGAAACACAATTATTTTGTGGAAATAAAGTTAAAGTTAACAAAAATTGAAATATGTTTTTATCTTACCAAAATGCTGTCAATTTCTTTCAGTATTTTGTTTGATCGGTTATAATTTTTCTTGTAGACTCTGAAGATGGTATGAAGAATACCGAAACGTTAGTTATTAAATGCAAATTTTGAATTAATCAGTATTGCTTTTATTGATCCTATGTGCCAAGGAAGTGCTCACTTCCGACAATTTCTACACTGTTTTCAAGGATCACACTGCTCTATTTAATTATAGCAATTTCAAATTTGTTAAATAGTTATTTAAGTCATCGTGAATTTTATGTGGAAATAGCTGGAAGTAAATCAGAATGCAAAGGAATTACAACAGGTGTACCGCAGGGAAGTAACCTAGGCCCATTATTATTTATATGTTTCGTCAATGATATGCCACAATATGTTCCTGGAGATAAAATAATCATGTATGCGGACGACATGACAGTATTAATTTCTGCATCGTCGATGTACGAAATGAAAAGAAAAAGCATTAAAGTGTTAAATAAATTTACTGAGTGGTGTCAAAAAAACCAGTTAATTGTTAATATTAGTAAAACCAAATGTTTGCAATTTAAATTAAAAGAAACAATTGATCTAGACAAAAAGATTTTACATATCAATAATGAAATAATAATTAGCACTATTGTAAAGTATCTAGGAATACAGGTTGATGATAATTTAAAGTGGACTGATCAAATTCAAATAGTTTGTAAAAAGGTTTGTGGATACTATTATCAAATAAAACAAGCACGGGATTATTTTAATACAAAAAATTTATTATTAATATATAATGCTTTCATTTTTCCAAGTCTTAAATACGGAATTATAAATTGGGGTAGGTCTACAGACATTAATAGAGTCTTTGTTATTCAAAAGAGAGTAATTCGCTGTATGTTCAATATGAAACCAAGAGATACTTGCAGAAATATTTTTAAAATACATAATTTATTAACATTGTATGCAATATATGCCTATGAAATTTTAACATATATGAATAAACAAGGCTTCTTTAAAACAAATATTAAAAAAAAATATGATACAAGAACGAATGAGGTTAGTATTAAACATAATACAACTTTTTATGAAAAATGTCCAGTATACACCGGTTTTAAAATGTTTTATAATTTGCCAAATGAAATACAAAACTGCACAAAAAAAAATAAATTTAATGTAAGTTTAAAAAAATTTTGGAGCATACAAGTAATTCAAGAATTACAAGGCGCGATATTCATGTAGGTACTGTTTGTAAACGGTTTTATCGAACATAGGGAAAATAACACTGAGAAGATTTATAATTTTGTAGTAGGCTATGAGCCATAAGATCAAATATAAATATGTATTGGATTTCAAAGAAAAAATAGTACAGTGAATTTTTTCAACAATTTTCCATAGCAACGGTTGACTATTAAGCGTAACTCGGAACCGGCTAAATAAAAACAGTCATGATGTGTCATAAGACACCCGACAGAAGCTATGCTTCTTACGCATTGTATATAAAACCGAATTTATCAAAGATATAAATAATACAATTAAAAAGTTATTATTTGATCGCCATTTTGAAATCTGACGCCATTTTATTTTTTTGTGTCTTGTTAAATTCTCAAATATCAATTTTCAAAAGGATCAGATAATTTTTACAAAGAAGTATATACCTACCTATGACCGCCATTTTGAAATATGACGTCATTTTGTTTTTTTTGTGTCCTATGAAACTCTCAAATACCGATTTTCAAAAAGATCGGATCATTTTTGCAAAAAAGTACATATGGCGGCCATTTTGAAATCTGATGTCATTTTATTTTTTTGTGTTCTATGGAACTCTCAAATATCAATTTTCAAAAGGATCGGATAATTTTTACAAAAAACTACATACGGCCGCCATTTTGAAATCTGACATCATTTTATTTTTTGTGTCCTATGAAACTTTCAAATACCGATTTTCAAAAGGATCGGATAATTTTTACAAAAAGGTACATATGGCCGCCATTTTGAAATCTGACGTCATTTTATTTTTTTGTGACCTATGAAACTCTCAAATATCAATTTTCAAAAAGATCGGATAATTTTACAAAAATGTACATACGGCCGCCATTTTGAAATCTGACGTCATTTTATTTTTTTGTGTCTTATGAAACTCACAAATATCAATTTTCAAAAGGATCGGATAATTTTTACAAAAAAGTACATATGGCCGCCATTTTGAAATCTGACGTCATTTTATTTTTTTGTGTTCTATGAAACTCTCAAATATCAATTTTCAAAGAGATCTGATAATTTTTACAAAAAAGTACATACGGCCGCCATTTTGAAATCTGACATCATTTTATTTTTTTGTGTCCTATGAAACTTTCAAATACCGATTTTCAAAAGGATCGGATAATTTTTACAAAAAAGTAGGTACATATGGCCGCCATTTTGAAATCTGACGTCATTTTATTTTTTTGTGTTCTATGAAACTCTCAAATATCAATTTTCAAAAGGATCGGATAATTTTTACAAAAAAGTACATACGGCCGCCATTTTGAAATCAAACATCATTTTATTTTTTTGTGTCCTATGAAACTTTCAAATACCGAATTTCAAAAGGATCTGATTATTTTTACAAAAAAGTACATATGGCGGCCATTTTGAAATCTGACGTCATTTTATTTTTTTGTGACCTATGAAACTCTCAAATATCAATTTTCAAAAAGATCGGATAATTTTACAAAAATGTACATACGGCCTCCATTTTGAAATCTGACGTCATTTTTTTTTTGTGTCTTATGAAACTCACAAATATCAATTTTCAAAAGGATCGGATAATTTTTACAAAAAAGTACATATGGCCGCCATTTTGAAATCTGACGCCATTTTATTTTTTTGTGTCCTATAAAACTCTCAAATATTAATTTTCAAAAGGATCGGATAATTTTTACAAAATTGACGTTACACTTTTCACGTAAATCGGATCAGTGGTTCTCGAGTTATAAACTTTCAAACGGACATACAGGCAGAGAAAGCCAAATTGTTCAGGAAGATATGAAACATCGAGAAATTTTGGTCCGATTCCTAGGTCCCGCCATCCGACCGACGTCAATAATTAGTTACAGGTCATTTTAACTCAGTAGGCCATGGTTTTTAAACACAAAAATCAAACGTCACCAGTCAAAAAATTGAATGACTATATTATAATGTAGCACCCGTTTTTATTTTAAGTCAAAGCATACGCTGTCTTCCAATATCCATATCACACTGTGCAACAGACAAGGACAACCGAAACAAGTTCGCGATTTATTAGATAAAGTCGCATTTATATAGTTGAAGTTAGCAATTAAATGTGTATAAAAAAACTGTTTTCACACAATATTATACATAAAATCTATCTAAAATTTTCTCCTCTTTCGTTTAAGACAGGTTTCGAATCGATCTGACTTGAATTGAGCGAACTATAAGCGAAAAACACCGTTTTTTCTAATTTGCTCCCCTCTGGGGCCAAAATTCAAAAATCGGGCGACGTTAGGATCAATTAGACCCCGAGAGGAATCGAACAAAAAAAAATTTTTTTAAATCGGTTAACTCGTTTGGGCTGTACGACTGATACAAAAAATCCGTCACAGATTAACAGAATAACAGATTAACAGATTAACAGACAAAGCGAGTGTATATAGGCGCTTCTAGCTTCTCTTTAGATCGCGCCTAAAAATGGCTTATAGAGGTGGAACCATATAGCTTAAAAGAACTTTTATAATTGCTTTTATTGTATTTTAATTTAATGACTTATTGTATCCAAATTTGGTTAAACAATAAATTTGTTTTCTATTCTTCTATTCTATTCTAAGCTTTCATCTTCAGCGAACACTACAGATGTAGTGTTCGCTGAAGATGAAAGCTTAGCTTTTGAAATGTACATCCATCAATAAAACTGTTGTGGTAAGAAGTAACTATATTTTATTTTGTTTTTATTCCAACCACAGTGCTCATATATATTTTTTTTTATGAACAACTTTTTATGATTTATTTGCCAAACATACCTACATACTTATCAGGTAGGTTAAATAATAAAGAAACAGCAATATATTAAATCTTCTGAAAATCGATTCCATCTAATATGACAGTGACGGCGGTGGCGGAGGGGTTTGCTATGGCTGCGTCTTCGATGACTTCTTCTAAGAGCGGTATATTGCTTGCTCTGCAAGAAAAAGAGAGAAAAAATATGGTTGCGCATTCATACAGTGTTCTGTCATCTAACCAGCAAACAGGACTATTGCCTAGTTACCGAATCATCTGTAAACACGGTATGCGCGCGCATCCAGGTAAAAAAGATAGATGGATTCTAAACTAGAATAACACCTTACAGTTCTTGAAACTTTATTAGTGTATTAGCCGTGTTTACCGGTATTGCTCGGAAAACACACTAGCACCAGCGTGCAATTTTGAATTTGTCAGCCTATGTATGACTCATTGGCTCCTATTTCTCCCATTTAATTTTTTAATAGGTTAAAAATTGAGATGGAGTAAAATTTATCATTAATTAAGGGTTGATGTTTTTTTTTACTAAAATAACGTGCTCAGCAACAATGACTATATCTCCCTTCCGGCGGCCTTGCCGGAAGTGAATATCGTAATTAAATATAGCATAAAACTTTCCCAAATATTTTCTCTCCCTATATTCCCGGAAACCGATTGAAAATCGGTTTAACGTTTCCGGGAGTTTATGAGATAAACAGAGATAAACAGCACATACGTGTTCCCTTTAATATACAGGGTGCTGAATTGCTTTGCGGGTAATAGGGATTTAACCCGTAAAATCAAACTTTTGCGATTTCCTGCTTCCCTAATTATTTTAGGAAAAATATCTTCGAATAAAAGTTTTAGAACATAAAATTCTGCATCTAAACTATTAAACAAATTTAATTTTGCATGCTTTGTAACGGCAGAAATTTGATATGAAAATGTTAAAATTACCCCAAAAACAGATAGCGATAGCCATGGAACTTGAATAAAATGATTATAAATTATTCTGACAGCTAAAACGTTATCATTTTGTTCGAGTTCCATGGCTATCGCTATCTGTTTTTGAGGTAATTTTGACATTTTCATATCAAATTTATGCCGTTACAAAGCATGCAAAATTAATTTTGTTTAATGATTTAGATGCAGAATTTTATGTTCTAAAACTTTTATTCGAAGATATTTTTCCCAGAATAATTAGGGAAGCAGGAAATCGCAAAAATTTGATTTTACGGGTTAAATCCCTATTACCCGCAAAACGATTCAGCACCCTGTATGTATACATAAGTTCATAACGGACTCATATTAACTAAGGCAGGATTAACTAATGAACCGGTGAACCAATTTTTATTAAACACAGTCTATGTTCAAAATGATGAAATTTCCTATTCTTCAGAGAAAGTTTTATCCAAATCGGTTTACCATTGCTCGAGTTCATCTCAGTTTATTTTCAGAATTGTTTCAAAACTGAATCCTTTAGTAGAGATTAAAATGTGCTGCTAAAATTTTAATAAAATAGGTCCGACATGATCGGACTTATAAATTGTATGAAAACACTAGTTTGCAGATAGTGAATTACTTACTGAAGGATATTTATATAATATATTTTAACATAATAAAGCCACAATTCATAGTATTAGCGAATTAACTATTTTGTCGGCAGGGTTTGACTCTGCGACTCGAGTTTTTAAATTTTACGTATTTTTCTGATTAATCTAGACACACGGCAGTGTGTCAGCCAAGTTCGACAAACACTGACTGTGTGTATATTTACACAAACCATTTCGAGCTACTTTCGACCCCCCCATAACTCAAAAAATATTAGACCTACACACTTGCAATTTTGAATGTCTAACAAGGCCCTCTTGAACATCTAGAATCCCAAATTTCGTGAATAAACCTATTATAGTTCTTGAGTTATTAAGGTCTGAAAAGTGCCATTTTTATCACTCACTCACTGACTGACTCATCATAAACCTAGACCACTTCTAGGTAACTTAGAAACTTGAAATTTGGCATCAAGGTATATCATTAGACGTATACAAAGGAAAAGTCTGAAAACTACGAACTATTTAAATAACAAGCTAAAAAAACGAAAATAAAAACGTGGTGGAAGTAACGGTTTGATTGGTGGGAAAGCGGGTTTCCAGTAGTCCATGTATTTAATGTGACTTTACAAAAAGTATTGATATCCCACCAAAAACAGGCCAAGTTAGGTACAAAGAACAGCTTCGCCGAAAAAAGAATTGAGATCTAAACGGGTGCCAAGTTTTCACTTGGCAAGTTTTCATGTTTTATATTATAAATAAATGAATCGTGTGTGCAAACTTGACACCCACTTAGATCTCAATTCTTTTTTCGGCGAGGCTGTTCTTTGTACCGAACTTGGCCTCTTTTTCACATTTATGTTTTTGGTGGGATTTGATGTATCATGATATATTATCTAAAAGTAAGCAAAGTTACGAAATTGATCAAATAATTTTATAATGTCATCCATACTAATAGAGAGCGTCGTGTAAAACAAAATTTAAAGCGACCGTTAAGCAATCTATCAAGTGATCGCTACGGTTTTCTATCTAACTTTTTAAAATAATTGTGAGACCGTGAAATTTCAACGTTTCACATCAAATTGAATAACTTGGCCACATTTTTCAAAATATAAGTGTGTAAGCATGTGTGTGCTTGCGTGATAACTCTCAAAAGAGTTATTCGATTTCAATAAAATTTTATAGACAAATCTATTTAAAATGGGCGTAAAAGGACCATTCTGAAAGATTGTATCTAGGTGTTAAAATTTTCTCCTTTTTTGGGCCCGAAAAAAGTAACAAAACTATTTTAAAACTAAAATTTAGTTTTTTGCTGCAAATTAAAATATACCTACTCCTAAAATTTTGTAATGCGCGCATGATCAGAATGTTTGCGACGTGACATTCCGACTTGCATACCTGATCAAAATGGCCGTCTTAAGGCTTCTAAATGTTAATGATTATAAAGCAGTTCGTCGTAGCTGTTGGAACAAAGTTAATAATTACATTGTGCCTTCCACTGCACTGACATGAAATAATGAAACGCGACTGATTTACGCATTTTACGGAACGAAAGCAGCATACCTTATGGCTCACATGCGTAGTATAATGCTCAGTGCTCACAATACATTGCACGGGCGAACGTTCAGGTAAGCGTAATACATCGAGGAACCAGATATTTGATTACAAAATCTACAAATAATCGAATTTATATAATAAACGAAAATATTAAGAGGGCTCTCTCATTGATAGCCTTTCGATTAACGTACTACACACAAAATTCCGATTATGTAATCCTAATATTATAAACTAGCGACTAATCGTGGCTCCGCTCTCGTATATTAGTATATTGTTAATTTATTACTCCCCCGCGCGAAAAATTCTCCCCCTTCGAAGCGAAGTAAGATTTATTATCCCCCCGCGATAATCTCTCCCCCTGCGAAGCGAAGTCGGGCTTAAAATCACTTAGAAATACTCTACATTAACGCGGTGTCACATAAATATACAGTTTATATGTTTGACCCTGCGTTTTGACATTTGCATTAACGGTGTCACAAGTTACAACGCGTGCGAGACGCATTTCAAAATTAAGATACCTATCTTATTTATTTGTCAACCGATTGAAATGAAACAAACACTAAATGTTAGCCCGAGCTTATCTCAATCACCACTGAAAACCACATCCAAATTGGTTCAGCCATTGCGGAGATTAGCGTGGTCACACAGACAAACATAAAAAAAAAGCGTCTACGATTTTATTTCATGTGTAGATGCGAAAGTGAGTTTGTTTGTTTGTGTTTGTTTGTTCCGCTTTCACGCCTCAATTACTCAACCAATCTTTGTAAAATTTTGCACACGATTAGCTTCCGCAATTGAGATGAACATAGGCTATAATAACTAGCCGGCCCGGCTTCGCCCGAGTGAAAATCGGGAATACTCTCAAAAAATAGAAATTACTGAACCGATTTCAATTTGTTTTCACTGTTTGATATAGGTGAGACTTTGCTATAAGTGGGTGAAAATTCAAAAGTAAGATTTACACCCGGACGAAAGCCGGGTCGGTCAGCTAGTTACCATAATATTGTATTGTCACCGGAGCTACACATGTGTGCAAAATTTCAACTCAATCGGATAATGGAAACTGGGTGAAAAATCGGTCGCAAGATTTGAAGATATAAACAAACACATATACCGGGTCAAGCTAAATAAAACCGTTTAAAAATAATTTTTTTTTATACTGACAAGTGGAATGGCGTCATCTTGCGCAATGATTATAAACTATATTATTTATATATTGTAAACAAGCCGTATATGGTTTATGGTCATCGCGTGAGGTGGCGTCGTTTGACAGTTATATTATTTATATTGGAATCAAACCATATGAGCTTATGCTGAGCTTTTAGACACATATTAAATTGTAATGACGTATCGGAAGCGCCTCATGGCGCGAGTTCTACTCGCACTTGACCAGTTTTTTAATAGAGTTGACGTAAACCATCTATAATATTCAGAAGAGCGTCTGATGGTCTGATCAGATTTTTTTTAAAATTTGACCTTTAGCGCCCCAAGAGAGGACAGTTAGCTTCAATTTGGCGCTAAAAATTTTTACGATTAGACGCGTGTAATAAAATTTTAGGCGAAAGGGAGGGGGCTAAACACTTAACAATAAAAAATACATATAATCTACTCAAATTAATAAAATTGGTTACGATTTAATAAATTATTGAAGTGTGTCTACCTTACTATGTGAGTTCGGGTCGTTTTACGTCTGCGTTAGATATTTAACGCTAACGGTGTAACCATGGCAAAGAAAAACATACATATAATACTATCATTTTCTGTAAATGTAAGTTTATAAGATTTAGAAGTAGTTTTTGCATAAGTAAGTTTCACTTCTGTAGTCTGTAGTGTAAACAACAATTTGCCAGACGGCGTTCATACATTTCGGGCATCGGCATCGCCGGTAGAACTATATTTATTTATTTATTTTTATTTATTTATAGTAATACTCAACAGGACAAAATAGTCCCAATTAGAGAGTATAAAAAAAATTGTACACAAGAAGAAAAAAAAAAAAAGAAAAAGATACAAAATAATTTATACAACCATAGATACTTAATAATAACTGGAAAGCATAATTATTAGTTACAGCGAAATTTACAAAAATATTACAGCAATATTACAATAAATGGGGAGCATCGAACTATATAAGATCTTTCACAATACTGGAGAAACTAGAAAAGTTATCAGCAAAAAAGTCCAAATTGGGATTTGTGCTAATAACATTATTAATTAATTTACACATACTTAATATAGGGGAATTATCATGTGACACTGTTCTAGCAAACGGTACATGAAACATAATGTTGCGGTTTCTAGTTTTTAAAGTAGGCACTTTGATTGCAAATTCAGCTAGTAGGTTGATATCATCTATTAAGTTATGAAATAATTTATAAATAAACATAATTAAAGCATAATTGCGTCTACTCTCCAACGACTTGACTTCAAAAAACTTTAACAAGTCGCTATAAGGAGTATACGTTGGATATTGACGTGTTAATTTGTAAACTGCGTATCTCAAAAATTTACTCTGTAACATTTCGATTTTTTGTTTATAAACATTGTATACGGGATTCCACACAACAGATGAGTATTCAAGTTTACTTCGTACAAAAGAATTGAATAACAAAAAGATAACATCTAAATTTTGTAGCTCTGACGAAAAGCGTATTATCATACCCAAAGCTCTGTATGAGCTATTAACAATCGACTCTACATGTTGTGTGAATGTTAAACACGAGTCAAAACACACACCAAGATCATTTACCAAACTCTCACGTTTTAAGACATTGTTATCGATTGAGTAAGGATACTGAACTGAGATGAGCTTTCTGGTAAAAGATATTGCTTTACATTTATCTACATTTAGATTTAAATGATTTTTTTGACACCATGAACTGATGTTATTTATGTCATTCTGTAAACTGTATAGCTTTGCGGCCTTTGCCCATTTATACAAACTTGCGTTCCAGATCGCTAATTTTTTTTCTCTGGAATTTAGATTGTTTCTTTTTTAATCTTTTATAAACAAGTTTAGGTACCACCATAATTCCCAAAATGAACATAATAAATTATGACGTTACAATGGTACCTACAATTTTTTTAAATGTATTGCGCCAAGAGCAATAGCAAAAAAACAACGCCCTTGTTGTAATAACATATTGCCGTGTCAAACTTGCCCAAGGTTAAAAATACTATGTAAAATGAAAATGCATCAGCATAATTAACAATTAATACCTATAGAAGTATATTAGCGGCCCGATCCGGCTTCGCCCGGGTGCTATGAATTTATGATTTATAGCGGACCCGGGTGGTATGAAATTATGATTTAATAGCGGTCACTCATTGCTCCGCTCACGTATATTTAGTATATTGTTAATTTTTTATCCCCTCCCTGCGTAGCTTTCTATTAGTGAAAGAATTTTTAGAATCGGTTTAGTAGTTCCAGAGATAAGAATTTATGATTTATTACCCCCCCTCCCCGAGACTACCCTCTCGCGAGAATCTCTCCCCTGCGTAGCTTTCTATTAATGAAAGAATTTTTAGAATCGGTTTAGTAGTTCCAGAGATAAGAATTTATGATTTATTACCCCCCCCCCCGCGACTACCCTCTCGCGAGAATCTCTCCCCTGCGTAGCTTTCTATTAATAAAAGAATTTTTAGAATCGGTTTAGTAGTTCCAGAGATAAGAATCTATGATTTATTACCCCCCCTCCGCGAGAATCAAAATAACATATTGCGTATATCACTCAGAGATACTATAGCTTTCTATTAGTGAAAGTTTTTTTAGAATCGGTTCAGTAGTTTCTGAGATTACTTTTTTCACTCGGGCGAAGCCGGACCGATCAATTATAATTATAGCCAATGTTTTAAAGCAAAGAATCACCTATCGGCCAGTGAAAAAAATTTGGAAATCGGTTCACTGAGACCATTTTTTTCACTCGGGCGAAGTCAGTTTTTTTTTCGAGACAAAAGATAGCCTATGTCCTTCCTCAGGATTTAATCTATCTCCTTACCAAATTTTATCGAAATATTTTCAGCGGTTTAGGCGTGAAAAGGTAACAAACAGACAGACAGAGTTACTTTCACATTTATAATATTAGTAAGGATTAGGATATCTCATTTTTTATAAGTAGGACTGTAGAAATCGAGAGAATAAGTGATTTTGACAAAAAAGTTTTTATAAACATAAATCGTTTAGATTTTGTCCATTTTGAGCAAGGTCTCGAAATTAACAAAAAAAAGATTTCATTTTTCCTTTTTGAAAAGTACGAAAGCTAACTTTAAATTAAGGAATACAGCGACATGGTATTAAACTCCATCAAAAGCATAAAAAACTGTATTAAGTTTTATGTCTAAGCTTTTTTAGAAAGAAAAAAAATGATACGGCATTGGATTTTTGCAAAATTAATTTTTTTGACTTTTTGTATCACTTTAAAAGAATAAATATCTCTCAAAATTTCCATATAACGCACCGATTTCGAAAAAACGTACGGCATTACATCAGAATAAGACATACAATCATTTTATGATTTTCGCAATGCTATTGGCTAGAGTCAGATTACGTCAAGCTTCAGGCGCATTTTGACTGCGGTATTATTAGTGACGACTTTAAATTACGTCTTCTCAAAAAATGAGAATTCGACGAGCATATAACTTTTACATATTATATTCTAGGTCGGGCTATGAGAGCTCTTTGATGATGCAATAAAAAATGCGAGGCGTCCCGATCGTTCCGGTCGATTCAGTGCACAATTCTCTTCGAAACTAAATCTGCATAATTAACAAGTTGACGACCCTTGCTCAACAAGATTTCATTATATAACCCTTTGTATTCTATTATACAATGTTAAATTTACCGAACATTAATATGTCATATTTTAAGAAGGTGGTATTTGCAATTCCAAATTAACTACGCTAAAGTTTCACACAAATTATAATCTGAAAGGCAATAAGACATTAAACTTATTGCTTTCTAAAACTTTAAAGTAATTAATAGCTGGGAAAGTTTTGAATATACCTATACATTTTTAATACAGGTCATTCTTCTTCATTAATTTATCAAACAAAGAATATTAACGGCACGTTGCAAAACGCATTGTCAGAAAATCTGATTTGACAATAAGCTTAGATTGTGATCATATAAACACATTTTATATTTATGCAGGTCCAGTCTAATGTCATTGTCAAACTCTTTATTATGTAGAACATTAGACTGTACTCACAGAAAAAAAGTCATTTGATCTACATAGAAAAAGATCGATTTTCAAGCTAAAGTTTGAAAAAAATATGTAAAAAAATATTGTTTCGAAGTGGAAATTGTATACAAAAAATTAAGTTAAATATATGCATACACAGTCTAAAAAAATATCGTTTCAATGAGCCTTTAATTATCCACGAAAAGCAGCTCTTGTGGTAGGTACAAACATTATTTATTCCCCATTAGTGTCGTGTCATTGTAGTGATATAACTTAATAATAATAGTTTAATAATTAAGTTATACCACTAAAATGACACGACACTAATGGGGAATAAATAAATTTTTGTACCTACTACAAGTGCTGCCTCTCGTGGATAATTGAAAGAACTACTCTCAGGAAAATGGCTGATCAATACTTTTTTTAGAAGGATCAATTTGAAATTCTGACATACTTTGCTGGCACATGGCAATATGTCTTTAAATCGTGTTAAACAATGTATATGTATATTTTTTTTAAGTCTACCATATTGTTACGGATCATCCTGTATATAACCGGCAGGCAAGAGTTCTGAGAAACGGGGGTCCGCTTACTGTAACAACTGATACCTGCACGAAAGTTCTAGAGAAAGCGAGAACACACTAAGCTTATGCAATCAGCATATATAAACAGCAGTCAACGGTGAGTGAGGCATTCAAGCCTACGAGGGATCAGTCAATGGAGAATACTGAGCGACAAATAGTGCGACGGATATAAATGCAGTGAATATAAATATTTGAAACATAAATAACTAGAAATAAATAGTCCTGGTATATAATTAATTGTTACGAGTTATTGTATATAGTTGTTTGTTTTGCTTTGTAATTACTGTTTAGTTATTGTTTATTATTGTGTTTTTAATTATTGTAAATAAATATTTATTCCGCCAACTCAGAAAACAATTTTGTAACAACATCAAAATGGACACAAACCCAGACCCAAACAAATGCTATTTTTTGTGTACATTTAGGGGGCTACCTGCATCAAAAAGATGATACGACAAATTTAAATATTCGAAAAAAGGCATGCGGGGTGTCTCTGAATAGGTCTCATCGAGTAGAGTAAGAAACCATTTTTTTAAATTTTATGTTCTACCAGTGATACGCTATTTCTGTACCGTATAGTGTATAGAAATATGGAGATACAAACTCGCAAAACATTCTGTGCCCGGTTGAGTAATGTCATATTTACACCACGAAGTGAGGACACGACGAATACGCCGAATCGGGGAAAAATGAAAATTAAGATCATCGACCAAGTACTAACTCGCCTTAAAAGAATAGGATGATCATCTGTCGATACAGTGACGATATAACGAATCGATACCGAGATGGTTACGAGTCCATACCGAGAAGATTATATTAAGTTAATACCAAAACGATAAGTCGTCCTATAATTTGAATTACGTATTGATCAATTTTATCCTGTTACATATTATAAAAGAATGCCTTTCTCTACGCCTCCCAAAATTAAAATTCAACTTTTCGTACTTCACGTCTCTAATTGTGTCACCACTTCTTACAACTATGCTAAATTTCAACTTTCTATTTCAAACGGTCACACACAGACAAACAGACACCGAGGTGGTTCGATTTTGATATAAAAAAAACTGTTTATCCCGTTTTCCTGTTATCTATGTTCACAGTGTTTACATTTTTATATACATCTCTACAAATGAAATTCATGCCTGGCAGATATGTACAATAGTGAATTTATTTCATAAAAAGCTTTTAAAAATACTCTTTTTAATATTTATTGAAGCCATCTTCAGGAAACTTTAACTCCACTAGGTTATGTCGTCTCTTTTTATATGTTTACAGCGCATGCGTCATCAGGAAACTCAAAATTATTCAGCTTGTATCTACAATATAAAAAAAGAAATCCTTATCCATCTGCTTCGGTTCCACAGGAAACGTAAATCGACGAACCTAGCGGAGGTCATAATATTATTTACCTACTTGTCATGCATAACCATTTGAGATATAACAACCGGTCTCAATGGTTGCCCTTAAAACTGTGTAAACAGAGTGCAGTTATAATTTTATTTTTTAGGATGTGGCGTCACTTATGTCGGGTTTATCCAGGTTTATCTTACATTTAACACGCTGTTTTTTTAATCGCTGTTAAATTTTTTCACATAAAACATACTAAGTTACTATAGAAATGACAGCATGATTAATAAACCCGACATTAATCTTTTTCGTCGGCCTGCGAGCTAAAAAGTTTCACTTTAATAATCAAGTGTGTCCCGGTGTAACAGTCAAATCATACCCCCGGGATAATCTTACCGGGGGGGTAAAATTATCCTAGTATAATTTTACCCCCCGGTAAAATTATCCTAGAATAATTTTACCCCCGGTAAGATAATACTAGGATTATTATACCCCCCGTATGGGGGTAAAATTTTCCTGGGAAGATTTTACCGGGGGTATCATTTTCCTGGGAAGATTTTACCGGGGGTATTGTAACGAATCTAAGCAGGCTGGTTGCAGCCATGATTCGTTGGCTTAACATGGATCACGCAGCCTTGAGCGCGAAGAAATATTCTGGTTGACAACAATAAGAAAACCCGCCACCATGGATATAAAATGACCAGGAAAGTTCATATAGGCAAGAGCAAGTATGAAACAGAGAGTCACGTATACATTCTCAACGAGAGCAGACGTAAAAAGTGCGACAAGAAATAAATAGACCACCAGCGAGTTAAAAGTTCTTCGAGTGACCTAGTGCAAATAATCTTCCAGTACCAAGTGACAAACAGTGTGGAAGATATTTGAAAGTGACAGACGAGATCTTCGAGTGATTAAGTGCAGATAATCTTCTGGTGCAAAGTGACAGACAGTGTGGAAGATATCTGCAGGTGGCAAATAAATACTACCACCACAGACATATAGTGGACCCAGTGAACAATATACGTGCCACAGACATATGGTGGACACATAGTGGTCAAGCAGTGGTCAAGTAGTAACGAAGTGTTGGTCAACAAAAATTGACCAACGGTCAAGCAAAACTGACCAACGGAAAAATAGACAAAAAGCGAACAGTGAATAAAGTGAGGAACAATAATTGTCCAAAGCATGTAAACGGTTGTCACTGTTGTGAAAGAATAGATAAATAAAAATATTTACCAAAGTTACCAACGAGTTTTGTTACACTGGTGTCAGGTGTGGGGTGTAACGATGACGACAAAACTGTTGAAGGATTTGGTAAAGGCGGACCTCAAACGCGAGCTTGAGAAAAGAAGCATGGAAACATCAGGAACGAACGATGTATTGCGAAAGCGGCTCAGAGAGGCGCTAGTGGCGGAGGACGAAGACCCAGAAAGCTTTCTGTTCGCTGTGTCGGACAGCGGAGTCGATGATAATGCACTCACGCTGATGATGACAATGATGCAGAGGATGGAAGAAAAGCAAGAAGAAAACGCCAAAAAGCAAGAAGAAAACGCCAAAAAGCAAGAAGAAAACGCCAGAAAGATGGAAGAGACGATACTATGCGGAACTTCTAGTATAATAGAAGAAAAGATGGGGGTGCTCGATGGACGACTCGACACCCTAGAAGAAAACGCCAGAAAGATGGAAGAACGAATGGAAATGCTAGAAGGAAGACGTTCTGTTCCGGTTGTTGAAGTCAGAAGTGCAACCGAGATAGAGAGAGAGACAACCACCTCCAGCATGAGAGTCAAACCTCCGACGTTTGACGGAAACGTGGCCTGGTCGACCTACCACAAACAATTTGAGGCGGCTGCAAGAGCCAACGGATGGTCTGAGAGCGACAAAGTCATCTCTCTGGTGGTAGCCTTGCGCGGGGATGCCTTAAACATTCTGCAGGCAATCCCAGCAAGTCAACAAAACGACTACCACCTGTTGGTCTCCCGATTGGAGTTACGGTACGGTGATGCTCACCTCCAGCAAGTATACCACGCACAGCTGAGGAACCGTAACCAGAAGAACGGAGAAACGCTTCAACAGTTCCAAGCCGATGTTGCGCGCTTAATACGATTGGCGTATCCGACAGCACCTGAGTCGTTCCTAGAGCAATTGGCGGTACAAACATTCATTGATGGTTTACGAGACGGCGAAACTCAGCAGGGCTTGAGGCTGGCGCGATCGAAGACCATAGATGACGCGCTTGCCCATGCCATGGAATTTGAAGCCGCCAAGCAAGCATCACGAGGTCACGAACGTGTCCGGACTGTGGCGGAAGAAACCGAGAGATCCGAAGATCGCATGACAGAGTTGGTGCGAAGAATTCTCCGGGAGACCGGCCGCCAAAAGAACCCCCAAGAACCGTGGCGACCCCGTTGTTGGAACTGCGGTGAACGAGGCCACATACGGCGCAACTGCCCGAAAACCGGTGAAAAACAGAAGCCGGAAAACTAAAGAAGGTTGACGAGAAGGAGCGAACGTCGACCTGGAGAAAGTATGCTCCGGAGATTACTATCCATGCCGTGTCACCTCAAGACCGCGCGGCCAGCATATTCGTCGATGGGAACGTCGCTGGCCAGACCATCCAGTTACTGGTGGACACAGGTGCGATGAAATCAATTATACGTCCTGGTGTTGTACACAAAGCCACGAGGCTATTGCCAGCGACAGTTATGCTCAAGACAGCGACCGGTGACAGGATCTCGACGCATGGATCGACGACGATGACTATCGGCATTGGAAACCAGAAGCTCGACCATGAAATACATCCTGGTGGCGATGGACTACTTCACTAAATGGGTGGGAGCATATGCGCTCCCGAACCAAGAAGCGACGACTGTGGCAGAGGTGCTTGTCAAAGAATTCTTCAGTCGGTTTGGAGTGCCAATGGAACTGCATTCAGATCAGGGCCGAAACTTTGAATCCGCCCTCTTCGGTGACGTGTGCCGGTTGCTTGGAATTCGCAAAACACGAACTACGCCGCTGCACCCACAGTCTGATGGAATGGTGGAACGCATGAATAGGACGATGGGAAAGTACCTAGCTAAAGTTGTTTCTGATCACCAACGAGACTGGGACCGGTACTTGCATCTGTTTCTGATGGCTTATCGCGCGTCAGTTCACGAGACTACCGATCAAACACCGGCCAGCGTGATGCTTGGACGTGAACTGCGACTGCCTTGCGACTTAGAGTTTGGACGACCACCTGTGGAAGAAGAAGTCGTAGGAGACAGCTACGCCGCAAAACTGAAACAGAAGCTGGACGATATACATCAACGGGTCCGCAAGAACAGCCAACTGGCCAGTGATCGAATGAAGAGTCGGTACGACGTGCGAGCGCAAGATGGTGGATTTCAAGCAGAAGATTTGGTCTGGTTGTATGATCCACGGAGACGACGTGGCCTGTCGCCAAAGCTACAACAAGATTGGAAAGGCCCATATCAAGTAATGAAGCGAATAAACGATGTCGTCTATCGTGTGCGGAAGTTGCCACAAGGGAAACCAAGAGTAGTGCATTCCAATCGACTAGCGCCTTACGAAGGAGACTATGCCATGACGGCTGAGCCAGACCACCAGGCCAGAAGAATCGTCGGGCAAACAACGATCAAGGACGACCGACAGAAGTTTGAAAATTTCATGGCCGACTTCTCTGGGACCAGAAAGGCCCGTTTTGGTGTAACCAAGGAAGAACGACAGGACCTTTTTGGTGTCCCCGACAGCTACTCACTCGCTCACTGTGTCTCTGCGGACCTGCGCATGTCCAGAGGGATTGCGGGTGAGTTCCGACGACGATTTGGTTGCCAAGAGGAACTATGGAGACAAGTCCCTGCGGTCGGTAGGGTACTACGGCTGCTAGAACAGTGCCGTCCTATCTACTATTTGGTGACGAAACGATTGGTCTACCAGAAACCTACATACGTGGATCTGTGGAACACCCTAATGGAGTTAAAGGCCAACCTACTTCATGACGGTGTCAAGAAATTAGCGGTCCCTAAGCTGGGCTGTGGGCTCGATCAGTTGGATTGGAGAGTCGTACGAAACATGCTGGAAGTAATCTTTGAAGATACTGAAGTGGACATCCTGGTATGCAGTTTCGGGCTGAAAACGCACATGAGCCAACAGAAGAGTGTAGACTGCTATTTCTACCCAAGAGGAACATGCAGCCGAGGCGAGAGATGCCACTATCGACATGACCCCTTCTTTCGTGCTTGTAATCTGTCCTGGGACAGGACAGGTCTAAGAGGGAGGCAATGTAACGAATCTAAGCAGGCTGGTTGCAGCCATGATTCGTTGGCTTAACATGGATCACGCAGCCTTGAGCGCGAAGAAATATTCTGGTTGACAACAATAAGAAAACCCGCCACCATGGATATAAAATGACCAGGAAAGTTCATATAGGCAAGAGCAAGTATGAAACAGAGAGTCACGTATACATTCTCAACGAGAGCAGACGTAAAAAGTGCGACAAGAAATAAATAGACCACCAGCGAGTTAAAAGTTCTTCGAGTGACCTAGTGCAAATAATCTTCCAGTACCAAGTGACAAACAGTGTGGAAGATATTTTAAAGTGACAGACGAGATCTTCGAGTGATTAAGTGCAGATAATCTTCTGGTGCAAAGTGACAGACAGTGTGGAAGATATCTGCAGGTGGCAAATAAATACTACCACCACAGACATATAGTGGACCCAGTGAACAATATACGTGCCACAGACATATGGTGGACACATAGTGGTCAAGCAGTGGTCAAGTAGTAACGAAGTGTTGGTCAACAAAAATTGACCAACGGTCAAGCAAAACTGACCAACGGAAAAATAGACAAAAAGCGAACAGTGAATAAAGTGAGGAACAATAATTGTCCAAAGCATGTAAACGGTTGTCACTGTTGTGAAAGAATAGATAAATAAAAATATTTACCAAAGTTACCAACGAGTTTTGTTACAGTATCATTTTCCTGGGAAGATTTTACCGGGGGTATCATTTTCCTGGGAAGATTTTACCGGGGGTATCATTTTCCTGGGAAGATTTTACCGGGGGTATAATTTTTCTTGTAAAATCTTACCGGGGTGGGGGGGGTATAATTCTAAACATTCTATGGATTGTAAGATTTTTTATTTTCTATAATTTGGGCATTTGTAAAGGCACTGATAATAATGTACTATCGGTTTTTGTGCTGCAATATCAATATCAAAGATTTTTGAGTGATGTTTTCATTAATGGTGATCAAATGCATTACCGATGCCGTGGAAAGGACGTACATTTTGTTTTGTAAAAACATTTTGTTCTGTTCTCAGAATTTTTTCAACGTGCGTAAGAGCTATGAGTAGGTAGGTAGTCAGACCTAGTAGGTCTGAATAGATGGCCAGAACCCAAAACATATATTATATACAAAAATCCAGTACAAAGGAAATCGTTTAAAATATGTTATCATTTGACATTTGCGAATGAACCAAACAGTGATATTTTTTTGTGTTTATAATATTGCTAGGTACAAACATCCACTACTCCCCCGACCCCAAAAAATTTATATACAAAAATCTATTATGAAGGAAGTTATTTGAAATATGTTATCATTTATAAAGTAACCGTTACAATACATTATACTTATACTTTAATTATTATGACAAATTATTCAAAAACAAATATAAATCGTTAGTAAATATCATCAGGATTGATGATATATAACTTTCCCCGCTCTTTATTTTCATTAAATTCGTGCGAGGAATTTCAGATTTACAGCAACATTTATTCGCACAATAAAGTTAGTATACTTAATTTACGTCTATTCTCAACAGAAATATAATTCATAACAATATAAAATGCAATTCTACCAAAGAAAACAAAAAGATTTTACTAGCAAAATGATACCCCCGGTAAAATCTTACCAGGAAAATTTTACCCCCCCCAGGAGGATACAATATTCCTAGCACACCGGTGTGCCAGTAAAATCATACTTCCGGATAATCTTACAGGGGGGGGTAAAAATATCCTAGAATAATTTTACCCCCGGTAAAATAAAACTAGGAATATCGTACCCCCTTAACAATCACTATTTACAATAATAAAGTCAAACAATGCCCGGATAATCTTACCGGGGGTAAAAATATCCTAGAATAATCTTACCCCCGGTAAAATAAAACTAGGAAAATCGTACCCCCTTAACAATCGCTATTTACAAATTACAATAATAGAGTCAAACAATCACACAATGATCTCTACAATTGATTGTTGATCATAGATGGTGACACGCCGACAATTCTGTTTCTTAAAGTGACTGTAAAAAGTGAGGCAACTAGAATTTTTACTACTCCAGCAGTTAAAAAATGTTTACCTACTAAATCGGGTCTCCTAAGTCCTATCCACCAGATATAGTAAAAAATCTACTAACTTGGCAATCCTGAAATAGTGTGTGTTATTATAGTGTTGTGTTATTTAGGTAGTTCATATTATTGTCATTTAAACAAACGTAAGTATAATATTACAGAATAATCTAATACTCGAGTCAAGTTCAAAACAGCGAAAAAATAACAGCAAACTTATTAAGATTCTGTTTTTTTATTATTATGATTTAAAATTAAATTATTAAACGTTTGCTATTTTGTATTTTAGATAGGTAATTTTTATTTTCAAAGTTTTTAAAATTACGCTGTTTTGACCGGATACATTGCTGTATACATGAATTAATGAGTAATCAAATAACTAATAATCAAATATACAGGGTAGTGAACGTAACTGCTGCACATAGGGATTTAACCCGTACAATCAATTTGTCGAGACACCCTGTATAGTGTAAACTCTTTATAACGAAATTGAAGGGACCGAATATTTTCTTTCCCGTTATATGGAGCAATGGAAAAATGAACAAAATTTTACACATAAATAATATTTTAATTTTACTTTACTACTGATTAAATTTAATGCTAGTAGTTTAATACACTGTCATTCTAAATGTAGTCTGTTATTTTGGTCTGGCGTTTTTTGCTATGCCAATATTTTTTTACCAGATCCTTGTTTATTTCTACATGTCACGACTGATGTAAAGAAACACTTATTATCGGCTTATAAAAGGCCCTGAAGAACTTATAAAGTTCTGAAAGGTGGGCATTCTAAAATTACTATAAGTAGTTATATAATCTTTTTGGTATTTTAGTCTACCTACTTTTTAGAACTTTATAAGTGCTTAAAAACAAAAATAAAGATAGTTACTTCTTACCACAACAGTTTTATTGATGGATGTACATTTCGAAAGCCATGCTTTCATCTTCAGCAAACACTATACATGAATGAAATAATACAAAAAGGGTATTTTATACTAATATTACAGCTAATAAAACAATTAACAAATTGAAAACTAAACTATAGACTTGAAGTACCACAGGGTGATAGAACGATCCAACGGTCCAAACCAACGGATAAGACGACTGAGAAATTGACCTGAAACAAAATGACCTAGAACAAAGAAGAAAAAAGCGAATTATCTAGAACATTACTTATGGTCTAAAAGATCAAATAAAGCAGATTAAGGTATAGTTTAGTTTTCAATTTGTTAATTGTTTTATTACCTGTAATATTAGTATAAAAAACCCTTTTTGTATTATTTCATTCATGTATAGTGTTTGCTGAAGATGAAAGCATAGCTTTCGAAATGTACATCCATGAATAAAACTGTTGTGGTAAGAAGTAACTATCTTTATTTTATGTCTAAAAATATAGTGTTCTACTTAAAAAAATTGACTTAAGGTAAGTTAAAGTTATGCATATTCCGACTATTGCCACTGACACCCTGTATAATTAAATTTAACTCTGAAGTATCTGGAGGGTATCACATGCTATGGACTATTACTTGATACGCAAAAATTGACTCAACTTGAAAAATGTGGTTGGTGTGTATCTAGTAGCAGATAACGAAAATGCAGAATTTTGCAGAAAAAGCTGAAACCAAATTTCAAAAATGGCACCAGTTTATGTAGGCCTCCGAATGGACAATGAGATGGTCTGAAATTATAGGTACATGGTGTTCAATTTATAAAAATACAAGTCGGTTGTACCATGACTACATCGTACACCCTGTATAGCTAAAAATAATTTTAAAGTGTAGTGCTCTTATTCCAATCCGACTTTTATTTAAAATTTTTTTTCTAAAGCACATAATAATTAAGATATCGCCCGAGACATTATTAGTAATTCACCCTGTATAGAGCTTTAACTATAATATAGAGGTTGCTATAATAATATGATCAGAATATCTTTACAGGAGGGGTTTCGTTTTCCTAGTAAAATCTTACCGGGGGGGTATCATTTTCCTGGGAAGATTTTACCGGTGGGAGGTAAAATTTTCCCAGGAATATTATACCCCGCGGTAAGATTTTACTAGGAAAATGATACCCCCGGTACGATATAACTAGGAAAATTTTACCCCCCTCAGGAGGGTATAAAATTCCTAGTTTTATCTTACCGGGGGTAAAATTATTCTAGGATATTTTTACCCCCCTGGTAAGATTATCCGGGGATATGATTTTACTGGCACACCGGTAAAATAAAACTAGGAATATTGTACCCCCTTAACAATCACTATTTACAAATTACAATAATAAAGTCAAACAATGCCCGGATTATCTTACCGGGGGGTAAAAATATCCTAGGATAATCTTACCCCCGGTAAAATAACACTAGGAATATTGTACCCACTTAACAATCACTATTTACAAATTACAATAATAAAGTCAAACAATGCCCGGATTATCTTACCGGGGGGTAAAAATATCCTAGGATAATCTTACCCCCGGTAAAATAAAACTAGGAATATCGTACCCCCTTAACAATCACTATTTACAATAATAAAGTCCAACAATGCCCGGATAATCTTACCGGGGGGTAAAAATATCCTAGGATAATCTTACCCCCGGTAAAATAACACTAGGAATATTGTACCCACTTAACAATCACTATTTACAAATTTCAATTATAAAATCAAACAATCACACAACGATCTCTATAGTATTGTATTGTATTTTAAAGACCACCAACAGCTAAGGTTATTTGGGCCTAGCACCAATTCATATTTTCAACTCATTATTATTTTTTTTTTTTTTTAATAATAAATTGAAAATCCAATTGACACTTTTACCAGCTCTCGGGCTAGAACTCGGGAACTGTAATAGAGGAACCATAGCAACGCCATGTAAACAACAGCGCCGCTACACTCTCGGCTATTCTCAAGCACAATGATCTCTATAATTGATTGTGGATCATAGATGGTGACACGCCGACAATTCTGTTTCTTAAAGTGACTGTAAAAAGTGAGGAAACTAGAATTTTTACTACTCCACCAGTTCAAAAATTTTTACCCACTGAACGAATTACCCACTAACCGAATTTCAAAAATGGCACCAGTTTATGTAGGCCTCCGAATGGACAATGAGATGGTCTGAAATTATAGGTACATGGTGTTCAACTTATAAAAATACAAGTCGGTTGTACCATGACTACATCGTACACCCTGTATAGCTAAAAATAATTTTAAAGTGTAGTGCTCTTATTCCAATCCGACTTTTATTTAAAATTTTTTTTCTGAAGCACATAATAATTAAGATATCGCCCGAGACATTATTAGTAATTCACCCTGTATAGAGCTTTAACTATAATATAGAGGTTGCTATAATAATATGATCAGGATATCTTTACAGGAGGGGTTTCGTTTTCCTAGTAAAATCTTACCGGGGGGGTATCATTTTCCTGGGAAGATTTTACCGGTGGGAGGTAAAATTTTTCCAGGAATATTATACCCCGCGGTAAGATTTTACTAGGAAAATGATACCCCCGGTAAGATTTTACTAGGAAAATGATACCCCCGGTAAGATTTTACTAGGAAAATGATACCCCCGGTAAAATCTTCCCAGGAAAATTTTACCCCCATACGGGGGGTATAATAATCCTAGTATTATCTTACCGGGGGTAAGATTATTCTAGGATAATTTTACCGGGGGGTAAAATTATACTAGGATAATTTTACCCCCCCCCCGGTAAGATTATCCGGGGGTATGATTTTACTGGCACACCGGCATAAAAAAGTTTGAGAAACGTTGTGTTGAAGCATTTCGGCAGACATAGCAAAATGCAAACAAAAAGCCTCCCTCTTATAAAATAAACGTTTCATATTTTGTTATTGTGTTGTAGCGTTTGCATGACATTCCAGCACATTTTTATAATAGCTTTATGTTTTACAAACGCTACTCTTTGTAATATTAAATTTTTATTCAAAGAGATTAATAATAATTGGAATGCTTGTGTACTAAATAAATTGTAATACACATAAAAGTGCTACAAACCCTCAACCTACGCCGATATTATATTAAAAAAGTGACCAAATTCTACTCGCATATAGAAACTTTATCTATACTAATATTAAAAAACTGATGAGTTTGTTTGTCTGTGTGTTTGTACGCGCTAATCTCAGGCATATTTTTTTATATTTTCTATTTGTTACACTGAATCATTTTTCATATTCTCTATTGAAAATAAAAACCAAACGTCAACCTATTAGTAAAAAATATTATTTTACCATGTTCACTTGTACCACTGTAGGGTGACCTCTAAAAAACTTGACCTTACAAGAAAGGCGTCATATCAGTACGGGCGTAGGGTGCCATCACGATCAAATCCGCCACTGCATTTACGTGAGCGAATCTGCGAATAAATTCAACGTTCATGCGAGCGATGCCGAAGGTAAAAGCTAATCTCAAATAATGAAGCTTTGTCGAACTCATAGAAAGCGTTTTTAAATTTATTATAGTTCCGAAGCTGACACCCGATTTAGTGACAATCGCACAAGTGAACGCGGTTAACATACAATAGAAATCATTGCACCAGTCGACCAGACCATTGAGTTAGCGAATAGACTGCACAGTAGGCCAGAAAAAGTCTCATTCGAAAAAAAAACTTTTTAACAAAAAAAAAACCTTCAAAAAGTCACCAAAAAGAGGAAATTAATGAAATTTTGAGGTCTGCACCTATTTAATAAAATATGAAGTCGTTTAAAAAGTATAGTGTAGTAATTAATATCTTCTTTTTAACAGACTTCATATTTTATTAAATTGGCGCAGACCTCAAAATTTCATTACTTTCCTCTTTTTAGTGGCTTTTTGAAAGAGTTTTTTTTTGTTGAAATTTTTTTTATTTTTTACTTTTTAGTGGCTTTACAATACTAATATTAGTCGCTTCTACAAACTTAACTGACTTCTTTCGCTGTGTGATGTGTCAAAAAGTGACATTTACCTTAAAGGAATCACACGCCGTTTCTCACTTTTATTAAACCGACTTTCTTATGCTGTGTGATGTGTCAAAAAGTGACATTTACCTTAAAGAAATCACACGCCGTTTCTCACTTTTATTAAACTGACTTTCTTATGCTGTGTGATGTGTCAAAAAGTGACATTTACCTTAAGGAATCACACGCCGTTACTCACTTTTATTAAAATCAGCCGAATTACTGAACCGATTTAAGTAAAATTTATATGGGACCAACTTTGAGGTATAGGTACCCTATCCAATAAACCAAGAATCGTCAAAATCGGACTACCTACTCTGTAAAAAGTAATGCGTGGTCGTACATAAAAAGAAAAAAATATATACACGTCGAATTGAGAAGTCGATTAAAAAAGGAGATGGGCAGTGGCAGTGTTGTGCAGCAGGCAATTGACCAAAAATATATTTAACGGTCAAATAATAATATCTATGCATGAAAACAGCAGTGTCGCCTGTCGGTATCTTTTATATGTTATAATATTTGTATTATTTGTTATTTTTGATCATTTTGTTTTTGTTATTCACTTTATATTTTAATAGGACTCTGGATTTATATTATAACCTATAATTAAACAAAAATATTATTTTATAATATTTATTTTTTCTTATAAAATAGTAATTTTCTTGGTCAATTGACCTGTTAATATTTAATCGGTCAAGTGCACAACCCTATTTTTTTCTAATCAGAGTCGGACTAGGGTCTAAATAATCAGTGGCGATTTAACATAGAAGCACAACGCACGTGTTTGGAGGTCCCTAGTCGCCAAGGACCCCTATCTTACCCAATCCAGTTGTTTTGTTTTTTTTTATTATTTTTTAACCTTTTCCTTCTAAATCAAAGACCCGAGGGCCCACGCAACTTCTGTACTTGGGGCCCCCAAAAGTCTTAATCCGCCACTGCGTCTAATATATAATTATATAATAGAATAGAATAGAATAGAATAGAATAGAATAGAATAGAATAAATTTTATTGTACTTTAAAACATAGTTGTATGTACATAGTCAGAATGGTTTGGTACCAACGATTAAAAAATTCTTTGAAGTTGTACAATGGTTTATCGCACAAATATTCTTTTAATTTTTTTTTTAATTTATTAAAGGGTTCAATAAGTTTTATGGACTCAGGGAGTGCATTATAAAAATGAGAAGATTAGTGCGGACATTTTTCGTACCTCACGTGATTGTGACGAGTCAAATAAATATTGTCTCTATTGCGTGTGTTTCGGCAGTGTATATTATGCGTAAATTCATATTTATTCAGATTTTGCTTAAGAAAAATAATGTTACTGTAAATAAAAATTGCATGGACAGTAAGAATTTTGTATTTAAAAAAGTACGGCCTGGCTGATTCTCGAAAAGGTAAATTAAAAATTGTACGAGGGATGCGTTTTTGTAAAATGAATATTCTAGAAATTTCAATTGATTGACCCCAAATAATGTTGTTATTTTTTTTTCTTGATATTGTATAAAAAACTCGGGTCGCAGTGCCAAACCCTGCCGACAATATAGTGTATTTGCTAATACAGGCCATGTGGCTTTAATACGTGAACTTAAGTTTGTTTCTGGACAAAATAAAAAATTTAACCCCTTAATACATCCCTTAAAATAATATTTTTTTCTTAATTTCAATATTATTATCAATGCAACCTCTGTACCACATTAAATACACCCTTCCATAAGTAAATCCGTATCAACAAACTAGTGTTTTCATAAAATTTGAAAGTCCGGTCCTGTCGGGCCGATTTTATTAAAATTTTAGCAGCACGTTTTAATCTTTACTAAAGAGTTAAATTTCAATTTTGAAACGATTCTGACAATTTTTTCGGTATTTTTGGGCCCAAAAACTTTTTGGAACCCCTAAATACAACCCTGAAAATGGTCTGATCGGGCCCATTTTAAATAGGCTTCTTGCGGTGATGGGTTCCAATGTGTGTACCAAATTTCGTTTCAATCGATTAAGTCTGTCGAGAGTTATCGTGTACGCACATATATATATAAATATATATATATATAAATATATATATATATATATAAATATATACATACATATATATATAAACATTTTCAAAAATGGTGCCAAATTGTTCAGGAGGCTATGAAACGTCGAGAAATTTTGGTCCGACCCCTAGGTCCCGCCATCCGACCGACGCCAATAGTGTATGTGCCATATTATGGCAAATACACTAAAAACACATTTAGCAAATAGCAGCAAATACGTTTCTAAATTGTAATAAATTGTATGCGTTTAGAAAACGTTTCGCCCGAGTCCCGAGTAATGCCCTGAGTAAATCGAAGACAACTGAAAACAGCCAATAGCGTTCTTAGAAAGAGACAGAGATTGGCAGCCACCTTATTACACAATAGTAAACATTTACAGATAGAGAACGTGGAGTTAGTAATGCCGTCTCGTCTCACCTTGTCGAAAAATGGCCGTTCTCGTCTAGTTTGTCAAGACGAGAAATTTTACTCTCGTCTCGGTATTTTCTGTCTTTCTCGTTTCGATAGTGACGAGATCTCGACAATTTAATCTCGATCTCGTCTAGAAATATGAAGCGAGAAAAATTGTTAAGCTCATGTTGGCTGCTACATTACGCGCGGTCCATGCTCTAAGTCAATAAACCAGACCATGCGATCCAAGTCGTAAGGTTAATTTCAATCTTTCACATTATCAACAAGGGTGTTAGTTTCCCCTATTATATTTCCTGACTAGAACTATAGTATTGTCTTCCGCACAGACACCCTCGATCTATTTATTCACAAAAGACTCGCACGATTGTGCGTACGAGAATTCGAAACAGATACGGACTCTGGATATTTTCATAAAAATCTACCTTTTAGAACTTCTTTAGGTGCGGTAGGAAGACGTGATTCCGATCGCCAGTGTAAGAAAAAAGCGTGACGGAAGGAATAGTGGGAGTAAGCATCCTTACCCCCACTATTCCTCTTGAGAAAGGAATGCAACCGCGGTACTAGTATAAAGGAATTAGTTCACTCGCTAACAATTGGCAAAAAAAGTAGTAAAAATTGCATTAAAGTATCCTAGACGGCGCTTACTTGAAAGTTTTTCGTTCCGTATTTCGAAATCGAGGTTAAATTGTCGAGATTTCGTTGCTATCAATTAGTGATGTGCCGGATCGTTAAAAATGTATATCCGCGGATACGGATCTGAATACGGATATTTGGTCTCAAGATCCGCGAATACGGATACGGATACGGATCTTAACTTTCTTAGAGTACGTGGCGGTAAATACTAAATATTGCACATCGACCTTTGGAAAGAGACTATCTGTTATGGGAAAAAGTTATTGACCACGATATTAAAAAATAAAAAATAATCTGAATGGAATTTAACTGTTTGTCATTATTACCTAATCACCTATATATATAAAATTTTATCTATGAATTGAAAATTGATAAGGTAAAAGATCCGCCAAAAAACTAACGGATACGGATACGGATCTTTCTTTTCCCTCGGATATCCGCGGATACGGATACGGATACGGATATCCGGCACATCACTACTATCAATACGATAAAAATACCCTCGAGAAAGTACCGGTACGAGAGTTGTCTCGACAAATGAGACGAGAGTGCGACCATTTCTCGACGAGACGGCATCACTATTTACTACAATAGTTAATGAAATCCAGCCGACACTGTCGTAACGACGCCGTGCTCCCTTCTGCTGTTTAAAGAGCACTCGACATGCTCGGCCCTGAGACATGCCGCAGTTCTTCACAGAACAATACACCAGGGACACATCCTCTATATTATAGTCCTGTTCTCTGCACGCCTGTCCAGACCACAACGTGTCTCGCTTTATACAACAATTAATTTACAACATTATTTATATTACACCTTATACCCGCTTCGTGTGAACCGAGACCCGCACGTACAGACATATTGCTCTAATTATTATGCTGGATTGCAGACCGAATTGTCAGAAATTTTGATTTGACAATGATCTTAGATTGTAACCACACTAATTTCTTCATAAGAAAAGCATTGTGGAATTTTAAATCGACTCTGCTCAAAAAATTTATTAAAATAATATTTGTTTGCCATACCCACTATAAAATATCTACTTTACATGCGTGTATGTATGCATGGAATGGGTCAGTTAACAGGCAGGTGTGTTGAAAGTGTTTTCAAAACACACTAGTGTGGTAAGTAAACAGTTTCCATAGTAATTTTTGTTTGTTCGCTCTGATCCGCCCGCTTGTATAAATATGAAGTTGACAACGTAAATGAGCAGTCAAAAAAAATACTGAAAATAAAGTTAAAAGTAGTTATTTTATAGTGAGTATGACAAAAAGTACTATATATATCTCGTGCGTAATTATATTATGAGTCGTGTGATTGTTAAAACTCGCTGGCGCTCGTTTTAACATTCTATCACTACTCCTCAGTAATATACCCCATTACGCATCTAGACATACATTGTTAAACTACGTATACAAGTATTAAACATATTTTTTGTATAATATTTCTCCCTTCCAAACAACAATTTTTTAGACATTTTGATCCAAATTTATCTTAAAAAACGATATTTTTTCTATGTTCTGTCGTATAAAAAAAACCGCAACAAAATCAGTCCACTCAAAGAGCTATGATTCCATAGACAGACAGATACCCAGGTCATACAAACATACGACCCAAACACATAGCACCCCTTTTTGTTGGTCGGAGACAAAAAATGGTTGATCGCAGAAGGCCGGCCTTTACTCTACTAAGCAGTAATGAAGTTTACAAAATTCTATGAAGCCTGTTTGATTTGGTCATTGTTTCAAATATGTATGTAGGAATGGAGAAAAGTAATCACCATCATCATCAGGAAATGCGATGATGTGAAGAGATATTTTTTTGGCGAGAATAAAATTGCAAGTTGTAACCAAATGATTAATGATACAACACGGAACTTGGTTGTCAACTGTGGGGAGATTTCAGTGTTCCTTGTCCGGACGCGCGTCGTTTTATAATGCAGTGTTTCTCAACTTTTTTTTGCTCATGTCCCTTTTTTATTTCTTTCTGTGTCCCCTCTTCATGGTCAGTCTTAGTTGGTAAAAAATACTGTATCATTCATATTTTATTACTAGCCTTTACCCGCGGCTTCGCTCGCGTCAACGTCTTTTTTTTTGGGCTATTGCTCAGTCCTCCTTCGGTAGAAGCGCGATGACATAATAATTAGGAAATTAGGAAAATAGGATAGGCTATAATTATTATAGCCTATCCTATTTCTTGATGTATGACAAGGCAGTAAGCACTATAGACGCTAATGACCCTTGATGTCGAGCGTCTATAATTCACAATTCATTCAGTAAGCACTATAGTGTGTAACGGTTCTGTTCTTTAGGCCGTCTCAAAAAGGTACTGTTTGGGTCCCTGAGCAAATTTGGCTCTAAAAAACTCCCACCGCGTAACTTATTGTCTGTAATCTTAAGAGACAGACGGACGTTCGTTTAAAGCCTGTGGACAGTAAAGACAGGATCGGTGGGTCCGCATACAAGGAGTTTGTGGGTTTGACGGATCGTCCTAAACCACTTAGGTACCCTATAACCTTTCTATGCTATTCTTAAGTTGAAAATTGTAATTTAAAAATGCCAAGTTCGAATATAGTTCTCCAGCCGCGTAACGTTCAGGTGCTCGGTGTACGTATGGCGTGTGAACCTCTAGTCGCCGGTATTATATCCAGGCATACTAAACGCTCTGTGTCTGAAATGTCACGTGTCTGTAATTGCTTCGCGTTAGGGCGCATACGCCCGTTAACCGCTAATCAAAAAGGTGTACTTTACGGAGTCGTCTAGAGGATACAGATATCCGTTATAGACTTGGCCGTGTTGTGTGAGTGCTCAGTTGTATTTTACGGAGTCGTCTAGAGGATACAAATATCCGTTATAGACTTGGCCGTGGTGTGTATGTATGTGGTATCAGCGTGTACAATGCTTCACTGGCTGGAGAATATTCAATACTGAAATAAACAGCTGTAATTCAAAATCAATTAGTTTAAATGAAAAGTTTCGGTAATTTCAGCTAGCGCCGATTTATTGAACAAACAACTCAAACATAAATTATTTACAATCATTTACAAATCCTTAGAAACACATTATCGTGTTCATCAATCTAGACACATTTTTTATGTATCTGTGGTTTCATTGAAACCGATAAAATTTAAATGAAAATTACCATTGTATTTAGTAACTAGTGACAGAAGGTCAAAATAGTATACTTGACAGATGGTCAATGAAATTTATTAAAAAACCAACAGCACTTGTGTATTAGCCCCTTAGACCACTAGAGCCCATCATTGGTAAAAGCGAAAAATCACTGTGTGCTGTAAAGCCTATCAACTCACCGGTCGCGAATCGCAACGATGAATGTGAACGAGTCTGAGGGATTCGTCCACTTGAGTCCGAATTGAACTGTTGTGAGCTCTGAAAAGAACTGCCTTGTGCAGCGTATCGCCGGTGGGTCGTGCGCTTGTGTAACCGTCCGACTGCCGAACGTTGCCAGTCTGGCTTGTTTAAGTTGACTTAGGCATTCCACCTATGGACATCTGTGCGTGGCTTAGCACACTATTCTAGTTACTTTTGATGGTATATTTCATTTTAGATATATTTTCTGTTGTCAACTTGTGTTTACGTATTTATTAGATCTGACAGCTACGAAACTTATAAAAATGTTGTTATTTGATTTAAGCATACCATGGTAATTCATAACTAATACAATGATTATTATAATTCATTTCTACGTAAATATAAATATATTTCATCTATTCTTAGATGTGTTTAACACATTAATACCTTAAGATGTTTTTATATATAAAATGTGAGATGTATTGTCAACACTAAAGAGGTTAGTTTTAATTTTAACTATAAAATCGTTTGCTATGAAAGTAAAAATTGTTTATACTATAAAATGTAATCTCGATACGTCTGTTTCGTTACAGAAACCCCCCCTTTAAGATTAATTTTTTGCCCTTTAGCTTGAGAAAAGCTAAAAATTAATTATACCAAAAATAAAAAACTAGACAGAAGTATCGTTATTACACAAATTATTCTTATCTAAGGCAAGTTACTTATTCTATTTAACACAATGAACAAAATTGTTTATCTTAAAAACTAAATTTTCAAAATCCAACTTAGAAAAAATTTTGTTTTTTTATCATTAAATCGATTTTAAATCGTTCTACAAAGAACACAACATCACAAAAATAACTTTCACCTCACTATGTTTACCGTATTCTCTTCGTCATCCGACCATTGGGTCCGCTATCTTCTTTATTCGTCTCGTTCGTTTGTTCGGTGCCCGACTGCACCGTGGAGTTGTCTGGTATCCGCTGATACGTCTCGTACTCCACCAGCAACTGGCTTCTTCAGCGACGGCGTCATTGGACCAAACATTTATTGTTCGGTATCCGCTGGTACGACTCTTACTCCACCAGCACTGGCTTCTTCGGTGACTACATCACAGTACCAAACAAGTGCTCCCTACTCTCGTCCATTAGCATAATTTAAGTTTTAATACTATATTTTAAGCTTTGTTTACATAGTTTTAATATTATTTATTTAATATTCGACAGTTTAAACCTTCTGTGAAGATTAATTTTACTTCTCAATATTCGGTTTTATTTCATTAATCCTTTTCTCTTTATTTATTTATTAAATATTCAATGACATTTTATAAGTCAATTTATTATTGTTTCCTTCTTTTATTATTAAAATATTATTACATTTTTATATTATCTTATTACTTTTTATAATATGATTCGGTATACGATGAGATGCCATTTGAACATCCCTTGTCAATCAGTATCCGAACCATCCTTTTCTTCTTCTTGTCACCCCGTGGGTTACTATTTGTACCCAGGGATTTTCGATTTTCTTTATTTATCTATTTATTCGTTGTCCGTATGAAACATTGCCTGTCTGGTGTACTTAGTTTTAACGAGTTTTTTGAGAAAATATAGTTAGCCTCTTTTCCGATGATTGTTGTTTCGGATGCTCATATTATATTTACGTAAGCTTCCGCTGTGGTGATTTAAATTATAAAAGTTATCGTTTTTTATATATGTTTCATGTTCAGTGAAGTTATCGCTTTTTTCTATAAATTCTTCCTGGAAGTTTTCCTTAACTGGCTCTTTCGCCACAACAATAATACTTATTTTTACCTTTTGTGCTTTTTTAAGCTGGACATTTTCGTCCTTTATTTTCTTTAATATTCTTAATAAACTAATTTTCTCTTTTTCTATTTTGGCAATGCCTTTATGGAGTTTAATAATCTCCTTTTTTAATTTCTTCTTATTACTATTATTTCTATTAGATGCATCCTTTTGCATTATTTTATCTTCCTTTTTCTCGATAACTTTCACCGAATTCATTTCAACTTCTTGCGGTTTTTCCTCTTCGATAACTTTTGTACCATTTAATTCTATTTCTTCTGCATTTTCTTTTTCGTTAATTTCTACGGAATTGTTTTTCATTTCAACTGATTCTTCTTTTATACTAACTTTCATATAATTATTTTTTATTTTAGCTGGCCATGCCCATTCTTCGTCATCGATTATATCCTTTTCAACTTCGTATGATTTTTCTGGTTTACTAGCTTTTTCACTAATTTTCATACAATTGTTTCTTCTTTTAACTGGCCATTCCCATTCTTCACCCTCGTTTACATCATTTTCAAATTCGTATGATGTTTCTGGTTTACTAACCTTTTCACTAATTTTCCTATAACTATTTTTTATTTTTACTGGCCATTCCCATTCTTCACCATCGTTTATATTATTTTCAACTAATTTTTCTTTTTTAATAATTTTTATTTGATTTAATCTTTTATTTATTTCGGGTCTCTGGGAAGGCTTTCTACCACACCAAAAGCCCAGATTCCCTATTGGCGTGGCATATCGTTTCCCGATTGCTCTCTCCCTGGATCACTAGGTCCGGGATTTGACTTGCCAGGTGGACTTTCTTGTCCAAACCTGTATAAATTATTATCTCGTTGTGGATTCTGTTCATTAAAATTCCTGCGAGTTGCTTGGAATTCGCGTTCGCCCCCGTGGTACTGTTGCGGGTAGCGGCGATTTCTATAATTTCCGTGGAAATCCGCGTTCTGATTGTTTTGATTTATACACCTTTCATGACGATCTCGGTGCGACGAATCATTGTCTATTGTACTTAAAAGGCTCAATGCTTCTTGTGCATTGCTCGGTTTCCAAATTTGCAGCTGGCTATGCCATGGCTCTGGATAATGGTTAAAAATGTGTCGTATTAGCATGGCCTCAGGTATTGTAATATCCAAAAACTTCACCTTTTTGAACCAATAAATGAAATGTTCTGACAAAGTGCCATATCTGGGATTATAGGTTCTGGTTGCGATTAAGCTTCTATAAATCTGGTCTTGCAACTCCGGTCCCCAAAAATAATTTATAAATGCCGTTTTAAACTCTTGGAAATTATTTAATCTGTTTTCCAAAACTTCGAACCATTCTCGCGCTCGTCCTTCCAGATACTGTCGAACATATCGTTTAAATTCTTGATTTTCTGTTGTCACAAATTCTTGCTCCAATTTGAGTTCTAATTCTTTTATAAATTCGATGGGGTGCTGAGGATCCTGCATTCCTCGAAAGCTTTTTATTTGTATTCTAAACGGGTCCACGTTTGGCGAGTATTGCTCCTGTGGGTATGTTCCCGCGCCGCTTCTTAAAGCCGCTTCTATCCTGACTACTTTATTTTTTACCATATCTATTTCGCCATCGTTTTGCACGAGTTTGGCGGAGATAACTTCGAATTTGCTTTCGTGTAGAGGAAATTTGTCCAGTGCCTGTGTCTCTAGATGATCAACCTTGCTGACTATTTTTTCTTGTTTGTCAGTGAGCTGAGCCACCTCGATTCCCATCTGTTTATGTTTTTCTTCCAAATTTTTCGTTTTTTCTGTGAATTGTATTATGGCTTCATCAAGCCGCGACAGCGTTTCCTGATTCGTTTGTTCCACTATTTTCTTCATTTCCTGGTTGGTCTGTTCCACTGTTTTCTTCATTTCCTGGTTGGTCTGTTCCACTGTTTTCTTTATTTCCTGGTTTGTCTGTTCCACTGTTTTCTTCATTTCCTGTTTTGTCTGTTCCGCTGTTTTCTCGACCATTTCTTTCGTTTGTCTCGCGGTTTCTTCCGCTCGTTTTGCGGTTTCTTTCATTTCTTGGTTTGTCTGTGCCGCTGTTTTCTCGACCATTTCTTTCGTTTGTCTCGCGGTTTCTTCCGCTCGTTCTTCCGCTCGTCTTGCGGTTTCTTTCATCTCTCCTCCCAACCGCATCAGCATGGCCATCATCGATGTCATCGTATCCTGATTTTCATCATTTCCGGAGCTTATTGTCCTTCGTCTTTGTATGCTTGGTACAGGGCTGGCGACAGTGGAATCGGCTACAGCATTCTCGCTGTCCGCTGTGGGTTGATCTTCTGGATTAGTTGCGTAGTCCATCTTCTTTCCTTCGGAGGGATTTCGCTCGCCATCCGACATTTTTAAATCAATTTTTTATTCTTCAAATGTTAATATTAACCGCGAGTAATTACCCAGCAAGTTATGTAATATTTTGTCAATCTGATTATTATTCCTCGTTATTGGTTATACTTTATTTATTTTATAAGATATTCGTTTAAATTTATTACGCGTCTTTATGATATTATTATTATTTAATCATTTAAATTTATCTTTTAGATTTAATATACTGTTTTAGTTTATTATGAAAAAAAAATGGTTTGGTTTATAATTTATTCGTCCGTACGTGGTACTGTCCAAAAAAAAAAATTTTGTGTCAAAATTTTCGACAAACCAATTTTGTCTGTTTTTGTTGTGACCTGTCAGTTTTTTGTAGTCAGGTCCTGTCACGGTCGCCAATTGTAACGGTTCTGTTCTTTAGGCCGTCTCAAAAAGGTACTGTTTGGGTCCCTGAGCAAATTTGGCTCTAAAAAACTCCCACCGCGTAACTTATTGTCTGTAATCTTAAGAGACAGACGGACGTTCGTTTAAAGCCTGTGGACAGTAAAGACAGGATCGGTGGGTCCGCATACAAGGAGTTTGTGGGTTTGACGGATCGTCCTAAACCACTTAGGTACCCTATAACCTTTCTATGCTATTCTTAAGTTGAAAATTGTAATTTAAAAATGCCAAGTTCGAATATAGTTCTCCAGCCGCGTAACGTTCAGGTGCTCGGTGTACGTATGGCGTGTGAACCTCTAGTCGCCGGTATTATATCCAGGCATACTAAACGCTCTGTGTCTGAAATGTCACGTGTCTGTAATTGCTTCGCGTTAGGGCGCATACGCCCGTTAACCGCTAATCAAAAAGGTGTACTTTACGGAGTCGTCTAGAGGATACAGATATCCGTTATAGACTTGGCCGTGTTGTGTGAGTGCTCAGTTGTATTTTACGGAGTCGTCTAGAGGATACAAATATCCGTTATAGACTTGGCCGTGGTGTGTATGTATGTGGTATCAGCGTGTACAATGCTTCACTGGCTGGAGAATATTCAATACTGAAATAAACAGCTGTAATTCAAAATCAATTAGTTTAAATGAAAAGTTTCGGTAATTTCAGCTAGCGCCGATTTATTGAACAAACAACTCAAACATAAATTATTTACAATCATTTACAAATCCTTAGAAACACATTATCGTGTTCATCAATCTAGACACATTTTTTATGTATCTGTGGTTTCATTGAAACCGATAAAATTTAAATGAAAATTACCATTGTATTTAGTAACTAGTGACAGAAGGTCAAAATAGTATACTTGACAGATGGTCAATGAAATTTATTAAAAAACCAACAGCACTTGTGTATTAGCCCCTTAGACCACTAGAGCCCATCATTGGTAAAAGCGAAAAATCACTGTGTGCTGTAAAGCCTATCAACTCACCGGTCGCGAATCGCAACGATGAATGTGAACGAGTCTGAGGGATTCGTCCACTTGAGTCCGAATTGAACTGTTGTGAGCTCTGAAAAGAACTGCCTTGTGCAGCGTATCGCCGGTGGGTCGTGCGCTTGTGTAACCGTCCGACTGCCGAACGTTGCCAGTCTGGCTTGTTTAAGTTGACTTAGGCATTCCACCTATGGACATCTGTGCGTGGCTTAGCACACTATTCTAGTTACTTTTGATGGTATATTTCATTTTAGATATATTTTCTGTTGTCAACTTGTGTTTACGTATTTATTAGATCTGACAGCTACGAAACTTATAAAAATGTTGTTATTTGATTTAAGCATACCATGGTAATTCATAACTAATACAATGATTATTATAATTCATTTCTACGTAAATATAAATATATTTCATCTATTCTTAGATGTGTTTAACACATTAATACCTTAAGATGTTTTTATATATAAAATGTGAGATGTATTGTCAACACTAAAGAGGTTAGTTTTAATTTTAACTATAAAATCGTTTGCTATGAAAGTAAAAATTGTTTATACTATAAAATGTAATCTCGATACGTCTGTTTCGTTACAAGTGAAAGACCGATCAAAATCAGTCAATAGTTCTTGAGTTACCAAACTGACATACAGCTAGCTGCTAGACAGACAAAACTTTTCTAAATGGATAATTCGGTCTAGGTAACCTTTAAATCATACATCTATGTCGGAATTTAATTAAAAACTTAGGCCGGGCGCATACACACAATTGTTTCCACGACTAAACAGTTTAATCGAGTTCTGTACGTGTCGCGATTTCAACTCGACTAAACTGTTTAGTTGTTAGAGGTGCGCATACAATCAATCAGTTGTGTCATAATTTCACTATTAAACTAATGGGTCGCCGAACAACTATTTGTCGAGCGTATGCTAGCGTCAATACACAGCTGTGGACATAACCTGCCGACGATAGTTGTTCAAGAGAAAAGTCAAACGACGATCGATGCGGTTTTTTGATTTTTTGTTGTACAACTATAGTGTCGATAGTATGAGCAGTTCCATCTGATCCCATATAGCCTTTTGACAAACAACTAAATGTGCGATTAAAAATTGACTGTATGCGCCAGCATTAAAGTTACAAACAAAGTTACGTTTTAGGGTTTCGTAGGTAGGTAACTCAGTATGGAACCCTATTACCGCAGCTACGATGTCCGTTCGTCCGTCTGTCACAGGGTTCTTTCTCACAAACAATAAGAGGTAGCTAGTTGAAATTTTCACAGATTGTGTGTTGTTATGGCTTGAATCCTTGCAAATAATAATTAACAATTAATTTTAATAAATAATGTTCTTATACGTTCACAGTATACATTCATAGTGGAGAGTTCAACGTGTACAGCATTATAGCAGACGGTTGGAGTGTACTGCGTATACTGCATAATGCGCTTGTAATGTGTTCACCACCCGTGTGAATAAGTGGTTATAGCGTTTGACTAAAGATTAAAAGGTATCTGGTTCGATCGTGGGTTTCGGATCGCAATATTTTTGTTTTTTTTTATTCATCAAATATTCTGTAAATACATATATATTTTTTTAGTTTAAAATATAATTTAATTAAATTTGATATGATAAAACAAAATAAACTTATTATTATATTAAATTGTTATTACGGTATGGAACCCTCATAACGCGAGTTCCACTCGCACTTGACCGGTTTTTATTTATTTGCATATTGGTATCGGTAAAATACGAAACAATTAGACAGTTAAAACAATAAACATTATAATTTTATTTGCTTATAAATATAAATAAAAAAATGGTCGACCACAGCTGGTAAGTGGTCGATATAAACGATACAAAATGTTATAATTACCACAAAACATCAAACCATTTCCTGATGATGCCAACTTGGTTGGCGAAACGTACGTCGAGAGTTTTTATTATGGTTTGGTGTTTTGTGGTAATTATAACATTTTGTATCGCTACACTAAAGGTTCCACCACTTTTTATTGATATAAACGATGCATTTACTTTGCTAATTATTGGAATTTGTTTTTGGAAACAGACAGCCAGACCTATGCTTTTAAACTCATTTACATATTTATTTAATTCGACTTTCTTATTTCAATCAATCTATATTTTATTCACAAAAGTTAAAGAATGAATGAATTGTAGATTATATTGACGCACGACAACAGAGGTCATTAGCGTCTAATACACAAAAGTTAAAGTACATTATTAATAGATGTGATCATCATTAAAAAAAAGTTCACTTAAAATTTACAATTTAAAAATTCATTCAGAGAATAAAAACCTTCATATAGCAAAAACTTCTTTATTATTTTTTTATTAGAGTACACTGTGTTTTTTAAATCATTTCCGTATCTCTATTCTAAATTTTTTTTTTCTTTCAATGAAGTGGCCCATTCAAAAATTTTCTACCTCTCCCTAATGTTCCATCTTTTACATATAATCTTATAGTAATATGACGTGAACCTCTTAGGAGTAAGGGCCATAATATGATCCACGTTGATAACCACTGGTCTAGTGCGTGTAGTTACAAAATGTCCACAAACTTTCTTTATAAGCAGTAATTTTCTACAGTATCAATATGCGGATACGATGGGTGTCAAACTTCAGAATGTGATTTCGAGAACATTTTAAGCAAAAAAAATTACCTTAGAACGTTAAAATATTACAGTTTGAACTTTGAGTCGTGAACGCGATCGGGCTTTTTAATGACATTATCAGTGCACTATGGACAATGTATTGCAGGGGCTTGTTGTTTTACATTAATAGAAAAAATTAATTGTTTCATAAATAAACGGTCCGACGAAACTCGAACTAACTGTCCTATGTAGGCAGTGCATATATAATGTGACCATTTTATTCCCCCTCCATAACGGTATATCTCCCAATGTTTAGCTAAAAGTAGGTAGGTATATTTAAAAAATTCGACTGATGACCAGTCCTATACTTCCCACCTAGTAAATATTTGCAAAAAATAAACACTCTTTTTACTTCCCACCTCTACTATGGTAGGGAAGTAATGGATTCAGTCCGAAAACAATATTTCGAGATTTTAACAGATTTTCACGTTTTGAGACCCTAGCAATCGTTTAAGATCATTTTCTGACTGATGTCTGTATGTGTGTGTGTATGTGTGTATGTGTGTGTGTGTGTATGTGGTCAATTTTTCGCCTTCGATATCTTAAGAACGGAACAACATACGGGCATGCCGATTGTTCTATTGTGTTTATCAGCCTTTAACTTAGATCTGATTAGATTTTGAGTCAAATCGGTTCAGTGGATCCTGAGATATTCAAAAAAACGTCCTCAATGTCACGTATTAACATAGGTAAAAAAAAATATAAATGAATTCTAGATGTTATAATATGAAAAAAATGTAAATATTTTTTTTCTCTAAAATGTATAGTTTTCGAGAAAAAAAATATTTTACTAAAAAAAATAAAAATTGTACGTAAATCAAGGTAACCATGATTTTTGCTATATTAAGCTAGCCATCAATAGATCACCAAACAAAAAAGAGGGCCATGCTTTTTTCAAAGAATAAAAATTAAATTGTGTTTTAAAGACCACCAACAGCTAAGGTTATTTGGGCCTAGTCAAAGAATAAAAAAAAGAGTGTTTATTTTTTGCAAATATTTACTAGGTGGGAAGTATAGGACTGGTCATCAGTCGAATTTTTTTTTATTCTTTGACTAGGCCCAAATAACCTTAGCTGTTGGTGGTCTTTAAAACACAATTTAATTTTTATTCTTTGAAAAAAGCATGGCCCTCTTTTTTGTTTGGTGATCTATTGATGGCTAGCTTAATATAGCAAAAATCATGGTTACCTTGATTTACGTACAATTTTTATTTTTTTTAGTAAAATATTTTTTTTCTCGAAAACTATACATTTTAGAGAAAAAAAATATTTACATTTTTTTCATATTATAACATCTAGAATTCATTTATATTTTTTTTTACCTATGTTAATACGTGACATTGAGGACGTTTTTTTGAATATCTCAGGATCCACTGAACCGATTTGACTCAAAATCTAATCAGATCTAAGTTAAAGGCTGATAAACACAATAGAACAATCGGCATGCCCGTATGTTGTTCCGTTCTTAAGATATCGAAGGCGAAAAATTGACCACATACACACACACACACATACACACACACACACACATACAGACATCAGTCAGAAAATGATCTTAAACGATTGCTAGGGTCTCAAAACGTGAAAATCTGTTAAAATCTCGAAATATTGTTTTCGGACTGAATCCATTACTTCCCTACCATAGTAGAGGTGGGAAGTAAAAAAGGCACAACAAGTTTCAGTTCAAAAACACACATTGTTATCATAGAAGTTATTTATTGATTTTTAATAAAGCAGAAAGTAATACATCCTATTCCTATCAACGTTTTTCCGAGTGACAAATTTATTTTCTATAAACATAATTGACTCCTTATCTTTTTCCCCCACCAAAATTGCAATTAGTGTTGTCACCACAAAATGATACGATTTTTGATGTTAAATTATTTTTTCTGAATACCTACCTGCAATAAATAATGTTTGGTGTCTCCCTTTGTTTCTTGAGTTGTGATTGGTCGGTTGGGACATTCGAACGGCATATTGCATTTATTGCGTGTTTTGTTTGCACATCTACTTCGTCTTGGAAATGAATAGGGTATAAATTTGTATAACATATTATAACACAGGCAACATTTTAGTTTCATAGGGCCAGTATTTGCTGTGAGTCGCTTGCTTCATGCAAACGAGACATTTTTGCATCCCGAAGCTTAAGTTCGGGACAACGGGACAGATAACCTAAAAACGGGACGTATGGTCACATTATGCTTATGCATAATATATATTGTCAAATCTCAACTGATCTTGTTGAAATTTAAATCTTATAGTAATAAACTTAAAAGTTGTCAGCAAACAGTGCATAAATAATATCAGAAGCTCTGTAATTTCATTTTTTGCAAACTTTTTGAGTATTTGATATGATATCTAAAGATTTTTTTGTCCAACATCAATCGAAAATGTCTGTCTGTTTTGATGAAGCTGGTACCCAAAGTATAGTCTTAATCCGGCTGCGATCGAATTAAGATAAAGATTTTAATGCAAACAAAGCTGCCGAAAAATTATAATTTAATATAATAAAAAAACAAAATAAACATCATCAAGCTCGTCGACAGATATTTTGTCGTCAATATATGGTGGACATAACGGGTCATGGTGGAGGTAAATAATATGGTTAAACTTAACAGCAGTACATATTGTGATCTATCAAACGGGCATATGACATCTGATGGCAGAAAATTTTACTCGATTAAGGGAAAAATTTACATACTAACAGTGTAAGTTTATCTTGAAATTGTTTATTACAAAAATAAAACCAGTAAAATTAACAAAAAGTTTATTGAAAATGAAATCCGCGACGTTTTCTATTATCATAGTTTTAAACTATCAGTTATTGCCTGTAAAAACTTAATTTGCTGCAAATTATTTTGTAATAAAATGTGAAGAAATTTTATTTATAAATTTGAAAAAAAAATGTAAAACAGGTAATTGATACTACACGTGACTTTCGAGCTAAATTGGTGTAAGGTGACTTAACTATACCTGTATGACGTTTCCTATATGAGTTTTCTCATCGAATGAAATAAAGAGTTTATTTATTTATTATTTATTTATCTATAAGTATAATAGTAAAGTGATATACGCGATATTTACTGCTCTTGATTATTTTGCTGCCAAATCAAAATCTCCCCGAGTAAGCCGGGCATATAATATATTTGTTTGAAAACATGCAAGTAATTAAATGTTCGTTATCTACTTTATTTAATTCCAAAACCATCAATTAATGTAGACGCATATAGAATTTAATTACAATGACAAGATAACGTTAGTGAAATGTCAGAACGACTGTCAAAATGTTTCACGCTAGAAACAATTCACCCTAAAAACAGATATGTACAGTTAGAACGATTCACCTTGACAATTTTAAATCATTTTCACAATTTTTTAAATGGCAGTTCAGTGTCCATATGTGCGTTTAATTTCAAGCGACATATTGGCTTTACATGTTGAATATCTCCATTAGATTTACATTGGATAATTAAAGAAAATAATAGACTAACTCATATCTCCATTTGATTAACTCTGAAATCTACCCAAAAGCATTGTAACGGATTATTTGCTGTCCAACATAACGATGCCATAGTTTTTTTGGACTGAGCCTATAATACTATTTAATATAGCTCGAATCCAATGTAAAGCAAATGGATATATTTAACATATGTAAATGCTACATGCCTGTTGAAATCAAATGCATTGTATAATTTTTAAGTCCCGTTATAAACAAGTATTAGAAATAGTTTTAAGATCAATTCTCAACTCTTTGGAAATTGGAATCAACTGAAGATCCGTAACTTTTAGTTGTCTCAAATTACACATACGATCTAAGCAATCTTTGATTTATACAATAATACACGTACTTAATTTATATGTATTTATGTGCGAGTGTCGATGCGTTCAACGTTAATTTTTATCATATATTGGCATATTTTAACTTTTGTTATTATCGATTATTTTCATATGAATCATAACAAAAGAAAAAAATAATAGAAATAATTAAAATGTTATTATTTAAAATCTCTAATCTCGTATTTCACCAAATTAGAGAAATTAAAAAATATCATCAACGGATTCTTTAAAAAATATTAATTTGCAAGTCAGTTACAAATCTGTTAGTTGATGTGTAACTTACTTGAAAATTAATATTTTATAATTTCTATTCGCAGTGATAGTGTATATCTCGGTGAAATACCAAACTAGAGAGTTAAAATTATGACATCATAATTTTCTTTATTACTTATACACACGTGCAATAATCAATTTTGTCGACCAATACCGGTTTTGGGAAGGGAGGCGAGGTTGGGCGACCTCCCTGGGCGCCGTAGGCCCGAAGGGGCGGCGAAAGGCTAGATTTTTTTCTGAATCACAGAGCCAAAAGTGTACAACCCGTAGGCCGCAAGTTATTTTACCGTGCCAACACATATAGTCATATAATGATCAACGCAATTTTGCAGAAAGCTATTCTAAAAAGATTTTGCCAGCTGGCTCCATAAAGGGGTATCAAATTACTAAAGAAAATAGAAAATTCTATCATTGGAAATACAAAATTTGGTGGGGACGGTCAAAAATCTCGTCCGCGACCACAGGAATCGGCGTCTTTACCCTATAAAAACAGTGAATCTCCGGTACTCTTAAGAGATGTATAAACATTCAGGTTTGAATACGATGACAGCTACGTATAACCTCAATTTTTTGCAGCTAACCAAGGAGAATAGAATATAGCATAAGCTATAGGTATGATACGACCTGTAGAACTGTTTGAACTGCATGTTATACAAGCGTCTTTTCCGTGACACACTATTCTACACACCTCTGTAACATTTCATCGAGTTAATATGGCAGAAATTAGGAGAAGCTGGAGCTACTAAAGATGCTTACACTATATTTGGAAAACTTTGAGATACATTTTGTTCCGACTGTATATGATCTGGCAATTGGCATGTTACGAAATTTCATCTGTAGGATTAATATCTATATACGTTTTCATTTAAATCATAAATACTTATGTCACAATTATGATTGAGCGGAATATAATCTGCTGTATAACAAAATCGTGTCAAAGACAAATTTTAATTAACAATGTCTCAAAATCCAACAACAGTAAAACAAATTTATTGTTTTTTATAAAAACGGATAATTTATTTAACAAAAATATACTTTGATTTTCATTAGATTTTACAATAAAATACCAAAATGTTGTTTTAAATTTCTATGACCTGAAGATGAGAGCATAAGCTCTTGAAACATGTCAAAAAAATTTCTCTTTTATATAATAACGAAGTTTTAAACAAGAAGCAATAAAGCAAAGTTACTATATACAATAAAATACCAGTCGAAATTAAAAATATATAAAATATCAACATTTTTTATTGATAATATTTTTACAACACTGAAGACCACCTCTAGTTTCAATTTTTAGGCGCGATAGCGTTATCTATAATGCACCTATATACACTCGCTTTGTCTGTGAGTATGTTAGTCACGTTTTTTAGCACGCCTACACCCCAAATGGCTCCAGCCATTTTGTAAAAAATTTTTTTGCTAGATTTCCTCCGAGGTCTAATTGTGCATGACGATTTTTGAATTTTGTTCTCGGAGGGAAGCAAATTTAAAAAACCGGTCAAGTGTGAGTCGGACTCGCGTGGAGAGGGTTCCGTACTATTAAGACTTAGGACTTTCGTTTAGGTTTTCTTGTGAACTATAAGTGAGGTCCTATATTCCCTATTTTTTTCAAAATTTTAAGCTCAGTAGTTTCGGAGATAAGGGGGCAGGGAATGCTCGATATTCGTATATTCTCTTTAATATCTTTTAAACCATGCATTTTAAAATTATAAAGAAAATATATTTGTATTTCTCATAACGAACCCTTTCATTTGATATGTCACATGATGCATTTGAAAATTTTTTTGTTTAATTTTCTACTTTACACCCTAAAATAAACTTAGGATTTTCATTCAGGTTTTCCTGTAAACTACTATTTTTTTCATAATTTTAGGCTCAATAGTTTTGGAGATAAGGAGGGGGAGGAGATCGGACAGACAGACAGACAGACAGACACGAGAGTAATCCTATAAGTGTTCCGTTTTTTCAGTCTGAGGTATGCGGAACTCTAAAAACGGTATCTATCGCTAATGGGTCGCTCAATTAAATTCAGATAGATTCGAACCTTATTTTAAACGAAAGAGGAGAAATTTCTACATAGATTTTTTATATCAGAATGTGTCAAAACAGTTTTTTGTATAGGAAATGTTATATGCTCTGTTGTTAATATGCTATTTTTCCCTATCTGGTACAATTGTCACACCGCGCGTTTAGAGCTTGAAAGCCGGAAAAACATATTCTAAGAATAATTAAGGTAGTTGTCGTGCTATGGGCATAGTGTCAGAAAATTTTAAATTTTCGTATACTCATTAAGGATACTATAATACAAAACCATTAAAATTTGAAGTTGATTGACCATCTCTAACTCGAGATAAACTTAATTAAAGTTCGGATAATTAACACGGAGAGCATAGGAAAGGTTGTGTTTTTGACAAGTTTTTTAATTTAAAAAAAAAGTAACAGTCGGAAATTTTCAGAAAACTAACTGTTCATTGATGTTTTTGTTCTGAGTTTAAAAAAGAAAATCCAAAAATTATTGACCTTTTTATTGTTGAGATATAATAACGCAAAGTTCAACAATTTATGAGAAAAGATTGACATTTTTATATAATCCAAGCGAACAAACTAAGTGAAATATGTCTATGTGAACAACAGTTTAGGCACAATTTCTAACAAAATTTTTTTACATTTAACACTATACTTATTTATTTTTTACAGCGTATTATGAACGAAATTTAATAAACTTTCATCATTTTTGAAGTGAAACTTCTTTAGCCTCGTTTTGTACTTTGACGGTAGAGTAACTCAGACCGTTACGTTACGTCAGAACGTTACGAGTCACTGCATGTAACCGAGTTCCTTGCTATAATTGTTTCACTTAAGCCACGCGTAAAAGTTACAAACGCCCATTTTTTTTGTAAATAATTGCATCATAAGAATTTTCATGTTGACCTCCTCAGACCTTCCTAAGTTTTTTCCTGGGGTGGACAAACTTTAACTTTAGATTTTGCACTCACATTTAAGTTGTTTCGCATCTGCTCTTTTTTCAAAATAAAACGTTTAGTAAACAAATTCCGTAGAAAGCTTTTAAGTGCAATACACGGTAATAAATGTGTTTACACTCTAAACATGTACATCTCATTTATCATGGTGAAAAGAAATTTACAACTTTGGAAACATTAAACCACGTTAATTGATTTAAAATCGCGTAACAGGCGTAACTGTCAAATAAAAAATGAGTTTAAAAAAAGGGTTTTTTTAACGAGCCTCAATAGCTACACATAGGAACGTTGCAGAAATACAGAATTGTTGGTATAAAGTCGCGTCCAGATCAAGGCTGCGTTCAGTGAAAGCTATGATCGAGTGAGTGGAATAGTGGTGAGAGTACTATACTCACATTCGGAAGATACTGGGTTCGAATCCCGGTGCGAGCAGATGTGTAATCCATTTTTTTTTTAATGCCTCTTGCCAAGAAATAGTAATTCGTGTACCGGCCATCTTGTTGAGGTTTTCCACAGTTTCTCTCGATAATTTCAGATAAATATCGAGATGGTTTCTTATACAAGGACATGACCGGATTACCTTACAAAATTGCCTAGCTTAAATCTTAATTTTCTATAATTTCTCCGCGAATTGAAGTTCAAATAATGTAGAAAATTGAAGATAGAAAGCTGTTACGACACAATGTCGAAAATCGCATTATTACTATTATTATTACTGTCAAAGCTGTGAGTTGACACATCTTATAGAATGATAGTAAACTCTCTTAAAATGGTTGATCATTATAAGGAAGCACTTCTATTTCCTAGCCCTTCATCTTTTGCGCCATACTGTTTTCAACCGTTTCTACACTGCTCGCCCGCCGTGATGAAACTGATGTTAGATCTCACAGCATGTTTAATTTAGATTTTAGATTGAGAAGAAATAAAAAGAAGAAGCTTCCGTTAAATCAGCGCTTTCTTCCCCAAGAGCCCAGTAAGCGCTGAATAAAAGTCTACAATAAAGCAGTACTACCTACTTCGTCCCATCAAGGACTGTAGGATAAACTACTTGCCGGAAATGTATACTGATTACTTGCTCATTTTAAGTTAAAAAATGGGTATGTCAGTATCACGGGTACAGACAGATGAGTGAATACCGTTAAACACAAATAATTATTGTATTCGTTGTCATGGAAAGAAATACATCCACTTTTATTTATCTTATAAAATCAAATGTTCGTAAAACATAACAAATAAAAAATGTGTAATTTTATTTTTTTTTATTTTTTTAAATTGTTATCCAATACCTACCTATAGGTATATTTTCATTATTAAAAAAAAAAGAAAATTTTAAAAGCCTTCGAGATTCGAACCGACTATTTCCGTTACATCTCATATTTCTAAAATGCTAGCCTAGTATAAGAAATTAGATTTTTCTTATATTATAGCCTTCTATTAAATATCATGGCGATAATATTAAGTCGTCTGATATAGTGTGTTATTCACTAATATGTGATTTTATTTACGGATAGGGCCAATAATTTCTTAGTAAATTAGATGTTATTCACGTCAATCAAATCCCATGGGAATTAACATTAACATTAAATAATGTAGTTGCATGGAGATGATCAGAGATCATTTGTGTAATAAATAAAATCCTTCGTAAAATCTCTATTTGATTGCAACGACATAACTACCGGTATTCCACGAGATCCGCGGAACACGGGCCCATGAGTTTTAAGGGACCCACACGGAAATATGAACATTATTAACTAAAAAAAAAAGATTTAGTCCATTCATCCAACTAAGGTAATTTTTCAATTCCAAATGAAATGTAACGGGGCCCACATTCGCTGATCGAACAGGGCGATGTACAGTCGCGGACTTAATAAAGTTTACACTTGAGTTTTTCAGTGTAAGTTCACAAAAAGTCAGTAGCTTAGCAACAAATTTAGTTTTTAATAGGTAAAAATGTAAATGTCAAAAATTAAAAGAAATAATTGTCGTTTAAATGCCTTGAAATTATTAAAAACGATGAACAAACAAGAAGAATTATTGCAAGATTGGAGGAAAGAATTTGCTAGTAGCAAATATTATCAAGTCTTCTTATGTTGTAATTGAATAATATTGAGTAATTTGGATTATATAATAAACAACTGAGGTGATAATAATTTCTTATTGAATTTTTAGGATTTAACATTAGTTACATTACTATCAAAAGCCAAATTACAATATGCAAAAATTAAAAAAACCGGTAACTAGATGACACAGGTGTAAACTTTTTTAAGTCCGCGACTGTAAGTGTCGTTATGCTACTAAAGGGTCTTTCAATAAGGACATAACAATTTGATATTTAAATAAAACACAGAATAATTGAGATATCGGGCTGAAATTTATTCCAGGTGTAGTACACATGCTACAATTATGTATAGAATTTGACGTCGTTCATATGACCACCACGAGCACGATGGAGCGATCGATTCTTTGGATCCAATTTTCAATCACTCTTTCACACATATCAGCTGGAATGTTGGCAATTTTGCGTTCAATATTGTTCCTGAGCTCCTCTAACGTTGTTGGAATGTTGGCATAAACCTTCGACTTCAGGTAACCCCATAAGAAAAAATCCAACGGCGTCAAATCGCATGAGCGAGGTGGCCATTCGACTGGACCATTTCTCGAGATTAAACGATTACCAAAGTTGCGACTACCGACTCAGAATTTTGGTAGTAAGTTTTAACGATTTCGAAACGTTGCTCGTCCGTGAACTTCACCATGATAAAAATGTAAGCCTTGACTGACGTTTTGACTTTGACAGATCATAAAAAAGTTTGTAGGTTATGTTCCGTATTATAAAACAAAATTGTTATGTCCTTATTGAAAGACCCTTTATTTGCTTGTTTGCGCGAAATTCTTGGTCTGGACACGGCTTAATGACCATGCATGGAGGGAAACATGAACACTGCTGGCAGTAAGATAATTGCACAATATAGCTGGCATATTTGTAATTCGAAATGCATTCTGGGAAAACACGTGCCTTTCGAAACTGCCGTTAGAAAATACTGTTCGGCGACAGCTACGCTCGGTATTTATAAAAAAAGTGAAAGTTTTAATTCCAGGGCACCCAATTAAAACGTAAAAATCTGGTATGGGATTTAGTTGTAGTACCTACTGTATATTTTTATACAAAATAAAAGTTTTTGAAATTCGTTACAACAGGGTCATTCCGCGTATCAAAATTTGATAAATTTGAACTATCTGTGGTTATTCCTCACACGTAAACAAATAATGTAAACCAACTTTTTCGTTCTTAATACTGACAGACGAACATTGTCTGTCAGGGAGTTAGCCCCGTTCAAACAGTCTGTCACTTTTTTTCCAGACTTTATTAATGATAAAGAAAGAGCTGTCCAAATTTCAAGTCTTTTAAACACACATAAGTCTATTTTTTTCGCAAGAGTGAACAAAAAAAAAATATGGGGTGGTTTTGCCCCGCGTTTGGAATGACAAACTATTTACCCCTTGTAGAGATATATAAAAATCATCTTTTAAAAAAAGTTCCAAGGCTTATATTAACACATAAAAAAAGTGTTATCAGCTCTTAGTCTATCAAGTGGATCAATACAAAAGCTTGTAAAAAATGACTGGGGACACGTTCTTCCACCACAAACACCGGAACTTCCACCACATGTTATTTTTTTTAACTTGTTATTAAAATATTATAATAGCCAAAATATCAGAAAACTATATTGTTATTATTAGTAATTTGATGGGAAAGATGGACAATTATTCGTATGTAAAACTTTTTTATTTATCGCCAACGTTTCGTCAACATTGCTGACTTCCTCAGGGATGCAATGTTAATAAAAAAGTTTTACATACGAATAATTGTCCATCTTTCCCATCAAATTACTAATATTAAATTACAATGGACTCAAACATTAATATATTGTTATTGTAACTACATACGACTGCAAAGTTTCAAGTCAATTGGACATTTGGAAGTGGATTGAAAATGCGTTACAAGATTTCACCCTTATAGATTTACAAAAAAGAAACTAAATAAAACCTTGTAAAATCTTCAAAAAAAACAGTCCTTTAAAGTTCTTATTGTGTTTATTGTAATAACTAGCATTACACTAGACTTTCTCTAACTTAGAGCCTACGGGGTTGTTGGGGAAGAAAACGCTATCTTTTAATGGAAACCCCTTTTCTTCTATATCTAAACTAAACATACTATGAGATCTGGCTTAGCCCAATCTTATCGCGGAATACCTGTGGGAACTGGTACCGTTAAAAACAGTAAGGCGCAAGAGAGGAAGGTCTAAAAGCGATGACGATTTAAAAGAGGATAAAATTGTATTGATAAAGTGGTTACCCTGGCTGCCTGGCATAAACCGTACAATGAATTGTATAGACATGGTGTATTCACACCACGTGTATAAATATGAAATGACAAAAATATTTAATAAAATAACAACCTCAGGCACAGGTTTCAAATTCTGTCCTATATACATATATTCCGGATATATAAACGTTCTCCCCTTCCCCTATATACAAGGTTACCTATATATAATATATTATTATATAACACAGTTAAACCTCTGTATAGAGGAGATTACTTATTTATTTATACATTTATTGGAGATTATAGACGCTCTACAACTAAGGTCATTAGCGTCTAATTACATTAAATTAAATTAAACGATATTTCACAAAACATCCATGAGTGGAGGTGGGAATCGAACTCACGCCAGTTTGATCCAAATGCCAGTACGCTAACCGTTACACCAAACTGTCCTCTGAGGAAATTGCTCATCACTATAGTCAGCCCGATCGGACCATTTTAAAGGTGGTTTTTAGGGGTTAAAAATGTTTTTGAGCCTAAAAATACCGAAAAAATTGTCCGAATCGTTTCAAAATTGAAATTTAACCCTTTAGTATAGATTAGGAGATTAAATGTGATGCTAAAATTTAAATAAAATCGGCCCGACAGGGCAGGACTGACAATTTTTATGAAAACATTACCTACTTTGCTGATACGGATTTCCTTGCTGAAGGGTGTATTTAATTATTAATTAAGGGTGTATTTAATTGCAGATGCTGTATTGATAACAATATTGCAATTAAGAAAATATCATTATTGTAAGGAACGTATTAAGGGGTTAAATTTTTTGTTTTGTACAAAAACAAACATAAGTTCACATAATAAAATCACAATGCCTGTATTAGCAAATACACTATATTGTTGGTAGGGTTTGGCACTGCGACCCAAGTTTTTTATTTAACTTTAACTTAAATTCCACTTCCAACGCGCGTGGAGGCAAAATTGTGAAAAAATATGTCCCCTCTACATGAATAGAAATTACTTTTTTGCAACACTTTAATCAAAAGTACAATTTTAGATGGCTGTGTACCGTTTGTTAAGTGATTCTTTATGGAAGGCTTCTGATGTGTTCGAACAGTGCGTAAAGTAAATTTTAACGCGCTCCGTGCTATAAAGTAATATTTTTTGCGCGCCCAAATTGCAGGTACCTCAAATCGAATTGTCAATTGAGTTGTTGTGAAAAATAATATGCATTTACTCGGAACGAAACACAGCGAATGCAACACATGTGAATTGCTGCCCTCGTTGTCGTTCCTCGGGCAGCAAACTTCACACTAGTTGCAAAAGCTGTATTTCGTTCCTTGTAATGCAATATACTATTTTTTATTTTAAAACACACGTGCTATAAAGTAATGCTGTTTTGTTTTATTTTAAAAGACGCGTGTGTGTTAAGCAGTACTTTATAGATTACCTACTTTGCTATAATGTCACTAATAAAATATTTATCTAAATTGTGTTTTATTTGCTTAAAATTGGACTTTTGAAGCAGTTGTTGCAAAAAATACTGTATGTAACGCGTGGCTAAATTGACGAATCTAACAGTCGCGATTTAATAATACTCTCCTAAGCTTATGTTGCATTTTTACCAGAATCTTAGGCTCATATCGCAAAATCGCAACTGTCATATAATTATTAAATCGTCCCATAAGCCACTTGTTGCGTAAATATCTATCATACTACTGCTGAAATTTTAGTAAAATTATCAGTGGCGTAAGTATAATTTTTGGGGGACCTGGCTGAAACCGCGCCCCTGGCTTTTTGCCAGTCCTGCCACTCTGTAGTTACGCCACTGAAAATTGTAGACAGCAGATTTTCCCTTATATCAATGTACATTCATATCCGTTAGACGTATTTTATAGCTTTTTTTATTATTGTAAGTATATACAAATATAATGTAGGTACAACTCGATCGTTAAATAGTAAATCTATGTATTTTAATACTATGCAGTTCGAAAAACATTTCTTTTTAATGTATCTGTGGCCAAAATACAAAACAGCGTATGCCGATTTTTTGACCGACTTAAAAAAACAGAGGTTTTCAATTCGACATGTAGATATATATGTATATTTTTTATGTTTGTTCAGCCATAACTTCTTGAAGGGCTAACCGATTTGAATAATTTTGACGCCATTAGATCCAGAATGTTTACGAAATGGCCCCATATAAATTATATTTAAATCTGTTTAGTAGTTTTTTTTTTAGTTTAGTTATTAAATATCAAAAAAGAAGTCGATTAATAACGTGCAAACTACGTATTGCAAAGCCACTAAAAAGTAAAAATAATAAACTTTATAAAAATAAAACTCCTTCGAAAAACCACTAAGAAGACGAAAAAATACAATTTTGAGATCGGCGCCAATTTAATAAAAGTAGATTTATAAAAAGTTTTAATCGTCGAGGGAAAGTTTGGTTGAGGATCAAAAATAAAGCTTTACCAAAGTTACGCTTGTGGTCAACGTTTCGAAGAATATATTTTCATCATCAGGGGCTATGAACATTGTATACTGTTAATTAGTTCATTATAGGTACTGATGATGAAAATATATTTTTCGAAACGTTGACCACAAGCGAAACTTTGGTAAAGCTTTCTTATTGATCCTCAACTTTTTCTCGACCAAATTTTAAAGCATTTAAAGCAAATATTTTAAACACAGGTCCTGACGGAGATACATAATATATAGTGCTGAAATGTTGGTTATTAAAGAATTTAGCAAATAAATATTGTTATACTTTTGCATTGTAACAAGGTGTTTTACGAGAATTATTACAAGGAAATTCTTACTCTAGCACTCGTAAAACCATTAGTTTAGTGAAATAATTCAATTTATGTTTCTTTTGTTGCTGTACATGTGAAATATAGTTTATTTAATTATTTATTTAATAAATGAACTGAATAATTAAATAGTCATTAATCTTATTTCACCATAAATTCAACATAAACAGTTTTGTCTTTTGGCCACACATAATATATAAAAAGGAAACTCATTTTCCTGCAAAAGAAAACGACTCATTTTCATAAAATATGGCTGGGTGGCTACTGCACTACACTTTTAACCTACAATGTAATATAGGACTGGCCAACAAACAATCAGAAAAATATTATGATTACATATTATCTTTATTCGTTTCCCTTGCCATTCCATAAATCTTTATCAGAATTTTATTGTAGGTACTTAATTATAATTTCATTATAATTTTTTCTGTTTCATTATTGTATTAATACTGTATTGTATCTCGAAAATTTTATAATATAACACTAATATTTTATTACATGGTTTAAAAAAGAATAAAAAGCTCTATCAGAATGGCTAAAAAAATACCTATCGTTTTATTTAAGAAAAAAATTTGACTGTTGCCTCTCTGGCCTGAACAGAGAATATATCGTCGATGATTTAACGCCATCTTGTAGAGAATTTCATTCTTTTTACGAATATATTATAGGCTTTGATTGGGTTATCTTCAAAAATAATCGGGATACATGCCTGAGCCTTCAACTTTCAATCCTGGGACAGCTGTATATGAGAAATTTGTTGCTCTTGATTATTTCGTTTTCAAAGCAAAATTCTTCCCAAGTAAAGCCGCACCAGGCTAGTTTATAATAATTAATAATAAAAAAAACAAAAATTCTCAAGAAAAAGTACCTCTCACCTATTTTGGTCACATCGTAACAAACTGTATATTATGTACATTGTACAATACAATGTAGACTGTAGGCATATATCTGAATTCCTATCATTCGCTGAATAGTTTGGCGTTATTTTATAATATGAGTGTGAAAACTTCGATTTTAACAGTGTGACACTCAATCAGCATAATAATACATTAACTTCTCGGCCCCACTTCGCCCGGGTAGATTTTGATTAGGCAACGAAATGATCAAGTGCAACAAATTGCTCATATACAGGGTGTCCAAGTTGACGTTGGCTAACATGGGTAACTTTGTTATTAGTGGAGATAGAAAGTCGGTTAAATGGGAAAAGTAGTGCAGAATTATGTGCTCATTAACGTCCCGTCGAAAAAACAATTGAATTTTGACACACTATGGATTTATTTAGAAAATAGTGAAAATTGCCGTTTTTGAAAACTGGCCATAACTTTTTTATTTATGAAAATATCTGAAAATTTCTTTAACCATTTTTTGATAACTTTTTATGATCTTTTCAGTGGCGTAGGTTAAATTTTTTTATATCCACTACATAAGGAGATATTGACATGAACTTTGGTTTTTCTTATGGACGCCATTTTGAATTTTTAGATATTCGAATTCTGCTTATTTTTCTGATTAATTTGGTGTATCACATGCCACATTTAAAAAATTTGCCATGAACGTCCCATATAAGAGACATTAAAAACAACTGACAATCAAGTTATAATTAAGTAGTGCGAACATTTTAAGTGTAAAATTAATAATAAATCGTAGTTTGGCAGAACTGAAATATAATTTGACTGTCAGTTGTTTTTATAGTGCTTCTAATATGGGACGTTAATTTCATTTTTTTTAAATGTAGCATGTGATACACCAAATTAATCAGAAAAATAAGCAGAATTCGAATATCTAAAAATTCAAAATGGCGTCCATAACAAAAACCAAAGTTCATGTCAATATCTCATTATGTAGTGGATATAAAAAAATTAAACCTACGCCACTAAAAAGATCATAAAAAGTTATCAAAAAATGGTTAAAGAAATTTTCAGATATCTTCATAAATAAAAAAGTTATGGCCAGTTTTCAAAAACGGCAATTTTCACTATTTTCTAAATAAATCCATAGTGTGTCAAAATTCAATTGTTTTTTCGACGGGACGTTAATGAGCACATAATTCTGCACTACTTTGCCCATTTAACCGACTTTCTATCTCCACTAATAACAAAGTTACCCATGTTAGCCAACGTCAACTTGGACACCCTGTATATCACTTTACAGAATCTCTTATAGACTTTAGTCTACGTACTTACGACTTACTTTATATTTTCGCTCACTTCTTATCCCCTTTTGTCTTAGTGTAATAATATGTAACCGTTACATAGTCAGAAGTAGGCTTTTAAACAGTGAAAGAAATTTTTAAATCGATTCAATAATTCCTAAAATTAGCCGCGACAAACAAACATACATTATTTAGATCCTTTTATAGAAGAGCAGCTGCCCCTTTCCTCCCTTCTCTGGTGGCACCCGTGCTCAGAAGGGCATCATTTTGTTATTTCAAATCGGGTCCCGTATTTGCAAAAACCCAGTCATGTCTACACACACTGACTAGTTAACTTGACATTGAAATTTATAAGATTAAATCATTAATGTGCTGGAAATATTGGGTATAAACAGACCCAAGTTTAAGTCCTGCATGGCATCATTGCATGTATAACATTGAAAGGCATAGACCGCATTTGAAGTGCCTTCAATTATTTTCACATACGGCGACATTTTCCTTACACCACCCTGACGTAGTTTAGAGCAGCATCGAATTTATTTTAGTACGTTAAAGTGTTTCAAGCACAGCACCGGTATCTATAGATACACTTGGAACACTTCACCTTCCCCGTTTTCCTAGAACACCGACGTCTTACTATTTGGTAAGTTTAAGCACCAATAAACAGCGATTGAAATCAGTCTAATGACGATAGTTTTACTATCAATTGCATGCTGATACGGGATGTCTAACGGTTCCAGTTTAGAGCTAACGTGTCACGCCCACGGTGTCAGTAATGACATTAGACAGATCAACTATATGGATGTATATGGATTATGTTTTGTTAGATTTGACGCAGAACTATCTAACAGTAGTTATAATACGCAAGTGAAGACCGGCCATTCTCCGCGTCATTTTTTTAAATTCTTGTTTGCAATTAAGAGAAATGATACAAGAATGAACAATTTTGTTTACATTAATATATTAAATGTAAGCTGTATATTTCATAATATTTTTGAAAGTGGTACTACATTTTACATACGTCAATATAATGCGTCCCTACACTTAGCGGAATGTTTGTACGACTTGTATGCACATTGCACATACAAAATGTAGAAACAGTATGTTTCATCCCTACACGTTTTTTTACTTAAATACTAGCTCTACCCGTGACTTCGTTCGCGCGGCGTTTTAGAATTTGATGGTACGTGCAATCACTCTGAAATTTTAACAGCTGTTAGATATTTCTGCTTTCTATAAGATATTCGAAGACCAAATTCCTAAGACTACAACGTTAGCACAGCGCGTTATGAAATACTCGTGGCAAGATCTGTTGGTGAGTAGTAGAAATATTATTGTTTGCGACAATATAGGTATATTTGTGAGTAACAGAAACATGAAGATTTTATTTTATTCCATAACAGAACATGAAGGATTTATTTTATTCCATGAGCCATCCGGAGATATAGTTTTTTGACTACTCCGCGGGATTTTGTCGGGATAAAAAATTAAAAAGTATCCTATATGTTGACCCAAGACATAAGCTACCAACATATGCCAAGTTTCATTTAAATCCGTTCAGTAGTTTCAGCATGATGCGTGCACAGACAGACAGACAGACATATATAGACAGATAGACAAACAAAAATTGTAAAAACTGCTTTTTTGGCCTCCATATCGATAATAATTTTGAAAAAATATTTTATGTACAGACACACGGTGCCATTACAGTTTTATTATATGAATAGATATTGTTTAATAACTTGCCTTCCTTTCTTTCAGTAACTTTACGTAACTGCACGGAGCGCATAAAACCAAAAATAAATCATTGTTCGCTGCGAACAATGATTTATTTTTGGTTTTCACCCTGCAATTCAAATGAAAACTAAATTTGTCAATTAGTGCATATAGTGGCCGCGTTATGCCACTATGCGCAACCTTGCACTGGACTTGCACATAGTCTATAGTGGACGGCAAACTTAAGTTAGAGCTATAGACATAGGCAGTTCACGTAGAGTGTAGAGTGTAGACCATAGTTGAAAATAGTTCGCCCATCCTCGATCTATATAACAATACAAAGCAACCGTCGTTCTGACCGAAACGTCTTGGTCTTATCGACAGTCTGTACAACTATCGAAAACTATTGCACACAAACGTCCCACTGTAGCGTAAGCACATCTCAGTGAACTATGGTGAACTATCTGGGTCATTTCGCTACACCAGCTTACATATCTGTGTCCGCAATAAAAAGCGACCTATGTCAAATTTTTAGTCATTTTTAAAGTTCCGTACCTCAATGAAAAAAGCCCTTATATGATCACTTTGTTGCCCGTCTGTCTGTCTGCCTGTCTGTCCGTCCATCTGTCAAGACCATCTTTCTCAGGAACGGCTAAAGGTAGGTATCCAGTTGAAATTAATATCAAATACCTACTAAGGTCTTCAACCCCATAGTCCTATAAAAATTCAAGCTTCTAACTCAACGCCATAAAAAGATACCTACGTCCTTTTAAAAATCGCCTATTTTGATAGGTACTGACTCTCTCATCAAAACCTATAGTGTCGAAGTAAGCGAAAATAGAATATAGAATAGAATAGAATATAACTTTATTTAGGGTGCAACAAAGCCAGAAAGCCAGAAATGGCGTCATACTACGCGATGATTGTTAACTACCTATATCAGGGAATTATGACGTGAATAAATGATAAGGTTCTGTTGAATTTCTAGTTTTAATTAAATTTAAAATGTACCTACTGTTTATTAATGAATTTAATTCGGCATTTGCGACGGTTGTGTGGTACAAACGGACCTTGAGGAACATGTAATTTGCAATACTGTCAAAAATGAAGAACTAAATTATTAAATGAACTTGATGATTAAATCGGCATTTTTTATCTGATTTTATCTTAAAATATCTGACATAAGCTATTTTGCCTTATAATCGCAGATATTGTGTGTTTACATGGTGAAGTATCCAATCTGCCATTCTCATCAGATAGCACAATCAACTTGTAGAAAATAATCATCCGACCAGGACCGACTCTGAATATCAGCGAGACAGGCACGTCCTTGGGGTGGCATATCTTTTAGAGGCGTCGGGGCAACATGTAATTCATTAAAAATAATTAATAACTTGCGATATTTAGATCGTATGAACATTTTAACTGTATGATTCTTATACCTATTAATATGGTATTAATTCTCCAAAAATTAGTGATTTTCCGATTTAATGTTGCCAGAGAAAATAGAAAAAGTTCTATGACTCAGGCATTAATTAAAAATGGATATTTCATATTAAATTCATCCATGACATTAGCACTAGATTTAAAAATCAACTCTCGCATGTCATGATATGAAATATTAGTTAGGTAGGTACATTGCTTTATAATGGAGACAATTTGATTATTATTTAATCATGTGAACGTCACTGAAATATAGCAATTCTGAAACATAAGCTGACGCACCGCTAGCAAGTAAAGACATACATAGTTAATAGGGCCACCTGTCTTTGTCGTACAGTCTATTAAGACCGTAGTGGAACAAGGACAGATGGCCCTATTAACTATATCTGTCTTTACCTGCTTTCCACGCACAGCAAGGTATAGGGAGCATTACTTTATTTCAATGGTCATTGTAGAGTAAATGATAACTCAGCCGCCGCGATGGTGGACGATTCGGGTTAGAGTCCCGTCAGTGACATAGGTTTAAAATGATTTTTTCTAATGTGGCATTGTAACGTTACGTTATTATATGGGTGTTCCTAACACTAATGCAAACTTAAAATCACTGGCAAAATATCTATACATTAAATTTGCACCCATAGCGAAGCTGGGCAGCTAGTATTCCATAATATGATACTTACATAGTAGCTATCATTCGAATTTCTCTTTCATCACCACCATATGATCTTATTAATTGATGTTAATAAAAAAAATCCGAGAAACGGGCGTCAAATGCATATCTGAATCTGCAATGCGCATACATAAAATAGTTTATTTGCAATAATTTGTTAGAAATCTCCAATTCCTGCAAGAGCTTTCAAATAAAGAAAAGAGTTAAGCTTTTGAGGTAAACCTGTTAGTGTTACACGATCAGACCGTCCGTCGAAGAGCTAAGCGAAGGTACGCTACGAACTGCGGTAGAACAAGATTGATGATCTGTAATATTGCATAGCTGTCAGATGAAAAATCACTAAAGCTGGCTACATGGTTCGGTTGCCTGTAGAAGCTCAAAAAAGCTTAAAACTTCTCTATCTCTATTAAGTATGTATGTATATGTAGATACATCAACAAAAAGTCAATACTTAATAAATTTGTTCTAAATACGATTTTTGATAAAATTTGAAATTTATTATGTCAATACGTACTAATAATAAAACTGTAAAATGAGATTTTTCTGTAAGTTGCTTTTTTAAAGCATCTTTTTAAACATTTTGCATGACATCGAGTCATAATATCGATCATTTTCAATTTTTTAGGCGCGAATAGTATTTTTCTGTTTGTCTGTTCCGCCATAACTCTTAAACCCCTATTTCGATTTCAAAAAAATTTGGTACACATATCAAATGATAGGCCTCGCTCGAGATACTATAATAAATAAAGTTTCTGTTAACGCGTGCGACAGGTTACAGGTATCGCCATCGATTAGTTTTCTATAAGCACGTACGGTCCACTGAAAGGTACCTATAATAGAGACGCTATACCCGATACCGTATTATACAACTGCTTATACAAAGTTGAAGCCAAGTCTGGCGTCACAGGTAGGGTTGCCAGGCGTCCCGATTAATCGGTATTGTCCCTATTTTGAGTCTTATGTCAAGGTGTCCCGAATAAACTTTTCGGGACATCCAAATACCCCGGTTTGGCCTATTTTGTATATCTGTGATTTATAAGTTTTGTTCTAAGAATTAAAAGATTATTTTTGAGTTTTTTGTTCTTAAAGTTTAGTTATGTTTTTTATACATTTTTTAACAAAATAATTTGTTTTTTTAATAAATATTATTTACTATGCGATAATTCGATTTTTTACGCAAATACTACTTTTCTGATTTTAGAATTTTTTGTTAACCTAACCCAACCTAACCCGATTTGACCATCAAGATATCTGGCAACCCTAGTCACAGGTCACAACAAACATGGCGGCCAAACAGGGGATGGATATGAATATTGTTCTCTGCTTCTTTGTGCATATAAAATTAATGAGCTCAATAAATATGGCGACTGGCTTCACTTTTAAATGCTTGTAGCGTCTCTATAACCTCTTAACTCACTGGTACGGTCCTACCTATAAGAATTTAAAAGTGAAGCCAGTCGACATTGTAATTAGGCCTTCATTTTATATTTGTGGAGAAGAAGAAGAGAATAATATTCCCAATCCATCGCGTGTTTTGCCGCCATGTTTGTTGTGACCTGTGACGTCAAACCAGGCTTCAATTTTGTGTAAGCAGTTGTATACGGTATGCTTTCTCTATAGATTTTACCTCAGTGCCAAATACCAACATCCGCTACAAATTCATAGTAGGTACCTATTTCAAAAATTTAAGATAGTCATGCATAGTTCGTAATAATGTTAACGAAGCGGAGAAGTAATGAATACACGTCCCATGCATAAAAACTGTGCCGCTTTCCTATATAAATAGTCTAAGTCAGTGGCTCCCAATCTTTTTGTTGTGGATCCTCTTTTTTAATAATATGAAAAGTTCACGTCCCCCTGATCTTACGAAGTTTAAGATATCTAAGCGTCAGCCCACTGACCGAGGGGTCCGAGGGTTTCACCCGGAATTTTTTTTTTTTTAAAGTAGGAGCCAAAAGCGCAAATTCGAAGCGCCACTTAACTTTGAGAGATTTGCTTCGAATTTGCGTTTTAGGCTCCTATTTTTTGAAAAATTCAAATATTCTCACGCCCCCTTAATGTTACTTTGTCTTGACGCCCCCTAAAGGGGGCGCGCTCCTTAGTTTGGGAATCATTGGTCTAAATACTCTAAATAGGGAAGTATAAGTGCATGACTCACTATCTTAAATTTTGGAACTTGACTATGGATATTCATTACCTATTTGTAAATAATTTGTATGTATGTACAATTTAATTTTTAATAGGTAAATGTAAATGTCAAAAATTAAAAGAAATGACTGTCGTTTAAATGCCTAGAAATTATTAAAACGATGACCAAAAATGAAGAATTATTGCAAGACTGGAGGAAGAAATTTGCTAGTAGCAAATATTATCAAATCAAATCTTCTTATGTTTTAATTGAATACCTAATATTGAGTAATTTGGATTGTATAATAAACAACTGAGGTCATAGATCAAGTAATCATATTACTTAGTCAATGCTGAGGTGTTTTGATAATAATTTCTTATTGAATTTTTAGAATGTAACCTTAGTAATTGATACATTACTATCAAAAGCCAAATTACAATATGCAAAAATTTAAAAAACCGGTAACTAGATGATACAGGTGTAAACTTTTTTATGTCCGCGACTGTACATTGCATATTTTTGGGCTATGCAACAATTGTATTTATTTGATCTTTTTTATGTCCGCGACTGTACATTGCATATTTTTGGGCTATGCAACAATTGTATTTATTTGATGTAAATGATTTTTGGTCGGTATAATTGAATTATTTTGATCATTTTCTATTAATAAATGTATTTATTGTTATATGCGTAGGTAAAAATTAAAAGTAAGAACAGAATAGATAAAAATGCATTAACCAATTTTGAGAACATTTTATTGAAGTGTGTACTATAGTCCACGGACTCTGAAGGATCTGCTGACTGCTATTGCTTTAAGATTTTTTTTCTCATATCAAGCAAAACATAAAAATTGGTCATTTATTAAACTCTTATTTAGAAAAAGTTTGCGGTCCACCGCTTTGAAATAGCCTAATAGGGTAAATATAATTTAAGTCAAAAAAATAAAATACGTATTTTGGAATTTAAATTTCCTTTATTTTCTTCACAATACAATGAAAAATTGTATCAATATGTTTGTTTATAAACATAAAATTTCATATTTAATAATAAAATTAAGGAATATTAGCAAGATAATCTTTGATGTGAGAAGGCTCCAATCTTCGGAAACCATTAGCATCACAGATTCCAACTTCAATATTATCAGCTGTCATTTGACCTTCAAAGCTTTCTTTCAAAGTTAAAATTGCTGTATGCACTGCATCATCTAATTCTAAATCTTCGCTGTATCTTTTTTCGAGGAAAGTTTTTCCATTAATGAAATTTTTCCCCATCGCTGTTGCTTTCCATGCAAAATAAGCTCCGGAGGGATCGCATTGAAACAGGTATGGTCTTTCATCGTCCCATCCACAAATTAATAACGATACTCCAAAAGGTCGTACACCGCCCGACTGTGTATACTCTTGCATGACCATCGCTACCCGTTGGACTAATTGAGCCGTTGGAATTGGTTCTTTATACGTTAAATAGTACTGCTGTGCCATTTTTCGTGCTTGTTTGACCAACAATCGATAATCTGGACCCATTCCTGAGTACACCATTCCAATGTGATTTGTAACCATTTCAACTTTGTGCACACTATGTTCATCGTATAAAATCGATTTGTGTTTATTCTCAGTTGCGACGACGACTCCATTGGAAGCTAAATAAAACAAATATTTATTATCTAGAAAAAAAATTCAATATAGTCAAACGTACCTTTAATTCCAACTGAAGGTGCACCAGCAGCTACAGCCGCTAACGCATATTCAATTTGAACAAGCTTTCCTGACGGACTGCAAGAAATAAAACAAAATTCATTGTATAACCTTATAATGTGATGATAATAATTACAAAACTAATTCAGTGGCTCTATTATACTAAAACGATTCAATAGAATGTATTATTTTAGTTTAAAATCTTAAATCTAAACTGTATAAGTACAAATTAATTACCTAAAAGTAGTTAATGAAAAACTGTATCTTTCAGATGCCATGATTACAAAGCAAACTTTTTGTAAATTTGTGACACACAAAATTGAAGTATCAGAGGCCGGGAGGATAAGTGACAGTGAAATAAAATAACGATATAAGTCTATGGTAAGGAGTATAAATTTGACGATAAATTTAAAAGGAAAGCAGCTTTGGCAACAATCAATACAGTGCTGAATACAGCAACAAAAGAATTCTGTCAAATTTTATTCATAACAATTAATGTTTGTAATAAATTGAATCCATCGAACTGTTCAAAATCTTTACTTACAGTGAGTATCGAAGCAAATATGTAAACTCTTTATGTATAAACAATCAAACAATATTGTATTTTATAATTTTAGAAGAGACATTTGCAAAAACTATTGAAAATTGTCACATCCACAAAAGAATGGAAATCACGTATCTGTCCGTTCGGCATTTTGAAATTCGATACTTTTGTAAAATTTGTTAATCCCGTAAATATTTTGTAGATTGTAGAAGCTCGACAAATATTTTGTGTACCTAGGTACCTATATTAACTAATTTCTCTTTAAAAAAATTAGAAAGCTACAAATCAAAAATCATGAAACAATAATTTATTGGCATGTAATAGGATATTTTTGTTACAGAATATTTTAAACGATGACAACAATAATGAACCCTAGAGCTGGATCACCAGTTTCAGACAATCCATCAGACTGCGCAATGGACAGTCTTTCAAAAAGTGATAAAGTACTTTTAAAACATAGTTTGCCACATAACAATAATTTGAAAGTTGGATACATGCCCGTAAATGAATCAGACATACCAAAAGCTGGATTAAGAGGAAGAAAAACATTTGCCTTTTGGACGCTTGTTTCTCTTTTGTTTTTGTTAGCGGTTGGTAATTTAATACTAACATTTACAATTTTGGGAGTATTGAGATTAGGACAAGGAATGGAAAGTTTAGAACTTGTCCCAGAAGCCTCAGTTATTAAATTTTATGGGAACACCGATTTGGATCGTTTATATAAACGAGATGGAAAAATTTATGGCTTTTCCAACTCTCCAGTTGAAGTTATTGGTGACAACGGTTCCATTTTATTAAATTTGGTGATCGGACACCGTAGACCAGAAAATAAAGTTAGAATTGAAAAAAACGGGACAGTATTTAAAGGCTTAAGAAAATTTGAAATAAAAAACATATTTTCTACTGAATTACCAAATATGAAGATAAACAAAAACATAGACGGATTAAGTGTTAAGAAATTAAGCACAAATCGCATTGTAAGTTCCATTGACGAAGATTTGAATTTAAAAGCTGGATCAACAGCAAGTTTACGTGGAACAGAAGGAGTTCACATGGAAAGTAAGAAGATTATTTTATCAGCAGATCAAGACATATTTTTAAGAACGAACGGGTCACTAATATTAAATGGAAACGGGGGTATCTTTATTGATGTCAAAAATATACCGGTAGCGTCTGGTAATTATCCAAGCTATGCCAGTTCAGACTATAAAGTATTTAAAGTCTGTGTTTGTATGCCACAAGGAAAACTATTTCGAGTCCTTGTTCCTCCAGGACTAAATGCGCGAGTTAGCTGTATTCATGTGAAGCATAATCCTTGTATTTAAATATGCCAAATGCTAATTACAGATAAAGAATAGGACCGCCGTCCCGCTAAATTAAAATTCACGTTTCTGATACAACCCAGCGGCAGCCATTCTTACTCAGCTACAGGCTAAAAGACAGTTTAACATACCTAAGGATTACGCATAAGAAAATTGCAATTTTATTTAATATTACACGTTGATTTCAAACAATAACTGTTCTATTGTCATGTAATCTGATTTGTAATTAATTGTATTTTAAAGACCACCAACAGCTAAGGTTATTTGGGCCTAGCACCAATTCATATTTTCAATTCATTATTTTTTTTTTTTTTTATAATAAATTGAAAATCCAATTGACACTTTTACCAGCTCTCGGGCTAGAACTCGGGACTTGTAATAGAGGAACCATAGCAAAGCCATGTAAACAACAGCGCCGCTACACTCTCGGCTATTCCCAAGCCCTAAATAATCTGATTTGAGCAGTTCAAGCCGTAAACCATGAACTAGGCGTTCATTTGTTTGTCAGATTATGACTTTATGCTGGGTTTCTGGTATGACTTCCAACGCTAAAAATCCTTTTAGTTTTAGAACTGAATTTCCACGGTGTGTGTGTGTGTTTTAAAGACCACCAACAGCTAAGGTTATTTGGGCCTAGCACCAATTCATACTTTCAATTCGTCATTTTTTTTTTAATAATAAATTGAAAATCCAATTAACCACTTTTACCAGCTCTCGGGCTAGAATCCGGGAACTTGTAATAGAGGAACCATAGCAACGCCATGTGAACAACAGCACTGCTACGCGCTCAGCTATTCTCAAGCCCGAATTTCCACGTACTTCACAATAACTTTCAAAGCTAAATGTACTTATCCTAGAAAGTCGTACCAGAAACCCAGCATTAGACATAATAAAAATGAGAAATATACCTTTAGAATTTTTTTTAATTCTCAAAAAAATTGTTAAAAAAAAGAAACGTGGGACTACCCCATTGCGGAAGTTTTTTTAATGAAATGCTCTCTAATAATTCATTTTAAACGCACTTTATATAATTATATATATATTATTTTTATTTTTTAGTTGAAAAGTCATTTATTCTAGTCAAACATACATCTATTTAGTTATAATATTGAGTTGTATAAATTATAATAATTGCTAAATAGACACGAATGCACAACCAACAATTTTAAGGGATGCGCTTATTTAAGCCTATTATTTTTATCAATAATGACGTTTTCCCTCATTGCACTTACATTGATTATATCCCTATTCTTTGTTATCATCCTGATAGCAAAGGATGGAAATACATTTAATGATTTAGTACATTAACCACAGAAAAAAATTGTCGCTGTGAAATTTTACAGTGAATATGTTGTCTATACTTAATTTCTTAATATAATTTTTTTTGCCATTAATTTTATACTGGCTAGATACCTTATATGGTGGAGCCACTCCCCAAGTGATATTTTCTTATATATGTGCATATGCTGTATAGTGTATATATTATGTGGACATATACAATTGGATATCTTTTAAAAAAACATTTATTTCATATTCTGAGTGAAATATCAAGGTCATTTGTTATATGCAATGGTTATATCTATAGGTACTTTCATTTTTAATCAGATGTCATAGTGTCAAATCCTAACAGAAGAGATTTATGTAGAAAAGCTAGCATTATTTCAAGTTCATTGATATATCATACTTGTATAGTAACAACTTTTAATGAACGCATTATGCTTAACTTTTCCTTATGGTGTAAAAACTTCATAAATCAGTTAAATAATTCTCGTGCAGATCCGTGTCTAAATAACCTTAGAACATGATATTAGTACAGATAACATTAATCATAAATATAATACACTTACAAAACAACTTTAAATGTTTAGCATGATGTATTCTTAGAAAATATACTGTAACCAGTAGTTATATAAAATTTTATTAAATAAAATTTAAATTAAGTTTCAGATGTTTCCATACTTTCATCAGCTGGATCCGCATCCATTTCTTCATCGGCATCTTCTTCGCCTTCTTTCTTTTCTGGTGGTTTTTCATAAGCCTTATCCAAAGGTGAAACCACAACACCATCCCAAACTGACATTTCTTTTGCTATTGACGAATTACCCTCCAATCCCAAAATGTGTTTGTATCCTCCATGTGACAAAATGCGCAATAGTGTTTGCGCAGTTAAACAACACACATCTTGCTGTTCTAACGACATTACAGTATGCACTCGAAGATTGCCTGGTTCACAAGGATCTGAAATTCCAGCCGAACCTGGCAGAAACAAACCTGACGATAACAGTTGGAATACACGTTTGAACGCCTGATTTATTGGTAGTGCTTGACGACTCGGATTATTCATAATCGCGTTGTGTGCAAGCAAATCGAGCATCCACGGTGTCATTGGAGCAAAACCATCGAATCTGTTTCTCAAATCCTTCAACAGACGTATAAGAACTTTAATCGAAGAATGATGAGCATTTTCTTCAAACCAACAGCTATGTCTAATAGCTGCAAGATGACCTTGCATTACTTTTGCATCTAAATGCAAGTCTGAATCGAGTTTTCGCAAATTAGCAGGCACAGTAGTTATCATTACTCTGACGCATGCCTGACTGTTTCTGATTTCAATTCCACGATCTGTAACAGTGTGTGAAATTTGTTCCACACGTGTTGCCATTTCACTTTTCAATAACGTCTTTAGTTCTTCTTGTACTTTATTGCCTAAAGCCTCGACTGCTTCTTTAGTTGGCAGTGTTTTCAAAATAACTACAATGTCTGCAACATTGTGACCCGTCATCATTGTGCCTTTTTTAAAGGATCCAACTTGACGTACTTGTTCTAATTGCTAAAAAAGATTAACGTTCTCTTTAACATTGATGTCAATTATTGTACCTATAATGGATAGATGGCTAGTCATTACACAACAGAACTGTTAATTAAGTCAATCATGATCTATTATTATTATTAGTGTATTTGCCATATGGCACATACACTATTGGCGTCGGTCAGATGGCGGGACCTAGGGGTCGGACCAAAATTTCTCGACGTTTCATAGCCTCCTGAACACTTTGGCACCATTTTTGAAAATGTTTATATATATATGTATGTATATATTTATATATATATTTATATATATATATATGTGCGGGCAATAACTTTCGAAAGAGTTAATTGATTTTAACGAAATTTGGTAGGCACGTTGGAATCCGTCACCGCACGAAGCCTATTTAAAATGGGCCCGATCGGACCATTTTAAGGGTTGTATTTAGGGGTTCCAAAAAGTTTTTGGGCCCAAAAATACCGAAAAAATTATCAGAATTGTTTCAAAATTGAAATTTAACTTTTTAGTAGAGATTAAAATGTGCTGCTAAAATTTTAATAAAATCGGCCCGACAGGACCGGACTTTCAAATTTTATGAAAACACTAGTTTATTGATACGGATTTACTTATGGAAAGGTGTATTTAATTTGGTGCGGATGTTGTACTGATAAAATCCATGTCTAATATTGAAATTTAGAAAAATTTAACTATTTTAAGGGACGTATTAAGGGGTTAAATTTTTTATTTTGTCAAAAAACAAACTTATGTTCACATAATAATGCCACAATGCCTGTATTAGCAAATACACTATATTGTCGGCAGGGTTTGGCACTGCGACCCGAGTTTTTATTATTTGTCGATCCCATAATAACTTTTGGTCAAACGGCAATTAATACGTATATTTTACTTCAATTTAAAATTCAAAACGTATTTCAATTTAGAGAATAACTAAATGTTTCGAAATCTAAAAACTTCAAAAATGTAGAACAACATGCCTACTATATTTTTATAGAAAAATTCTCTTTTTCCTCATTTTTGATAATGAATTTTTACAGTGAAAATTAGTTGATACTCGTTATATAATGCCTGAAGCCTTTTACAAATGGCAGAACAAGGACAAGACGTACTTAGGGAGACGTGAGTTTTGGGTGACAACTTTGTGAGAATTTTAAATTATTTGTCATTAGGTGCCTATGTACAGGAGAACCAAGGCAGAAGAACAGTCATATCAATACAACTGATGCACGCTATGTTATAGAGGTACGTTTATCTATAACGCCAGAATACTCAATTTCGTCAAGTAATAATTTCAAAGTACCTCAAAACAAAAATTAAATTAATGCCAAATTCCGTTTTAGGCAGTAAAAATAGCTATCATGTGTTAATTGTATGGTGTTTTTTAAACAGTTTAGGAACTAGAAACTCACAACTAACATACATCAGAGCAATAGCAATAGGGTTTTGGACTAAAGTACGGAGCAATAAAAATGAAAAAAAATATGTGAGGTATCCTTTCCCCACTGGAGTGCTCTAAGCTGTACCATCTATAAACAGAGGCATAGCATTAATTTGGCGCCCGGCACCCTTCATAATCATCAAACAACATTTTTAATGCCAAAGATTGCAGAGCAGTATTAATTGCATTTTTTATGCAATGTACACTGGCCTTTATTGAATATGGAATCAAATTCAAGGTAAAAGACGCTTATGACCTCTGTTGTTGAGGGTCTATAATCTAGAATATCACCTGATAGAGGCACTTGTCAGAGTAGCCCCTGGTCCCCCCCCCCAGAACCGACGCCCGGAGCCAAGGTCCCTTTCTCGCAGGCCCTGTCTACAAGCCATCACTAAACAATATCAAATTGTTTGTACTCTGTCGAGTTTTCAGTAATTTGACAGTATCGGGTACTCGGTTTTTTGAAAAATGGGTTCTTGGTGCGCCCCTAGTATTCAACAGGCCGATAGGGAACTGTTATTCAATCCGAATAGTCTTATCATATTATACTATTCATTATTTAAAATTATACATACACAAGCATCAAAATTTCCAGGCGCAACAACCAAATTATCGAAAACCTGTTGAATTTTTGTAACAAGATTTAAAATAGCTGTTTGTTCTGCAGCAGATGGTGTCAAATCGCTGTTTCGTTTTAAAAGTGCTTGAGTGAATGAAGATTCGTCAGGTTGTGGTCTGCATTTTGGGAATGCTACTTCGCATAAAGTTAAATCAAATGGATGCCGTGGTACGTAAGATTTTGGTTTAAATGGTCCACGTAAACCACCACGCATACCTCTTCCACCACGGACACCACCACGAACCATTTTGATCTGCAAAAACGCAAAATAGCCACGCTTATCATTACTCGTTCTATCTAAATGCTCTAGCATATAATCAAATATAAATTGCAATAATTAATACTAATCGCTTGCAAATTGAAAGTAGAATAGTACTTACACTTTCCAAGTTAATATGTAATTTTCTAAATAATATTAGCCGGCACTTTAGCCATTAACCAAAAACTAACACAAATGGCGGAGACGGAGTGTTTTTTGATTTATCAAGAATAGCATCTATTCTAATAGATACGTCTATGGCATTACGAAATTCTCCGTGCCAATGCAATAATTTATCTCTGGTTCACACTTTTGTGAAATTACGTAGAATGACCATAGACATTGTTGGTGTCTTTTATATTTCATATGTTAACAAACCTGTCAATTGACAGATGATAGATCGCAGAAGTGTGTTTACTGTTTTGAGAGAGAGTGAATTTCGTAAATCTATTGGAATTCGCTATTTTAATAACAGAAAATGGCTCAGCCGGAGAAGAAAACTTTATTGGCAGTTTTACAAGTACTCAAAAAATATAATTTAAAGGTAAGTAACTGTTTTGCAAGTTTTAAATTATTATACGGCTTACGTTACTTCAGTGCTGTGTATTTTTTATCAGGGCACTGAGGAATTATTGAAAAAAGAAGCAAACCTAGGCGATGTTTCATCTGCTGAAAATTTACAAGGTGATTCTGAAGTAAATAGTGTATTAGCAGCTTACAAAAGTGAAGGCGATCCTGAAGTATACGAAAGTTCATATCTTGAACTGAAAAAATTTGTTGAAGGCTCTTTGGACATATATAAACATGAATTAGGCATGATATTGTACCCCATATTGGTTCATATGTATTTAGAACTGGTATATAATGGACACTCGGAGAAAGCACAGCTATTAATGGAAAAATACAGTCCTGAACAAGACGAATATTATCAAGAAGATTTAAAACGACTTTCACAACTAGTAAATAAAGATCATATGAAAGGAAATGAGTTGACGGATACTTTTAGAAGCAATGAATTTGTTATTAGAATGTCTCGAGATACATTATCTCTACTCAAAAGACATCTTCAAGAAAAGCGTGCATCGGTATTGCTGAATATTGTACAAGAGCATCTTTATTTTGATATGTATGAAGGAGTTGCTAGAAACAAACAACAGATCGATGCAACATCTGGCGCGTTGATGGGAGAAGCGACACGACAAGGTATTGTACATAAAGGATCTGCTATATTCCAAGTGATTTCCAAACTTTGTTGCTCGTGACTCAAAATTTGTGCTCAAATTAGTTAGCGATTGGAAAATATAACGCAATTAATTAGCCTACCAACCCAATAATATTGAAGGCAAGCACGCAGACAATCGTAGTTACAATGTGATCAGGCCATTTTGGCGCGTCATTGATTCTTTTTTTGTAATTTTTAAAACATTATTATTATTTACACAAATACATAAATATACATGTAAGTGAATTATACAAATAATTCTACAATGATTTAGAACAGCACGTAGGTGACCAAGCACCTGTATGTGCTAAAAGGTTTGTTAAAAAAATACTTTTTGAATGAATCTTCCCTATGATCTGTCAATTTATTTAATAAAAAAAAGACAGTTTGGCACCAAACAACAATTTTGTTATATGTAATCATGAACATGAATATTATTATTATAAACATTACCATTTGGCATTTATCTATAAATGGCTAACGTTTCACATAATTTTTTTTTAGCTAATAAAACTAAAGTGTATTATGGATTACCGAAGGAACCCGATTTTCAATCACTGGCAGCTCCAGTTGAAGAAGATGAAGACGCTGATGCAGATGCTCCAGATAAACCGAAAAAAAAGAAACCAAAACGTGATCCTTTATTTTCAAAAAAAACTAAATCAGATCCAAATGCACCCCCGCCAGATAGAATTCCATTTCCCGATTTGTAAGTAAAATTTATTTTATTCCTTTATAAAATTATCTGTTGTAGAAACATATTATAAACAGTAAAATTTTACGATTTAAATATTATACTTAGTTCAGTATAATATACAATCCCTCTGTTTAAAGGCACGAGATTGTTTAAAAGTTGATGGATTAAAGTAATGGGGCTCCGTGGGCTTACATACAAAATAATTTCGTTATGTGTAGGGATTTGACATGGAGACGTGGCAATCACATTTTGATATATACTTTCATTTTCTGCCACCAGATGTCAACGTCAAAAAGCAAATCGCATTTGTTATCCATATTATTTATGATTGTTGATATTTAATTTAAACAATCATGGATCATCATTAGTCAGTTCTGAAATATTATTTTGTTTGTTGTCACGTTTCAGGAAGGACACAGATAAACTGGAGAAAGCTAAAGCAATGCGTGAAGCATCGAAACGTATAACATTAGGCCCGGAAACTTTACCATCTGCTTGTTTTTATACGCTGCTGAATTCAGTACACAGGTATTTTTTTTTTACGAATACAATATATAAAATAGTAGCAAGTTCTCTGGCTGTATTCTTGCTAAGTTTTTGGGCACCTATTTTGTATGATACCTAGGCGAGAAAATGTGTTTCCAAAATTGTTGTCTGTTTGTTAGAGCCAGCATCACTTGAGAACACTTGGACCAAATTTGATGAAACTCGATACATCAACAATCGGTACCCAAACTCAGGATCGGATTTAAATACAATTTCACCCGGGGCAAACAATCAGCTGGGCGCCCCGTCCCCCTTCACTATCATGGTCATAAATGAGAATATAAGTTTCATATTTTGTCAATCTTGTTATAAAATAGAATCTGGATAAAACGACTTTCAAGGGACCGGCGACATTATGTCATATTAACCGGACGACGCACAAAGCGGACGCATAATATACAGGGTGTCCAAGTTGACGTTGGCTAACATGGGTAACTTTGTTATTAGTGGAGATAGAAAGTCGGTTAAATGGGCAAAGTAGTGCAGAATTATGTGCTCATTAACGTCCCGTCGAAAAAACAATTGAATTTTGACACACTATGGATTTATTTAGAAAATAGTGAAAATTGCCGTTTTTGAAAACTGGCCATAACTTTTTTATTTATGAAGATATCTGAAAATTTCTTGTACCATTTTTTGATAACTTTTTATGATCTTTTCAGTGGCGTAGGTTTAACTTTTTTATATAAACTACATAATGAGATATTGACATGAACTTTGGTTTTTCTTATGGACGCCATTTTGGATTTTTAGATATTCGAATTCTGCTTATTTTTCTGATTAATTTGGTGTATCACATGCCACATTTAAAAAATTTGCAATTAACGTTCAATATTAGAGACACATTACAAACAACTGACAGTCAAATTATATTTCAGTTCTGCCAAACTACGATTTATTATTAATTTTACACTTAAAATGTTCGCACTACTTAATTATAACTTGATTGTCAGTTGTTTTTAATGTCTCTTATATGGGACGTTAATTGCATTTTTTTTAAATGTAGCATATGATACACCAAATTAATCAGAAAAATAAGCAGAATTCGAATATCTAAAAATCCAAAATGGCGTCCATAAGAAAAACCAAAGTTCATGTCAACATCTCATTATGTAGTGGATATAAAAAAATTAAACCTACGCCACTGAAAAGAAAAAGTTATGGCCAGTTTTCAAAAACGGCAATTTTCACTATTTTCTAAATAAATCCATAGTGTGTCAAAATTCAATTGTTTTTTCGACGGGACGTTAATGAGCACATAATTCTGCACTACTTTGCCCATTTAACCGACTTTCTATCTCCACTAATAACAAAGTTACCCATGTTAGCCAACGTCAACTTGGACACCCTGTATATATATGAAACCTAACTTGAGTTTGCATTTACGTCGCTAAAAACGGTTAGTCGTTATAAACGAAGTCGTAATAAACGGACTCTACTGTATTTAGTTAGTATTCAGCGCCCGTGTTAGTCTGGCACTCATGGATCATACCCGACTGCCACTGGCACTGTTTACGGTGTACCATACTTTTTATGTAGCCATGCTTAGATGAAGATAAGGTTTGTGTCAAAGTTGAAATTAACTTAAACGAAGACGCCAACAAATATAGTTATCATGTGAACAGTATATGCTTGGCTAGGATGCACAAATCTGATTGGTTGTTCTGCTGTGTTGAGATTCAAGCGACCAATAAGATGCTAATCACGCAGTTTTGTTGCTATGCAGTTAATGGTAAAAATATCTACATTTATGTTTGTTTTGTTTTTTTTAGTGTTACTTGCGCTGAAATTTGTGAAGATTCTAGTTTAATGGCGGTTGGTTTTAGTGAGTCGTTAATAAAAGTATGGAGTCTTGTTCCACAAAAGTTAAAAACAATGAAGTCGGCAGAACAGTTGCAAGATATAGATAGAGAAGCAGGTAATATACAATTTTCCATCATATTAATATTATAATGAGGAAAGTTTGTATGTTCGTTTATGGCGGATAATCTCAGGAACTACTGAATCGATTAAAAGCCTACTTCTTCCCGAGTAACATAGGCTATACATAATATATTATTATGCTAAGCATGAACAGTTCTTAAGCGAAAATGTAAAGCAAGTCGGGGATCCCACACCCTATCTCTGAACTAGATTGGTATATGCTAGCAGCTAGATAAACTATAAGAGATACAGTAAAGTGATATACAGGGTGAGTTCGACCACCCGTATCAGTCGTTTTTTTCGAAAACGGTTAGTGGTAGAGAGTTGTGTCAAAAATTTGTATTCTAAAAGCCATAATAAAAAATCGAATGGTGATAATTTTTTTTTCCGGGAAGGTCGGCTTCCCTATTAGTTTGCTCCAGAATGTCCAGAACTCCGGAATTATAAATGTAACGATAGGTCAAAAGTTATATTGTTGAAAAGATCTTTAAAAGATAAGCAAGTTTTGTAGGAAATTTTTTTTTATTACTGCCACCCCTGTAAATTTCTATAAGTATAAATATAAATTGTTATATGTTCAAAACTCCGGAATTTTAGAAAACACGATAGGTTGAAAGTGGTGCTGTTGAAAAGCTATTTAAAAAATAGGCAAGTTTTGTAGGAAAAATTATTTAATTACTGCCACCCTTGTTAAGTAACAATCGTTTGAAATTATTAAATCAAAATTTCATAATAACGATGAAGTCGGCATTAAAAATCAAGCAATCTTAGACATTGTCACAAGTGTTCTAACTGTCTTCCATTTACTCTTTAATACATACTACTGAGCTCTTCTGGTTATACTGTGAGTGTACTTCTTCAGTGTTTAATATCGATAGATAGGTAACTAGTTTTTAAATGCAGACTTTTAAAAAGTTCGTTATTATGACATTTTAATTTAGTAATTTCAAACAAATATTACTTAACAGGGGTGGCAGTAATAAAAAAAAAATCCGTACAAAACTTGCTAATTTTTTAAAGATCTTTTCAACAATACCACTTTCGACCTATCGTTACATTTATAATTCCGGAGTTCTGGACATTCTAGAGCAAACTAATAGGGAAGCCGACCTTCCCGGAAAAAAAAATTATCACCATTTGATTCTTTATTAGGGCTTTTATAATACAAATTTTTGACACAACTCTCTACGACTAACTGTTTTCGAAAAAAACGACTGATACGGGTGGTCGAACTCGCCCTGTATATGAGAGATTTGTTGCTTTTGCTTATTTCGCTACTAAATCAAAAACTACTCGGGCGAAGCCGTCTAGAAAGTCAGAATAGTTATTGCATTGTTTATGTAACTAATTTTTTGTTGATTTTAGATGATGTTCTAGTTCGTATGATGGATGAACGATCAGGTGAAACGTGTCGTACACTTTATGGCCACAGTGGACCTGTGTACCGAGTTGCATTTTCTCCAGACAGAACGCTTCTCATATCATGTTCCGAGGATGGCACAAGTAAGTATATTTTTAATGGGTCTACGTATAAGCTATATGCTCGCCGAATTCGTAATTACGCAATTTAAAGTTGCCATTAATAATAGCTCCCCATTGGTTCATGTTTTATTTACAGTGTGACGTCATAATACTGTTATTGACTGAAGCCAGAACTGCCAGAACGCATCACATCAGTTACTGTTTGAAATAATAGGTAATTTAAAAAAAAGACTGGGTTATAAAAAATTACAAAATAAAAAATATACTAAAGAAAAATTACTACCCCAGTTATTATAAACTTGAATACCTTTATTATTATTATTATAGTACATTATAGACGCGTCGACAACTCAGGTCATTAGCGTCTTCAACACAACAATTAATAATCCATTTGTGTATTAGAATCTGCCAGCCGGCATACACAAACCGACTGGTACGAGCTTGGGCTCCTGGGAACGCCAATACACAAAGAACATTGGAAAGCAATTGCGAGAACAATCACATTCCAATGTTCCCCCTGGGGGAACTTGAATACCTAATTTAGAGGAACATTTTCAATATTTTACTGACAACTTTTTTATCCCTATATTATTAAACGAGTAAATCTTGTATATATGTTTCTATGTACCTATATAAATATTTTCTCGAAAATGGCTCTAACGATTTTGATCAAATTTACCGAAAAGGGGTTTCAGGGGGCAAAAAATCGATCTAGCTAGGTCTCATCCCTGGAAAAATTCGTTTTCTTATCGATTTTATCATTTTAAAAAACAGTTTTTTAACGTCATAAAACAGTGCCGTATTGTGAGTAGGCTTTGGAAAAAACAAACTATTTTCATTATTTATGTCAAAATTACTCTGACAGTCAATCTTTAACTTATTAAAATAATCAGTAATTATTTAAAAAGTAAAAAAATAACAACAATAAAATCTAAACATAATTATGTAAGTAGTTTTAGCTAATATTTAAATAAATAGGTATGTTATTTTTATATTACTTATATAAAATATGTATAGGTAAGTATAGGTACGTTAAAATATGTAGTATGACGTATAATCTTACCTAGACCTTTTTTTCTTCAAAACGACTAACGATTTTGATGAAATTTACAGAATGAGGATTTTTCGGGGCGAGAAATTGATCTAGGTAGGAATTTTGGTTCCAGAGGGGAGCAATTAAAAAAAAGGTGTTTTTTTATTTATTATAACTCGCTCAATTAAAGTCAGATTGATTCGAAGTCTATTTCTACATAGATTTTATATAATATATCACAAGTGTTAAAATTTTAAATGAACACTAATATAAGAAGTGTCTTGCACATTATGTAAATAATGACAAAACGACGGCCCGAAAGGCCGCACTTCTAGCGCCGCAGGCATGTGTATCAAAACACATCGATTTTTAAAAACTATGGTGAAGATACATGCAAAAAAAGTTTTGCGCAGGTTAGTCTGACGTTTGTTATTAAAAGAATCGATTTTTGTGAGTTTTTCAGTAGGTACCTATGCTAAAAAGTATTTGAAATTTACTGGAAGTTGTTAAGATGACATCACAGAGAAAAAGTACTTCGATAAAGTTGATATTTGGTATTAATGCTTAAAATTGGATTGTTAAAATGGTAACGGGCGAGCAAAATTTCATCTGATTCGAACATTTTTACAAGATATTCAATCTATGAAAATCGGTTTTTGCGAGTTCTTCAGTCAACAAAACAATAACGGCGGTAGATTTGAAAATGGCGACCTAAATAATATTTACAGGAAAAAATGCTTGATTCAAGTTGACACTTAGTTTTTACGCTTAAAAATACACAAAGGTAGTTAAAATATCAGAAACAATTATTTTAAATTATGTTACAGAAATAAATTCGTTTCGGAATAATATTCTGAGAAAATAATATCTCACAGCATATTAAGGACTGTTTTTATTGAACTCATCCGAGCAAAGCTCGGCCACCCAGATATTTGAATTATTAAATATACATATAGAGCCTCCAGTTTACCATTCATGAGAAATCATGCAACGACCAAAACAACAGTGGCGCCGCCAGAGAGTGGGCCATGACCCACCTTAAACTGTCTTGGCCCACCTGGCATAATCCCCAATCTCTTATATCTTTTAAATGTACGTTTTTAACCCTCGAAATTCCAACAATTTTTCTTGTAAATTTTATAGCAAGTAATCTGTGTTAAAATTTTATTGAGCATTGAAATTTTGGGAATAAATGTTATTGGCCCACCTTCAGATCACCATGCCCAACACTGACCCACCCTAGAAAAAAACCCTAGCGCCGCTACTGCAAAACAACAGTGTTGATTACTATGTCCAAATGCACAGTCAAGGGTAAAAAAGAACTGACTACGCTCTAAAGTAACCCCCACTGATGCACAAATACATACCAAAAAAATCGGTGAAGGGGTCCATGTAAATGTGTGTGCTCCGAAATTACACATCCGATGCGTTGTGAAAGGTTTGAGTGTATTAACATTATGACGTGTATTGTTTCAGTAAGACTGTGGAGTCTACAGACATGGACATGCGTAGTTTCCTACAAAGGACATTTGTATCCAATCTGGGATGTGAGATTTGCTCCACATGGATATTATTTCGCAACAGCCTCCCATGACAAAACAGCAAGACTTTGGGCAACGGACCATTTTCAACCTCTTCATATTTTCGCAGGACATTATTCAGATGTCGATGTGAGTACTGCTTTTTAAAAAAATAGTTATTACTAATGATCGAACAGTACCGATACATATATCGGTTACAATGCCGATTATCGGTACCAGCCGCAATATTGGTCACAATTTAAAAATACGATTAGACATCATTTTAATATGAACAAATAAAAACATTTAAATTTGACGTCAAGATGTAACATTGAAACAAAAATCAGTTACATTGATTAAGCAGATAAAAACGGGCTACCACAATGAGCCATTTTCCTGAGAGTACTTCTTTCAATTATCCACGAGAGACAGCACTTGTGGTAGGTACAAACATTATTTATTCCCCATTAGTGTTGTGTCATTTTAGTGGTATAATTTAATTAATTAAATAATTAAGTTATACCACTAAATTGACACGACACTAATGGGGAATAAATAATGTTTGTACCTACCACAAGTGCTGCCTCTTCTGGATAATTAAAAGAACGACTCTCAGGAAAATGACTCATTAATTCTTTATCAAGAAATTCAATGCATTAGCTTTTGAGTTAACTGGCAATAAACAGAATTATTATTTTAAAATAATGGCACTGCAAATGAACTTTTCACACTTGCATCCCCACTCAAAGGAAGATTATGGGATAAAACTGATATATCTATAAATCGTTTTTAGTGTCTTCAGTTCCACCCAAATTCAAATTATATAGCAACAGGATCGAGTGACAGAACTGTATGTCTCTGGGATTGTTTGCTTGGAACACAAGTTCGTCTAATGACAGGCCACAAAGTAAGTAGAAATAAACCTTCATACAATAATATGATTGTTTATTCATATACGTTTATATTATTGTTTTTAGGGAGCTATATACATTTTATGTTTCTCAGTGGATGGTAGGTTTTTAGCTTCGGCTGGATCGGATAAACGCATCCTTATTTGGGATTTGGCACACGGACATTTAGTTGCTGAACTGTGCAGTCATACTGCACCCATTCATTCGTTAACTTTTAGCCGAGATGGAAATCTTCTGGCTTCAGGTATTAACGTCTACTAAAACTAATGCCGGACAGTGGGGGCAAACACGACTCGCGACAAATATATACAGGCTGATTCACAAAGTTCTCTCGGTACTTAAGGAACACGTTCAGAGATTATTTTAACCAAAAATGCTCATAAAAACATGGAATCAATTCTTTATTAGTGTATTTGCCATATGGCACATACACTATTGGCGTCGGTCGGATGGCGGGACCTAGGGGTCGGACCAAAATTTCTCGACACTTTGGCACCATTTTTGAAAATGTTTATATATGTGTGCGTGTGCGGGCAATAACTTTCGAAAGAGTTAATTGATTTTAACGAAATTTGGTAGGCACGTTGGAATCCATCACCGCACGAAGCCTATTTAAAATGGGCCCGATCGGACCATTTTAAGGGTTGTATTTAGGGGTTCCAAAAAGTTTTTGGGCCCAAAAATACCGAAAAAATTGTCAGAATTGTTTCAAAATTGAAATTTAACTCTTTAGTAGAGATTAAAATGTGCTGCTAAAATTTTAATAAAATCGGCCCGACAGTACCGGACTTTCAAATTTTATGAAAACACTAGTTTATTGATACGGATTTACTTATGGAAGGGTGTATTTAATTTGATGCAGATGTTGTACTGATAAAATCCATGTCTAATATTGAAATTTAGAAAAATTTAATTATTTTAAGTGATGTATTAAGGGGTTAAATTTTTTATTTTGTCAAAAAACAAACTTATGTTCACATAATAATGCCACAATGCCTGTATTAGCAAATACACTATATTGTCGGCAGGGTTTGGCACTGCGACCCGAGTTTTTAGTGTATTTGCCATATGGCACATACACTATTGGCGTCGGTCGGATGGCGGGACCTAGGGGTCGGACCAAAATTTCTCGACGTTTCATAGCCTCCTGAACACTTTGGCACCATTTTTGAAAATGTTTATATATATGTGTATGTATATATTTATATATATATTTATATATATATTTATATATATATATATGTGTGTGCGGGCAATAACTTTCGAAAGAGTTAATTGATTTTGACGAAATTTGTTAGGCACGTTGGAATCCATCACCGCACGAAGCCTATTTAAAATGGGCCCGATCGGACCATTTTAAGGGTTGTATTTAGGGGTTCCAAAAAGTTTTTGGGCCCAAAAATACCGAAAAAATTGTCAGAATTGTTTCAAAATTGAAATTTAACTCTTTAGTAGAGATTAAAATGTGCTGCTAAAATTTTAATAAAATCGGCCCGACAGGATCGGACTTTCAAATTTTATGAAAACACTAGTTTATTGATACGGATTTACTTATAGAAGGGTGTATTTAATTTGGTGCAGATGTTGTACTGATAAAATCCATGTCTAATATTGAAATTTAGAAAAATTTAATTATTTTAAGGGACGTATTAAGGGGTTAAATTTTTTATTTTGTCAAAAAACAAACGTATGTTCACATAATAATGCCACAATGCCTGTATTAGCAAATACACTATATTGTCGGCAGGGTTTGGCACTGCGACCCGAGTTTTTTTTATTGCGACGCGATTCACAGGTGTGCAGTGGCATTGAAGCATGAGATGGATTTTCTCATGAACATTTGTTTTTTCACAGGGAAGCGCGTTGACTCGAATAAACAATGAGTCTGTAAGCAATTTTTTTTCTTATTTTATCTGTCAAATAAATAACAAGATTAATTTAGTTTCAAATTCATATAGCGCAATAAATCGGACCCGTGTTTATATGAATTTTTTTCCTTAAAAAACCTCAAGAACATGTTCCTTAAGTGCTGGGGAACTTCGTAAATCAAACTGTATACAGGGTGTTTACTAAACATATGGCAAAAATTTAAGGGGTGATTCCTTGGGTAATTTTAAGAATATTTTGTCCTTTCATGGTTTTCGGAAAGCTGCTTTGTATTTTGTTCGCTTGTTACCCGACGCCCTGTATATTGGATACTAAAAACTCTTTATACTCGACATACCGAATATTGAAGATAGGTATATCGATTATTAATTTTATCGATATTTTTTTTTAATCGGTAATTTCAATTTTTAAACTCAAATCCCGAGGCGTGGTATTTATTACTGTAAATGCTTGTTTCGCAACCTCTGTTGCCGAGCGTCTATAATTTAAAATATCTATTTAACTTATATATCATTCTAAACACTCTCCTATTGTAGCATGTTTGCTCCCACTGTACGCTGAAAGTTCTGAATGTCTATAATCTCATTTTATTGAACTGATTTTTCATTTGAACTATTTTTTACCGGACAGGTTCATTGGATTGCACGCTAAAATTATGGGATTTCATGAAATTAGCAGAAGAGACAAACAATGAAGATGTCAACGTATCTCACAATCCAGATGTTCGTTCGGGTGATTCATACCTATTGAGATCGTATGCCACAAAAAATTCGCCACTTTTATGTTTGCATTTTACTAGAAGAAATTTGTTACTGGCCGTTGGCATGTATGAAGCATCATAATAGGGTCGTCAATAATTTTGAACAGTGCGCATTTTTCCTCATACATAAACAAATAATGTAAATAAACTTTTTCGTCCTAACATCCTTTTTATTTGTAAACAAGAATTTAAAAAATATGTGCATTTTAAACGCTGCGGTTAAGCCGCTATATGATATACTTAACTACTGTTTTAAAAAAAGCAGGATAGTAGTTAAGTTAACTACAGCCACTGCCAGCCAATAACAGGCTGACTAAAATTTATGTCATTTTTGTAGCGGCATAGTCGATAGTTACATTTTCAAAATGTCATCAAAAAATACACGTTTGGAATGTTTTTTATTATAGAAAAATCTTCCGAGAAATTCTCAAAAAAGTTGTTTTCATTCATAAAGTAGTTTATTTTTATCAATGATTATAAAAACAATTGTAAAAAAAGAGGTTTTTAGATATCATTTCATAGATTTTTCATGTTTTATACTTAATGTCAATTTAAAAATAAACAAGTCAATTTTTCATTTTTCTTAAATTATAATTTAACTTATATTTAATTATTGCAGACCTTTAATAAATTAAAAAAATATTTAAAAAATCTTTGATATTTTATATACATAATACAGGGAATTTATTTTCTAAACATTTCACATAATACTATACCAAGAAATCAGCTTCGACCACTTGCCTATTGTCTACGCGAAGGCCGACATTAGACGTGTGTTCTTTTACTTTGCTTTAGTATTATTTTTAAATACTTAACTCGCAAAAAATATGTTGGATTCTAATAGTTACCTTTTATGTAGATACTGTATTAATTAGCCTTTCTTCTAGATCTGGGCTGTAAGATATCACTGTTTCTTTCCCCTTCAACAATGTACATAAGTTGCCACAATAATTATAATGTGATATGTTTAATTATGGAGGATAAAGCGAAAGGAGACTGATTTCGGCAGACCCCTGGAGAGGGTATATATCCACTCTAAAGGTCTCGAGTCTGCTATGAACGAATCCACGGCAGAGTGGTATTGTTTACTGTCAGTTTTTACCAATGCTCTCAGACCTGTGTTTACAACGTGCACATTTGCAATAATTCTATTAGAAAAAGGTGAAATCAAATAATATTTAACAAATCATGGATTTGATCAATTATTAATTCAGTTTATTTGTATTTTGCAAAAAAAAAAAGCAATACTTAAGGTTGTTCGGACATTAATGCACTTATAAGATTAAAAGCTAATTTTTTAATATGTTATTAATTGCTATCACATACGTCTAAAATAATTTTTTTAAACAAATCTGACGAAGGGTTATCGCGTAATTAATTATTAAAAAACGGAAATTTAACATGTAGTCTATAGAGAATGTGGACAAAATGCACATATACCGAATTATGTAGCCTCTCCTGATAAAGATGAAAAAACAAAAAACTTCTATTTTTATTAATCAAATTTCGTAGAATACGTTAAAAATAAAATAAAAATTTTCTGACGAAGGCTTTTAAAAATATCTTAACAAGAATGACAAAAAATTCACGAAAATGTCAGTCCGCCATGCTTAAAAATGAATAAGTCACGTGACTCACAAAAGTGTGGCAACGTCACGTAAAATAAAACGCGCCAACTTTGAATTGTAATGAGTTCTGTTTATTTCTATGGGTCGTTTTTTTATGAAAAGAAATTAATTTTTTTTTAATTTATAAACTGCGGCAAAATAAAAAAATGAAACAAAAAAAATTTTAACATATAACCAGTTCCCTCACTGGTTGAACTTTTCGCCTGACGTATTCTTTCACACTTAGAACATTTCAAATGATAGACACTTGCTAGTCCACAAATATCTTCTTGTACGAGAAAACGAAAAGATAAAGGCCAATCACATGTCATACATCACATTTCCGCAGCTAATTTTTCCAAATCGACGATTCGTCGTCTACTTGGTAATTATACGTCTAAATTTTTATATTGCGTATGTAGTCCTTTCACGCTCTCACTTACATTTTTTTTCCAATTTATGATATTTTTTCTCGCAAGTGTCTAAATTGATTTGCATTACTCATTGTAATATTATAGATAAAATACAAATTACAACTGAACACTATACAGCAAGATTTACATAAACAGCTGTCAAACAAACAGCTATTAAACGCGATGTTGCCAGATCTATTTTATGTGAAAAATACTTGAGTCAAAAGTGATTTATTTATTATTTTTGGTAATTAAGTTATTAAATTAATCCAAATAAAAATAATGATAGTTAACGTCTAAATTATAATAATGAATTTATGTATTAAAATTTTTAATTTTAGTAAAAAAAAAATTTAGATTCTATTATGACTTACGGAGTACTGTCCGAACAACCTTAAATTACCCGGTTACGCACTCTACTTGGGGTCTTATAACTTCAGCGCCTCTACCGCCGGAATAGGAGGAACCCTTATATTCCTCACTTTTTGGACAACGGCGAATGCGTGGAGATGTGTCCTTTCCATGGACATAGAAATCTAGGGACGTAGTACAAGCGAGTGGAAGGTTGCTGTTGGGGGAGGGGGGAAGCAAGTATACCCACATTCTATTGGTCGCTTCAGTTGCGCAAGCGCTTTACGTGTCAAAGTGTCGTCCAAACAATAACAAACTTTTTTGCGCAATTGAGCATGCGCAAAGACGCGGCCAATAGAATGTGGGCCCATGCACCATAGACATACCATGGACATGTCCATGAGACATAGGCATGCACCTTCCCCTGAATGGCTTCCCCCTCGTCAACATTTACTTTATACTCATCTCTAGATTCCTATGTTCATGGTCCTCTTTCTCTATCCTCGACGTGTTTAATAATAAAATAAATTCACTGTATACAATATTGTATTATTTTTGTTTTTCATTTGTTTAGAAAACAAATGCATGTTTAAAACAAATTTTGTACATTATCACAATCCAGTATTTATGTTATGGCACTTCAAACCCATCGTCCACAAAAAGCTGAGCTATGCTGTGTTGCCATTAATGGAGCCAGTGAACTATTTGAATTGAAATACACTGTATAGCAAGACATGGGCATTGGGCAATCTATCGCCAAGCGTTTTTATTTGGCTCATAAAAAATAACTATTTTTTCAACAAATTAAAATTTTTGTTTTAATAATAAAGTTTAATGAAAATGTGAAGCGTATTAATTTGTAATTATGTAAGAAAAATTTAAAGTAACTACTATATTTTAATCAGTTTGGCCCACGGGATGTTTACAAATTAGCAATGTGACCCGTGAATGATAAAAGGTTGCCCATGTCGGATTTAGAACAATGTGTTACAGATTACTCTGTTAGCTTAGAGCATGGCTAAACTTCTATAGACGGCAAGGTTTATAAAAATTTACAAATATATTTTAATCATTCTGTATCGGTAGGTGTAATATTTTCTTTGTCTTTTGTGTTTTTTCCTTCTCTTTCAAGCTGAATAATGCGATCGTACCTTGTTCTCGCTATGAATTTACAGTTATCATATTGAATTTTAAGTTTTTTAATCGTGTCCTCCAACTGCTTAATTTTTTCAGTTTGATTCTGTAAAAATAAAATATCCGATTTAAATTATAACAAAGCAGACTAATGGTGGGTTGTAGAACGCATTGTCAGCAAATCTAGTTTGACAATGACCTAATAGATTGAGACCACACATATTTTTCCAAGAAAAGCATTATAGAATTTTAAACCAATATTCTGCTAGAACAATAATCGATCAATTGAAACAATATTTTTTAAGAACTTTTATCAAGGTCAATTCAGTAGTTTCCGAGGGATTAGATGAAGCTTTATTTTCTGTTTGTTCATGCTTAAAGAGGACAACCGATTTGAATGAAATGTTGCATGCAGAAAGTCCATGACTAGTGCTCGGTTGCACAAAGCGTGGTCAAAAAAATTGATTTGACAGTGACCTTAGAGTGTGATAATAAATTAGTTTTACACATGCAAGAGCAGTCTAATATCGTTGTGAAACTCCCTGTCATGTAGAACATTAGATTGTACTCACGCAAAAACCAATTATGATCAAGATAGAAAAAGATCGCATTTAAATTTTGATCAAAATGCGTAGAAAAATGTTGTTCCAAAGTGGAAACTACAAAAAAAACTATGTTAAATACATGTATACACAGTTTAAAAAAAATATTGTTTCAATCGATCAATTATTTTTCGAACAGGATCGATTTATAATTCTACAATGCTTTTCTAATGGAGAAACACGTGTGGTCACAATCTAAGGTCATTGTTAAATCAAATTTTTTGACAACGCTTTCAGCAACCAAACAGGAGTAATAATATATAAGCTCAATTATATTCTCTCCGCCTATATAATGAGTTTTTAAGGCGCTCCTATGTCCACGCGGGCAAAAGCTAGTTCTTTATAAAATTGTGTTTTTAAAGACGCACCAACAGCTAAGGTTATTTGGACCTAGCACCAATTTATATTTTCAATTTATTATTATTTTTCTAATAATAAATTGAAAATCCAATTGACACTTTTAGACCGAGGGCTAGTGATAATTTTTTGGTGTTATTTATTCAAGGCCTTATTTTTGTGAAGATGTTGAGGGAGGCATATTAAAGTGCCCTGAGTAAGGGAGTTTGTTAGATAGCGGTATGGGAGGGATGCAGACCGCCACCAACATGTAACAAAAAAAATGGTCGCAATTATTATTGCTTCAAGGCTGAAATTGTTTTTATAGCTGGTCGGTGACCCAAATAATGCCATTATAATATTTGCATATCGATTGGGCAGTATGAAAGGGGTGGAAGATCACCCTAAATGTGTCATGTACCCGACGATATTTATATTATTAGTTCTAAGTTCAAATTTTAATATGTTGTTACGACGACTGTTTTAAGCATATATTTCAATTTGCAGAACAAAATGTCGGTATTAACCCCCTCTCTTAGAGGGAAACTTGCTCGCCTAGGTGTTTATTTCGTTCTGCAAGGGGGTTAATACCGACATTTTGTTCTGCAAATTGAAATATATGCTTAAAACAGTCGCCCTAAGATATTAAAATTTGAACTTAGAACTAATAATATAAATATCGTCGGGTACATGACACGTTTAGGGTGATCTGCCACCCCTTTAACACTGACCAATCGATCTGAAAATATTCTAATGGCATTATTGGGTCACCGACAAGCTATACAAACAATTTCAGCCTTGAAGCAATAATAATTGTTACCATTTTTTTAATTACATGTTGGGGGCGGTCTGCAACCCTCCCATACCGCTATCTAGCAAAATCCCTTACTCAGGGAACTTTAATATGCCTCCCTCAACATTTTCACAAAAATAAGGCTTTAAATAAATAACATCAAAAAATCGTCACTAGCTCTCGGTATTTTACCAGGTCTCGGGCTAGAACCCGGGAACTGGGGACTTGTAATAGAGGAACCATAGCAACGCCATGTAAACAACAGCATTGCTAAACGCTCGGCCATTCTCAAGCCCAGTCTTTTATAAACGTAATATACAATCTGACACAACTCGGACTAAAAAGTAAAAAAAGTAATCACTTACAATAAAACCAAAGAGTTCTGACCCCATGGAGACAACATCACTTCTCTGTTCTTGTGGCGAAAATCTTGAAACTGTTTGAGTGTAAATCGATTTTTGTTGTACTATACTGGCTCCAACCGTTTTTTGTTTTTCCTTAGACATAAATTTATCTATTTCCATTTTTGCTTGTTTTAACTGCAAAATATTACATGTACTTTTATTTTAAGTCGAAATTCCACAATAATTGCTGTCACTTGCGGATATTTGCCACGTCATGAATTAATGTTTGCCAATTTATTATAAAGCTGAAGAGTTTGTTTGGTTGAACGCGCTAATCTCAGGAACTACTGGTTCGAATTGAAAAAATATTTTTGTGTTGGATAGTCCATTTATCGAGGAAGGCTATAGGCTATATAATATCACGCTACGACCAATAGGAGCGGAGCATCAATAAAAAATGTTGCAAAAACGGGAAAAAATATTCCTTTTGAGAGCTTCCGTTGCGTGCGCTGCGTAAACGGTTAAAGTTACGCAAAAATCATGTATGACGGAATTGTTCCCGGAAGGTTTATATATATAGCGAACGAGCGAAGCGAGTGAGTAATGTAATTATAATATTCGAGCGAAGCGAGTGAGTAGTGTATTGCACCCGGGCTTTCTTAGCACCCGGGCGAAGCCGGACGGGTACCGCTAGTAGTTCAATAAATTCAGAAAATCGCTCAAAGCTATTAATAACACTCACCTGTACCTCCTTATCTGATATTGTCGCTTTTAAACTTATTATAGTTTTTTTGTAAGCTTCACTATTTGACTGACATTTATATTCAAGTCTCTGCATTTCAATATTTTGATCAACTATTTTATTTCGAAGATCTTTTATAGTTTTTTGAGAAGCTTCCAAATTCAATTTGATTTCTTCCAGTTGCCTAGTTTTAGTTACTAACTACAAAAAATATTTGAATTAACCTTACAAATACATCGACTCCACCCATTTTACAAATAATGTTCATTCAGCGCCTCATAATGATGTATAAAGGTACTAAATACCATGTTAATGCGCCTGCGCTGCCATAACAACCTTCACTCCCTATTCACCATTATGGCGCGCAAGCGTATTAACACGGTTACCTTCTACACCATTTTGAGGCACTGGATGAGCTCGGAATATTGTCGCGTATTTAACCGTCAATCCAGTTAACATACAGATTAGTGCATAATACATATTTTAGTACACGCAAATTAGACTTTTCAGAAGAAATAATTTATAAAGTTTTCATATTACGTAGATATATTTCCAATAGGGGTAGGAACAAAAATCCGAAAAGTTCCCAACAGGCTGGTGTCTGCAGCATCCCTTTTTTTGCCAAGAACCACCACCATTGCGCATTTTCGCAAATATCTCAAAAATTATAATTACGCTATTAAAAAATGTTTCGAACAAAAAATGTTTGCCGTAAAATGGTCCATATTTTTTGTTGTAAACATTTTTTTATAAAACTTGCCGTAAAGCCAGAAACTAAATTTCTTGTTGAAAATATCCAGTCAAAATTTCGTTACACTTTTTGTAATTTTGGATATGAACGCGAAGTACTCTAGTAAGAAGAGTATTCAAGAAATATTAAATTCCCATACAAAGGTTATTCATGGGTTAACTGTATCGAACAATTTGAAAAATCTGCAAGGGGCTACCCTACAAAAGCAATTTTTACAAAATATTACTTTTTTACCTCAAAAATTCTATCTCGAAAATATTGCTTCTCTAGGGTGGCCCCTTGCAGATTTTCCAAATTTTTTGACACAGTTAGATAGCCCATGAATAGGTCTATAACCCCCATATTGGAATTTAATATTTCTACAACACACGTTTTACTAGAGTACTTCACGTCAAGTGTTCAAATTGTAAGTGAAAAAGCACTATATTGGAAAAATTGCTTGGGTGGCCCCTTGAATATTTTCTAAATTTTTCAACATAGATAGATAGCCCATGAATAGGTCTTTAACCTTTGTATGGGAATTTAATATTTCTTGAATACTCTTCTTACTAGAGTACTTCGCGTTCATATCCAAAATTACAAAAACTGTTACGTAATTTTGACAGTGGATATTATTTTCAGCAATAAGAAATTTAGTTTTAGTTGGCTTAACGGCAAGTTTTATCAAAAAATTTTTGGACATTATATTTTGTTTGAAACATTTTTTATTAATAGCATAATTATAATTTTCGAGATATTTGCGAAAATGCGAAACGGGGGTGGTTTTGGCAAAAAAAAGGGATGTCGCGGACACCGACCAGTTGAGAACTTTTCAGGCTTTTGTTCCTACTTCTATTGGAAATATATCTACATAATATGAAAACTTTATAAATTATTTCTCCTATTCCATGTTTTCATGTCTAATTTACGTACTAATTCTTCCTTTAGGAATGGATTAATATAACTTGTAAAGTCGGAAACTACACCTGTACTAAAGATGTGTATGAGACTGAATTATTAAAATACTTACATTAAATTGCAAACTGCCATTTTGATACGCCAAAAGCTCTTGTTTACATGACTCTAATTCTTTCTGAATGGTATTTATCCGTCTTTTATGAAGCATTAAATCATTATTAAGTTTCCTTCGTATGACTGAATCACTATCAATATGATCAGTATTAACAGATCTATCCATATATTTTTTCTCTAAAACTGATTTGGTATCCGATTCTGTTAACTGCCTCCTACTATCCACTAAACTATGACGTTTTGTCTTAGAATTATCTTTAACAGATTTAATTATTTCAGCATTATGCTTATCATTGCATATCATTGAATCAATATTGACTTGATCGGTGTCAACAATTTGATCTGAAACTGATTCAGTATTCAATTCTGTTAATTGTCTTCGATTATCCACTAAACTATGGCGTCTTGATTTAATATTATCTTTAATAGATTTAAGTTTTGGTGAGCAATCACGCACTGGAGATTCAATTTCAAAATCATTTGTTGGAGTTGTCGATTTTTTATCAATTGTCCTTGACAGTTCTAAGTTTATAAAATCTATTTGATTTGTTGTCGTATTACTTGAATTTTTTCGAGACGTAATATGAGAAAACTTACAAGTCAGTGGTGATACTGTTTCGATTGTTTTATTTGGATCAAAAATATTACAATGTTCAATTTCTACTTTATCGATGTTAGTAGGTTTCATATCTGTCGTTTTTGTTGAAACTAGTTCATGAGCAGTTCCTGTTAGCATAGACTTAATTTTCTGTCTTTTTTCTTCATACGCTGTTTGTGTTGACACAAATTTCATTTCCGGTTTTTTATTTGTTTCAGTAAATACAGTTTTTTTACACACTAAATCGTCTGTTGCAGTACACGCTGCCATTTTTTCTTTCTGCTTAGTTTGTGTTATCATGCTCTTCATTTCCGGTTTTTCATTTGTTTCAGTAAATACGCTTTTTCTGTAATTTAAATCGTCTGTTGCAGTACACACTGTCGTTTTTTGTTCCTGCTCAGTTTGCGTTACCATGCTCATTTTCGGTTTTTCAATTGTTTCAGTAAATACTGTTTTTCTATAAATTAAATCGTCTGTTGCAGTACACACTGTCGTTTTTTCAGTTTTTTGGTCCTGCTCAGTTTGCGTTACCATGCTCTTCATTTCCGGTTTTTCATTTGTTTCAGTAAATACGCTTTTTCTGTAAATTAAATCGTCTGTTGCAGTGCACACTGTCGTTTTTTCAGTTTTCTGTTCCTGCTCAGTTTGCGTTACCATGCTTTTCATTTCCGGTTTTTCTATTGTTTCAGTAAATACTGTTTTTCTATAAATTAAATCGTCTGTTGCAGTACACACTGTCATTTTTTCAGTTTTTTGGTCCTGCTCAGTTTGCGTTACCATGCTCTTCATTTCCGGTTTTTCATTTGTTTCAGTAAATACGCTTTTTCTGTAAATTAAATCGTCTGTTGCAATGCACACTGTCGTTTTTTCAGTTTTTTGTTCCTGCTCAGTTTGCGTTACCATGCTTTTCATTTCCGGTTTTTCTATTGTTTCAGTAAATACTGTTTTTCTATAAATTAAATCGTCTGTTGCAGTACACACTGTCGTTTTTTCAGTTTTTTGTTCCTGCTCAGTTTGCGTTACCATGCTCTTCATTTCCGGTTTTTCGATTGTTTCAGTAAATACGGTTTTTCTATAAATTAAATCGTCTGTTGCAGTACACACTGTCGTTTTTTCAGTTTTTTGGTCCTGCTCAGTTTGCGTTACCGCGCTCTTCATTTCCGGCTTTTCATTTGTTTCAGTAAACACGCTTTTTCTATAAATTAAATCGTCTGTTGAAGTGCACACTGTCTTTTTTTCTTCCTGTTCAGTTTGTGTAGATATCAATTTCGTTTCTTTTTTACTTAACTGGTTTCTCAAAGTTGATCTTTCTTCTGTCAATAAGTAATTTTTATCATCAATTACCTGTATTTCACTTTGAAGTTTTTTTGTATCTACTATTAAATATTGCACACTTTCTTGAAATTCACAAATTAATTCTTCTAACTTTGCGATTTCTGCTTCCTTTTCAACAATTTCATTATATACTCCTTCATCAGAACTCTCTAGTATTGTGTCTGGTACATACACCCGTTTATATCGATCTACCATTTGGCGCAACACGACATTATGTTTCCTTTCACTTTCATACAAAGCTTTCAATGTTTCTAAATCATAACTATCTATAATACTATTACTGGATGACAAGTTTTTAAAATCTTTATAAAATGTTAATTCCGATTCAATTTCTTTTATTTTTTCTCTGTCTTTCTGTAATTCTTCTTGAAGATCTTCCTAAAATTAATAACGATATCAACAGAAAACAAAAAAAAATGTTTCATCACTTTTAAGCTGCCTACATACTATGCTACAGTAACCAAACTATTGATTATTATCGATAGTGATAGTGTCAAAATTTTGTAAAAAATGACTTCCGTAACTCATTTTTTAGTGAATGACTAAACTTGGTTTGATAAAAACCGAGATCGTTGGGACATCACTATTTATAACGATGTTATTAGAGTTCATCTATCCTTAGTTTCCACGTTCTAATCCAGAAACTGATGAAGTTATTAATTTTCCATTTATTTATTTCTTAAAGCTACCTTTCGGGGTCATCTGAGCCTAGTTAAGGTTGTACGCGCACTACTCAGTGAGTCGAAATAAAATCTAAATTTTTTTGTAGTAAAATAAAAAAAATGTTAACCTGCAAATTAATAATATAAACTTAGATGTTACTTAAAACCACTGATAATCAGATATACTTAATTATTTATTTATTAACAATAAAAAATAAATGTCAAATTGACTTTCTTTTCAAGGATACATTCGGTTTTGCGATCAGGTCGCGATAGATAGCATATAAAATAATGTTAAATTAATGTAAATTCAAACGCATTAGAGTGCTCGGAACCATCTGAGCGTAAAAACGAATTTACCTTAAGATGGCTGACAAATGACAGATAATTTAGTCAATTTTCGATTATTTTAATTAAAATATCTCCAAACTTACAGGGTAGAATACTTTTTTTATAATTTTTACATAATCTACGAGAATTGATTAACATGAACTTCAGTTTTCTAGATTTTAATCTTTAGAAGTTGTGTTGTGTTTTAAAGACCACCAACAGCTAAGGTTATTTGAGCCTAGCACCAATTCATATTTTTAATTCATTATTTTTTTTAATAATAAATTAAAAATTCAATTGCCACTTTTACCAGCTCTCGAGCTAGAACCCGGGAACTGGGGACTTGTAATAGAGGAACCATAACAACGCCATGTAAACAACAGCATTGCTACACTCTCGGCTATTCTCAAGCCCTTTAGAAGTTGTGGTTGAATTATATGAAAAATGTGCGTTTTAAACGAGATTGCCTATTGTCTACATGTTAAATATTCAGTTTTTAAAAATTATATGTATGTAATATCGATTAATAACATATTAAAAATTCAGCTCGTTATGTTAACTTTGCTTTAATGCGCGTACAACCTTAAGTACAAACTCTTTTAATGTAGACCACTAGAAGTCGAGAAAAAAACAAAACGCTTAACGTGTGCAACCACGTTAAAAAGACAGTAGATTTATAGATAAATAAATATTACCTTTTCACACTGGAGTCTACAAATTTCATCGCTGAATTCTGCGATTTTTCCTGAGCAAACTATTTCACATTCATTCTGTAAAATAGAATAGTATTAGAAATATAAACTTGAGTCACAATGCAGAACTCTGCTAAAATGGTGTATTTGCTAATACAGTGGAACTTGGCTATTACGAACCCTAAATATAACGAACTCTTGGCTATAACCAACAAAAATGAAAGTCCGATCAAAGATATGCTTTGTTCAATGTTATTTTTAATCGATTCAAATTGCTATAAAGAACCACTGATCACGGTTACAATGAACACACGGATATTACGCCCTATTATTTTGTACTGTAATGAACTATTGTGTCAAATTATGTGATTGAAACCGACGTGCAGAGAAAATTGGTTGCAATAAATTGTAAGCGTAAACACATGGTTTGTTTTGACAGGTTAAAACGATTAGTTCTTCTAATCAAAAAGTTTGTCTATAGCGAACTCCTGGGTATAACGAACATATATGGCTACTTGAGTGTTCGTTATAGCAAAGTTTCACTGTACATACATGCATTTTGGTATTTAAATGAATCATTGTGAACTTAAATTTATTTCTGAATACAATAACAAAACTAACCCTTTAATACATATTCTGTTAAATTATTTTTTTTTTTTAATTTCAATATTCAGTATGCGTACATCAAATTTCGTTTAAATCAACTGAAGGTGTGCGTTCCACTTGGCGACCGCAACGCCTACAACGACCAAACAGAATAAGCGTGTTCGTATGGCGTGGGCGTAGTGGGCGCAAAGTGGAACGCACCTTACGTCTTTTGAGAGCTATTGCGTGAACACACACAAACACAAATTACATAATATATAAAAATTTACAAAAATGATGTCACGTTTCCACAATAACGTGAAACGTTGAGATTTTATGGTCCAACCCTTAGGACCAGCTTAGAGTTGCTCTAGGAAGAGTTAGGACAATGACGCCATATTTACCCAAAACAATGGAAGCGAGTGTAGTGAAAATACGCGCGTACTTTTGAAAACTTTGGAAACGTAACAAAAAATATTGCGCGTTTCACTTTTTTGCACTGAGACAATTAAGTTACTTAGGACACAATCATGAAAATGATATTTTGTATGATATCTCTATGCATATATGTAATACTCCTATATTGCTAGCCGGGGTCTGGAGTCGGACGAAAAGCCTACGGTGCAGACATATATATGTCTGTCTCTCTCGCAAGACGTCGAGTCTTATGCGCATGAACAATTTATAATATTAATTGATCTATGTTAATAACAAGGTTAGTAGTGATAATATTATTTCCGAAATTGCTATGTGAATCGAATGTTGCAACGCTTGCACATAATGAGATGGATTTCTCGACAAAGATAGAAACAATCATTTGCTGTCTCACTTCGGGCCTGATACTCCCACTTACGGGCGCAAGCAATATAGGAGTATTACATATATGTCTCTATGTTTGTATGACGTTAAGTTAAATTTTGGCTGAAAAACATGGCGGATTGAACCAATCAGAAATCGTCACCCCTTTGTCTTAACTTCTTATTAGAGAAACTCTAGTCCAGCCATAAGATCAACGCCAATAATAATAGTACTAATACTATGTATAGGCGACTACATTAATAACTGAATTTCATAATTTATTCATTCATAATAAATCATGGCAGCCTAGCTGTCTGAGATATTTATTATTTTCACCTCTAATTGTTATGTGAATAATATGGTGTGGATATAAGGGGTTTTAAATCGATTGATTTTATCATATACCAATTTTTCATAATAATTACCTTCTGATAAGTAAGTAAAGATTCAAATTCCTCTTGATTAAATTTAAGTTGCTCTTTAAGACTTTCAATCATTTCAGTATCTGAAGGTCTGAAAAACATACTAATATTTATAGTACCACCAAATCAAATACTAAATATTCGGCAAAGATCATATGTCGAATAATCGAATATTAATATTAGGCACGGTCTTGACACCAATGGAGAACGAGAACATTGTGGCGGGTACGCATCTCTGTGCATGTGCAATGACTAGTGACAGGTTATATTGAGCATTTTTAGCCGCGACGAGAGTAATTTCGTTCAACAGCGTAATGAAAAACGACACCATCAGGAGTGGAAGAGATTCCTCAAATTAATTTGACATGTCAGTAATATGTATACATTATTTTTATATTGGCTGCTATTATTAATGCTAAAATAACTTCTCTGTTTCATCGTTAAAACCACTTATTGAGAAAAAATATTTATAATACACAAGAACGGATAGGCATGATTTGACCGGCCTGGGAAAAATAGAATCTAGCGGCCCACATGGCCATATCAAAGATCCAACAAAAAATTACCTGAAACTTGAGAGTACCAACCCCCTCCACCTATTTTTTTTTTTAGTTAAGAAAAAAAAATATATTTAATATTACACTATTACAACTACATTTATGATTTTACTATACCACTGTATTATACATACATTAGTCATACAATCATAATTATAGATTTAAACTGGATTTAAATATAGATTTATGCAGTATTATTGAATTTATTAACTTTGAATATTTGTATGTATGTACAATAGCAGTATTTTTCATCAGCCCATTTTCGTCAAGTAGCGTCAAGTAGCGGCCCACCGGGAAAATCCCGGTGTCCCTATCCTCCCCTGATAAGATATTTAATTATACGAATCTGTTTTTCAATAGAGATTTTAAATAATATTTCTTCATACTTACACATGTTCTGGTGATTTACTGTTATCAGAAGAGGGCATTTGTTCTATATTTGTTACTTTGATACCAGAAGAGGGCATCAGTTCATTTCTAATATCAATGTCTTCCTCAAGTCTTGATTTTTCCACTCTAATTAATTCTAATTCAAAATCTTCAAGAGGAGTTTCAGAAAACGATATCTCTACAAAAAAAAAAGAACAATAATGATAAAATGACTGGTCGCAGTGCCAAACACTACCAACATTAGTATATTTGCATTATTTAATTTAAATAGAGTGATTTACTGTTATCAGAAGAGGGCATTTGTTCTATATTTGTTACTTTGATACCAGAAGAGGGCATCAGTTCATTTTTAATATCAATGTCTTCCTCAAGTCTTGATTTTTCCACTCTAATTAATTCTAATTCAAAATCTTCAAGAGGAGTTTCAGAAAACGATATCTCTACAAAAAAAAAGAACAATGATAAAAACACTGGTCGCAGTGCCAAACACTACCAACATTGGTATATTTGCATTATTTAATTTAAATAGAGTACTCTCTCTTTAATCCGTCGTGCCACTCGATTATCCAACAAACATTATAATCGGGGCTTGAGGATAGCCGAGCATGTAGCAATGCTGTTGTTTACATGGCGTTGCTATGGTTCCTCTATTAAAAGTAGTGCTGGAACTTTTTGATTGGTTATCGGTTATCAAAAATAATAACCGGTTTCGAAAAACCGGCATTTAATCAAAATGATGACCGGAAACCGGTCGGTTCAGTCGGTTATATGACCGAAAACCGAAAATTGATCGACTGAACATTCGTTCAGTCGGTTATATGATCGAAAACCGAAAATCGATCAACTGAACATCCGTTCAGTCGGTTATATGATCGTTAAAGTTTAAACTATAATCACCCCTTGAAATCTTTCGCAATACTTATGGAACACCTTGTATACGTCGTACAAAGTAATTAACTATCCACAAACACGTTTTCAAAATTTCCGTAAATCCAGATCTGTCTAGCCAATTTTGTTAAAATTTTCTGAACTATTTTAACTTGCAATAGACAGTTAAATTTTGATTTCCTCGCAATATATGGAAAGCTAAATAAAGGACTTCTATTCTAATGTCGTTATGTCCACGGCATAGTTTAACAATCACTGAAAGTCACTGAGGTAAAATCTATAGAGGACGCATACCGTTTACGACTGCTTATACAAAATTGAAGCCAGGTAAACATGGCGGTAAAACCATAGAAATATCATAGATAGAATAGGGAAGCCACCCAAAAAAGTGTGGATGCAAAAGATAGAGATGGAAAAGATAGCAGTTCTTTTATCTTTTTCTATCACAAATGCATAACCATGTTTACAGAATACAGATGTATATCTCTATGGGTAAAACACGGGATGGATTGGGAATATTATTCTTTTCTTCTTCTCACATATAAAATGAGGGCGGAGTTACAATGGCGGACTGGCTTCACTTTTAAATCCTCATACTTCCTCTATAACTTTAACCTCTGCTTGAAGCAGACCTCTGCTAAACCTAACCTAATTCGCGCATACATACTGCGCAAGCGACCGCCATGTTCTTAGCAGGCACATTTGCCAGTTTTGACTATATATATATCAGTTGTGTAGTAAAATTAGGGGCGGGGTTAGCACGTGTTCAAGGTTTTAGTAATTGGGTAAACAAATAACAGTGCCGACAGTCAAGTGAATTTGCCGGTATTTCCATTTGCTGGACTAGGACTAACTGAGAGGCTAAAATGGCCTTGGTTATAGCATGTATTTGTGAGAAAATATGTATATTACCTTTATTTTTCGAATTAACTGATAAGTCTGGTTCGTAGTAAGTGCCCGGAACATTAGAATTTTTATGTAATGCCGGACCGTTCCATGTACGTCTACGTTTATTATCGTTTTTACCACACACAGTATTTGACGTCAATAAATTTTTCTCTAAAACAGCAATTCTTTCAACTAATCTTTCATTTGCAGAAATCGCTTTTTGTTGTTCTTCTTTTAACCTTGTAACCTGTTTGGCATATTTCTTTAAAAGTGAGACATTTGAATGGACCTCATTTACATGTGGATTAGTTTTGACAAATTTGGCTCGTGAAGCAAATCTATAATATATTCAAAATTAAATTAAATGAAAATAATAATTAAAAACGTAATAATAAACACTAAGGAACCGGGCGATACCCATATGTATGTCGATGTATCGGCGATATTGGCTACAATGTCAATATCTGCGCAATAGCCACCAAAATTTAAAGTAAAAAAGAAAAAACTAAAAACGACTACATATTTTAATATAATATTCTGATCAATCAAGATTGCTTAAGCAATATCGGCCACAATTTAAAATAAAAAAGACAAAAAATCAATTTAATATAAACAAATAAAAACAATTCTTCACAAAAATCAATCTTAGGAGGTAATGTCTACCACATTTAGTAGAAACACTTTTAACACATTTAAGGTAAACAAGAAAAAAGCTGACATATGTTGTTATCGACTGTCTAATTATTGGCATGGGCCAAAAAATCTGTATCGCTCGATTCCTAATATAATACATAGATTTAAAAAAAAAAAAAACACTAACGCTAATGTGGAGTTGGTTTCCTCTATAACAGATGGCGTAATTGTGCAAATCATTACAGTTTTTGAATTTCCTCCAAGTGAACTCTGTAGAATTCGGGTTAGCTTACTATCACGATAGTTAACAAACTGATTCTGTTCACTTAAATTTTTTATTACTAAACTGAGAGTGGACAGAGATTTATTTATATAAGAGCCTTCCTTAAATCTCACTCCAGTTGTGCCTGTAAATTATTACAAAATAAAATTTCAAAAAATACACATATTTTCAATTTACTAGAAAATACACCGCGCGAATTGTTTAAATTTTAGCCTATTTATTGCCGGTTTATCAGACATTTTAACCACGATGTTTTTTTATCACACTGTTAAATTTTGACAGCTACGTGTTCATTGGTTGCTGCGTTTCGTTACCATAGCAACCCGGTCATTTAACAGTGTGATTAAAAAAACATCGTGTTTAAAACGTATGATAAACTGGCCATTAATAGGTTTCCAGAATACTGAACAAGAAATGTACTGCGCCGACTGAGATCACACTTGTGCATATACCAGACTATAATCACGTGTGTGTGTGTGTATATCCCAAAGAATGAATGAGCTTGAGAATAGCCGAGAGTGTAGCGGCGCTGTTGTTTACATGGCGTTGCTATGGTTCCTCTATTACAAGTCCCCAGTTCTCGGGTTCTAGCCCGAGAGCTGGTAAAAGTGTCAATTGGATTTTCAATTTAATATTAAAAAAAAAAAAAAAAATAATGAATTGAAAATATGAATTGGTGCTAGGCCCAAATAACCTTAGCTGTTGGTGGTCTATAAAATACAATACAATTCAATTCCAAAGAATGAATAATTTCAGTTCGTCATTGAAAGTCATCGAGGTTTAACTCAATGTTGAAAGTACTCACAGGGACTCGATTCCCAAAATTAAAGTATTTAAATGTATAATACCTGTTTGATCGGCACGTTCTGATCCTGCTAAATCTATAAAATTCAAATGCGCTATTTGTATAATATCTTCTGAGTCGTCTGAAGACTCTCTCGATTCAATTATCTGAAAATGTAAGCCATTTTAAATTACATTATCAGAATCAATTATAATATACAATGCTTCAGTATTAAAACTGTCTTCTTTTGACAAGAAATTTTTGGATGTGTATTAATTGATTTTGATTTCTGAATCTTTATTTTGTAACTAAATAGTACACACTAGTGATGTGCCGGATCGTTAAAAATGTATATCCGCGGATACGGATCTGAATACGGATATTTGGTCTCAAGATCCGCGAATACGGATACGGATCTTAACTTTTTTAGAGTACGCGGCGGTAAATACTAAATATTGCACATCGACCTTTGGAAAGAGACTAAGATCTGTTATGGGAAAAAGTTATTGACCACGATATTAAAAAATAAAAAATAATCTGAATGGAATTTAACTGTTTTTCATTATTACCTAATTACCTATATATATAAAACTAGCGGACCCGTCCCGGCTTCGCTCGGGTGGTATGAAATTATGATTTAATAGCGGTCACCCATTACTCCGCTCACGTATATTTAGTATAGCTGATCCGGCAAACGTTGTTAATAATTTCTAGGAATAATTACATTACTCACTCGCTTCGCTCGTTCGTTTGAATTTTATTAATACAGTACTCACTCGCTTCGCTCGTTCGCTTGAATATTATAAATACACTACTCACTCGCTTCGCTCGTTCGCTTGAATATTATAATTACATTACTCACTCGCTTCACTTGTTCGTTTGAATTTTATTAATACACTACCCACTCGCTTCGCTCGTTCGCTTAAATATTTTCGCCTACTCACTCGCTTCGCTCGTTCGCTTGAATATTTTCGCCTACTCACTCGCTTCGCTCGTTCGCTTGAATATTATAAATACACTACTCACTCGCTTCGCTCGTTCGCCATATATGTATTTTTTAAAGCTTAATATAAAAATCGCGATTAAAAATCAGGGGTTGATCGTATAAGGGTGAAAATTTAGAGTTGTATGCATTTTTCAATGCTGAATCATGAAAAAATTAAAACAAAAAATTTTGTCAAAAAAATAAAAAAAAATTTTTTGGGGTGGACCACCCTTAACATTTAAGGGGATGAAAAATAGATGTTGTTCGATTCTCCACCCTACCCGATAAGCACACAAAATTTCATCAAAATCGGTCCAGCCGTTTCGGAGGAGTTCAATAACGTACACCGCGACACGAGAATTTTATATATAAGATTTTATCTATGAATTGAAAATTGATAAGGTAAAAGATCCGTAAAAGATCCGCCAAAAAACTAACGGATACGGATCTTTCTTTTCCCTCGGATATCCGCGGATACGGATCGGATACGGATATCCGGCACATCACTAGTACACACTATTTGACATTCGGCCAAATAAGTATAAAAGACCGATAAGTTACATCTCTAGAACACACCTACCACTCTAAATATTGTGTGTGATCTGCTACTTCGTTCGTTCATATTGGTTACACCGACTCTCCTATTTCGTTCACCAGAACGTAACACCTTGCACAAATGATCCACTGTATCAACAACATCTTCAGTTACTGATGGCAAGACAATGCCTGAATAATCTTCATGGATCTTGACTTCTTTAGATGGATTTAATAGGTCTATAACTTTTTCATTGTAAATTTCCATATATGACGCCCTGTAAATATATAATTTTTTTAAGTATGATGTTCGGCAACACTATGCAGTTTAACATACATGATAAGGATCTTCGCAATGCATCAGAAGGAGACAGACAGTCGTGATTACATTACTTTGGATTCCCACTTTCCGATCTTGTCATTAAGCTATACTACTGGCCAGAATCAGATTGCGTCAAATTTAGCGCGCTTTTTAAATGACAATTATTACTGGCGACTTTAAATTACGCTTTCTCACAAAATCATAATTCGGCGAGCAACTTTTACGTATATTCTAGGTTGGCAATTAACTATCGGATGAAAAAAAAAATGTAGAACGGCCCCATTATCAACGTAGTATTATTTATATTCAGGGAAAATATTACCTTAAAAGAAAGCATCGATGTGAAGAATTTTTTATCAACTCAAATAAATTCTTAAACGCTATTTGTATTATTCCAGGTGTAGTCCGTGTACCACTCATAGTATGTGTTTTGCCGGATGCAGTTTGCCCATACGCAAAAACAGATCCATTGATGCCATTAATGGCGGACTGTACAATAGGTTGAATAAGCAGATCGTATAATTCTTTATTTGTTGTCTCTCCAGAAAAAACATGATCTGAAAGATAAGACAAATCGTCAGGAAAAATCGGATACTGGTGCCCTCTGTTTATACGCTTGAAAGGTTCATCTGAAATGCTGCCACATTTATACATATATAGCAGCTTGCTCAAAACAGTTCCGAAAATGAAATGGACATGGAGCGTTTCCTTTGCTAACCAGACATGGTTCCATGAAGCATGTCCGCAGAACGATCTCGCTTCACCGACACAATTGCGTTGAAGGAAAGAAATGATTATTATAAGTGTCCGCCTGTCCGGGAAACGTCTCGTTCCACTGTTCCGAACTTGCCATGTACCCAATATAGTATTAGTACATATGCACTTTCATTCGGGAGCGAACGAATACTTTGACCGTTGTGTGTGACACGTCTCATGATGAAATCTGAATATAATATGCCGGAGTATGGACATGCTAAGGTGCGTTCTGGGGAAAGATAGGAAACGTGTCCGAGAGAGGACATGGTTCCAGGAGCTATACATGTCCGGAACTATCCAAGTCTACAGCAAAGCATCTTTATGTTATACTTATAGATGTGACTACTGTCCGGCTCACGTAATTCGAACTATTGATAGTTATTTTTGAGCTTATTAAAAAGACTAATTCAAAACAGCAAAAATCCGATCAAAATCTATTTAGCGATTATCGAGATATCCCATTTTTACACGGTTTCTTGATTACTGCTTAGCCCCTCTCAGTAGAAGCTTGATGATATTTTAATATACAGGGTGTACCACAGAAAACCGAACATAGGGAAAATTATATTGTGCAAATTAGTTAGGATCAGTGATTGCTGTGCCCTTTTTCATGCTTAAAACCATGATAATTAATTTAGTTGAGTTAGCCATGTGTATTCTATCTTTGTCACGCTACACATTTTGTTTATGTCTTCCCTGTTGCACTCATTTATTTTCTATGTTTTCAATCCTGTGAGACACCCTGTATAATAATATTGTACATTCTTGACCAACGCATTCTTTGTCATTTTGACATTTTACTGAATAAAGTTATTATTCTATTCTATTTATAAGTCTATCCTATTCCGTGATATGTAACAGACACTAAAGTCTAATCAAAATCGGTTCAGTAGTTTTTGAGTAAAACTGAAACAAAAAAGCTGACAGACAAGAATTCTGAAAATGACTAATTCGGTCTAAGCAAAAAGTACACAAGCTTGCAATTACAGACAAAATGATGATTTTTTTTATATATTATGTTGATATACATAGCCTTTTTCGCTGTCGGTTTTTTGGTTATGACTCAGGCCTAGCCTAAACCCGATTTTTGGTAAAATTCTACTGAATGGACACACGATTTTTGGTGATTTTCTCCAGATGAATTCTCGCGGGGTGCAGTTTCTCGCAATGAGTGAGCTGCTCGGAGGGAGGGGGGTTTGGTGCAGTGGTGTTTTTCGGGCGAGTGGAAAGGCGTTGGTTCAGGGGGGGGGAGTTCCCCAAAAACCGTTAGCAGGGGGAGAGTACATATGAACGTGTGTCCATTCATGAGTATTTTACCCGATTTCTTTAATGTACCAACCACAGGTACCGACCTGTCAAAATTTGCCGGTCTAATTTCCAAACAGCCTGTATTTAAAAAACTTTTATGAACTGGTTTATTAAATAACCTACACAAATAAAATGAAACAAGAATACATGCTATTTTAGGAAATGTATTTAAAAAGACGATTTTTTAAAGTTTGATATCAACAAGTTACAAATAGGGACATGCCCAAATAGGTACATACCAAAGGAAAAACAGTCTCCTCCATTAACATTGAATAGCGAGTTTTCTTTAACTTTCCAATATGATGGTTGATTGTCCAATGGCTTGACTTTAATTGCCACTTGTATATTATTCATTGTGTCTTTAAAAAATTCTGTTCATACAAACATTAATTAAAATAAATTTTTTTTAAACTCGCGTACAATAAGTTCTGTCACATTTAAAGTTTAAACAGAAGCGGCGCAAGCGCGCTAGCTTTGCACTGCACATGACTACACTATACAAAAATTAAAAAAACTATACCAACGGAACGCGTTGGTAACATATATATTTAGACAGAAATCTAGGGACTCTATGGACATGGATCAGTTACTGGCTGAAGTATGGAGGGTAGAGTTAAGGAGAACACTCTCATATGGGGTAACAGTTGCAAAAGTGTTCAGCTGTAAGCTGTAAATAACAGTTCCAAATCTCTCCAGAGTGGCGCCAAAATAGCAAGAGAGTATGAAATGAACTTAGCAGTTATTGACTGAGTGAAGTGCGCTGAGTTGAAAAATTTAATATTTTTGATGACTAGAGTAGTTATAACAAAACTGCAGTATACAAAACCTCAACTGATTGCGTAGTCCAAAAGTTCAAAATAATTTTGTAAATATAACCTAAAATAACTACTGTCAGATAACATGGACGGTGATTTAATTTCCATGATCTGTTTTACATCAGAAATTTCAGTTTTTTAATAATTTTTATTAGAGAATTCTACTTTTGAAAGAATTTCAAAAAATATTATGTGGAACTTTTATAAAAAAAATGAAAAGAATATAATTGATTGACAAATTCAAGTATGTATTTGCAGGTGTTTTAAATTTTGCGTTTGTAATTTTTTATAAAAGCAATCATTGTTAAAAAATTAAATAATTTTTCAGGCGTTCATTTATATTGGGATTATCTTTATTTACTATTTTATGCATAATTACAAGTTTACCAATGATATTTGACTGTTTTTCTTTTGACAAGTGCGTCATTTAAAAGCGGAAGTTATGCTTTCCTTTTTTACTTCACTGTCCTACTCTAGTATTATTTGGCGCATCCTTTAAAATTTACACTCTTGCTATTGTGGCGCCACCAATTTATCGCCTTTTGACGGACGCTTTTTCATATGCAGAGAGAGTTCTCCTTACCTCTACACTCCATAGGCTGGCTGAAGGCTAAGCCAGGGCCAACAAAAAAAAAAAAAAAAAAGACTATGGACATAGACATTTTGTGCTCTCTAGTAGCGCCCAAAACGAATAGTTAATGGGTAAGTTCGGTTTTACGCTCAGATTGATCGGAGTGCTCTAATACGTTCGAAAGATCTCTATCCTGCGTTCGGATTTAAGATCTGGAGCAGATTGAGCGCGCTCGATTTGCTCCGAGGAAAGCGAGCGGGCAAGCAGATTTAACCAACTTCAGAGCATTCATTTTAAAAATGAGCGGAAACCCTTGTTGTGAGAATGGATAAATTTCGAAGTTTATTTATATGAGGTAATTTTTCAATAGGTAAAAATACACGAATAATATTTATTCAAAGAATAGTAATAACCATTAAGTCTATATCGCACAGAATGATTAAATAAAATATTTATTATATCTATGGGTCGAAAAAATCAACAACCGGTAGTACTATTAATTTTAAAATTAAGGAATAAAAACGAAAAAAATTGTGAATCATGATTTATTATTATAGCAATGTTGAATTAAATTAAAATGAGGAGCAATAAAGAATGTATTTCGGCTTTAGTAATAAGAATTTAACTTACTGGGGCCATTTTATTCTGACGTTTGGAAAAATCTGCTAGATTACGTTCGGAATTGTTTAGATGGCTCGATTTGCTCGCTTGTCACGTGACCAAAAATCTGTTCGCTCGGCTCGATCAATCGAGCGTAAAACCGAACTTACCCAATAATATTATATTGACATTAAAATTAAAATATATGTAAGACTTGACCGTATCTGCATTTTTGAAAAGGTATAATATCTTTTATTAATATGCAGGCGGATTTTCGCACGTCAGACTTTTAATTAAGTATTTGTTAATTCATTTCAGAAGTGTTGTGTTGAGGTTAGAAAATTAAAAAACTGCACTGATGCTTAAAAAGATTATCGGGTTTAATTTACGTTTGGAACATGTATGTAGCTTGGTAAGTTTTTTATGTTACGATAGGGAATATAAATATTTATTAGTAGACCGCCAGCCAACAGCAACAAATTAATGTTTATGTGATTACAGTAAATTTTACATTCCAATTTATGAACAATAAACCAAAACCTTTTTGGGGTCACAAAATTGGGGTCTGCATTTTAGCTTAAGACGTAATAGTAACATTATAGGAAACTGGGAACAGTGAAATGCATTGGGATGTGTGTGCACTTCGGTTCCACTTCTGTTGTTCTAAACTGCTCTTGTCAGTTAAATCTGAAGTGTTTGTTGGTCACAACTCACTCGTAGGTCAAATTCTCGGACAATTTAAACTGGCTTCTACTTCTAGTAGTTCTAAGTCTAGAGTTAGAACTCTCAGGAGTCAGGACTAATTATCCTCTACGAGTAAATATATATTTTAAACGTTATGTTTTGGCAACAGCACAACGCACACTCGAAACTCTGGGACTTGACCAATTAGCACAGTTTGTGTGTGCATCGACTTATATAAATATATGTACATACTGTATTGTGTGTGAGTTAGTGGAGGACGGGTGTTATTGCGACCTGCAGCCCTTAATAATTAAAGAATTTTAACACTAGAAGACATCGGAGCAATCAGAAACCAGAATAAGAAAAATCTTGTACTCAAATTATTTAGGTATATTTTAGCTTTGTAAATACACATCATGAAGCCAGTTTAAATATAAAATATCTTAGCAAGAAAATATTGAAATTACTTAATTCCAGTAAGTTTAAAATTTGTGATAGTAAATAAATTTGAATTTTCAAAAAAAAATAACGAAGTAAATTATTAGATTAATTTGTACTCTAGCCGAGCAAAAAAATACTTTTAATTCGCCGTTAGTACGTATTTCTGTCTAGAATGGCGAATAAAAATGTTTTTTGGTCGACTACTCTATTATTAATCATAGTAATTAGTATAATTTTCAAAACAATAATTGGAAAAGAATGAATCCTCACAAGATATAAAATTCAGTAAGCAAAAGAAAAAGATTCTGCCTGAAGATGACATATCTATGTCGAAACATGTAGCAGTGGTAAATAAATTGTTATATTTGCTTACTGAATTTTATATCTTGTGAGGATTCATTCTTTTCCAATTATTGTTTATTAAACACACAAGTGATTAGGAGTATATTCATCATAGTATAATTTTGTTTCAGATTTTATATGGAATTGTAATAGTAGCCTGGATTCACGTTATAATATTAGAAAGAACACTGTATTCTAAGAATAGTAATTGTCTATTAGATTCATAAAAAAATCAGCAAATATGCCATTAAATGATCCAGCTCTGCAAGTTCAAGAATGCTTAAAAAACTTGCATGACCTTTTACATAAATTGGAAGGAGAACGAGTAAAAAATGAGCCGTATGTGAATAATATAGCTAAAGCTAAGAGAGGTGATGATGAATCAGAAACCCATTTTCAGGTAATGTAATTGTCTTACACAGATTATTAAACGATACTAAAAATTAAAGGACGAATAGCTGCATATATTTTATATAATTAAAATAGCAGTGATCTCTAATATGATAATAGTGATTAATCAGCTAGTCTCTGTGTAATGCCTAAAACCCTCTTAGAAACGAGTAGTGACATAAAGTACTGAAGAAAAAGGAAGCTTTGAGTGACAACTTTCAAAATCAGAATGACCAGTACAGCTAACGCGCGTTGCGTTATAAATATGTTTGCCTATGGTTTGAAAAATGTCAGTCCGTCCCAATGTCCCGCGTTTAAAGAACCGCATCAATATGACGTTCCACAAGTTAAAATGTCAACCAATCCCAAGTCCCAACGTCCTGTATATAGGCATGAAGGATGAATTATTATGACAATATAATGCAACGTGCGTTAACTACATTAATAATTCAAAAATCTCGCCAACAATATAAAAAAATTATCAACATTCCGGTATTATAATTATGGTTACACCGTTGCACACAGGTTTGTCGACACAAATTTCGGCGCTTGATAGATTGATGGTTCTAGGACTCCATTTGGAGTTGCAAATAAAAAAAATACAAAATTAGAAAACAAATTATTTTTCCTGTATCGAACTGGTTTATCAAATTTGCGTGAACATTAAAAAATGATTGTAAAATTTAGATGAGGACGTTTTTTTAAATTAACATATAACTTTAAATTAAAATTCTATAAGAAACACAAAAACGCAAACAACATTTTGCATTACTGTAGAATCTTGCACAGTTGTCATCTCACCCCCTGTCATCGGTTGTAGATATGACTATTATGGCCGGTTTATCATACATTTTTGTCGCGATGTTTTTTTAATTACGATGTTAAATTTTAATTGCTATGTGTTCATTGGTTGCTGCGTTTTGTTACCATAGCAACCCGTCATTTAACAGTGTGATTAAAAAACATCGTGATTAAAATGTATGATAAACCGGCCATTAGAATATTTTATTATACTTTAGCATTACAATTGCAGAACAAAGGGTTACATGCGAACAATGAACAAAATCCAGGCAGTCTTCGCCATAATACTTCGTTATTTTCGTCGGTTATATTTGTGATACTTCCTGCATTTGTGCCATTTTCGTAAATTTCTTTCTGATTCTCATCAGCATATCCGATAGACTTGTCATTATGTACTTCGCTACTAATTTTTGTTTGATTCTTCATGTTGGTACGATTTTCCATTATTAAATTATTCTTCTTATTTTTTATACCACTATTTTTATGGCCATCCTTTGCAAAAGTAGGAGCAGCTACATTATTCAAGCCAGGATTAGATGTACTTAGATTTATATTGAAATCGATAGGTTTTGTAATATTTTTAGAGATAGCCATGGACTTAGTTTCGATGGCTTGCAGATCTGTGGAAAATGCGTGAATGGTTTCATTTGCTTCGGTTTTAAGATCGGTAACAGTTTGACCTTGCGTTTGAATTATCTGTCAAAAAATAAAAAAAAGCTTTTTTTTAGTACAAACATGTCATTTTATTGAACATAAATTCAACAGGGTCTAAATCATTGGTTCTTCTGTGTCGCGATCCAATTTCAGCTCGCGAAAGATTTTGAATAGATCGCGTAATGTTCCTCGTCAATTCATGAAATGTTTGGAAATAGAAAAAGAACTTAAAAATAATTGGTTAATATGTCACAATGTCATTTAATATTATGCTGGTTTCTCATTCAGGGCAGTAGCGTAGAGAGCATAGACTGCATAGAGGCCCATGCCCTATGTTAGAAATAGCCGTACTTTAAATTTTTAATTCTCTACCTAAAATTTGGTTCTAGCTACGGCCCCTGTACTCGTTACGCAATACTTGACAAGTACCGAATAGTGTAGATATACGAAAATGTGTACTCCTATTTCTCATCCGCAGTCGGTAAACAGTCCCAATGTTTGCCGACTGTGGATGGAAAATAGGAGTAAACATTTTCGTCAAAGGCGACGAGTAGTTGACGCCGAATGTATATCGCCGGGCCACACTACTCGAAAAGTAAGTAATTACGCTAAACTTGTACCTCTCAAATTTTCATAAAAGGTCGACATCGACCGAGTGAACGCATATTGTATACAGTGTACTTGTAAGTTGTACTATACAGGGTGTCGCAGATCTATCGCCCACGGACAGTACAGTGAATAGAGAAAAAAATTTCTGAACAGAATAGTCCTTAGACATTTTTTGCCACGATGAGATTTTCTACTCAGATTTTTTTTCTATATTTCACTGTACTGTCCATATGCGATAGATCTCTGAGACAGCCTGTATATACCAAGTAAAACTTGCTTGGCGAGTACCGCGTAATGAACAAGCCAGCATTTGTTACAACGGTTTGTGATACACATAACACATATTTCACTTTTATTGTTTTGCTCAAAATAATTAAAATCATCTTACCACAGTAATTAATACAAGTATATTTATCATACTTATAATAATTATCATAAATATTCGAAATTATTATCAATTTGTTATTAGTTTATAATCCGTGCTCTTTTCTTCAAGTTTCATGTCCGAATCTTACATATTTAGCATTTCAATTTATAATATTTTTCCGAACTGATTAATTAGCGTTTTTAATGACTTCTGTTTAATTGGTAATAAATCTCTTGTGTAACAAATTTGGAAATCAATTAGGTTTTAACTACTCTAATTAAAAAGTGAATGTTTACGTTTTTTGTAAGATGATTGGATTGACAAAATCTTTGCCGAATATCAGGATAAATTTTATCACTTTAAAGGATGCGTAAATGGATTAATTTTTTTATTTTATTCGAAAATAAATTTTAGTTTACATAATGATATATTAATTAAATAGGTACCACGGTGGCACGGTATTCGCTATGTGCGAAGTACATGGTGGGGGTATATTAAAGCGATCGCAGCGCTTGCCCTGGCAGAAATGCGCAACAATTCGGGAAAGTCAAGTCAACTGTCAATTTGCAAAGAATATGCAATTAAACGAGTTTTATTAATTTGTTTATATTTTGTATATATAATATACATTTAGATTTTCTCCTAGTGTGTAATCACTGTGATATACTTAATTCAAATTCGCTTTGTGATTACATTAAAAATAATTAAACATGCAAAACAGTCTTCTCGCTCAATAAATGATTCAACTTTGTCAAACATTTCAGATATTACTTCTGTAATAAGACTTATATCTTGAGTCTGCACTGATGCCACTAATACTTGTTTTAAAGATGATTTTTGCAATAATTCATTATGAGTTATTGGTTGTGGTTGACAACATTCAGTCTTGGGTACTGGTGGAAAAATGTCTTGAAAGTACCTCCCTTTGGAATATTTACTTTGAACAAATTGATGAACACTGGGTTTTCCCCATTGTTGTTCATTGCTTGTTTTCGAAAGACTTACTTTGTTGTTAATATATCATAAATAGCAGCAACATGTTTGCACTTGCCGCTCTGGTTATAAACACAGCTGCATTTTACTCCAGTGACAACACGAGAATCGTTGATAAATAAATTATAATTGTTAATTAAAGTACGTTACCTACCGTAAAATACTAACGTGTGTTTCATTACGTTTAAAGTTATGAGAGTAGGTACTTGCATTTAAACTTATTTTATAGGGTGTTAATGTCACCGATGTTTGACGAATGATGTGGGCTCGTATTAAATAACTATTGGCATTCTTTCGTAGCTCTTCAACATTTCTTACTTGTCGTCTTTCTATTTATCTTTTATTTACAATATTTATTAGAAAACAATAAAATACCGATATGTCATTATTTGGCATAATCCCGAATAGTTGCGCATGCTAGGTGGCGCTGCTGTCGTGCACATAGCGAATAGGTATGTATTAGAAAATACACCGTATTGTTGGTAGAATTTGGCATTAAGACCTGTTCTTTATTCATAATATCTACAAAATCTCACTGTTTGTAAAAAAAAATCTTATCAAATTCTCAACAGTCTCCCTAATACATAATCATAACACCAGACAGAGACACATGCTTCACCAAGATTTACACAATACCAAATCTCCTACTCATGCAGGTACTGCAATATATAATTCTTTACCACCCGACATAAAAAATATTTATAATATTGACAAATTTAAACACAAACTTAAAGGCTTTTTAGCTATCAATGCGTTTTATTCATTAGTGGATTTTTTTAATATAACATAATGTATAATTTTATGTAATTTTTTAATATTTTGTAACTTGACGTGTCACATCCTTGTACTTTGATGAATTTATTTAGCCTGATATAATTCATGTAGGAGATAGATAGTTCGGAACAAGACTATAAATAATGTTCAAAGCTGTTTAATTTGACGGCGTTTCGGAAAATGTATTTCCATCTTCAAGGCTCCAAAACTTGATAACCAATTATTTGTTCAATTTCTAGTTTTAGAGCCTTGAAGGTGGAAATACATTTTCCAAAACGTCGGCAAATAAAACAGTTTTGAAAATTAATTACAGCGTTGTTCCAAACTGTCTATCTCCTATATCATATCATTTTTTATTTCAGAAGCGAATGAAAGATATGTATCTTAAAGCTGTAAACGAATCTCACAGGGAAGAAGATTACTTGCGTTCTGCTTTATCCAAAATTTATGAAATACAAGCAATACGTAATGAGCGTAGAATACAGGTTTGTTTCTAAGATCTTCATATTTGCCTAAATACTTATTCGCAATTAAAAGCAAATTGGCTAACATCTGGTGTTCGAATCCGAAGTCATCCTATGTGGGGGGATTTTTTATCCTTACGGATAAAAAAAATGGCAGCTCCCCTAATGTCATTATGTCTCATTTAACTAAAATCAACGTATTTATAAATAATATCAATTTATGTTTATACTCGATCTGACATTGTTGACATAAAAATCTAACCTCATTAACTTAAAAATTTACTTTCAAAACGATTCAAACCATCATTTAGCCTGAAGTGCTGACATCTACATTCGCTTTTAATTACGAATAGATTTCTATTTTTTTTTTTAAATATAATGCTAACAAAACATATATATTGGACAGGCTCGTAAAGGCGGCAGCTTAGAAGTAATTGGCCGTGGCACCTTAATGAAAATGTTGGTGAGTTCTGCACAGAGTTTACCTCTCTTTGTCGGAAAACCTGGTGAGAAAGCTCCTCCATTGTGCGGTGCAATGCCTCCAGAAAAATCATACATTGCAAAGGTAAATAGCAACTATTGAAACATTATTTACAGTTGATACAACTGTTACCAGATCTGGAATAAATTCCCTAGGGAATATTTTCAAATTTATACAAGATAGGGATGTGACATTGAGTAAAAAAAATCGATTATTTAATAATCGATTTTTCTCTTTTCAATATAAATCGATTTGTAAAAAATCGACTTTTGAAGATTTTGTGAAAAATCGATTTTTTCTATTATTCGAAAAATTGCATACTTTTATAATGAATGAAAACAATTGGAAGTGTATCGAAATGAAACTATTTTACATAATACATACAGATGGCGCCATTTTCCGACTGATTAGTTTACGTTTAGTGAACTTATTTTACGTTTTTTCATCCGTCGCACAGATGGCGTTGTTTACAAAAATCGATTAAAACGTGTAATTTGTAAATGTTGGCTGCATTGGGTTTCCCAAAGCCTATATTCTTTCTTAATATTAATATTAATAAAAAAAAATAAACATAAATAAAAAAAAGTGTAATTTATCTAAGCGATTTAAAAGTGTAGTTTATATAATCGATTTATAAAAAATCGATTATTATTATTAAAAAATTAATCGATTTATAAAAAATCGATTATTATTATTAAAAAAGTCGATTGTTAAAAATCGATTATAAGAAAAAAATAATCGATTAATATAAAAATCGATTATTTTTTCACATCCCTAATACAAGATTTCCGTTTTCACTTAATAGAAACTGACGTCATTGTGATTAGAGCTTGATGCGGTACTGAAAATTAAATACCGTTTACCAATGTAAGATATAATTTCAATTAAATAAAGTGTAATAATATTGTCTTTAATTTATACTTTAATTACACTTTATTAATAGCAAACACATATTAAAAGTATTTTTTCTGAAAAAAAAATGCATCCAAAATTATTATTGTCTCATGCTTTTTGAAGTAAATTATTTAAAAAATGGAATACAATACGGAATTTTTTTACAAATCTGTTAATTGTCAACATTGCATTCACTTTCTAAAGTTACAGCATGGAGTCTCTATAGCCTCCATGAGTTACAGAATGGATAGATAGATTATAGACGCTCGATTGTTACAGGAAGGTGATATGGTTGTGGCATTGGTAAAAGGAACAGAAGAAGAAGTCAACTGGATATTGGCAGAAGTGGTTTGCTGGAATCCCTTAACAAAAATGTATGAAGTAGATGATATTGATGAAGAGCAAAAAGCTCGTCATACACTCAGCAAAGAGATAGTGGTACCGCTGCCTCTAATGAGAGCTAACCCGGAAACAGACGCTCATGCCTTGTTTCCAAAAGGCGCCATCGGTAATTACACTAGCCTTTACTCGCGGCTTCGCTCGCCTTAATGTCGGTTTTTGACTACCGCTCAGCACAATTAAGATATATTGTCAGCAATACTTAAAAACCGCTGAAAGTCACTGCAATACCGCGCAAATGTTGTAAATAAAATTTTACACAGCGCAAACAAATAATCAGATGAATTCCGTGTGCGGTAATTGTCTCGTACGATTTTAAAGTCCCTCTGATTGGCTAATTCAAACGAATATTGATTACGCGCGAATGGGGCGTAGAGATTAAGTTTGGTTTTGCATTCGATTGATTGAGCCAAGCGAGGAGATTTTTGTTCACGTGACAAGCGAGCAATTCGAGCCATCTAAACAATTCCGAACGTAATCTAGCAGATTTTCCAAACGCCAGAATAAAATGGAGCCAGTAAATTAAATTCTTTACTAAAGTCAACAAAAAATGTAACAAGTAGTGGTGAGCATAAAGAGACAGGAATAGAGGTTCGCTACTGACGAACTAGACAACGCATTTGGTTGGCACTGCCATCTATGATTGAGTAGTTTCACTTCTACCGCGTGCTCTTAAGCACTTTTTTTTTTAAGTAAACTTCTATAGCGATGATAAGCTCGTAGGGCGATAAAACGAAAAAGCGACATGATGTAGATAGATTGAGAAAGAAAAAAATAGAGCACAATATGGCGACAAGCCGTGCATGATATATTGTGTGCGATATGAAAGAGAGAGAAAAAGATAGGGAAAATTACACATTTGATTAGCATTGCCATCTATGGTTGGGTAGGTAAAGTAGTCAAGAAGTTTCACTTATGCCATGTGGTCTCTTTTTTTCAGTAATGGCGCTCTACCCGCAGACAACGTGTTTTTATAAGGCAGTCGTCGACCAATTACCAACCAGTCCAACAGATGAATATCGTGTACTTTTTGAAGATTCGTCTTACGAAACAGGTTTTTCTCCTGCAGAGTCAGTGGCACAGCGATACGTCATTGCGGCAGACAGAGACATTGAACCCGCTTGACATTCAAATACACCTGACACAGACACGCCAGCGCCAGATTCAGACATTTTAAATATTATACACCACGCATAATGCCTACCAACCCCGTTTTTATGCTTACCAAAATAGGATATTTACATGATTTTTAGAGTTCCTTAAAAGGAAAAACCATAACCCTTACGGGGTCACTCATTTTTCTGTCGCAATCGAATTTCTCTAGACTATATTTGGCGTAGTTATTATAGAACCTAAAAATATTTTCCTGTAAATTGGAGGAGGGGTCAAAGTTCGACACAAAAAAAGTTTGTATTTGGTCATGTGGGGTATCATTTGAAAGGGCTTTTCGTAAAGATCTCAAAACTATTTTTTCGGAATTTTAGTGTTATGTAGTTTTCGAGCTTTTCTTGAAAACACAACTCAAAAACTGATTCCCCCTCTATTTCCAAAATTAATACAGTAAAATTTCGAAAAGAACCAGTGGTGTTAGAAGTATACATAGACTATTTATGTTTCCAATAGCTATAGTTTTCGAAATTCAAAGGCAAATAATATAGTTGATGGTACAGAATACTCGGCACACAGGTCTGACTCGTATTTATCCAATATGAATTATGTTTTCTACCGCCAAAACGCCATTTTGAAAATGACCGTTGTATGACGTCACTTCAAAATTGTCAGAGTAAACCAGATAGATAATAATACTAGAAAGAGAGAAATTACGTACACTTATCTTAGATAGTTAGAGTTGCCTTTAAAAGATGGAAATCAGTATAGTAATCCATCAGTAAAATTCAACATAGAGACTGCTGTGTATTGCCTGCCATACACGAGCGGATTTTTTTAGAGAATTTGATGTCGGACCGGATCCTGCGGATTCGGTCCTGAATTGAGGCCACTAACACAAAATGAAAATCCCTTTAAAACTGTTGGAACTAATCCTTGGTCGGATTAGTTCAGTTAATTAATGGATGAATTATCCATCAGATTTAGGATTTGGTCCGTGAAGCTGGATCCGTCGATCTTTTGAACATGTTCAAAAGATCAGCATATTTTTAGACTAACAGGTAGATTTAATATTTAGATATTGTTAAAAATGTCAAAGGATAAAAAAATGCAATTGTTGCTCACAGTATGTTATTAAAAAATAAGATCGTTCAAAATGGGTAATATTCTTGAGAATTTTGTCGCCATAAACATGGTCGTAGTTTATAGTTCTGTGAGCTCCCTAAGAACAATGTCCACTCCAATTTTTCTGTTCTTTAAATAATAACCTAACTAACGGAATTTAACAGCTTCTGCCTGCCACAACAAATGGAACAACGGGTCAGATCTGTCAACAGTTGGTAAACGTGGGATCATCAGATCCATCGGATCAAGTTCAATGAACTTGATCCGACAAATTAAATCCAACACCCTTGATCCTCACACACGGGCGAACTTTGTAGTGGGTTTGTTCCGGTAAGATTCAGATCATCAGATGTTTAAAAAAAATCCGCTCGTGTATGACAGGTTTATGCAGTATCTCTTTTTAATACACAATGTGATTGTATTGACCAGCGGAATATTTCCAGCTATAATTAGATACAAAAATATTTAAGCCATTTAAAAAAATCATACAAATCCCCTTATTAAATTGGCTTTTTTTAATATTGTTAGATGTAACACACTGGTCTCAAAAACTTAACCTACAAAAAACTAAGGTATCTATGTGAAATAAAAATACTAATTTGGTTTTTAGTATAAATAAGTTTTCTTTAATAAAAACGAACCAAGTTTTATTTTTACAGGGACCCTTTATTTATTTTAAAAATTCTACATTATGCATTAATAATTTTTTTTTACATTTTCTCTTTTGTTCTTTTTTTATATATATTTTCCTATTTTTATTATTATTTTTTTTTTTGTTTTATATAGACAGCTTTTTTTAATTAACGTCCCTGAAATAATATAGTTAATGCAATATGATTTTCAGAAGAGCAATTTTTTTTATTTATTTTTTGTATCAAGATATTTCCTGCGAAAGGTCTTAAAAATAATGAATGGTTAAAGGGAAATAAAGAATAATGAAAAGAATGGACAGGAAAAAAGGGCCGCTGATATCTCAGTGCTTGCCAAATATGTGACGAATGGACAGCCATTGTACTTTGAAGACATCAAAAATCAAATGTTAGTACACAAGTATTTATCATTTAACCATGTTTATAAAATAATATTCAGTTGGTTTTTAAGTGTGTTCGATGGTGCAGTTTTTATGGTTCTGAACTGGTTCTGTCAGTTTTAAAACGTTTGTTGACACTACAGAACTCCTCGGACTGTAAGAACTGCGTGTTTGTTCGTCAACTTCTCGGGCTGTTTGGACTTTGTTCTAGCAGTACCAGGTCAAAAGTAAGTACTCCCAGGACTGATTATCCCCTCCATAAGTAAATGTGTATTTTAAACGCTAGAGCGCACACTCATTACTGATTTTAGTAATAAATCCATTCGTTCGAAAACAGAAATCTATCTACGACTAACAATTCTGATTTTGTTCTAATAGTCCAGTCCGAATTGTCCTAAGAGTACTAAAACCATTCTAGGACTTGACTAACAAACACACTTTTCATTGGCAACTTTCACGCATGTTTAAAAATAAGTGGCTATATTCACAGGATACAAAATAATGCTTTTTTTGTACATAGTGGAGAGGGTAGGTACTACATAATATATCTATAATGGGGTCAAAACTGTAGTTATAATGCGCAAGTGTGGGACGACCATTCTTCGGATTATTATAGATGGGTTGAGTGAAGCTATTTAAAATGTATACTGACTTTTTTAAATATTTACTTGTAATTAAGAGAAAGGATATAAGAATGAAAAAGTTGATTTACATTATTTAAAAAATTATCAACTATATTGACAACCCCATTATTTTCAACTTAACCTGAAACAAAACATGGGAAAGAAAAGTATCATATCCTATTTTTTTAGTTCACAATTTTGCCACCACAATGAAAGTTGTCAATTACCAACTGAGATGAAAATATGCTAGCAATTCAAACATGCTATATTATGATTGTGTAAAATATATTTTGTGGACTGAATGTTATTTATTGAAATAAAAACAAAAAATAAATAAAAACTTCCCAATGTTGATTTCAAACGAAAAAAATGTTTTTAGCATCCAAAAGAAAAAAATTCTGTCAAAATGTTGCAATTTCGAAAAAAAAAACTTTTAACTGTACAATATGTATATTTTAAACAAAAATAGAAAAAAATATTTACAGAAAAACAACTGAATATATTATGAAAAATTTATGTTATTTAAGTACATTTTTTTTTATAAAACGTAAAATCCTTGTAATGATTAATAGCTTAAATACATTTTGATAATTATTTTACAAAATCCAAAAAAACCGCTTATACTGCTATAATTAAATATTGATACTATTTAAATCTGTTATATTCAGTGATTTTTCTAGTAACGCATTCTAACCCACGATTCCACAATAATCAAACACATTTCACATATTTTAAGAATTCAAATGAAAAAGAATTTTTTAATCTAACATTTTTTACTTATTATTTAATAAAAAATGAAAATAATAATATAAAAACAAATTTGTCAGTCACTTCTTTCTCCAACAAAAAAGAAAAAAAGTAACGTTTTTTATACAATCGTAAACCGATAATTAAAAATTCCAAAACAGTCAATATTTTCACTATAAATTGATCACAATAGAAGTGTATAATCGAGAAGCTGATTTTACTACAAGTTCTGAATAACTATAACCGGACGATATCTCGGGGAATTCGTTTTCATCACTTCCAGATAGTATTTGTCCTACAGGAAGAATTATCAGCTAGTTGAGGTAGTGGATTTCAATGCCATCTTTGCATGACTTTCAATTACTAGAATCTGCTCTGACGCTGCATTTATAACCTCAAAAGTAAAATGTGTGCGCGTTACCGCTGAACTCCACCCATAACTGGAATGACAGGCAAGCTGATGGTCGATATTCGCTTGATACTGGGCTGTCGGACCTGCACGCTGTTGCGAAATAAATATTTCGTTTGTCATCGCCATCTACAACCGGCAGTTTTCGTTTCAGTTACGTTAACTGTCAAAATTTTAGTAGAAACAACAAAAGAAACCTAACCTAATCCCGTGTCTGTTGCGTGTTTGGCAAATTTGTGTTTTCCTGCGATTTCTCGACCTACTTAAGCTTATTTCGTAGTTTTATTGATCATCACTATAAAACCCAGAACCTGTGTCAAACTCCCAAAATTTTAATTTGGCGCCATTTTCACTTTGTAAGGCGCAGGTCCGCGAACCCGGTGCGCAGATTGTAATTTTTACAGACTTTAATGAATGGCATTCCAGCTATGTATGGAGTTCAGTGCGTGTTGCACTAATATTGATAAATATTATTGGAATTATTTGTGCAAGACGTTAATATTTCTCCTGACAAAGATGAAAGAGAAAAAAATGTTTAATATTTTAGTTTAAGTTTACTCTGCAGTGGTAACATTGAACACAAACATGTTCTTTTTGTTATATTCTTAATGTATGTAAACAAAGGGGAGCCAAAAAGTATTTTACGAAAGGGGGACCAATAGAATCTTACATAAGATACAAGATTTAATAAAACTGTCCACGTTTGTTTTTCGACAATACTACAACTAGTATATACTATAACTTAGACTGTATGTTAAGGGGCTCAATGCTTTTGATGATATCTTGAAAAAAAGGGTCGGAAAGTATTAAAATGTCATGAGTAGTTTATGAACGATTCTTTAACGTGAATCATAAATCACAATATTTCTATTTTTTCACTCAATCAACTTGTTGACATACAAGAAAATATATTTTTTTTAACCTAGTCTCTAAAGTACACATTGGCACTAATATCCTTCTTGTGCCTAATTCCTCAATTTGTTGAAAAAAAAAAAAAAAAAAACGACAAGTAAAAACAAAAGCCTCATTCTATTTAATACTTCAAATTTTATGTTATCCGATGGAAAGTTCTTACAGAATTTTTTTCTGTAACAATAAAAATCTTTGTGCATTAATGTGAATGCCAAAAAAACTAAAATTTAAAAAATACATCGCAATGTTTTGGAATTTTCAATGCAGATTAATGTTATTTTATGGAAATAGTTGTGACAGTATAAAAATCTGTTTCTGTACGCAAAGTGTACACGCGCAATGCCTTTGTAGTCATTAAAATTTAAAAAATACGATTACCACATGCTTCGTTACAGTTGCGCAGGCAATTCGCAATGCAGTTAATAGAAACGAGGTCAGTACGGCGTATAAAAGCCTCTTCGGTAACTCCTATAAATAAACAACAAATCAATTAGGTCTATTGGCTTTAAGATGATTTTTGAAGTGTGACTTCTTATGTGAGTTCAGGCCATTTAACGCGTTAAATATTTAACGCTAACCGTGTAACCACGGCAATCAAAAACAATCGCAATGGCTATATTCCGATATACACTGTGAGTACTGGACAGTGGCGCGTTCCATTATAATGGGCTTGCAGTGCTCTGGAAAATTAATGACGTCATTGCGTAAGTTTCACTTCTGTAGTGTAAACAACGTATCACTGTTTGTCGGACGGCGTACATACTGTATAGCTTTACCCGCTTACAAACTTGTCTTCCAGATCGCTGTTTAGAATGACTGTTTGCCAGACATACCTATGTAGATTTTGCGCAAGTTTCACTTTTGTACTGTATAGTGTAAATTACAGGGTCTTATAAGTAAACTTAATTTTACTGTATAACATGGCATAAGAAGTTAACACTTCCTCTGAGTGTCGCGACACACAAATGGGTTTTTAAATGATTTTTTTTTTACTTAAATGAAAAGATCACATACAAGTTTTATAGCAAATTTTTTTGCTTAATAATTAAAAAGTTATATTTAAACACAAATTAATTTTTAAACTCAGTTCCGATGACGCGCCGAAAGAATCCGAACGCGTGTGACGTCATTATGTTATATATGGTGTTTGTATCCATGGTTACCAAGTTAAAAATTTATTATTTTTGACAGTAATACACAGCCCCGGACCTTCAATTTTTTTTTAGGCGGGGCAAAAACTGAAAAATGCCGCCCTCGCCCACTTATATTTATTTTTACCTTTATTAACTTCCCATTGGAAGTTATTGTAATGGGTCCGAAAATTGAAATCAAAATGTATAACAAATTTTTATGTTTCAAGCTCACCACACTATTTTTACACTATTTTTAGAAAGATGTGTGTGTGTGTACGTATGTACGTACGTATGTGTCCATTTCTTTCTAAGGCGAAATCTCGAGAATGAAAAATGATATCGACTACGTTAGGGTGCCAATCGACGCGTATTAACGTAAATGTGATCTGAAAGAAATTTTTCAAAATCGGTTCAGCCGTTCTTTTTTCTTAACCAAATAACCTCCAAAAAAGTAGATTTTACACAAAACAAGAGTGATATTTCTGTACTTGTACTAAGTATTATTTATTCTGTGGTCAAAGTTAAGTAAATGATGAGTTGTTCATTCGTCTGTAAAGTGTGAATTTGAATTTGGCCGCCCTCTGAACTTGCCGCCCGGGGCATAGACCCCGGCTTGCCCCCCCTTAGATCCGGGGCTGGTAATACATACAGATTATATCAAATTAAAGCTGTGGATAGGCCGTTCTGTGTGTAAAACAGAGATCGATATATAAAGTATTAAGTAAGAATGAGATAAATAATCGTTAATAGGAAATTACTGTGGTTACTATAAATAAATAATATTTATTACAACCTAATAGCGTCATCTTTATTTTTTCGTTCCTTCTATGCTGTAAAAATGTAAATCTTTTACCAGTTTACCAACTAAAGCAACTAAACCATAATATTTCGGAGATAGGCAACCATTTAATTCAAATTCTGCTATGACATTGCGAATTGTTGTGACAGAAGGAGACGATCTATTTTCAAAGGCAGCTACAAATAATTTTATTATGTCAGCGGTTGAATTACCACAATAAAACCATTTAATTATTTGGATTTTTTCCCGAACAGTATAAATTGCCATTTTATCAATAATTTCAGTAGTGACTATTTTTACTGTAGAAAACAACGATGACGCTATCAGGTTTTTCGGTATTTATTTACAGTAACCACAGTAACTTCCTATTAGCGATCATTTATCTCATTCTTTCTTATTGCTTTATGTATCAATCTCTGTCTTACACACAGAATGCCCTATGCACAGGTTTAATTTGATACAATCTGTATACACAAATACCAACAAATGCACACAAATTTTAAAATAACGACGTCACAAACATTCCTGGCGCGTTTTGAAGTCACGTGATATTTTTTAAATTTTTATACATTTTAATTAATTTATCTATGGCTTTAAAAAAAAATTCTTTTCGTTTTTCAATATTATTTATGTTACATTATTAGAAAAAATTAATAATTTTTTTTAAATTTAAATACCTAATTTTTAAATTCTATTTTGTAACATTGTCAAAAAAAATTCTTCCCTACATATTAGATAAAAGGCCCTACATATTAGATAAAAGGCAACGTCTGTCTGCAGGGTAACCAGAAATACTAAAAAAAAAGACTCTTCTAATATCTAAAACGCAAGTTTTCCCTTACTTTTTTTCATTCCCGTAAAGTAGCAATCAATTGGTTTTTCTTATCCTCAAATTTAAGAACTATACGCAGTAAAGCTAAAAACTACATGCAGCCGCTAGAGTTCAGCACGCGGTAAACTAGCCGCACGTTTGAATCAGAAAAATACTTAGTTTGATATTTTTGCCTGACATTTACATGATTCCCAAAACCTATAAAAAATTTCCTGATCTTTTCAAGTCTGTGGGCACCTTATAATGGGTTGAAGAGTCTTAAAATGTCATGAAGATCATGAAATCTTTAGTAAAGAGAATACTAAAAACACTGGTTGTAAACTATAAAAAACAACAATTTTGTCACTTCTTAACAATAATAATAAATTTTATTATTGTATGTACATTTCGAGAGCTATGCTCCTATTTTCAGCATTAACTAAACTAAATTCTTTTAATAGTATTTTAATTTAATAGTTTAAAGTGTTTTTTACCTCGGTCTCCTCATTGGTCTATATCCATAATATGATGATCCCCTGATGATTCTCCCACTTCCTCGATATCTCATTCCCCGAGGTATTCTGTTGGTCATTGCCATACCTGGTCGATTTGTCCTTTTGGGCATAACCTGACAAAAAAATAATATACTTACAAAACATGTCGTCATAACTTTGTCTGTGATCATAAATTTTTAACTAAATTTCAACTTAAATCTATTTTATATTTTTTTTATTGTGGTGACTCAATGAATTTAATCAATTATTAGCGGTTAGTTGTTATCCACAGCATCACATGCGTCGACAGAAACTGTATTTTATTTATTACATTAAATCCACGCAAGCGAAGCCAGATATAAACTAGCCTATCTATTGAGTTGAAGAGCCCTATATGCATGTACCAAATTTCATTGCAATGGATTTAGAGGTTTAACAGTTATGGCGGAACATGAGAAAAAAAAGTTTAAAAATGATCAATTATGACTTGGTATCATACAAAATGTCTAAAAAATATTAAATTTCTTTTTAAAAAAGTGACTTACACGAAAACCTCTCTTTAAAGCTTTATTAGTATTGATTTTTTATAAAGGGAAATTAATGCAATAAAAACAACAGAATAATATAAACTTACTAAATTGTTTAGACATGAATACAAAAAAACTAATTTTTGAAAGTCCTAAAGAGTGTTAAAACGTTGGCCATTAAATAATTTAGCAATTAAATATTATTCTTTGCCTTGTATCCCGTTCTTCTAAAGTAAATAAACATCAAACAAGGTATTTTAAGAAAATCAATGTAATTTTAATATCACATAAAATTGTTATTTTCTTGTCTGTCTGTCTGTTAAAATGTATCTTAGCTAGGGCATGCAATTCGAATATTCGAATATAGCGAATATTCGGCTGCATTTATTATTCGAATAGTAATTCCTATTATTCGAATATATTCGAATTATTTGTTAAGAATTAAAATTGTTTAAAAACGGTTTACGGCGGCGCTAAAACATCTTACGAACGCTACACTAGCTCTAAGTTCGCGCTAGGGCGTGGGAGGGGAATCAAAACGGGGCGAGGAAAGTTTTTTTTTGTTAATTATTGCATGTTTATTTGATATAACTATTTACTTACGTTACGTTACGTACGTGTACTTAATTGCTTGATTTGCTCTTCGCACGTGCTAATAGACGTATAATTTATTTGTGAAGTATTTTTTTTATAGGGGAGCAATATCCCATACTTTTGTGGTACTAATTAATAAAAATGCGTCTTAGATGCTCATTTAATATTTTTGTTTGAATAGGAAAAACAGAAAGAAAGAATTTTGAATTTTTTTGATTACTTAAATATGTCCATTTGATCTATGGTTCTCGGAAGCTATGTGCGCTCTAATATTTAGTTGATTTGATCTGAATTTTTACGTAACTAAGTAAAGTAAAAATGATTATTTGATCTCTTTTTAATTAGAAGTAAGCTGCTTTTGTTGTTAAAATGATTGGATTTATGGACGTGCAGTAGGCGTGTTGATTTTAAATAATTAAAAGTCATTTATTGAAGTCCCATGAGCGTTTTTATTATTTTTACCAATTATTCGAATATATTCGAATATTGGCTAAAATTTGAGCGAATATTCGAATACCTGAAACATCCGAATATTTGCATGCCCTAATCTTAGCCAAGTAAGAATGGCTGAATTATATCAGAAAAGTAAATTTTAATTTAGCGGGACAGTTCCATTAAACACAAAAATAAAAGGTAAGCTTACTTTTATCTGTCGTCCCCTGAATAATGACTCATCCATAGCCATGGCTGTTTGAACTGAATCACGTTCACCAAATTCAATATAAGCAAACCCTTTTGGATGCCCATCAAATTTGTTACATAATATTGTAACTCTATTGATTGACCCGCAACCATGAAAATGTTGTTCCAATTCTTCGGCTGTCGCACCATAATCCACGTTTCCTACATATACTGACCGGTTATCCACTTCCATTTTCTCTTCGATGGACATGTTCAATGGACTTGCTAAAAAATAAATCATTCCAAATTATTAAAGTAATAGACGCTTATAGAGTCAATGCTTATAGTTTCTATTGTTGAGTGTCTATAATCTACAATCTCTATCTACCTATTAATTTGTGTTCAGTCATCTCCCTGAAAGCCGAATTGTAATTTTCTAATGGAAATTGCCTGACTTACAGGGAAATTTGCCGAGACACTGAGGTGAATTTTTCCACGAATTTTGGAGAAATTATATTTTAATAAGGGATATTCTTTATCCCAGTGAATTTTGATTAGATGGCAAATTCTATGCTTTCACTTGGAAAGTGCATATTTACTCATTAACGATACACACAGCTTCAAACCTCTTGAAGGTTTTATCTCAACCATTTCGCACTATAAATGTAAACGCGTTTCATTTAAATAAAGCTTATTGACAGTCCCATTTTGGGGCGCCTACCGCAATAGCAAATCTTAGTTGCATCTAAAACGCTCAACTGTTTAGCCGCTAAAAACCGGCGCATAAAAAAATTGTTTTGACAACAAAGGATCTTATTAAAGTAAAAATTGCTTACTTAACCCTGGAGGACTTCCTAAATTCATTTGTTTATCAACTTCTGACTGCAACTGTTTCAGTTTTTCTGCTTCTTCTTCCATCTCTCTAACGCGAGCTTTAATAGCTTCAAGTTCTGGATCATCTGCTGTCACTCCATCACCATCAGTTTCGCCGAGAAGGTTAGCTTCAAGATCTGTCACACCGTTTGATTCGTCCAAATCTCGATCATCAGACTTCATTCCCAGTTCTTCAGTACCAGCCATGGTCTAAAAAATTGAGGTTATGTTTTAACTAATTTCTTGTTTAAAAATTAAAGCATATTATTCTTTTTCTTTGGAGATTAGACTTATTTTTTTCAGAAACAAATAGCATAGCACCAAAGTTTGTGAACAGCGATAATTAGGAAATATAAGCACAGCCAATGGCGGAAAATGTTACATGAAAAATGTTTGAAACCTAAAATATTTGAAAATATAATGTTCGCATTTATTATAAATTTTCAAATATTCACTTTAATCTGAATATAATTTTACAATATGTTGTTTATACTTACAAATAAATAATCTAAACCAATTTCTACAAAACTAAACCACAACAAAATAGCGGTACGCCGGCACTGACTAACGGCGTGCACAGTCAGCCCTGTAACTTGAAATTTGGTGCGTTTCTGTTTGCTTTGGTGCCAGAAATTTAAAATTTATTAGGGAATTTTTAAACTTTTCTTAAGACGAAAAATTAATTAATATTATTGATTGACTATTGATAAAGGCATGAAGAAGAATAATATCTGTTTTTCACCATTTATCAAATAAATCGAAATAAATATTGTCAATTTTCCTGGCCAATTTTAACTGAAAACTATAGGAGGATAGATCAGATTATTCGGATTTATTCTATAACGATGATTTGCCAGTTTTGGTCTCCAGGGTTTTGGTTTTCAATGAAATGTTCCATTATGCGACACTCCGTGTCTACTGGTGCCTATTGTTTTGTTGACTTCGCCTGTCTGGTTTTCCGAAGCTCTGCATTCCGTTTAAACAAAAGGTTAATGCAGATATATGAAGTACAGAAGCATACTATTACATATAGGTTCAGTATATCACAATAAAGAGTGAAAACTTCAGAAATATTGGAAAATACGTTTTTATTTATTCATGTTATGTTATTTTAAATAATTATAAAAATGACGGATCAAAGTCGTGAAGAAATTTTAGCAAATTTTCAAGTAAGAACTGTTTTTTTTAAATACACAATTATCAGGTTATGAACATGACACCATAATTTTGAAAAAATGTTATTTGATTTTAAGGCATGTACAGGAATTGAGGATATCTCAGAAGCATTGAATGTTTTGGAACAGGCAGATTGGGATCTTACGGTAAATATGAAACGTAACCTTATCAGATATTCAAAGCATTAAAATATCCCCAAATTTGTGTTGATTGATTTTACGGAAAGTCTCCATATACAATTTTTAAATTGTCAAATTTTGGTCAGTATATTTAGCTTATCAGACATACATATTTTTTTTAGTTTGAATTTTGTTTGATAGACATTTAATAAAAACAACTCTATAATTCGAGAAAAAAATTATAGGTAGCGGTCAATAATGCGATACCATTTGAAGTATCACAGCCTCCATCGTTACTTGATACATCCGATGATGTTGAAATGATAGAAGAGATTAAACATACGACGCCATCTGTATCGCGTCGTGTTACGAGACAGCAAACTGCTACTTTATCGTCCCAAGCATCGACTTCTAAGATCAAATCAAGCAGTTCAAGAACATTATATTTTACTGTGCATTTTAAAGATCAGTTGGTATTAAATATTGAACTGCCTGATTCAGCTAATCTCAGTGAGTACTTTTTTCAATGTATTTTGAGCCATATGTTATATAATGTGGTTAAGCCATATATCTTTTAGAAATTCTGATATTGCTCATGTCCATTTGACTATCTGAAGGTGTAGAAAAATTCGATTTTAGTGATTCAGCCTTTTGGCCACAACATGATTTAGTTTCATATATAAATTTTGTAAATGTATTGATATTTTTTCCAGTGGATTTAAAACGTAAACTGCAGGAAAGTACAAACGTTCTTCCGTGTCAGCAATTGATAACGGGTTGGATGCGAGTACCACCAAATGATTCAACGCCATTGGCTGGTCTCTCTTTGCCTGCAGAAAACATTCTATTTCTCAATGCATTGCCGTCCCCAACTCTACCGTTAGGTGATGAGTAAGTATTTACCTCTATCGTAACTAGCCTTTACCCGTCTGCTTTTCTCGCGTCAATGCCAGTTTTTTGGCTACTGCTACAGCCTATCATATTCCCTGTTGCATAATAAACACTATAGTGATTTTCTATCAAAATCGGCTCAGTAGTTTGTGAGTTAACCCAGAACAAACTAACACAAAAATAATGAAAATGACTAATCCTTTGAAATGTATGTCGAAGTCAATATTTTGTTAAAAACTTCCAATTACAATTTTAAAATTTAAATGAAGATTAGAATAAAGAGCTTACATATTTTAACAAAAAAATAATTTCAATTTTTAGAGCGGACACAGATATTGCTGAGAGATTAAAACGACAATATACACTAAATATAAGAGATGAAACTTCAAATAAAAGTTACAGTTTAAAATTCCCGGGATCAAAAATGATATTAGAAGTTAAAACAGATGTATATTCTTTAACTGACATACCTGTTCGACACCAAATGTGGACAGGTTGGCCGGATTCTGTATCAGATAGCACTTGTTTGGCAATATCTGGCATATCATATCCATCTCATGATTTGACGATTAAAAAGTCGGTTATAACTAGTACAAGAAATGCTACCAAAGAAGCCAAGGACAAGCATAGGAAAGTTTTAGTCGATTTAGTTGACAGCGATACCAGCTCTGTAGAGGAATTTGAAGATGCCTCGGAGAGTTTTAATATAGAAGATGATATTTTTATAGATAATATCGAAACCAAGAAAATTGAACCACTAAGTATGTATAAATTGTGTAAAGTAATTACACTCAATTTATATCAAATGTATTCGCGGATGGATCTACCATAGCTTTATTTGTTTGATTTTAATTAACTTCTTAGAAGAATTTATCGGAAAACAATGAAATGTTGCCTGAAATGATTTACCTATTAGATTGCGTTACGTTAGATTTTGTAATGGTGTTATTTTTAATTTACAAAAATATACATTTTCAACACCCATTTCAGACATCCGTAGGTTTTCTTTTACATATTCATCTTGGTATAAAAACATGTCTTAAATTTTTAAATATTAAGTTATTGTGTCATTGACAAATTCAATTTTTAAAATCACTAAAATCTGCTTACAACGCACATAAATTAAGTAAAGCTGATTTTCAATAAATCCTCAATCAAAACAAAAAACAGTAACCGGATCATCTGGTTCCTCACACTAAATTGAAAATGTGTTGATGCTCACCGCGGTAACTTTGGATTAATCCCAATGATGAATTTTACATAAATTTGAAACTGGTTTTTATTTTTTAGTTCCTGAAAATGTTGAAGAAGAAGAATTTGGTAGCATTCATTTTTCTGAAAGATTTTCTATGCGTTATGGGGCGCATCCAGTTTTTTATATAGGAACATTGGAAGAAGCGATCAAAGAAGCTTGTCATAAACCTGCTCGAGAGGTAAAATTTATAATGTTCTTGCCTTTGCTTAGGAATCATTAAACCGTGTCTCCGATAGCGTCGTTTAAAAACGATGTCGCTATATCGGCACCGATAAATCGAGATCGTGTTGGCAAGTAACAAACATTCCGTATACTTCTATATATTTGAGATGCCCCAATGTCGATATCATCGACGACATATCGTTATTGTGTCTCCGATGGATAAACGCTCAAACTCTAAAATTCTATAAGCAATAATATCATACTATGAAACAATAAAAAAAAAGTCAGCAATTCCAAGTATGCATCTCAGTAACTTTTGTTTTTATTGTTTACAGCGGCGTCTCTTGGCTGTATATTTACATCATGACGGCAGTGTGTTATCGAATGTATTTTGTACGCAACTGTTGGGTTTTGAATCAGTATTACAAACATTTGAAGCCAATTTCGTAGTTTGGGGTTGGGATGTTACCCACGAATCAAATCGAACCATTCTTTTAAATTCTGTTAACAGTAATCTCGGCAGTGTCGCTTCGATGACTGTTAGATCGATACCTGTGGATAAATATCCGGTTTTAATTTTAATAATGAAGATGCGTTCATCGACCGAGATTTATACAGTTATTCATGGTATGTATAGTGTTTTTGTCTTAAATCAGCGGTGCTTAGCTTATGGTGGATGCCAGTCCAAGGGAAGTGCAATAGGAAGTGTAGAGAAAATTAATCGCAATTTATTGCTTTCTCACTTATTAATATAGTTGGAAAGGGTTGACCGAAGCTACTAAAAATGTTTAAACAATTTTATTTTTAGGCAATGTCGGTGTAAGCGAATTACTCGGAGGGTTAATGGAAGCTGTTGAAGTTTGGACTGAACAACAGCGTACCGAAGTTCGTGAAGAACAGGAAAGAGCTGATCGTGAACTAGTAAAACGTGAACAAGACGAAGCGTACCGTGAGAGTCTTGAAGCGGACAGGTAAACTTGTTGATTTCGCATATTTTTCCCGAAATGACTTGTTTTCTCAATTCCTAAAGTCCTACTCGTAAAACACCTGAATAATTTATTCATTATAAAATAGTATTGTAGATTATAGACGCCGACAAGCAAGTATTCATTATCTAAGTTAATAATTATCGCCTTTTTGTATACAGAGCCAAAGAGGCAGCGAAAAGAGAACAAGAAGCACAAGCAAAAGCTGAAAGGGCTCGTGAAGAAAAAGAGCGTGCAGAAACAGCTGCAAGACGTGAAGCTCAGCGTAAAGCGCTTGAAAACAGCTTACCGCCAGAACCTTTGAATTGTGGTGAGGGCATAGCCAGAATTAGATTCCGTTTACCTAAAGGCCAGACTATTGACAGAAGATTCCGATGTTCAGATAATTTACAGGTTAGTTAATGTAATTCTTATATTGGGATTGTTAATAATTTTTTTTTTGATAATTATATTCATTGCTATTGGGACTGACGGTATAATGACTGATTACAGAAAATTAAAGTATAGCAAATTGTGGTTTTTCTATTAGGCCACGCCTCTGTGTCGAATCTGAATAATAGATATGTTTTTTCTAAAACGTATAAAATGGTAATATGTACAGTTTTATACCTATATACAGTTTGTAAACAGGTAAGGTATACATATTTTTGTAGAATATTTAGCATTGGGAAAAAATGATTGGATCAGAATGAGCCATAGCTCATAATGTACGTATTTATATAGGATTGCTATGGTATCTTTAAAAATTACCATAGCAACCCTATACAGTCCATACTTTACGAACTCACTGTATAAATACGTACATTTAAGTCATGGCTCATTCTGATTCGAACATTTTTTCCCAATGCTAAATGTCCTATGAAAGAATTGTGGATTATAGACGCTCGACAACAAGGGTCATTAGCGTCTGTAAATGTCCTATGTATTCCTTACCTGTTTACATACTTTATGCAGATTCAATGAAAAAGATCAAAATAATTTTAGAAATGGCAAATATAAAAAAAAAACAGTCTAAGAGCTAGCAAACCATCCGACTAACCCGTTTCCCACAAAGCTAGAAAATTTTTAAATGCTGTTTTATTATCGGTCAATTAAGAAAGTACCGTTCTGGCAGGCGTCTCGTGGTTGCATCATCATCTCTTAAATTTTTGAAAATGTCAAAAAAAAAATTTTTTTAATCTACTCCCACAAGGTTACAATTTTAATATGTTGTAATTTACATATGTATAAGTGTAAAAAAAATTGACAACCTATTTTGAGAGATGCAAGTATGTGCCAGACGAGCAAAGTTGTCATTGGGATAGTATAATGACGCAACCGCGAGATGCCTGCCAGAACGGTACTTTTTTAATTGACCGATAATAAAACATCATTTAAAGATTTTCTAGCTTTGTGGAAACCAGGTTAGTCAGATGGTTCGCTCTCCTACATCAGTTCGAGCATTTTAGAATCACTTATAATCTGACTGTTTTCTTTGTAAGCTTGAAGTATTGAAAAGTTTGAAACCATAATTTTATTTTGCAGGTGCTTTTAAATTTTCTAACAGTCGAAGGTTATCCTACTGATGAGTACAAGGTTATTTCTAGCTGGCCTAGAAGGGATGTAAGTACACAAAAATAAAACATTACTTCTTGTAGCGATTCGTTGTGCAGGGTGTCTCAGAAATACAATGAAATAGAGAAAAAAATTCTGAGCAAAAAAGTCCTCAGGTATTTTTTGATCCGATGTACCATCAATAAGTTGAGCTGAATACATAAGAATATTAATAAACCACGCCTACTTCCCCACTTATCCTAACAGTACATCAGATCAAAAAATGTCGAAGGACTTTTCTGCTCTGGTTCAGAATTATTTTCTCTGTTTAACTGTTCTGTCCGTGGGCGTTCGATCTGAGACAGCCTATATACTAGATACAAATACAATACCATAGGGCATAGTATGTTCGTAATTTTCATTAAAGTGCCTGATTACTGTCATTGAAAAACCTAACCTCATTCTCTACTTTTAAAAAAATTCGTTATTCACTACAAATGTTTTTATGTCACAGAGTGTAACAGAGGCGAAACTGTCCATATCCCTACGGCCACACTATGCTCCTCGCTCTGCTCATCGCGTTGCCGCGATGTTGCCCTAAGCGGCCACACACTGCTCTACTCGAGCTACTCATCGCGACGCTCCGCACTCGGCTTTCGACAATGGAAGTTAATACTGTAGCAGCGTGCGCACTATGTCTTTATAGCATAGCAAATTTTATAAATGTTATAAAACGAAACAATATTATAATTAAACGTCGTAGTCGTCGTTCTCGCCAACGGAGATGGTGGATGACATCGATTGCTTTATTTGAGCGCTTGATGCGTACTGCGTGGCGCGGGAGTATGTGGCCGGCTTATTCGTGCTCTATTGCCGGTCCTTTGACTCGCGCACAAAAAACCGACAATAAAGGGAGCACTGGGCATGACGAGCAGCATGACGTGCGGCATGGCGAGTAATGCGACCACACTACGTTCCTGCCTCCTTTCCTCTCCACTTCCCATGCCACTCGTCGAGTGTGTGGCCGTAGCATAAGACACAATGTTAAAAGAGTATATGAGTTTCAGTGCTATCTGTTGAGGAAGATTCAAATTATTATATTGTTGCATAGACATAGCGACTCACGTGAGTCAAACAGCTACATACATCCGTGGTCCCCATTAAAGTGACACTCATGTTTTAGAAAGAGATAAAACCAATGCTTGGTTTCTGACACGACTTTCAGCTTTAAATTTAGATTTAAGAATGTCATTTGTTTTCAACTAAGTGGTGGTTTCCATTTTAGTTAAAAACAATTATTGACATTCTTAAATCTAGATTCAAAGCAGAAAGTCGTATCAGAAACCCAGCATAATATCTTGGACATGTTAGAATGAAGTCCGCAATTATATTATTATATTATATTATCGACATCTAGTACACTTATAGAAAATCGCTGGTTAAACCGTTAACCTAACTTGTTTATTTCTTTTACAGCTAACGGCAATCGATAGCTCTAAATCACTACAGGAACTAAAATTGTGCCCGCAAGAAACTGTGATGCTAGAAGAACGATAATTTATTTTTAAAAAAAATATTGAATACCGTCATTTCAAAATATTTTGTTCTTTTAAAAAAAATAATAACTTGTGCATTAAAAAAGACGTATTGAAACATGTAAATAGTTATCTAATATATTATTGTAGGAAAAACAACAGATTTTATACTATTATCATATTTATGTAATATTGTTCCACTAATAAAGTGGAATTTCTCATTTCTGATTTTGTAACTAATTATTGAAAAATTGATGAAATTTTATCAAAAGTGTAAATTGAAAATGCATGTGATTAGATTCTTTAAAAAAATAATCGTTTTTTTCTGGTATCAATTCGATTCAAATGTTTGTAAAGAAACATGTGACATCACATCAAAACGGATTTCAGTTTTTGTAAGCTGTCAAATTTTATTTTATTTTTTTTAATTTGTAGCAATATATAACTTCAAAGTGTAGCACTATGGGTCAAAATATTAATATTTGAGAAATTCTGCTATAATAAATGGAATTTTGCAACTCGAATGTCATGTTGAAATGTTACAAATTTAATAATTATGATTTGACATTGTAAATTTAATATAAATTACATTTGACTTCCGATATTCGTTTTTTTCTTCACTTTATGTAACGTTAATATTTAATAATCAAATAAAAAACGTCTGTTTAAACGAAACTTTTTACTTTTATTAATTGGTTTGTTTACAAAATAGGGATACTAAAATGTACAGTTAAAGTTTAACATTGACAGATGTTACATAAAAAGGGAAGCCTGTAACTCGATATAAAAAATACAATGGCTTTTAAAATTGTTGTTTTTTTTTATAATGTTTTTGGATTTATTCTGAATTTATTTATTTTTTTAAATGATCTGAACATTCAATGAAGTTAACAACTCGTTCAATATTATTGTTTGCGTTAATTTTTGTTTAAATAGCTATTACAGCAAAACAATCGTTCATATTAAAATACATCTTGGAAAGGAAATGCAGATTTGTCGGGTTGTGTAAGATCAGCAAGAAAACAAGCAGTTCCAGCCAATCCTTCATATAGACTAAATGGACTATCCGGTGTACGAGCACCATTTTTAAATTCTTCTGTCTCCATAAAATTAGCAAAAGCTAATGCTCTATACAAATGTTTTTTATCATTTGTCAATCGATACAATAACAAAAACACATAGCCATTGCCGGCTACGCCATGGCATATTCCCGGACCTTTTTTAAGCAAGCCTTTTTTCCAAATTAATTCTCCACATTTAATACAACTGTCGAGATATTTTTGATCTTTCCAAATTATATATGCCCTTGCAAGCATATAGATAACTCCAGGTGCTCCATGACACCAATGTACCAATTCTTCACTTTCTGGTCGTTTTGGATTCGAAACTTCATCCATTGCACATGGAAAATTCCCTGAATTTGTCTGTAACGACAAAAAGAAATCGACACTTTGCTTAATGTCGCCTACGATAGACTCATTAGCTTCTAAATAGCCTGGAACAGTCATTAACATTTGTAAAATAGCACAAAGACCATGCGCTGCTCCGAGATATTCTGTATCGTAATAGGAATACATTAAACAAGGATAACAAGACTTCGTCGCATAATCCCTACCGGATTTCACGATTGTGTTACTGATTTCAATGAGATCAGAAAAGGGCACTGCTTCAGTGTTTAATAGTTTCGATAACCATATTGCACCGCATAAATATCCAGCTCTACCAACAAATAATTCATCTCCACCACACCGTAGAAATTTTAATGGTTTGCAGTTGTTTGCTGCAGATGCGTATAAATTCTGATAACGTTTTGTTTCAGATTCATTTCCAGTAACTTTATTAAGTACAGAAGCTATAGCATAACAACCAGCATTACCCAATATGAATGATGATTTATCCGACGTTCTTGAACTTCTTTCAGTATATTTTAAGCTTGGTTTTAAGTACTCGAAAGCTTTTTGTATCAAACCTTCTTTTTCTTTATCGTCAAATAAAGATGTTGTACTTAAATAATATAATGCATAAGAAATGCCAGCAGTTCCAACATAAAGTCCTCCGTCAGCATTTTGTATTGACGGCGACACATTTTCAAATATTGAATTAACAATTTGAAGTATGCGACATTTTATTTCTTCTTTTGGAATTGCGACATCTCCACCACTGTAATCCTTTATGCTATTATTAAAAAAGCGCTTTCGTGACGACATTCTTCGCGAGAAGATTTTAGTAGTTTTCTTGTTAACAATTTGAAAAAACTTTTTCATACGTTAACTTTTATTTTAGTCAAAAAATTATAAGCTGGTTATCGTAGAAAAAAACGGCTTCGAATTTTGTATTTATTTAGAATGAATATTTCGATCAGTAAATTGGTAAATAAGTTGTTTTTTTGACGCAACAACCATATTACGTACGGTTTCTATTTAGTAGCTTCTCTGATCCAACCAAAGATCTTGATCCAACTTATTTAAACAATCAATCCCGCACTGGCTAATTGCTGGTCAAAGCAAAGGCCATTCCGTTAATAAAAAAAAAAAATCAATAGTTATGTTGGGAATTTTCAAGATTTTTATTGTTTTGATATCAAAAAAGCGGCAATCATGTAGTTTACGGGTCCCACTGAAAAAAAGTGCAGTTGCAGTAGTAGGTTTGACACAAAGTCAGTAAAGTAGTACTCTTCTTAAAAGTCGGCCGTTAAGCCCTAAAAAACACGTCACGTTTGTGATTGGTTGAATCGTCACTGGGTTTTGTTGGCATCTCTGTTTGTTGATGTGTTTCACTTTCAAACTTCAAACAGAACAAATTGGTCTCAATCTTAAATCTATTGTCTCAATTATGGTTCTATAACCGATTGTCATATTATTTACATTATTATTTATTATAAATAATAAGCATAAAAACATATTATTTAAAAGCGAACTAAGGACAAAAACAAATTATTATTGTTATGTTGTATTATTAATTTGCAAAACAGAAGTCATCAAGACAACGCTATATAACCTGTAAAATGTAAGGTAAGTGAAACAGTTTGAGATGTCAAACCAATGTTGTTAAACTTTATTAAATTTTAAACTAATATAACACAGCTGTATAAAATACTTTAATTTGTAAGTTTATTTAATTTTCGTTTCTTTTTTCTATTGTCGGCAACCTCTAAATTATTGTTGGAAAAGTATGTAGTTTTTTTTCTTTGGAGTTGATAATTCAAAAAATTAATTTTAATGAAAATACGCTGTCTTAGATAAGTTTTTAAAATTATACTGTCAATTTCTATTCGTTTTTTGATTTTTGTAGCTAAAATGGAATTTATGTCATTTGTGTTCAAAAGTTTTAAACTGAAAAATTTTGTAAAAAGATTTTCCAATTGAATAATTAGTTTTTTCCATTCTTCTGATGGTTCAGTTAGACCGCCAAATGATAGAAACTGAATCCAACTCGGAAGACAATAAGAATGTTCTGAAACGATGCTGTACGTATATGCTCCGAGATGTGGGTGAGATTTTTTTAATTTTTTAGCTATCCATCCCGCTAAATACATTAAACCGTCTTGTGACGTTTCATTCTCTGTTTCAGCTTCAGAATATTGTGATGAGGAAGGAGTCGAGAATTCACTTTCTATGGCAACAGGTTCATGCATTTCAAGGTCATTCGATTCTTCGGAACTAAAAGCGACACCGACCTTATCGAAGTAGCGTTGGGCGAATACGAGATGTTTTTACAATCGAAACAATCGCAATCGTTCATAATAACAATCGAGTCCACAATCGACTCAGAGTTTGATTTTACAATCGAAATGTTCGATTGCTCAAGTCGATTATTTGCCAGCGAATGAGAATACATATAATCGCGATTCAAGGTTATATGCTGGTCGAATGAAGTCTGACGTTTACGCTACTCGTTCATCGTTGATTCACTGTTCACACTGTCAGTCGGTCTCAGAGCTGAGAGCACTCGATTACTGCACAGTCGACCATCCATCGACTCGACCACAGTCGTTGAGTGATGAACGATTATATATTATGTGGCTCTCGACAGTGGACATCGTCTGTACGATTCAGTACTATGCAACTTGGTCTCGGTGAAATATGAAACAACAACAATCGAGTCCAAGTGAAAACCATCGAGAGTCATCGAGATGTTTGAACAATCGACTAAAATATCTCGTAATCGCCCATCACTATATCGAAGACTTGTGCTAAAATGAATTCGTCTTTAGATTTATCTTCGGTATTAAGGTTTTGCTGAACGACTCCAGAGTTGCTTCCTAAAATGATCAACCTGATTCGATGTAAAGCACTTAGCGGAGAAGGGCATACATACCACCACGCATTCTAATTTGGCCGAATAAATTTTCTAGTGCATCTTGATTCAGCTTGTGTTTTTATTTATTGTAGATTATAGACGCGTCGACATCTAAGGTCATTAGCGTCTTTTCAACTACACTAAATAACAACTAACTTAAAACTAAATAACATCACAAAACATCCATGAGCGCAGGTGGGATTCGAACCCACGGCAGTCCAGTCTAGAGGTTGCAGCGCCAAGCACGCTACCATCTAGGCTATACTGCCCTCGATTCAGCTTGTGTGTTAAAATATAAGTTAAATTGTACTTTTGCTGTAGTTCTTTATATAAATTTTGTAGTGATTTTATGGACATTAGTATTCCCTTTTATAATGTTTGGATTCCAGTTTTATTTCGACAGCGCATAGTTTTAATCGTGGCGTAAACATCGTTTAAAAGTGAGTCTTGTTCATCAATATGAATTCCATACGCACTTTTGTAAGGAAAAAAAGATGTCGATGGAACGTAAGTGTTCATTAGATCAAACCACAAGTTGATTAGTTCGATAAATAGGCCTGTGCTGACAGCTGCTTCGCCAGGTTTATAATATTGAAGAGCAGCGGCTGTAGTGTGTGACAGTAACTGTGCCGCCAATGACACTCGCTGTCGCTGGGGACCTTCGCAGTCTAAATGCATATCGGTTAGTGATGGGCAGAATCGTATTCTTTTAAAAATCGAAAACCCGGTATTCGAATACTTTTAAGAATCGAATGAGTATCCGAGAACCGAGAATATTATGAATAATAGGATAGTCGTGTTACGTGTGTGTTTATATGTGGAGGGAATAGTTTGACTTTGACTGGATGAGTGCCGGAATCGAGAACGCCGAATCTTCGATTGCAGTTCATTTGCAATTTGCATCGAGCAAATCCGTCAATTTCAATTCTTCTTACGAGAACTCGGTATTCGAATACTTTCAAAAAAGTTTTCGAGAACACCGAGAACTTATGAGAATCGGATACTTCTCGATTCTAGCATTCGAATACTCCCATCACTAATATCGGTCAATTTGTGGCATACATTAATTTCAGTATCAGTTATTTTAATTAAGTTGGAAAGTGGCTCTTTGCACACAACAGATCCATCTTCTAATTCAAAGCCAACATCTAATACCCAATTTCGAATTAGTTTTAGAAGATGTGGAGCGTCAGCAAAAAAAAAAATTTTTCCATCGGTTTGTGGGTATTTAACATAGGTTATGCCCTCTTCAATGTTAAAACCTCTCCATAATCCCACATTTGAGCCCCCGCAATCACTCACACAGGCAACAACAGTATAACCCGCATTATACAATTCTGTACTAATTTTGTTTAATAACTCATGCGTCATTTTTGTATCAAAATCAACGTATATGGGTTGTTTCCATTTAGAACAAAGTCCTCTGCAATTAACTACTTGCATGTTTGTAAATGGCCCTGTAATTTGGTAATTTCGCAGGTCATATTCATTAGGACATGATTTGGAGCAGTATTTTAAGAAGTGGAAAGGTGTTTGTCAGTTACATATATAAAACCAAAAATAAAATGATGTATCAATTTATTTTATTTTTATACAGTATTGATTACATTATTGAATAGAATGATTTTTTGATTTTAATGTATTATAATAAAATTTTATTATAATGTTATGTATTTCATTTTTGTATACTATAACGAATTAGGTATATGTGTAGTGAGTTTAGTACGGCTGAGGATATTATAGGGTTTTTTTGGAAGTATTATTGCAGCCAAATTTATTTAGATAGAAAAAAGTTTTTTTCTATCTAAATAAATTTGGCTGCAGTAATACTTCCAAAAAACCCTATAACGAATTAGGTACTGAAAAAACGCAAGATTTCTTATTTTATTTTACGTTACATATTTTGTATAATAAACCATTGTAGGTATCTCAGAAAAGATCTGAGACCATACCACATACATTCATTATAATAAAACACGGTAACCGTTTAATGTTTGGTAAATGGTTTCAATAAAGTGGCTGCTAACATGTACGATACGTTTTGTAAAAGCTTTGGACTGTAAGATACACATAATGAACTATGTTTTGGAACGGAACTCATTTGTAAACCAGAAATTGCCTGTAAGTTTTTTTTACTAAATTTGCTAATGAAATTTATATATAGGTATACATTTTAGTCTGTAAATAAATTCACAGCAATATCAATAAGAAATTACTGGTGCGGTAAAATTATTCATTATAAAGTCCGATCGAAGGCCTGCTTTTAGCCAAAATCGAACGTTGGATTTTTCTCGCCTTCGGTCAAAGCCGACGTATTGTGTAACGCTAAAAAACGAAGGAAAACAGCTGCAAATTCGGCTTAGACTATTTAGTGGGGCCGCCAAGCGACGAATCCAACTTCAACCCTAGCACTTTGTGATAGAGAGATGCCACTCTGTACGAATGCTTGTCGGACCCATATCTTCACTTTAAGATGTGGAGACATTTTGGGCCCTGCGACCGGGCCCTTAGACAGGTGATATCTTAAAGTGAAGATATGGGTCCGACAAGCATTTGTACAGAGTGGCATCTCTCTATCACAAAGTGCTAGGGTTGAAGTTGGATTCGTCGCTTGGCGGCCCCACTAAATAGTCTAAGCCGAATTTGCAGCTGTTTTCCTTCGTTTTTTAGCGTTACACAATACGTCGGCTTTGACCGAAGGCGAGAAAAATCCGTTCGATTTTGGCTAAAAGCAGGCCTTCGATCGGACTCTATAATGAATAATTTTACCGCACCAGTAATTTCTTATCACAAAGTGCAAGGTTGAAACGCTTAACGGCCCCACTAATTGCCGAAGGTTTAATTTTTGACCATAGTTTCGATCGGACTCAAATTATAAAAAAAAACAGATTTTTTTTATTTATAATACATTCTCATACCTGGTAATGGATAGTTTAAAGTACATCTCAAATAAATGTAGCATCGTTTACTGAAGTAACGAATTGTAAACGCTTTAGCTATTTCCTCTGTAGCCCACCGAACACGTTTTTTGTTTTCCAAATAACGGCCAATTGATTTTTTGAAAATACTTTTGACAATTTGGTTGTTTTTTTATTTTTTATACTGATTTTCTTCAATTTTTTCATAGCTAATGTATGTCTTCGACGCAAACAATTAATTATGCGTTTACATTTTTTTAATTCAGTTTTTAGTTTCAACATTTCTAAACTGACTGACTCAAGATGTTTAGTCAATTTTGCATTTTCGTTCACTAATTTTTCGTTGTCTTCGTTAAGTTTTTTAATAATGCTTTCAGTACGTATTTCTTCATAAGATATTAAATTCGATGTTGCTATATTTAAATAGAGCAATTTGATCCTTGAAAACAGTTGTTATTTCCACATATTCTCACCCACGTTTGTATTATTTTGTAGACTCTGAAGATGGTATAAAGAATACCGAAACGTTAGTAAAATGCAAATTTAATAAAATCAGTATTGCTTTTTATTGATCCTTTGTGCCACGGAAGTTCTCATTTCCAACAATTCTTAAAATAAGATATTAAAGATGATTTCTCTACGGCTATCTTAATATCCTTAATATTTTTGTCGTGTTCTTCGGACTGCTGCAGTAATATTGCAACTTCTTTCTTAGCAGTTATTTTTTTCATGCGTTCTTCTTTTTCTTTTTTATTAATGTTTGTATCAGCATTCGATATTAATTTCAATGTTGGAATAGCTGTCGAGAAAAAACTAATAATAATATGAACAGGAAGTAACGACACACGAACTAAGTATACACAATTAAACTAAAATTGAAATTATTATTATGAAATAAACTAATGAAATAATTCAGATAACGACAAAAGCTTTTTATTAATAACTGAAATCAGAAATGACGTTTAGATTTTAGAAAAACCCGTGGTGTGAGTTTAGCTAATAATCTCTTCTCTATGGTATAGCTATATTCACAACAAATCCGATGATGTTGTGACATCATTGGATTTTTCCGCTTACTACCCCTGCCCTCTCTCGCGTCTGGCCAAGCGTCACTTTACAACAATATAATGATTAACCTCCTATACTAGTCTAGCAATCTTGGGTTTGACATACGTATAATGTTGCCAACTTCACTCGAATGCGTATCTTTCAGTCTTTACTCCGTTCACAATATTCCATTCCATTTCACAACAATGTTATATGTACAGCCGCGGACAAAAAGTCAGTAGCTTAGCAACAAATTTAGTTTTTAATTGGTAAATGTAAATGTCAAAATTTAAAAGAAATAATAATTTGTCGTTTAAATTCCTCGAAATTATTAAAACGATGAACAAAAAAGAAGAATTATTGCAAGATTGGAGGAAGGAATTTGCTAGTGTTAAATATTATCAATTTTTTTATGTTTTAATTGAATAATATTGAGTAATTTGGACTGTATAATAAACAACTGAGGTGTTTTGATAATAATTTTTTATTGAATTTTTAGGATGTAACCTTAGTAATTGATACATTACTATCAAAAACCAAATTACAAAATGCAAAAATTAAAAAAAACGGTAACTTAAGTACTAGATGATACAGGTGTACCTAAACTTTTTCAAGTCCGCGACTGTACGTTGCGTAGTTAAAAATGTTAATTCTTGTATTAAATACTATACCACCACAGCGGTCCTAGTATTCTTTGTAAATAAAAATGACCATTAAAACAGACAAACATTGTAATTTTTATTTACTAATTATTGATACATACGCAAAACTAATTACTTAGTATTCTTTATTCAATTTTTAATTAATCAAAAATAACGATTAAATGAAGGTTGTCAATTTTTAGCAATATCTTAATTAAAACTGGTAAAATTGACTTATCAGAAAGTAAATGAGCTGTATCAGTTATATTGCAGCTAAACTGGTTTTTTAATCAGTTTAAAAATTTTAAAACGAACGAGTAAAACTAATTTGTTGCAATAAAAAATTATACTTTTCTTATTTTTAATATCTATGTACAATACGATGATAATATAGATAAAATATTATTTTTCCTAACACGCATTTTTTTATTTTATTCATATAAATCCAATTAGCATTTTTTTGTTTATGAATTTTGAACTGATTTTGAACCATAAAAAAATATTATTAATCAAAGTGAAGATCGTGCAGAAGAAATGTCACTATTCGTAGGGAGGACTAATTGTAGGTATGTCAAACCTACCGTTGTACTTTTTTTTAGGGGGACCCGTGTGTTTATTATCTCTGCCCGTGTGTGAACCAGCGTTGCCAGCTTAGTGAGATTCCCACTAGATCTGGTGGAATCAGCTACCTACTTAGTAACTAAAATTTGTCATCTAGTGGCAGTGGGATTTCTGGTGGTATTGTGAAATTTTCTGGTGAGATCTGGTGATATTGGAGTATTTTCAATTATTCGTAATTAAAATTGGGGTTAAAAATTTTTGGAATATTTGAATGACCATTAAAGAGACGCGACAACTGAGTACTGACAACTTGAATTTCAATCGAGAAATAATGTAATTGTTTAAGCAATTTTTTTCTGATTTTGATAAGTAAAAAATTAGTCACCTTTAAGGAATTTCAATACATATTTTATGACAAATTTACCATCAATATTATGAATCTGGAAAGAAAAATAATGTATTTTTAAATAGAAATTGGGACTTGAAACATTATGTTCAAGAAATGTTAATAATTAATTAGAAATTTTTAATTTGTCAGTTTTAGTGGTTTTCAATCTGTCATCTGGTGGGATCCACTTTTGATCGTTGGCAACACTGGTGTGAACTACATGATTGGCGCCTGACGCTAAACTTGTTAAAGCGGTTAGATTAAGTCCGCAAATTGCATTATGAGGTTCGTTAAAGATAAACACTTTGACAGAGTAAGTACTTTAAATAAAAGAAAGATATGGAGTAAAATCAGGGATTCGCGAAAAAGACATAAAAGTTTGGAACTAGGTGTCAACTTGGTTGGAATTAACGACGATGGGTGGAAGGTAATCTCGTCTTCAAATAACGCACCTAACATTTACGAAATACATACAAATTTGGAACATTCTGATTGTCAGTTAGTTTGCTCGGATTGCCAGATATGCATTCATAAGTATTCATGCAGTTGCTTGGACTCTTCTATAAGGTGGAATATGCGTAAACATATCCACCTCTCAGGACGTAAGATGCTGAGCCAAGAAAATCCGGAAGTACGGACCGAAGAAGGTAATTACAAAGCTTTTATTTAACTTGCTGTGTTAGTATGTATAGGTAAAATCCAGTGCCAGATTTCCGCCTAGGCCCACAAAGCCCCGGCCTAGAGGCCCCAGTGGCGGAACTTTCATATTAGCTCAAAAGCTTGGCTTGCCTTATCAAAAAGCTTTATCGGAAATATTATTTACGGATAGGACAAATAATTTCTTAGTTAATTATAATAATACCGTAAACTACCTTACAGATCTTCTGTATTTTGATTTGAATAATTAAAGTCGATTAAAAATTATATATTCTGTACTAGTGCATTTAATTCGCTAAATTTCCAAAATGACTTCGCGGTGGGGGGGGGGCAATGCCAAGTGCCTAGGGGCCCTGAGTCTTTAAGTCCGGCACTGGTCAAATCTTGAAAGTCAATTTTAAACGACTTCCACGTATCCAATCGATTTGAAATTTTGTACACATGTATTCCCGATGACAGTACACAAATAAATTGCTTTTAGAATTAAATTCAACCCATAAGAGAGTAGGGTTTTTTTGACATTTGAACAGTAGATTCTTTTTTTGACGTAAGCACTAAGCATCCACCAAGAAGAGCTTTTTCGAAATTCAACCCCTACGGGGGTCAAAAGGGGATAAAATTTTGAAAGACTAAAATAAAATATTAGTTTAGACTTTTTAGAGACAAGCTTTTATTGAAATATACTAAAAAGGAAAAAATAATATCTATTTAGTAATTTAGGTTCATAATTATTATAAAAGCGCGAGTTGCAACTAATAAACTATCATAAAGTTTTACAATCCACGCTTTTATAATAATTATGAACCTAAATTATTAAATATTACTTTTTCCTTTTTATCAATAAAACTATGTCTCCAAAAAGTTTTTTTTTTATTAATATCTTATATATACAACGCCTATTTTTAAAAATCATTTTACACCGTCTTGCATTGTTATTTTCATACTTTCACTATAATGTACCTATATGTTAACGGGAATTCCATATTAGATGACGAAAGTGATATAAATAGAGGTTATTTGTGATATACGTCATGTTCTCATTAATGTTTGTTTTTTAAACTAGGGGAACAAGATGATCTTCACACACATATCGACCCCAGAAAAGCAGAGACTGAAGATGACAAGAATTTAAAAGAAGAAAAAGACGAACTTATAAGGTGGTTTAACACTGTTGTTGATTCAGCTCAGACGAAATCGCAGCTCAATTTCATTAAAAAAATTGTTGCATCAATAAAGCCAGCATTACAGGCTGCAGCTATCATTGACACGGTACACCGTTCTAAAAAAACAAAATAAGATTCCTCACAACAACAAAATAGAGCCACAAAGGAGGTTCTTCTCTACTAATTTGTCATAAAAAATATTCTTGGTAAAAGTTTGTTGATGCTCTAAAGCCTAAAAGGAGATAATTAGAATCGATATAGCTCTTCTTGTGTACGGGAAGGATCTGAAAGTTTGATTTGGTCCAAGAGTAAAGAGACCTAGTTGACACACCTTTAAACAGATCGAAACCAAATTTTAAACTTAAGGTTTTCAGGGGATTCCTCAAGCAGATTTTTCTTATTTCCTCCCTACTCCCCTAAATGAAAGTAGTTTAATGAACAAAAATGGAAAATTGGTATATTCTCGAAAATGGCTCAAATGATTTCCATCATATTTCATAAATCGTTATGTCATTAGTAACCCTACAATATGCCTTCATTAATTTGTTTAATAAAAATTCGGAATGGGAGAATATCGCAATTTTCTATTTTTTTTTTTTCATCAATAAACTACCCTTATTTAGGGGAGTAGCGAGGAAATAAGAAAAATCTGTTTGAAAAATCCCCTGAATAACTTTAATTTAAAATTAGGTTTCGATCCGTTTAAAGGTGTGTCAGTTAGTTTTCTTTATACCTGTACTAAATCAAACTTTCAGATCCGTCCCGTACACAAGAAGAGCTATATCGATTCTAATTATCTCCTTTTAGGTTTTAGAGCATAAACAAACTTTTACCAAGAATATTTTTTCCTGACAAATGTATGAAAATTATTTTCGTTAATTTAATAGTGATCATTTTTTATTTAATAAATTTTTGCTCTAAAGAAACCACATATTTATGATTTTACATGTTAAATCCCTATACACCTGAGCAGTTCACCACCCTGTATAATATAATAAGCTGTTATCTGTTTTTTTAAAAAACAAAACGCGAACGCATAGTGTACTATTACTATTAACTAGTATCGCCTAGGTTGAAATTCGACCAATTGTTTCACATAATTAATATTAGAATTTATTTGTCCCCCCCGCGAGAAATTCACCCCCTGAAAAGCAAATTTGGGTTGGTGGTGTTTATAATATTACTAGGATTCCGACAATACGCTACAATACAAAAGAATTTCAGAGTTACGGTTTGTTACTATCCCACAGGAATTTCCCCCCTCGCGAGAAATTTATCAAAATAAAATATAGTCTATATCACTCAGGGATAGTGTAGCTTTCTATTAGTGAGAGACTTCTAAGAATCGGTTCAGTAGTTCCAGAGATAAGAATTATGATTTATTATCCCCCCCGCGAGAAATTCTCTCCCTGCGAAGGTAATTATTGAAAGAATTTTTAGAATCGGTTCAGTAGTTCCGGAGATACGAATTTATAATTTATTACCCCCCGCGAAAAATTTTCCCCCTGCGGAGATAAATAGTGAAAGAATTTTTAGAATCGGTTTAGTAGTTCCAAAGATAAACATTTATTATTTATTCCCCCCCCCCACTCCGCGAAAATCAAAATAAAATATAGCCTATATCACTCAGGGATAGTGTAGCTTTCTATTAGTGAAAGAATTTTTAGAATCGGTTCAGTAGCTTCTAAGATTACTGTTTTCACTCGGGCGATGCCGGACCAACTAATTATTATTATTATAGCCTATAAGATGTTTCACACGAGCGATTTTTTTACAACACCGCGTGCGCTAAAAAACCGAATGATAATAATTCAGACCTTTCAGACGAACGATATTTTAACGTACGATATAGTTACACTGCCCCTCACATCAGTTTTCCAATATCAAGATGGAACACAACTTAATTTTATATTTCGGTTGTTTTATACAAAAGAAAAAAGAATAAAAAATTTTTGATTCATCCACTAATAAGTTCCCGATCACCGGAAAGTGCTTTTTGTGTTTTAAACGAAAATTTGAGAAAGTACGAGTTCAAATTCTTCAATTACCTCATCGATCAAGATTTCAGTGTCTATAATTTGATCACGCGTATCTTCATAAGTATTCTTAAAGCATATTTCGCATTTATAATATTACTAAGGATAATAAATTTAGCTTTAAATTTTTTCTCTTTTCTTAATATTAAGTATTAGCCCAGTCAACGAAGCAAAAATAAATGCAATACATCGTATAGTCTGGATTATTATTTTAAGTGGTAAGGGTGACCCCCAGGTATAACATACTATAAGTCCCCAGCCGGTGATGCGAGCTTTGGGCGGGAGGGGGTGAAAAGGCCCCATTTTTTTGTTTTTCGTAAATATCTCGAAAACTAAGCGTCCTAGAAAAAAAACTTTTCATAAATAATGAAGCTGATTAAATTTCCTACTAAATGGTATATTCATTTTTTTTAGGAGCAATACAAATACCTCTCACCTTAACGAGACGTGAGATATGAACATTTTGCCAAATAACTCTACGCCTCCTTTTGACCCCCTCAGAAGTTGAATTTCGAAAAATCCTTTTTTAATGGCTATTTTTGTCACAAAAGAAACTTGTCCAAAATTCACGTTTCTATCTTCAGTGGTTTTTTCTCTGCATATACCGACCTACGGACGCCTCCTGAATCCAGGGGTGGGGATAGAAAAAAAACACTGGTCCAAAAAGGTTGCCCTGTGTCTGCCGAGTCCAACGGTATCCTCATTTTTGTTCTCGGACGATTTCTTCCAGAGATAGAGATTGTTACAATAATTTGCCCCTGAACTGTAGGCAACTGGCTCCTGCACGTCCGGCCGGGGGGCACCACTTCTTAAATGTTACCTATAGGTATGTACTTGAATTAGGGATGAGCATCGATGAGAAAACATCGAACCATAACATCGATGTGTGGAAAATATCGGTCTCTAAACATCGATGTATTTCGGTGAAAAACATCGATGTTTTAGGAAAAAATCATTTTGAAAAGGTAATTGTAGGAATATATATACTAAATACAATGAAACACTCAACTAATTCTATATTAAAAGTGGGTGTAAAATTTATTAAATTGCAAAAACTAAAACATCGATGTACGAAAACATCGCTAGTTAACATCGATGTACGAAAAACATCGTTCCCTTACCATCAATGTCAAAAACATCGATGTTTTGAAAACATCGACCATCGATGCTCATGCCTAACTTGAATCGTGTCAAGTTTCATCCCAGCAGGAAAAAGTGCAAGGTTGGACCCCTTAGGTTCCCTACTATAGGTAAAATGGACAATAAACATTAATTTTTTACTTTTCCACCCCACGCCTCTCTTTGTATTGCTCCTAAAAAAAAATTAATATAACATTTTGTAGGAAATTTAATCAGCTGATATTTACGAAAAACCAAAAAATGAAGACTTTTAGTATGTTATATCTGGGGGACGGGGGTCACTCCTACCACTTAAAATAATAATCCAGACTACACGCTTTATTGCATTTATTTGCCAATTTTTCTTGGTTGACTGAACTATATACGAATTTTGCTAATTAGCATTCAAAATTTCAAGGTGACAATAGCAACATACGCACGTTATTTCATTAGAAATAGACAATTTTTTTGATAAATAAGACGTATATTCTATGTATTTTTTTATCATTTTGCACCCTGATTGTTTTATGAAATATTTAATGTTTTTGTATGATTTAAAGTTTTTTATTTAAAAAAATTATATTTAATGTCAAAGAAAGAATATAACAAAAATTAAAAAATATATAAATTTAATATCAGTAGAATTTAGAAAAAAAAACACGTCGAAAACCCTATGGTGCCTAACATCGCTATCGGTGCAACTGCACGTCATGCCGTTTTTATGATATAAGACATAAGTATGTCAGCCATGCACAGTTGTAGATAGTGACCACGGTCAGTACCCAGACGTAAGTGATAATTTTCATTGGTAATTTGGTCGCCGGTGTGACCATGTGGTTCACCTCCACTTTTTAGCCTTTGATCTTTCAGGGGGTAGCCGGCAGTGCTAAGTCATGAGTGGCACAACTGCATTACGTACAATGTGTTTCCAGCAATAAATTTCATAGTTGGAAACACGATTTAAGTTATTTTTATTGAACACTCCGATTTTCTTCTCTGTTGAATACAGAACATCTGAATATCGATAACGCCAAGAGTTAACGATAGTTATTAATGTTTCCCATCCCTACTCCATTTCCGTCTTCGATAAATTAGCATCAGGTTCACAGTTACAAAAAGTTACGAGCAATCTTTGTTAAACCCATTTATACTAAAAGAATGATTTTTGGTATTGGTAAAAAAAAAATGAATGTACATTTTCTCAAAAAGTTATTTTATTTATAAAAAACATACAATTTATTTTGTTTCTTTGACTGCTTTTCTTTCTCTAGCTGCTTTTCTTGCAGCAGCGCGTTTTAACTGTTGTGCAGTATTCAAATTATGCTTCTTTGAAAAACGCTGGTTGCGCAGAAACTTAGCATCCACCTATCAAAACAAGACAGTAATTTTAATTTTGATGATTTACCATTGTATTCAAATAATTAATAAAAAAAAACATAATTTACTTACACCGAGTGTAGATTCGTGTCTGTACCGTGTTGGTCTTTTTATTCCATTACGATGAGCTTTTCTGCCTGCAAAAATAAGTAAAAATTATTGTCTGCTTTATAAACAAACGTAAAAGTGTGTTTTAAAGACCACCGACAGCTAAGGTTATTTGGGCCTAGCACCAATTCATTTTTTTTTAATAAATTGAAAATCCAATTGACACTTTTACCAGCTCTCGGGAACTTGTTATAGAGGAACCACAGCAAAGCCATGTAAACAACAGCACCGCTACACGCTCGGCTATTCTCAAGCCCTCAAACGTAAAAGTATCATTACATACTTAGAAAATAAATGACTAAAAAACTAACTTCGAAAATTCCGAAAAAAAAACTAAAAACCATCAAGTCTCGTGTTCAATGCGATGGATATAACCACTAAAAATTCACCAAGAATAATTTAAGTGTTATGGGCCCATACAATTTAAAATTATGTACAACCAGTTTATTTTATTTTAATATTTATTATTCAATCACTTACTTTGATTATGATTTGTGTGATTTTTCGACTTCGCCATGCTGAATTGTCACAAATCTGTAATACAGAATTCCATGTTATATCACAGTAAAATGTTTATAAATTGGATTAAATGTTGAAAAAATTAGTACACCACATAGTTTTTACATTTGTAAAATTAATCTATAATTCAAAATATACAAATATTACCAAAGATTAAAGATGATTCAATTCGCCAACAATTCTCAATAACCTACTCGCTCAAAAGAATGTTTACCAGTTGCCTAATTTACAATTTACAACCACTTTAAAATGTAACGTAACCTCACTTTTCAATTGAGAGAACTATATCTATGGAAAGTTTATATCCTTGTTTATAAAGAAAATCCCTGTTTGACTGTTTTCGATTTTTCTATAATTTCATAACATAACCTTGTAGTTCTACTGTCAATTTTTTTAAATACGTTTATTGTCGTGAATTTGAAATTATTATCTTTCCGCATAATTAACTAGGATTTTGAGATATTCTGCTATTAGCTGTGTAAAAAATGGATTCAATATTATTTCAGAAACAAGTAAAAGATAATTCCGAAGACCTACAAACATATTTTAAAGAATTAAGAAGTTGGGAAGACGAAATGAAACAGAAAGAATCGCAAATCACGGGCGATTCAAGTAACACGGTATATTTTTAAAGTATAGTGTTTAGCAAACTTATGGTCCCAAGTAATGTGTCGATTGTCGAGTAAAGATTTATAGTTTTTTTATTCCTGGTTTGTAACGACGAAATTCTCCGACTCGGAAATTCTTTGTTAAGAGCTCTATTTGACTACTATATTATTATAGCAAAGATTTTAGCCCTCTAACTTCACGTAAAAGATAAAATATATTTTTAAAACTGATACTTTAAGTAAAATGTACTACACTTATTGCATAAACATTCGGCGTATGACAGTAGATGCGCTTTTGATATAACTATATAATATAACGTATTTTGGTTACTTTTTAAGCGGGCCATTTACGTTGAAACGGTCGAATGGACTTCGGTCGTATCACGTATGCGACAGGTTAGATCATAAATGGTTTGGTCGCAAAGCGGATCGTACGACCAAGGTCATGTCGCCGGTCCGTTGAAACTGTCTTCGAAACTTGCAACACGACAGCGACGGTCGTAACGTCTATGTTGGTATTTGCGATGGTCCATGCGACTGAGCCAATTAGTCTGCGAATGAATGTCAAGCGGTGAGGGTGTGTTAATTAGCATTTACTGGGGTGTGGTGTGAAATATGAGACAGAAGGAAAAACAAAAATAATTTATTAAGGAGTTTTTATCATTATTTGACCACTTGGATTTCTTTTTCCTTTCATTCATGCACTACAATAATGCTATAGCAAGAGCAGCTTTCGTCTTCATATTGAAAAGCAAGAGCGCACCACTTCTCACTGGGGCTTAAGAATGGCCGAGCGTGTAGCAATGCTGTTGTTTACATGGTGTCGCTATGGTTCCTCTATTACAAGTTTCCAGCTGTTCCCGAGTTCTAGCCCGAGAGCTGGTAAAAATGTCAATTGGATTTTCAATTTATTATTAAAAAAAAAAATAATAATGAATTGAAAATATGAATTGGTGCTAGGCCCCAATAACCTTAGCTGTTGTTGATGGTCTTTAAAACACACACACACCACTTCTCACTAAAGTTATCCAACGACTGTCCAGTTTTTGACGAACTATCCGTTTGACTGAGACAACGTATATGTGTTAAATAGAACTGTCGTTGCGACGGTTCGATCGACAGTCCGTGCGACAGTTTCAACGTGAATGGTCTGTAATACTATTTATCTGATACATCAATATTTAAAAAACATTGATTTTAACTATTGTGTGAATTAAAAAAAAATCTCAATTCGGTACTTAAAATCAAATCAATAAATACTACCTATGTCTTTTCCGACTTGAGATTTTCCTAAAACTATGATTTGCTCAAATTTTTAATACTTATATAGGTGGGTATTAAAAACGAATATTTTCTACTCATTATTGAAAAATATCGATTTTTTTGTTTCGATATCTTTACAACATTGATTTTATTAATTCGATGTATTCTCGGTGTTAACATTGATGTTTTGAAAATTTTGAGCATCCCTAGACTATTGTGCTATTTTACATGGTGTTTCAAAATTGTGCTGTACCGTGGTAGGGATGTGTTCTCCACCACAAAATAAACATTAAAGCACATATTAATATATGTCACAAATTGATTTATTACCGAGATATTGAGGCATAAAGATATTTTTTTAATAATATTTATTATAGTAATTACTCAAAGTGGCCTCCGTTTTGTTGAATTCAGAATTACTTTGAGAATGGTTTATATGAGATTTTTTACTTATTTTGTGGTGGAAAACACATCTCTACAATAGTGGCTGCCATGAAATTTTGAAACATCCTGTATATTTATTTGTATACTGATATTACAGACACTTCCACCAGTGCGAAGTAAATCGAAAAAAATTCCAAAAGAAAAAACTGCACCTCAGGCTAAAAAAGTTAAAGGTATTTCTTCATATGATTATTCGTCTTGGGACAAATTTGATGTAGAGGCTGAATGTGAAAAAATAGATAAAGAGGATAATTCTAACAACGAAGACTCAGAACAGCTAACAGAAGAAGAAAAAAAAGTTCTTTTAGATGAAGCAGTCTTTCACAAAGAGAAAGTAAATATTGGATTTTTAAATTATCTTCTTTTTTATTATTATTTCTGTTGCTCATAACGCATAACCATAATCTATTTGTAGTCCATTTGGATGCATAATGAATATTTTATTAACGTGAAATTATTATTTTAGGGAAATAATTACGTAAAAGAGAAAAAATATAATGAAGCAATTGAATGTTACACACTAGCAATTGATTGTCATGATCTGGATCCAGTATTTTACGCCAACAGAGGACTATGTTATTTGAAATTGAAACAGTAAGCAGTTAAAATAATTGTAAACTTTGTTCAGATGTATTGATTACTGATATATTCAATTGAGATTTGACATATTTTGATGCTATGACATTTGGTGGCAAAAAATGATAATACAGTGGACCCCCGGTAATCCGACAAACGTTTTGCAGGGTGGTGTCAGACTATCGAATTTGTCGGATTATATAGAACCACATGTACAAAGCTTCTTCCACCTCTGGATGTTCAGCTTTCTTGAGTGTCTGTCTTTTGCCTGGCCCACAGTTCGTAGTTGACACGAAGTTTTTAATCTTCTCGTGGTTCTTTTTGATGTCATAAATTGTGGATCGGCCTACGCCGTATTCACTTGCTAAACTACTGAAAGATTCATTATGATTTAAGCGGTCCAAAATATCACTTTGCCGAAATAAATTTTATGTATGTACTGTGATAGGCATGTCGGATTACAGGGGGCGCCGGATTAGACGGGCCGGATTATCGGGGGTCCACTGTATAACGAAATGTGTCAAATCCATAATAGCGTAACAACCTCAGCGGGATCCTGGCTTAAAAATGATCCTCCTCCAGCATAGAAACAAATTTAAAAAAAAAATAGACAATTTTTTTTAATAAAATGTCCGTTTTCTGAAAGGAGAGATATTGGGGTCTATTACGGATGTATGTAACTATGTTGGTGACATAGCGATAATTTGTTCAAAACGCGATTACAGAATAAAACTCGCTATTTTTATACATCGAAGATGTATATTAAATTCGCCCGTACCGTAACTCGAGTAACTGTAATCTGGTTTTATCTATTCTAGCTATATTTCATTATACCGTGCGAGTTTTTTCAAAACGTACATAGGCTGTTTCACAATTTGAAATCGTGGTATAGATATTGTTAGAAACTATGGAAACGGATGTTTTTATTTACAATTTATTGTTATTGAGTTGTGATAATAAAATTAAGCAAAAACGCAGGATAGTGGACAAAATAATTTGATTTATTAAATTAAATGTACGACGTTTCGTCTATAGATTTAGACTTTTTCAAGTACAATATTAAAAATAACAATATTTATGAAAATTAATATTAATTACTAACCATAGCAATTAACATAAGATAGGGTACATAAGACAAAAACATGGTAACATGGTAACAAATTATGTTGACTATAAATTTTAACAATCAAATAATAATAATACAAAAATTAGTATAATTTCATAATATAATTGTACTGACTACTTAAATTTTGAGTGTCTGTTCTATAATTGATTGAATTGTTTTTTCTAATAAAACACATTTCACTGATATTGCGTTTCTTCCAATTTGACTCTTTATCTAATATTTGAACTTCATTGAAAAGAAATTTATGCCCAGTGTCGAAATGATGAGATGACAACGCCGTTTTATTATCACTTAATAAGTTTATGTTTCTACAGTCCATTTTGTGCTGATAAATTCTATTTTTTAATAACTGTTTAGTTTGTCCCACATAACACTTATTACATTCACAAGGTATTTTATAAATAATATTAGATTGATGTGAGATAGGCGTCTTATCTTTAAGTCTTGTGAATAACCTATCCAATTTATTTAAGTTATAAAACACCAACTTAATATTTGTGTTCGAAAATAATCTGTTGATCTTATAAGACAAGTTCTTCACAAATGGAAATCTAACATAAATCTTGGTAGACTTAGATCTTTCATCCACAGTATCCGATGTGTTATTTAGGTGATTTTGGTCCTCTATAAACCTATTAACGCATTGATGTATAAAGTTGACAGGGTAATTATTAGCTTTTAAGATATTTTCAACTTTCTTAAAATTGTCCTTATGGTAGTCTTGGTGACTTAATTTTGTTACCCTGTGTAACAAGCTTTTTATAACACTAATTTTCTGCTGCACTGGATGGTTAGATCGAAAATTCAGAAGTCTGCCTGAATGAGAAGGTTTCATATACCAATTCGTTTTTAATTCTCCCGAAGCTGAGCGTGTTACTAAGGTGTCCAAAAATGGAATTGATTTATCAACTTCTTTCTCCATAGTGAATTGAATCTTTTCATTAAACTGGTTGAACCTTTGTAATAAATCATCAATTTTATTTTCGGGAACTGCAATGAAAGTGTCATCCACGTAAACTTTTAGTATCGGAATTTTATATGGTAAGGTTTTTAGTACTTTGGAAACAACGTAATCCATCACAATGTTAGCTAAAACTGGACTTGCTGGGTTTCCCATTGCGCTGCCGTCAAGTTGAAGGTAGAAATTGTTATTGTAGCTAAAATAACTTGTGTCAAAACAAAAACAAATAAGTTCAATGAGCATATCAAAAGTTATGTTGATTTTCTTTGACCACGTGAGCCAATTTTCTTTAACAATTTTTAAGACCAATTCTTTAGGTATATTAGTGAAAAGGGAGGTTACATCTAATGACACCAGATTATAATTCGGATCCAACTTAATTCCTTTTAAAGACTCTACAAAGCAATATGAGTTCTTTACGTTATGTTTAAAGTCTATAGTTAGCGGACTTAATAATTGATGTAAACATTTCGCCAATTTATAACAAGGAGATCCAATGCAATTCACTACAGGTCTTAGTTTACAACCTTGTTTATGAACTTTTCTCAAGCCATAAAGTTTTGGTGGAACTGCATTATGTGTTTTTAATTGTTTCTCAGTATCTTTGTCAATGAGATTTTTTTCTTTCATCTGGGATACTAAAACATTACTTCTATTTTGGAATTGAGTAGTAGGGTCTTTTTTCAGCAATTTATATGTAGAAATATCTTCTACCATTGTTTTCATTACCGTAGTGTACTCATCTTTTTCCATAATTACAGTGCTATTACCTTTATCTGCTCTTGATACAATTAAATGCTGATTGTCTTTGAGAAATGTTTTTGTTGATTTATAGTCTTTTAGGATACTTCTGTTGTCTTTATCACACTTATTAGATTTGTAAAAATTATGAATCACATTAATGGCTCTTGATCTTAAATTATTTTTCTCTTCTGCCAATGCTTCTACACCTTCTATATCAAGAAAATCAAACCGATCTCTTCTTATATATAGCAATTTCACGTTGAAAACACACTACATGCGAGAGTCGACTGTCCAAATAAACTGCACAACATAGTACAGCTATTAAACAGTCGAATCATCATACATGCGAGAGTTAACATTTTTTAAGTTTTAACAACTTAATAAACTCGTTAGGCCGCTATATATAAGAAGAGATCGGTTTCCACTCTCGGGCACTGTGGAGAAATCGGTAACTCACCTAGCCGGAAACTGGGGGTTTCGGGTTCAAGTCCCGACAGTGGTCATTTGATTTTTTCTTAGATATAGGTCAAAAATTATGGCAGCCTAGCTGTCTGAGATATTTATTATTTTCACCTCTAATTGTTATGTGAATAATATGGTGTGGATATAAGGGGTTTTAAATCGATTGATTTTATCATATACCAATTAATTACTGTCCACAGAAACTCAAAACGTTGTTTATCTATAGGTAATAAGCAATAATAGTGTATCTATATTTATCTGTCAAGAATGTCACTTATCAGTCCCTTTTCAATGGTTGTTACAGTTCACCATAGTTTCCAAAATTCCAACACATGTGTTGCCAGACTGCTTCTGGATAGGTGACAGGACCATAGAGATATTATACCGGGTGTCCGGTCTCAAAGTCGAACATAGGGAATTAACGTTGCGTGCCATTTTTAAGGATTTTGGCTTTTACTTCTACTCGTATAGACTATAATAAGAAAACAAACAGTTACCTATCTAAGTAATTTTAATTATTGTAAAATTGCTTACGTGCACCAATTACGAGTACAAAAGTTTTTTGACAATTTTAATACAGCACGCTTCTTTCAGTGTTTTATTTTTCGCCTACTTAATTTGAAATCATTACTGCAAAATCGGTAAATTTCAAATGGGTATTTTAAAGTAAAAATTTCATTTTTGGTCTTATTTTTAGAATCATTTGATGCGCAATAATTATATCTTTCGATAGTTACCATTACCTTTTTTGTACGTTGAATTGGCGAACACGAATCAGCAAAAATGAACAATACCATGTTAAATCCCTATCTTCACCTTTGAGACCGTACATGGTGTAGATAGAGTAGGGGAGTCATAGGCACAACTGTAGGTGACAGTGTCAGGTTGGAAAAGAGATAGAAAACGGAGTTTCTCTTTTCCTTGTCTTCTGACGCATTTGTGAATTTAAAAATGTATAGTAGGTATTGTTAATTTGCATCTGTAACCATGGTTATGTATTTGTAATAGAAGATAGAAATACACTTCTATTCTCCATCTCTGTCTTTTGCACCAACGCGTTTTTGAGTGGCTTCCTTCCTCTATCTATAATATCTCTATGGACAGGACACTGTATGCATATTTTTCTCTCTTTCTTGCAGAACAAGCAATAATGACCTCTTGTTCTTATTATGAAAGAGAGATCCATTGCATTGAAGTTTGTTTTAGAATGGAAAGTTACTAGACATAGCGAATGTATAATAGCGTTGTGTATGATAGCGATGTGAATAGCGAGAGGCCATCGGTAATCGCATTTTTATCCACTGTCGCTATTACTATCGCTATAAATTATAAAATAGCGAGAAAATTTTAGTGAAACCAGAATAGCGCGAACGATCTGTAATAAGGCCCATTATGTAATTTCGCAATCCTGTTACCAATTGCTCATAAAACTAGCTAACTGCACCAGTACCGTCGCGAAGTTACGTACCTGTCCTTTCAGAAGACAGACATAAATCTAAAATTATAATAAAATATCTATTTGTTTAAATAATTGTAGATTTCAGAATGTTGAAACGGATTGCACGACTGCCTTACAGTTAGATCCTTCATATGTCAAAGCTCTACAGCGTCGAGCCGCTGCAAGAATTGCATTAAACCAGCTTCTAGAAGCAGAAAGAGATTTAAAAAAGGTTTTGGAATTGGAACCTCACAATAGTGAATCTAAGGTAGAACTCTCGCGCTTACAAACCAAGATCAACCCTAAAAAAAAAGTTACAAAAACAATTGAACAAACTGAAACTCGTGCGGGCTCTTCTAAAACTAATAATTTGACTGGAAAAAAAGTTTCAAAAACAAATGAAGCTCATGCGAGTTCTGAAACTAATGAAAATATGGAAAAGAAAATTCCAAAAACAATTGAAAAAGATGATTTGACTTTCGAGAGCTCTTCAAAAACTGAGGATCTAATTACTGAAATTTCAACGAGGAGTGTGAATACAAAATTGGATTCCCAAATTGGACCTTCCAGTTGGTTTAAGGACGATGGAGCGATTCTTATTAAGACTATTAAAAAACCGCCACACTTAAGATCTAAGGTATGTTACTGTTTATTTTTCCTTTTTTTACTGTTTATTTTTTTTTAGAATGAGAATACCAAATCTTGCTTGAATGAACTGATGAGATGTTCAAAGTTGTGTAGACAGGGTGACCACCCCCGTTTTATCATTGTATTAGTTAAAAATACGGGATTTATGACTCAAAATTCGCAATCAAATATGGTTCTTTATTGTCCAGTATCCTTCCTGAAATACAGGAATATAGTAGAACGTCTGTTATCCGTGCACTGCTTAATAAGTCGATTGAATATTCATAAGTGTAGTATTCGTGCTACCGATTATGCGTGCCAAAACTCAAACAGTGCTCTATTAAATGTTGTTCCTTGCCTATGGATGCGCACGCGCTATCTCGATTGTGCCAATGAGGTAACATAACAGTATGTAGAATGTGCTTAATATTTGTAAATAGGTTATTATGATATTTATGAAACTATAATATCTGTTACACCTCTAAGCTGTATTTTCAGGATTTCGAGACAATTCTCATTATAATAATAATATCTGCATTTTTCAGTTATCTGTGTTTTGCTAAATCCCGACCAGCACGGATAATCGAGGTTCCACTGTACCTATTATGCAGAAATGGAAAAAAAATAATTTCATCTTTGAGTAACTGACTTATTTTTTTTTAGAAACCATTAAAACGTGTTGAAATTCAAGAAATCGATTTTACTGAAAATAAGTCCAGAACTGTTAAAACTGTATCAAAATTTACTTTAGTAGATAATAAAATCGATGTTGAAACGTCCCCAAAGATCTGCGAAACAGTTTCAAATCAAGAAATAAACAAACAGGAACCAAATAAAGATTTAGAATTAACAGAAGAACCGTTTTCTGTTCCCAAAAATGTTGTTCAGTTTAATTCCCAATGGAAGTCTATGGATCAGTTCAGAAGATTTTATTATTTATGTGTGAGTTATTATTTAATTTATTGTAAATGCCGACCCCCCCCCCCCCCCGACCACTAAATCGAAATTCATGTTTCTGATGTAGGTAACTCGTTTAACATACAATTTAACATGCATGATAGGGATTAGGCAGAAGACAAACCAGAATTTTATATGAGATTAAAAATACAGGTTTATTCAAGCCCGGACTTAGAGACCCAGGGCCCCTAAGCACTTAACAGTTGGGGCCCCCCAAGCCACAAAAATTGAAATTAAATGGAAATATGATTGGATTAGTTACAGGTGCAGTGTTGTGTGTTGCCAGATTGGGCGTCGGGCGATAAGTCGCCAATTATCTATCTTAGAAAATGTTTGGGCTTTTTAATGTGAAACATCTTATTTTTCTATAATTTCCATCTCCGCCCTAGCCGGTGCCTTATTGGCCTAGGCAGAAATCTCGGCCTGCATTTATTTAATTAAAACAGTAGCTTTTGACATCTGTTCAGACCATAGATATTAGAAATCTGAGGATGTAGTATAAAGTGCCACTTCAGACGAGGGGGGAAGCCATTCAGGGGAAGGTCATGCCTATATCTCATAGACATGTCCATGCTATGCATGTGCCCACATTCTATTGGCCGCGTCTGCGCATGCTCAATTGCTCGTACAGCGCTTGCGCAACTGAAGCGACCAATCGAATGCGGACACACTTGCTTCCTCACCGCCCCGCCCCCCAACAGCAACCTCTCCACTCGCTTGTACTACATCCCCAGATTTCTATATCTATGGTTGTGACGTAATATGATTCGAGCAGTCTAGTCAATAGTAGTATTACGACGTCATCACGGTAAAATATGAACAACGTGCGAAATAGACATTCGTTTTTTTTGTCAGATTACGCCACATTTAATGCGCATTTTAAGTGCGCTATTATTATTGATGCCTTTAAATTACGTTGTCTCACAAAATAAGAGTTCGGCGAACATATATTTTTTACAATATTCTAGATTGGGTATGAGCTCTCTGATGGTCCATTAAAAGAACGCGAGACGGCTCCATTGAATGTATTTTAATCAAGAAGATTAGCGGACCAGGAGATCGAGCTCGCTGGCTAGCGGTGGCTCCATGTATATTTCGACGCGAGAGTCACTGCGAGTGTTTTCGTTACAAGTGCAATGAGGTACAACGATTCACACGGACTTTGCTTATCTCGTCCTAGTGTTTGAAAAGATGCGCCGTGCAGTATTACGTCTAAAAAGTTTGCAGCGTCTCTAGCGTCGAAATGTATGAAGCCATCGCGGTATACAGCCAACCTAGCGAGCTCGGTCTGCTAGTTCTCTAGCCTTTTTGATTTTAATTACGTCTTTATTTCAGAGAATTCCGCCAGAGGAGTTGCCCAACATATTCCAAAACTTTCTGGAAGCTGACATATTTTCAGAAATTGTTTCCGTGCTGGCAACAAACTTTATAATGAATAAAAAGTCAGTAATTTCATATCTAACAGCTTTGACTAACGTAAAGAGATTCTCAACTCTTTCGATGTTTATGTCTAGTGATGATAAGACAAGTAAGTATTGTATACATATTTCAGTAACTAAAATTAAATACCAAAATGAAAACAAAAATGGAAACAGTTATACAGTAGAATCCGGATAGAACGGCTTTCAAAGGACCGACGACATTATTTCGTATTAACCGGACGGCGCACAAAGCGACCGCATAATTTAAGCTTGTTTTTATATATCTACGTATAGTGTACAATAGATTAATTTCGATGAAAATAAAACAAAATATATTAACACTTACAAATACATATGTATGTATGTATTATGTAACTTTAATGAAAATTAAACATTGCACATATATGTGTATTACAGATCAGAGGAACAATATATATTGTAATTTCATTCTAACCGGACGTTTATTATAAAATTAGGTCGCTCAAAGCAGTTGGTCGCTTAAACCGGAGTCGTACTATACGGACACGCTTTCATAGTACGTCTATATGAAACCTTATTTGAGTTTGCATTTATGTCGCTAAAAACGGCTAGCCGTTTTAAAGGAAGTCATAATAGACGGACTCTACTGTATCAAATGATGCAAAATACATATTAATTACGGTTTTTTTTTTTAGATATCCGTAAACTATTGGATTACTGTGAAAACTTTGAAAAGTGCAACTCTGTGTGTTTGAATGATTTAAAAAACAAATATGTTATATAAATGTAATAATAAATACTAAATATATCTTATTTTGGTAAGAAAATTCCCTTTTTATTTGTCACCGTTATTTTATACATAATATATTCATTTACATCATAAGTGTTCTTGTTATGTTTAGTTTCTTCTTTTAAAAATTAAAATATTTATAAAAAATAAAATTTCTAATGTTTAAAAACATTTAAAAACAGCTTTAGCAATTGTTCCTTTCTTCAACTCATTAATGGCTTTTTCGTAATCCTGTAATTTGAATGTCTTAATTCCCAGCTTCATATAGTTAAGATATCTGCAAAATAAATAACAATACTATTTTCAAAGAAAACAAATTTAATGTTTAGGCATTGAGAAGTAGTGTTTAAAGATACTGGTAAAAATAGTTCGCAAACACTATAACAAAAAAACTATCTCAGTAAAACCGGTGTAGATTTGCAATTACTATTACAATCTATTAAAAATGTAAACTATGAACCATTTCACAGCTCCACGAGTCACCGGTCGTGTATACACGCGACCGGCATATTTCTAAAGACGCACGAACAGGAACGAGGCCGAGCGATCATACGTATGTGGACGTATCACCGAGGCGCGGCAGACTGCATTCGGTTGTGCAACGCAAGGTCCGATGCAATTCGAAAGCCATACGATGGAAGTCAGTACTTTATAGAAAAATTTGATTAGCTGTTGACAGCATTTGTTCGTTTCAGCTACCTCGCCTCGCCGCTTCTGTCAAGTTCAGTGTACTGTTATTGTTTGCACAAAAATAAATTAATTCGCAATGAGTTGGGATAATGAAAAAAATTAGTCTGTAAAATACATTCTTTTCTTCCTCTTCCAGCATGCTATTTAAAAATGACTAGCCTCTGGTAGTCAACCTATTTCAGTATAAAGATGTCCACCAAAGTTTATTTTTTCTGTTTTTAATAACCCAGCTATAACCACAAATGCAGCACTGGCCACAGCTGCAACTATCAAACAATCGACATCCTTTTATCTTGCCGGATGACTATTCAGTGTCCGCACGAATGCAGCCTCGTTCGTTGCCTCAGCAGACTTCGTACGCAACAAAAAAAAAATTACAAACGAGGCATTCATTTGACCTCACTTTGCCTCGTTCCCGTTCGTGGTAACATAATATGACGCTCAAAGGTTATTTGCATAGCATAGAGAAGAAATTATTGTATAGTGAATATTTATGTGTGGAATGTAAATTGCTCGGCCGGCATTGTTCCAAGTCTTCATGGTTTCCGGGCTTGTAGGCCATGGTCGGGGATAAAGAAAATTTTTTTTTTGAGATAATTCGGGTTAAAAATGTCTAGTACTAATAAATTTCTTTTTAGCCGAGTTAAAAATCAATATTACGTTAATACGATACTATTTGTACACTCACATTTCCTTTTATTAGCATACTTAGTTTTTGTAAGTGCTGAGGTATAATATCTAATAATCTACGTACCTGTCTCCAAGAGACTCAATCAAACCCAGAGCTTTCGGAAATGCGAATGGGTTGATGTTAACTCCAATAATGGATGCTTCTTGCATATAAACATCAAACGGTGAAATACTGTAATAAAACAAAGCAGTTCTGTAATCTATTGAGTAGGTATTCTTACAAGATGCATCGTCAAGTGGCTAATTTAAGGAAAAAGGCCCAGGCGGCGAAGTCCGAACATTCCAAGGGGCCCATTTTTATATAGATACTTGACCAGTTAAAAAAATATCATAAATCTGTTTGTTTTTTTTATGAGCCTTTCCATAAGTGAAAATCGGAGCACGTAACATCGGAGGATGTGGAATACCCACCAATAGAAGCGGGTGATCCGGAACAGAAACTGACATATTGATTCTTAAAAGTGGCATTTTCAAATCATCTGAACTCGTGGAAATAAAAGATAAAATAAGAAACAAGCGTAAAATCTAGCCAAATTTGATGGTATTTTTAGATTATTAATTCAATCTAGCGTTGATGATTATCAACATAAGAAATACAATCAATATGATTAGACACCTATACCATAACGAAATTAACATAAGAATATCAGACGAATTATCGCCATGATATTTATATAGAAGGCTATATAGGAAAAATGTAAATGCACCGCCGGGAATCGAACCCAGAACTCCCAATTTCGCGTCGGGAAAGTTTGCTGTTTGGGCACTGTGTAGTAACTGGAAACTTTCCCAACGCGAAATTGGGAGTTCTGGGTTCGATTCCCGGCGGTGCATTCACATTTTTCCTATATAGCCTTCTATATAAATATCATGGCGATAATTCGTCTGATATTCTTATGTTAATTTCACTAATATAGTGAATTTAGTTACGGTATAGGTGTCTAATCATATTGATTGTATTTCTTATGTTTATATTAAAAACCGTATATAGATTTCTCGTTATAATTTGATTGATGATTATCCTTTTGGACAAGGGCCCAGGTGGCACTTGTCTACCTTTTTCCCGCTAAATTATCTTTTTGGACAAGGGCCCAGGTGGCACTTGTCTACCTTTTTCCCGCTAAATCTGGAATTGGCTTATCATATTAGTCTAGTCATCGAATGAACCTAGCCGGAAAGTCAATAAGCGCAAAAACCATCTTCGGGACTGGTTAATAAAAAAACATATTAAAAGTCCTTAACCCCTAGAGGGCGCAAGGGGGGGGGGAGAATTTCAAAGGTTTTCGCGTAAATCTCGAAAACAGTTGATCCTACGAAAAAATTCCATTCATGAAAATTGTAGCTGACAAAATTTCCTACATTTTCTATATTTGAGGTTTTTTCTATCTCCAACCGTTAACGAGTTACACGCTTCTGAAAACTTTGGATCAGGTTAAGATAAAATGGTAAATTGATATACCATTTTGAAGGAAATATAATTCTCTACAACTTTTTTTGTAAAATGAAAGGCTGAGGCGCTAGAGAGAAAAGTTCAGCAAAAAAATGTGGTGCGAAAAATAGCGCTTTTCAGAACCGTGTAACTCGTTAACAGTTGAAGATAGAAACATTTTGGAGCATACAAGTAATTTAAGAATTACAATGCGCGACATTTATATAGGTACTGTGTGTAAACGCGGTTTTACCGAACATAGAGGAAATAACATTGAGAAGAATTACAATTTTGTAGTAAGCTAAGAGCCATAAGACCTAATGTAAATATGTAAGGGATTACATAGAAAAAATAGTCCAGTGAATTTTTTAAACAATTTTCCATACGGTTGATTATAATCAGTAACTCGGAACCTGCTAAATAAAAAAAGTCATGATGTGTCATGAAACACCGGTGACCCGACAGAAGCTACGCTTCTTACGCATTGTAGGTATATAAAACCGAATTTATCAAAGCTATATAAACAATACAATTGAAAAGTTATTAATTGACCGCCATTTTGAAATCTAACAGAATTTTATTTTTTTGTGTCTTATAAAACTCTCAAATATCAAGTTTCAAAAGATCGGAGAATTTTTACAAAAGTACATATGGCCGCCATTTTGAAATCAGACGCCATTTTATTTTTGTGTATCCTATAAAACTCTCAAATATTAATTTTCAAAAGGATCGGATAATTTTTACAAAAAAGTACATGCGGCCATTTTGAAATCTGACGTCATTTTATTTTTTTGTGTCCAGTGAAACTGTCAACTATCAATTTTCAAAAGGATCGGATAATTTTTACAAAAAAGTACATATGGCCACCATTTTGAAATCTGACGTCATTTTATTTTTTGTGTCCAATGAAACTCTCAAATATCAATTTTCAAAAGGATCGAATAATTTTTACAAAAAAATACATATGGCCGCCATTTTGAAATTTGACGGCATTTTATTTTTTTGTGTCCTATAAAACTCTCAAATATTAATTTTCAATAGGATCGGATAATTTTTACAAAAGTGACGTTACACTTTTTCGTGACTTGACGTTTCACTTTTTATGATTTAGGTCCCCATCTGAAACATAGCTTCAAAAAAACAAAGCATCTACTACCTACTTGCTTTTGCGTGATGTCTGAACATAAGTTTTTGTTTGAAACTCAATCTGGTTGCTTTTGCGTGATGCCAGAACATACGTTTTTTTTGAGAATCAGTTCGGTTGCTTTTGCGTGATGCCAGAATATTTTAAAACTCGCATTCGCAAAAAATTCATGTAAATCGGATCAGTGGTTCTCGAGCTATAAGCGTACAAAGGGACATACAGACAGAGAAAGTCAAATTGTTCAGGAAGGTATGAACGTTGAACAATTTTGGTCCGATTTTGGTCCCGCCATCCGACCGACGTCAATAATTAGTTACATGTCATTTTAACTCTGTAGGCCATGGTTTTTAATCGTAAAAATCAAACATCAGCAGTCAAAAAATTGAAATCAAAAATCGTTAGGATCAAATAGACCCCGAGAGGAATCGAACAAAAAAAAATTTTTGTAATCGGTTAAGCCGTTTGGGCTGTACGACTGATACAAAAAAACCGTCACAGATTCATAGACAAAGCGAGTGTATATAGGCGCTTCTAGCTTCGTTTAGATCGCGCCTAAAAAACCCTCAAATATAGAAAATGTATACTAAAAACCAAATCTATGTGGAATTTTAGTGACTTTCCTAGTAACGAAAATACACTCTGTAATACACATAAATCTTTTTTGAGCAATCTGTAGATTACTAAAAGCAAAATTAATAACTGTCAGAAATATTTCTATAAATATTTTAATAATTCTGGACGTGTAAACTGTCAGTTTAAATTTCTTTTTCAAGATTTTCTTTAAATACTCTTGCAAGTTATAATAAACTAAAAAGTGTTGTTATTTTTTTTTTTTAATTAATAATGAACTGTTTTAATAATTTCTTAAATTTTATTTGTCAAAAAAATTAACATAATGTCCTAATTACTTATTCACAATGAAAATATTAATAAAAAAATATACAAATATAGTTTATTAACAAAAATAAGAACTGTCCGTTTAAAATAATATACCTAATTATTGCACTTGCACATTGATTAAGAAAATATCAGCCACTGTAAATTTACCGAAATCAAATGAAAAAAAATTAACTGTTATAAATAGGCAATTTTAGAAACCACTCGTTCCCGTTGTGTTTTTAAGTTACGGAATTTTAACGTAACGAAAGTTCGAGCCTCTTTATGACGTTTTCATCAACTTATTATTCCATATTTGTCTTTTTATATTCTGTACTTATTTATAAACGCTTTAAACCAACTTAAACTCAGTCGAGGTTTTTTACATCTTGATTTTTAAACTGCGAAAAACATTCAATAACAGCCAGTTTTAATTTTTTTGTCAACAAATTTCTGCTTTTCGGCATTTTTAATCTGAAATTTACCTTACCTGTTTGAATGGTTTCCATAACAATTTTAAATTTAAACGAAAAGATCTATCGGAAATTTGTATTAATTAATTACCACACATATAAACTGAAAAAAACTTTTAAAAATATTTAGTGCTGCCAACATAAATCAGTTACTAAAATGTAACTAAAATTCCACATAGATTTGGTTTTTAGTATAGGAAATTTTGCCAGTTACAATTTCCATGCATAGAATGTTTTCGCAGGACCGATTGTTTTCGAGATGTATGCGAAAAACCAAAAAAAAAAGGGACCTTAGAAGTGCTTTCTTCCCCTCTCGCGCCCACCCGATGATCAAGGATTTTTAATATATTTTTTTTTTAACCAGTCCAAACAAAGTCCCGATGCCTTGTTTTTGCGCTTATGGACTTTCCGGCTAGACCCCTCTTTAGAGCACTCATTGACTGAGCTATATCTTAATTATTGTTCTCCTTAAAACTCACCTGATCCGTGATGAGGGTGGAGCTACACCAAATATGCAAAGTTTGCCACCGCAGTCTAATAGGCCGAATGCAAATTCAATAGCAGGCGCAGAACCGCTACAGTCAATTATTAAATCAAATTTGTAATTTTCATTTTTTTCTTTACGCGCTTTTAATTGGTCCGGTGTAAGCAATTCAAATCCAGTGTCTATAAAATAAAAGTTGCACAAAAATGCTTAAACTGTTGAAATAAAAAATAATTTTAAATATGTTAGAAACTTAGAACACTAAATTAATATACAGTGTGACCGCCGGCTGTGGAACGCTGTGTATAAAAAATTTCCTGAAGATATGTGTTAAAAAGGCTTAGACGCGTCAACCTTAGTTTTTGAACGCGCATCTTTCCTTGTAGTTGTAATTTGTTTTTACCCCAACCCTTCTGTGCAATGACGTCATCGACTTTTTTTTTAAATGGCAGTCCCATTTTTTTTACGGATTCTGATTCTACTCGAAATTCTGGATTCAGCAATATTAATGAATTCAGAATTTCGAGTAGAATCAGAATCCGTAAAAAAAAATTGGGGTTGCCATTTAAAAAAATTGTCGATGACGTCATTGCACAGAAGGGTGGGGGTAAAAACAAATTACAACTAAAAGGAAAGATGCGCGTTCAAAAACTGGTTGACGTGTCTAAGCATTTTTAAGACATATCTTCAGGAATTTTTTTATTCACAGCGTTCCACAGCCGGCGGTCACACTGTATATAGTCGAAACGTTGGCAAATAAATGATTTATAATTTATAATATACTGCATCCAGTTCAATTTACCTAAGAAATTTTATTTGTTTACTAAATTAAAACTTTTTAACGGAATTTCGACTTAGGGTCGATTTGTATTATCCGGTCAGACACGGCGCGGGAACGTAGCGTTTCCGGCAAGACAAACATTTTTACATGCATTTCAAATACGAATATTTATACTTAGCGGATTCCGTCCGTTCAGACACGTATCAATACTCGTATTTGAAAATTGAAATGCATGTAAAAATGTTTGTCTTGCCGGAAACGCTACGTTCCCGCGTCGTGTCTGACCGGATAATATAAATCGACCTTATGAAGTACAGTGGATTTAATTTTTTTTGTGTTTGTTCCGGGTTAAGTCAAAAACTACTAACTATACTTACACTGTTAAGTGTCTGCTATACATCAGGAAACAGGATAGAATATATTATTACAATACCTTGCCCTTCAAAGATAGCTGAGCAGTAGCCAAATAACAAACATAGAAAAAATACAACCGAATTGAGAACAACTTCCTTTTTTTGAAGTCGGTTAAAAACCAACATTAATCGCACAGAAATCCCCGAAAACCCTCACTCGCAGCAAGTCAGTTCATCTCTTGTCTCATGTTCAAAGTAACAGACTGACAGACAAAATTATAATTTTATTTATGTGAATAAATAACCTAGTCTCCGTATTTGATTTAGACGTGTTGAATTTGGTTCAGAAACAGTGACTCTTCGATGTCCTTGTAAATGCAGAGAAATGACCCATAAGCAGCCAATAATGCCGGCTCCAATTACTAAGATTCGTTGACCAACTGTAACTGGATTTATTCTATCCAAACCGTGAGCTAAACAGGACAATGGCTCGCATAAAGCAGCTAAAACAGAAATACAAAACATGTTATACACGAAAATAATATTTAGGTACCTACCTATACCTATAATTAAAACATCAGCCGTTTTCTTTCGACAGTAGGTACACAGGCGCTCAGTTCCTACTCAACCGATTTAAAAAAAAAAATTTATTCAACACATGCACGCTTTTAGTGTTTTTTCGTATCTGTTTTGAGGACCTTAAATAGCCGTTTATTGACTAGTGACCATTATGTAACGTTTTTCAGTGCTATGTTACATAATGATCCATTCAATGCTAATTACATAATGTTACAGTGCTAGTTAGTGTTACATAATGATCCATTATGCAACGCTTTTCAGTGCTATAATGAAAAACAGTTACATAATGATTCATTATGTAACTGTCTTTTTAAATGTAATTAAAGTCTAAAACCATGCATGTGTTGAATAAAGTATATAGTGTGAAACGCGTGTGCTAAATATTTATGCGTCAGGCGCGATGTTTTCAGCACTCGTATGCGGCTCGCCAAGGCTCGTGTGCGCTCGCCTACTACTCGTGCTAAAAACATCAGCACTCGTATTCGGATCGTGATGCGCACTCGCCAAGGCTCGTGCGCGCTCGCCTATTACTTGTAGTTTGTACTGAAAACAGCGCGCCTGACGTATAAAGATGTATTTAGCACACTAGTTACACAATATACTATTATTGAAGCTGTTTGTCCACATAATATGTGTCGTCAATCTTTATAAGCAATATAATGCTGGATGTCTCTTAATTAAACAACATGTTCTATGTTATAATTTGTTTTTGTCGCTGGGCTATAGCGATTTTGCTCAAACCCCTATACCTATACTTTATTATTGTACATAGCTGTAGATGTAGAAACCAAGCATGTTAAAAAGGAGCGTTCAGAATTGTTTCTTTATAATAACATATAAACATTTACAAACACTTCTTTTACTTCTAAGATACTTTTCCAAATATGATATATCTTCATTCCGTCGAATTTCGACGGGATCATTCTAACTCTAGTATTGGATAAAGGCACCGGCTCTCGAATCTCGATCACCGTCCACTTGTGGTCGCTCACTTTTATATTTAAAATTAACAGAGTCGATTATTATAGAAGATAATAGTACGGGAGGCAGCGTTGCATTTTAGGTAGTGATTTCATACCGACCAATTCATATTTCTAGTAATTGTTTAAGTATCAACAGCAACCAAAGTGAGCGTCAGTCGTCGCACCCGCGGTGGGTGTAGTAGCTAGAGGGTGTCGAAGTTGCTAAAAAAATTAGATTTTAAAATTATTTCCTAATTATTTCATACCGCACCAAACTTGGTACGGTGATTCTTTATATAATAAACAATAAGAAAAAAAACTCGGGTCGCAGTGCCAAAACCCTGCCGACAATATAGTGTATTTGCTAATACTGGCATTGTGGCTTTATTATATGAACTTAAGTTTGTTTTTGGACAAAATAAAAAATTTAACCCCTTAATACATCCCTTAAAAAATATTTTTTTTCTTAATTTCAATATTTTTATCAATGCAACCTCGGTACCAAATTAAATACACCCTTCAGTAAGTAAAGCACTATGCGCAAACTAGTGTTTTCATAAAATTTGTAAGTCCGGTCCTGTCGGGCCGATTTTATTAAAATTTTGGCAGCACATTTTAATTGTAACTAAAAGGTTAAATTTCAATTTTGAAACGATTCTGAGAATTTTTTCGGCATTTTCGGGCCCAAAAACATTTTTCAACCCCTAAAAACTACCCTTAAAATGGTCCGATTGGGCCCATTTTAAATAGGCTTCGTGCGGTGATGGATTTCAACGTGCCTACCAAATTTCGTCAAAATCAATTAACTCTTTCGAAAGTTATTGCCCGCACACATATATATATATATATAAATATATATATAATATATATATATATATATATATACATATATAAATAGACATTTCCAAAAATGGTGCCAAAATGTTCAGGAGGCTATGAAACGTCGAGAAATTTTGGTCCGACCCCTAGGTCCCGCCATCCGACCGACGCCAATAGTGTATGTGCCATATGGCAAATACACTAATAACTGTCAGCTGCGTAGACAGTGGGGGTAAAGAAGTCAGTTTCGCCATAGAACATATCGTGTTTAGATAATTTAAACGTCATTGAACAGTAAATGTCACGGTGTGTTCATTTTGAAATATAGATGTCGTTGATAATAAGCATTTGTTCTCCAAAGAAACAAACCCTTTTCAATGACAGACGCACATCTTCTCTTCAATTCTGCTTTCAAATCGCATAATTTCCATGTAGAATATATGTTTAGAACTAATTTGTTTGTGTTGTTTTACGCGAAACGACGACAAAAACGAATAACAGCAAAAGCAAAAATCGTCTCTATAATAATTTTAAATAAACAACAAACAAATATTTTTTTGAATACAAAAACTTTGTATTTAAATTAAACTTTATTTAGAAACGTATTTGTCGCAAGTATTATATTTGAAATTATTATATAAATAATTTTTAACCTCGACAAAACAACTACACGTTTATGATAAGTGCAAATCAGGTGCAAATACTCCTTGCACCGTGGGTTTGTTTCTTTGGAGAACAAATGCTTATTATCGGCGACATCTATATTTCAAAATGAACACACCTTGACGTTTCTGTTCAATTGCGTTCAAATTATCTAGACACGGTATGTTCTATGGCGAAACTGACGTCTTTACCCCCACTGTCTACGCAGCTGACAGTTATTTTCTTATTGTTTATTATATAAAGAATCACCATACCAAATTTGGTGCGGTATGAAATAATTTGGAAAAAATTTTAAAATCTAATTTTTTAGCGACTTTGACACCCTCTAACTACCACACCCACCGCTACTAGCGCAGCTGACGGTTGGATGTCTCATCAGGTGGACGAGAACAAACGTTGGTATAATTATCAGCCGGTATGAAATAATTTATTCATTTGCAACGCTGCCTCCCGTACTATAACATAATATTATGTAATAAAGAAAATTATGATAATAATTGCCTACCCCGCGCTAGCGGGATAAGCTCTATTATCGCTTTGCGCGCCAGAACTGAGTTTCGTTCATAGATTCTGTTCTATTAGAATTTAGATTGATTGAAGTTGAATTTTAATTGATAAACGCAAACCACAGTTATCGCCATTGTCGGTTGGTTTTTATGTATGTACCGTACGTTCGTTCGACAGTTGAGTGATGAAAGAAAATTTTTCACTTCGAGCACTACAAATCGCATTTCTTGACGGATTTGGTTTATTTTTTTATTTGCTTAGTTTACTATCAGAATGAATCCTATTGAAATTCACTGAAACGCGTTTAGTAGTTTAATTGTTATAAACAAGTCTTGTAAAAAATAATGTTATTTTTATCATGTGGTGGCAACTTGGCGGGATTTTCACTTTTTACCAACGATTTTATCATTTTAAACTCCTGCTTTCGTATTTAGCGAGAATATTAGGTATTGGTGTGAAGAGAAATTTGAAAATATCAACTGAAAATGAGTTATACTTACAGCTGTTGCTTGATGTGTAGTTTACTTTTTAACTAATATTTTTATCTTTTTTTTCGCACTGATAGTCGATAGAGTATATTCACCGAGTATATTATAATCGATAAAATACAAAACTAGAGATTTATGTCATATTTACCTTGTTCAAATGTAATGTTGTCCGGCAGCTTATGAACTTGTCTACTGGGTACCAGGGCATATTCAGCCCACCCTCCATCCCTGTATATGCCTATGGTATTGTTAATCCCACCGTCTTTACAATAATGAGGATTGCCGCTGTGGCAATGAAAACACATCTGACATCCACTGAAAAAAATACAACGATTTAGCTTATTTTTTTTAAGTGAAATTTCTTCAGGCGCGGTTATAAATTATAAAAAGTATATACTATTTTTGGAATTTCCACAAAAAAAAATTTCATTTGATCTACTCGATCGATTTGGCCGGGGAAAAAATTTTGACCAAGATTTCGCCTATAACACTCACGCGATTAAGACAAATCGAATGACACCTCGATTTTGAAAATCGGCCCAGTAGATTTGGCCCTACCAGGTACCAGGTAGGTAACAAACTAACATACATACTTTTTTCGTAGTCAGGTAAAAAGCGTAACGGAAGAAGTGGTGAGGGTAATGAAAAAGAAATACAAACGCGATAGAGGAATTAGTTAACGCTTTAATAAACGGCAGTAAAAAATTAATAAAAAGGCGTTTCCTCTGTTCCAATATGTCAGGGGTTCCCAAAGTCGGGGTCGCGGGCTGATTTTTTAGGGTCACGGCCTGTTTCCGTGATTATAGAATTTACAATTCTCGTGATTATACCATTAAATTCGACTAATAGAAAAAAAAAACTAAATAAGAACACGAAATCAATTAATAAAGACGGAGTAAAGTGGCGGGAGGGGGTCTCTGGGGTATTAAAGAGAAAGTGAGCCCTCCCACCCGCCTCCTGGGCCCTGGCGTCCCCTACCCTGTTCATTCGCTCCCACTTCAAAGAACTGAAAAATCTTTTTATAAACTATTGTGTACATTGTGGGGAAAAAATGTTTAAGGGTCGCGAAGGCTTTTGCAATTTTAAATTAGGGTCATGATCAAAAAAGTTTGGGAACACCTGCAATATGTCCTAGAATTAGATAATGCTTACGTAAATGTTTGCACTGCTTTTTATAGTGTATGGTTGTACCTATATGTGCCATTTTTTATAATAAAAATCAATTTTCTTTCTAATTATACATAAAAAATGGCATACTAAATTTAATAAGTGCGCTCGCACTTTTGTGTGAATAACCCTAAACATATGAAATGGCCGCGAGATTAGAACCAAGCTCTGCGCCTTAGGCCTAATGTTGAGAAATTAGCTGAGATTTAAAATATCTATTTTTGCAATATTTTGTGTAACTAATTTCTAAATTAATATGGTTACTACAGTTTCAATCGACTGTGTTGAGTTGTTGATTTTGTGTGTGTGTCAAATAATTTTCAAAAATATTCAGTAACTAATCTTATTCTAATTAACTAAAATACGCTAAATGGACTATAAAACATATATTCTGTATTTATGAAATAATAGTTTTAAGTGTTTGTTTCTTATTTTTAATAAAAGTGTAGTTTACAATTATTGACTTTTCTCCTTCACCAAAAACCAGATAAAAATAGTTTTTTGGTACTTTACGCTACATTATTGGTCCTTCGAGAGCCGGATTTGGTGAAGTGAGAGTGGAAACGTCAATCGTGAATTGTGAGTTTTGTGGAAGCTTGCTGACCGTGTGCTGCCGCATTGCTGAGCACCTTTTGGACGTTGTGCTGCGGTGGTGGTCAACTGACTTTTATGTGTAGGCTTCCACGATCGCGTGTGCATTCTCTTAGTAAACTTAAACTATTCTATTGTTCCTTTTTCTTTTGGTGATAACTCACCGTGTCTAGTGAGTTATTTTCTTGCGCTTGTACTGCTTACTGTAAACATTTTCTGACGCTGTGTGAGTGACTATTTTCCTTTTCACTTTCACTGTATCGTCGACATTTAAATTATACCTAAACTTATTTATTCATCATCATGGCCAACAAGGTAGAACAGCGCTTAAGCTTGCAGCAGCAACGTCTCACTGCTATCATAAACATAGCGGCGGAAGGAAAGGCTGGAACTTTTGCATCTATCACCAAATACTCACTAGCATTCAAACTGGAGATCTTGGACAAGACCTGGCAGTCTTTCCAGGAGACGCACGTTAATCTTTTCGAGTCAAAGGCCGAAGGGCTACTGGAAGGTGACTACGTGAAGAAAGACCTCTACAACGAGTGCTTAAGACACTACCAAGAAGCCAGGGTGACACTTCTGGAGCGCAAAGAGGAGCTTGAAGCGCAACGGGACGTGCCTACTGGTGCCTCTCTTTTGGATGCTTCATTCGTTCAGCAGGGGAACTCGCTGCTTCAGAAGCTCCCTGAAGTTCAACTTCCGACCTTCAGTGGAGAATATCTCGAATGGAAACCGTTTTCGCAGTTATTCGTCTCTCTTGTCGGCTCTAACGAGGCTCTCACTCCTGTGGTGAAGATGCACTATCTCAAAACTCAATTGAAAGGTACCGCAGCAGATATAATTGCGAACCTACCGATAACTGGAGAAGCATTTGCTACTGCTTGGGATTTACTTGTGTCACGCTACGACAACCCTCGCCTGCTGCTGTCCGCTCATTTTGACCAACTGATTGTTACAAAGAAAATCGCCCCTCGTTCATCCAGAGAGTTGAACGAACTGCTCACGACAACAACCAAAAACCTTGACGCAATCAAAGCTCTATCCTCTACTATTGATCCGTGGGATGCGATGTTGGTGCATCTAACTGTCAGCAAGTTAGATGATGGCCTTCGAGAAAGCTGGGAGAACAAGCTTGGCTCCTCTACTGAGTTTCCCTCCTTTGAATCGCTGAAGATTTTCCTCACTGGACGGGCTCGAGCCAGAGACCATATTGAAATCAGTATTGAATCTTCTCCACCTCGTAGTTCTCCAGTTTACAAAGCTACTGCTAACTTAAGAACATCCTCTTCAAGGTTCTCCTCTTCTGTACATCTCTCATCGACGTCTGCTTCAACTGATGCTCCAGGGTTGTGTGCAATTTGCTCTGAGCAGCATTATGTTCTCTTCTGCCCAACTTATCGAGCCAAGACGCTTGATCAACGAGTTGAGCTAGTGAAACAATATCGTCTCTGCTTCAATTGCTTGGGGAGACATCTTGTCGCTGATTGCAGGACTAAGAAAACCTGTCAGAAGTGTGGACAACTTCATCATACGTCGATTCATCTGGACCGTTCTCATTTTGAGAAGTCCGCTCAATCAACATCAGTTCAGCAGCACACTAAATCTAGTGAGTCTGTCGCGACACAAAAATCATTCTTTCCCGAAACTGAACCAAAACAATGACTATCTCTAAATACCAGTGCTCTCGCTCAAGGTACACTTTCTAAACCTCTAGTGCTACTTGCTACATGTCGAGTTCTCGTTACATCTCTCCAAGGTTATTCTCTACAAGCAAGGGCACTCATTGATCAAGGCTCTGAGCTGTCTTTTGTCTCAGCATCATTCCTCAAGAAACTTAAACTCTCTCGTCAACCAGCGGCAATCTCTCTTCGTGGTATTGGTAACATTCCATCTAGTCATACTCGTGGAGTATGTCAGCTCGAGCTTCAATCTCTCTACTCTAACAATAAAATTTTGGTTCAGGCGTATGTTCTCTCTGTACTGACTGCCCATCTACCATCTTTTTCTCTAAAAGATCCTCATTGGCCTCATCTTGAAGGATTGCAACTTGCAGATCCTGACTTTCTCTCTTCTGGGCCTGTTGATTTAGTACTGGGTGCAGCACCAACTGGACTCATTATCAACGCTGAGATTATCAAGGGCACCAGCGATTCTCCAATAGCTCAGTCAACCCTGTTTGGTTGGACTATTTTCGGTGCAGTTAACACTACGAGCGCTCATATACCCGACAATAGTCACTATGGGTTTCACGCTAATGCCGACAATGAAATTCAAGACATGTATGCACTTCTCTCCAAGTTTTGGGAACAGGAAGAGCTGCCATATTCTGCAATTGAATCTCTCAGTCCTGATGAAGAAGAATGTGAAGCGCATTTTTGCAAAACTCACTTACGAGAAGCCTCTGGACGCTACGTTGTACGCCTCCCCTTAAAGTCCTCTGCCGCACAACTAGGCGATTCATTCTCTACTGCCAACCATTGTTTTCAGCGTGCACTAAAACGCCTCTCTGCTAACCCCGCTCTCAATCTTCTATACACCGACTTTATGAGTGAGTATGAGCAGCTTGATCACATGAAATTAGCACCTTCTATTGTTTCAAACTCCACACCTGTCTTTTATCTACCACACCATGGTGTGCTAAAGAAGCAGAGTACAACCACGAAATTGAGAGTCGTGTTTAATGGCTCAAGTAACACCTCTTCAGGAGTTTCGCTGAACGACATCCTCCATTCTGGTCCAAAGATCCAAATTGATCTCTCTAGTGATCTTCTCTATGCTCGTCGTCACCGCTACGTATTCGCAACTGATATCACTAAGATGTTTCGCCAGATTTTAGTTCACCCTCTAGACTGGGACCTGCAGCGCATTCTCTGGGTTGATAAACAACATCGAGTCGTTCCGTATCAACTCACCACGGTTACCTACGGTACTCGCTGCGCACCTTTCCTAGCTGTTAGGACAATTCTACAGTTAGTTAAAGATGAAGGCCATAATTTCCCTCTCGCTGTGACTCCTCTAACCAAAGGCAGATATGTCGACGACATTTACGGTGGAGCCGACACTCTTCAAGAAGCGTCTGAGATCGTTCACCAACTCATCGATATATGCAACTCTGGTGGTTTTCCTCTTGCCAAGTGGGCTAGCAACTCAGCAGACCTTCTCTCTCTTGTGTCTACAGCTACGCGCTCATCTGAGGAAGCTATCACCTTTGAGGACTCTAACATCAAGGTGTTAGGTTTAACGTGGCATCCAGCACAAGACAAGTTCAAGTTCTCTTATACTGTTTCTGATGAAAATACTCTTACTAAGCGCTCTATTCTCTCTGAAACTGCCCGCTTATTTGACCCTCTGGGTTTTTTAGCCCCTGTAATAGTACGAGCCAAGATGCTGCTACAGGAACTTTGGTTGGAGAAACTTGGATGGGACGAACCTCTTTCCCCAACTCTTTCACACAAGTGGAAACTCTTCCGAGAAGATCTCAATTACCTCTCGGAGTTGGAAATTCCTCGATGGTTGCATCTTACTCAATCATCTACTATAGAAATTCACGGCTTCGCTGACGCCTCACAACTCGCTATGGCTGCAGTAGTTTATCTCAAATCTACTTCTTCTGAAGGTATCTCTACAGTTTCCTTTGTAGCTGCCAAAACTAAGGTAGCACCTCTAAAGACACTCACAATTCCACGATTGGAACTTTCAGCTGCAGCTATCCTCTCCGAGCTCACTCTCCATGTAAAGAAGACTCTTGAATTAGACGCCGCCCCTACTTATCTGTGGACTGATTCGTCAGTCACTCTGACGTGGATTAAAAGTCATCCATCTCGTTGGAAGGAATATGTGCGCAACAAGGTGAAGAAAATTCAACATCTACAACCTCTGGCCAACTGGTTGTTCGTCTCAGGCAAGCAAAACCCTGCTGACTGTGCATCCAGAGGTCTGACGTCTTTAAAACTACAAGATCGTTCTCTATGGTGGCATGGCCCACCATGGTTGATTTATTCTCGTGATCATTGGCCAGTGATTGATCCTCCAGAGCATTCATCTATTCCGCATGAAGAAGCACCAGGCCTTTCGCTTACTGTTGCTGTAGATACAGATACTAATCCTTTCTGTTCGCTGATAGCACGTCGTTCTTCTCTATCTTTTATTCTTCGAGTTACTGCCATTTGCCTACGTGCTATCACTCGTTTTAGAAATGTGCAACAATCTTCGCTGACCACTCCGCTCTCTACTGCTGACCTGGAATCCGCTAGACTTCTATTAGTCAAGAGTATACAAAGTATATACTTCGCTGAGGAGATCAAAACTCTAAAAAAAGGTATTCTATGCTCGAGATCGCATCATCTTACTAAGTTGACACCATTTATAGACTCTCAAGGTATTCTTAGACTAGGAGGACGTCTAAAACATTCTCTTCTGGATCCAGAACAGAAGCATCCAGCCATTCTACCTCGAGATTCTCCTCTGTCTGAGCGATTAATAACTGAAGCTCATTTAAAGACACTTCATGGTGGCACTCAGTTAACACTCTCTTATCTGAGAAGATCGTATTGGATTATTGGTGGTCGCGCTCCAGTACGATCCTATATTCTTCGTTGCGTTACATGTACCAGACATCGAGGTCAACGAGCACAACAGCTTATGGGACAACTGCCCTCTACCAGAGTAACACCTTCACGTGCCTTTCTCTACACCGGCGTAGACTATGCTGGCCCGATTATACTGAAAACTTGGAAGGGACGTGGCTCTAAAACACACAAGGGTTGGATCGCAGTTTTTGTCTGTTTTTCTACTTCAGCTGTTCACTTGGAGGTCGTTACCGACTACTCTGCCGACACTTTTCTAGCAGCGTACAGGAGGTTCTCTAGTCGACGAGGTATCTGCCATACTCTTTATAGTGATTGTGGTACCAATTTCTGTGGGGCAGATTCAACTCTAAAAAATCTCTTCAGAGCAGGATCAAAAGAACTTGGAGAACTTTCTGCTATTCTCTCGAATGACGGAACCAACTGGGTGTTTAATCCTCCTGGAGCTCCACACTTTGGAGGCAAATGGGAGGCAGCAGTTAAATCGACTAAATTCCATCTACAACGAGTCATAGGTGATACTCTCTTAACCTACGAGGAAATGACTACTCTTCTAAACCAAGTGGAGGCCGTTCTCAACTCTCGACCTATGGCGCCTCTTTCTGAAGATCCTGAAGACATGGCAGTTCTTACTCCAGGCCATTTTCTAATTGGTGAAGCTCTTACTTCTATTCCAGCTCCTTCTCTGAGTGAAGTTCCTCTAGCGAGACTCTCTAGATGGCAGTTAATTCAACAGAAGCTTGAACACTTTTGGAACAGATGGTCCTCCGAATGCATACACCGCTACCAGTCAATATCGAAGTGGCATCACCCTTCACATGAGATCAAGGTTGGTTCTATGGTGCTAGTCACAGACGAAAGGTTTCCTCCAACAAAATGGCCTCTCGCTCGAGTGATTTCTTTACATCCTGGTGCTGATGGACTCACCCGAGTAGTTACTCTAAAGACATCAACCACTACACTTACCAGACCAATCTCCAAGATCTGCATATTACCAGTTGCCGTCTCTACCGATCCTTTTGCCAACTCTGTTGCCAAAGGGGGGGAGAATGTTGAGAAATTAGCTGAGATTTAAAATATCTATTTTTGCAATATTTTGTGTAACTAATTTCTAAATTAATATGGTTACTACAGTTTCAATCGACTGTGTTGAGTTGTTGATTTTGTGTGTGTGTCAAATAATTTTCAAAAATATTCAGTAACTAATCTTATTCTAATTAACTAAAATACGCTAAATGGACTATAAAACATATATTCTGTATTTATGAAATAATAGTTTTAAGTGTTTGTTTCTTATTTTTAATAAAAGTGTAGTTTACAATTATTGACTTTTCTCCTTCACCAAAAACCAGATAAAAATAGTTTTTTGGTACTTTACGCTACACCTAAGGAACAGTATTTTCATCCGTTAAGACTTAAGTCGGTGGTTAAGACCTACAAATACCCTCTGTATACTCTTCATCTCAAATCCTCCCCCTCACCTAAAAACTATTATGACTCTCCCGACGCTATTTTTAAAGCAAAAGGGTTCGAGTAAATGCCAAATGAAGAACCAAGAATTACACTACAGATCGTTCAGGCAAAAAATTGAAAAAAAAATCCTGGAAAAACTTACAACGTTATAATAAATTACGTAATCTTTCACACTTAGCCAAAAAATCGTCTGTAGGATCTGTAGTGTGATTCTTGGTCCTTCATTTGGCGTTTACCCAAACCTTTTAGTTTTAAAAATAGCGTCGGGAGAGCCATAACCGTTTTAGGAGAGGGAGAAAGATTCGAGACGAAAAGTGCAGGGGATATTCAGCGCTTATGGGGCTTGTGAAATATAAATCCAGTCTCATTACGGCGTACAAAAATGGAAACTCATAACGATTGAAAACATGGTAAGGTCGATGACACACACAGCGGTTTGTGCCGAGGCGGTTTTCGAGTCGGCACGAATGTTAGTGTTTTGCAATGATGCAAAACACACACCGTGGCGAGAGTTGCCTGCCGACTCTCAGCCGCCTCGACACATCGTTCTCCACAAGAAACGCCTGACTGCCGAGTTCACACCGCTTATGTGTCATGTCGAGGCGGCAGCCGCCTGAGGCGGCTAGTTGGCGCAAAACCGCTGTGTGTGTCATCGCTCTAAGGCACAATAGAACAAGAGGCGCTGACCGACTTAAAGTGATGCCACTGTAATTAAATTAAAATTTTCTAATACAGTGGAATTTCTTTTGTTTTGCTTTGCTATTAGGTAAAAATTTGTCTTTCAGTATTATTCGTGAATCAATAATAATAATTTATAGTTTAAATTCTGACCGGACAACACCACTAAAATTTTATTATTTAATTTAACAGATAATATGATGAAAAACATCAAATTTGTGGCAAATCAACAAAACACAGAGAAGATAATTTCATGATTCAAAAATTTATTTTCGCCAAAGTTTTACCTCTGCTACATTTCTAGATAACGTTTTTGAACTCAATGTTACAAGCGTTTGAGAAAGAATAGAAAACTTGATAGTGAAGATATTACGACTAGGAATAACATTTCATCTTTTATTTTTAGTAAGACAATTTAGAAATCCATAGACAGCGTATTAAAAAGTTCTTAATTAAAAAATAAAATCTACGTATTTTGTAATAGGGTATTTAGGGTTATGTTTCAACACGGCGTGCAGGAGTGATTTAAAACAGTAAGGTGTTAGAGGGAAAAGGCTAAAAGCTTAAAGCGCTGACTGACTTATTCCATGTAATTGACGATTAAAAGGTCCGGCCGTCAAGTACAGGTACAGCTACATGATTTTAATTAAATAGGAGTCATGATTTCTCACGACGCGATTTGTCGGCTCGGCAGTCGGCCGTCGACGAGTCAGCCGCAAAGGCGCAGTTAAATTGATCCTTATTTAGGCTGAAGAAACTACGAAATTTTTCATTATCGGTATGTTTTATAAGTTTGTCATAATATCCTTCTCGCTTTTGAGATTTGTATAAAGCGGAGTTTACATTTGGAAAGTTTACTGGTGAAAAGTGCTTGCCGACAGCAAAGTGTCTACGACCTACGTGTATGTGTAACCTATAATTCCACCAAAAACATAAATGTGAAAAAGGGGCCAAGTTCGGTACAAAGAACAGCTTCGCCGAAAAAAGAATTGAGATTTAAGTTTAACATTGTAACAAACTTTATATAAATAAAAAATAATTCTTTTTAGAGACAAATTATTTGTCATTTAATTCACGTGCAGTGCATGCCCGCTTACGGCTGCCCTGATCGTTATTCGTTACTGCCGGACATCGCATAGAAATAATATACCTTTAGAGAGACTATTGTAGGTACTTATCTAATTACACTTTGCATTCGAATCATTTTCCGTTGGAAGGTTTACACAAAAAAATGAACACGTATAGATATATTTACTTTACCTGTTAGGATCTATAACAACACGATCATTAACTGCGACATTCGTAACTTGTTCCCCAACCGTTAGAACTACGCCGCTGAATTCATGACCTAGAGCGAATGGTCCATCCTGTTTACATGGAAATTCTCCCTAGAATTAGGAAAAGAAAGAAACATAAAAATATGCATAATATGTCAAAATAAATAAATTTGCGTTTTTCGAAAACATAGTTTACTTAGGGCCGTTTCCTCGTAACCAAGAACATATACAGGGTGTTCGGGTAAAGATATTCAGAAATTTAAAGGCGCATGTAAAACCACCATGCGGTATAGTACTCATCAAAATAAGCCAAAAAGTTCATATAAACTTTGTTCCAAAAACGATTCCTAATGGGGCTACAGCCCCTTTAAGGGGCTTCTAAAGAAGATGTTCTACATGTCCTACATTATTTTGAACACATATTCGAGTCCTTCTCCTTAAATTGAAACGTACCCTTTTAAAAATTCCTCACACACCTCCATGTAGGAACGGCCCTGAAGAATTTTAAAATTTAAGGTTTACTATTTTGTACACAAAAAAGTATTCTACCACAGAAAATTTTATTAGTTTATATTGAACGGTTCTCGAAATATGTGAGAAAAAACATATTTTTAGAAGCCCCTTAAAAGAGCTTTAGCCTCCTTAGGAAGCGTTTTTAGAACAAAGCTGATACGAACTTTTTAGCTTACTGTATGTCTTTGGATTTCTGAATACGTTTACCCGGACACCCCGTATAGTTCGTTTTGATACCTGCACTACTGTATCAAAAATGGCATTAATTTTTAAAACATGATTTTGACACGCGTTCCCTCTTTTATAAATGTCACAAAATACCTTCCCGAAAAAACGCCAGTGTCGATAAAAAATATAATAACACCGTATTTCTTAAGAATTAGAAGAAATGGAACGCAACTCGAGGTAGTTGCATCACACGCTTTTATTAGTTGTATATTTTTTAAATTATTTTTTTGCACTTTTCAGTGCATTTAAATAAAAGTGAGCGGTAAAAAAAATTATATAATATATGATTTTTATTATGTTAAGTTGACCTCAAGTTAGCTTGGCAAATCCAGTGGTGGACTAAGGGGGGGGGGCGGAGGGGCGGCTCGCCCCAGGCCTCTGATCCTGGGATGCCTCCAAATCTCGAGAAGTCCTTTTTTTAAAAAATCCCAAACAAGGCCAAAATATATTTAGTAAGTAAGAGGCAGTTTGGAGTTGGAGGCCCCGTACGTATACAAAATATAAACGTAGGTAGGTCGTTTATTATAAATATTTGATTTTTTTTGTCAGCTATTACATCTATATTATTCATTTTTTACGAAATTTACACTACAAATACATCAATTTCTAAGCATACCGAGGGCCTCATTTAGTTTTGCCGCCCCGGGCCTCCGACGGGCTTAGTCCGCCACTGGGCAAATCCATCCACAAAGGTCGTATTTATTGTGCCGCAGGCTAATAGCAAGACAAATGCATAAGTGGAAACTCTTGCAAAGACGTAGGTCACGTAGGTATATAAATTAATATAAATTATGTGTATTGTAGAGTAACAAATTACCTATTAATTATTGTAAAACGATTATTTTTATAACACTCTGTACTTAGAGACCCGTTGACACTATGCTAGTTGACTAGCACCAGCTGACTAGCGCTAGTCGACTAGCACTCCTAGCGCTGTTTACATATTGGTACCAGCAAATTAATACATTTTACTGTTAATTTGGAAGTTTAGTGAAAATAAGTAATGTACCGGATTTGTTAGTTTTTTTTAATTTTACTTTTCTCCAAACTGTATGTGTCTCTATAGATTCAATTTTTTTCTTCCTACCATATTTACTGACAAATTTTTTATTTTCATTTCACGTTATATGTATTCGAATGCACTATTCCGCTTATCACGATTTTTGTAATTTCCATCGCGAACATTCCACAAAATGTCGCACTCTTTATACAAAGTAATAAATTTTAAGGTATCACGTTCATGCCCGGTTTCTTCACTCTTGTTTATCTGCTAGATAAAGTTATCTGGAAGATAAACCTAAGGAAACAACTCAGTCCATCTGTATAGTTGGCGCCATTTTGAAATCGCACGACTAGTAGCAAAAGTAGAAATGCTTTTAACTTTGCTGGTATTAGTCGCACTAGCACGGTACTAGCGCTAGTAACCTGTTTACATTATACTAGTAACATGCTAGCGCTGCGCGCACTAGCGCTAGTCAACTAGCGGCAACAGGGTATTAGCATTATATTAGGTGTTTATACAAGTACCACTTAGTTATTCAACTAAAAAGAACTTTGCGAACAAATGAAAAATATTGTAAATTGCACGTTTGTGAACACTTTTAAAATCATTAATTAACGAACTATCGTCGCTCTACATTAACTATCTCAAAAGAAAATAAATTTTTGTTAACTGTGAAATTATTTTCAATTACTAGACTTTCCTAATAAAACATTATGCAAGACTTTGCAGAGGCAAATTTTATAACAACAAAATCAGTGCCGAATTCAGGGGAGGGCAACAGGGGCTGAAGCCCCGGGGCCTCTACAAATTTTTATATGTTCACAAATTATTTCTTTAATTAAAATATATCGTGCATTAAAGAAAAACAGAAAGTTTTGAGCTTAATTTTTGAAGTCACGGTTTTTTATCATTAGATAATAAATAATAATAAAAAAGTCTGCATCATTATGTCAGCGTTTTTTTTTCCCGACAGAGTATACAAACCTGTGTGGGACTTACGAAAATCTACTGTAGGTACCATGTTTTCTTAGAAAACCAATACCGGATCTAGAACTGGGTAACTGCCCAGGAGCTTCCACAAAACTGTTCATATTGAAAACGAGTCCCAACCGACTTGAATGCTTAAGGGCCTCCACAACTCTAAATTCGGCACTGAACAAAATTATACGATAAGTGTAAATCACAAAGTATTATGTTTGAAAGAGTGTAAATTAACAGTTTGACAGAATATAAATTTCTAGATCGACGTCTATGCATTATTAATCTGTCCACAATTTTCACAAAGTGTGACTTTAATTAATCACGGGCTCTACCCAGCACTATAACCGGCAAACTGGCAACTAGCCCAGTGTGTTAAATTGCACCTGTGTGCTCGGTGGTTTTGTGACACAATATACCAAATACCCAGAATTAAACGGCTTGTTTAAAAAACATCTAAAAATTAGCCGTTTAGAATTTAGATTAATTTGTGTTAAAATAATCTATTAAGACATTTGTATTTTGAATGTTTATATATTATTAGTATAAAAATACTGGAATCAGTCCGAAAATTTTCTTTCGAGATTTTAAAAGATCTTCACATTTTGATATCTTAGAAATCGTTTAAAATCATTTTCTGATTGATGTATATGGTAAAACTTTTCTCCTTCGATATCGTAAAAATGGGACAACAGACAGTCATGGGGTTTTTTATTTGTTGTATTTGTGAGTTTTTCTGAAATGTTTCAGATTTCGAAAAAAAAATGTTTTCTCAAAAAAAAAAAAAAATAGCGCGAAAATCATTTTTTCTAATCAAGATGTCTGTGATTATAATTATTGGTCGTTAGTAGATCAATAATACTCCAGTAATTTTAGATATTAAAACGACCACCTGCAGAATAATTCCCAGTTAACTGATTTTTTACTTCCCACCTCTACTATGGTAGGGAAGTAATGGATTCAGTCCGAAAACAATATTTCGAGATTTTAACAGATTTTCACGTTTTGAGACCCTAGCAATCGTTTAAGATCATTTTCTGACTGATGTCTGTATGTGTGTGTGTGTGTGTGTATGTGTGTGTGTATGTGTGTGTGAGTGTATGTGGTCAATTTTTCGCCTTCGATATCTTAAGAACGGAACAACATACGGGCATGCCGATTGTTCTATTGTGTTTATCAGCCTTTAACTTAGATCTGATTAGATTTTGAGTCAAATCGGTTCAGTGGATCCTGAGATATTTAAAAAAACGTTCTCAATGTCACGTATTAACATAGGTAAAAAAAATATAAATGAATTCTAGATGTTATAATATGAAAAAAATGTAAATATTTTTTTTCTCTAAAATGTATAGTTTTCCGAGAAAAAAAATATTTTACTAAAAAAAATAAAAATTGTACGTAAATCAAGGTAACCATGATTTTTGCTATATTAAGTTAGCCATCAGTAAATCACCAAACAAAAAAGAGGGCCATGCTTTTTTCAAAGAATAAAAATTAAACATAAGAAATACCACCATCAGATAGGTGATTAGACACCTATACCGTAGACTAAAATTCAGCCGTGAGGTGGGTAGTTAGTGAGAACTAACAGTAAGACCATGAGGTCCCACGACGAACTATCGCCAGTGATATATATAGGAAGAATTAAATGTACGCTGTTGGGCACTGTGTAGTAACTGGAAACTTACCCGACGCGAAATTGGGAGTTCTGGGTTCGATTCCCGGCGGTGCATTTACATTTTTCCTATATAGCCTTGGCTATATTAATATCATGGCGATACCGATTCGTCTGATATTTCTTCATGTTCAATTTCACGTAATACTAGTCGAATTTAGCTACGGTATAGGTGTCTAATCATATTGCATCTCGTATTCGTCTTATGTGGCCTCTACGTACGTCGTACACACACACCGCATACAGACTTCTCGTCATAATTTGAATAAAAGAGTGTAAATGTGTGTGCCTTAAAGACCACCAACAGCTAAGGTTATTTGGGCCTAGTCAAAGAATGAAATAAAAAAGAGTGTTTATTTTTTGTAAATATTTACTAGGTGGGAAGTATAGGACTGGTCATCAGTCGAATTTTTTTTATTTACCTTCGTTATGGTGTTTTAAAAAACGTGTAAAAAGTCCCCATCGATATCGTGCCGGCGTTGCCAGATATTCGAGGTTCAAGTTCACGATAGACGTTTTTTTGCGAATTTCTCGGTTCCGTTCCATTTTTTGTAAAAAATGGTTATTATCAATCTTGTAGAGGACGAAATTATCTACAACTTTTGTATAGACATTTTTTGTGCTACGATTTATAGTTTTTCTTATTTAAGTACCCGTGGCTTCCTCCCCCTCGATTTTACATAACGAGATTATGTTGCTTCCCGAGGGCTTAACAAAATAATTATCTTTATTTTAAGTTGAACTTTAAGCTAACGATTCATTATAATTTTTATCGAAATTAATTAGTAGTTCTCTAGTTATAAGCAACCAAACAACAAATCGACAGCGCTCAAACAGACACACTCAGAAATTTTTTTTCGAAAATACAATATTTATACTTGACATCAATTATAAAGACCATTCGTAAATTAATTTTGTAAAAAAAATTTACAAGAGTTGAGAGAGTGCGGATTAAGTACGAGTATGCATTTGCATACCGTATAACGCACTCTAGTAATAGTAGCCACATTTTTAATTTTTTTTTACAAAATTCCTTTACGAATAGTCTTTATAACAATTATAATGAGTATTCGTAAAGGAATTTTGAAAAAAAATTAAAAGTATGGCTACTCCGGGCTATTCTTAGTAGCGTCACTGGTAGAGTGCGTTATAAGGTATGCGAATGCATATCCATACTTAAACCGCACTATCTCAATCCTTGTATATTTTTTTTACAAAATTACTTTACGAATGGCCTTTATAATTGATGTCAAGTATAAATATCGTATTTTCCAAAAAAATTGTCTGTCTGTCTTGTCTGTTTCATTGCTGTCGATTTGTATGTTTGGTTGCTTATAACTAGAGAGCTACTGCATTAATTTCGATAAAATTATAATTAATCGTTAGCTTTAAGTTCAACTTAAAATAAAGGTACCTACAAATCATTATGTTAGGCCCTCGGGAAGCAGAATAATACCGTTATGAAAAATCGAGGGGGAGGAAGCCACGGGTACTTAAATAAGTAAAACTATGAATCGTAGACAAAAAATGTGTATACGAAAGTTGTAGAGAATTTTGTCCTCTACAAGATTGATAATAACCATATTTTACCAAAAATTGAACGGAACCGAGAAATTCGCAAAAAAACGTCTATCGTGAACTTGAACTTCGAATATCTGGCAACGCCGGCACGATATCGATGGGGACTTTTTACGTTTTTTAAAACACCATAACGAAGGTTAATAAAAAAAAATCAGCTAACTGGGAATTATTCTCCAGTGGAAATCTAAAATTACTGGACTATAAACAAAAAACAAGCCGTGAGGTGGGTCGTAGGACTAAAGTGCGACCCTTGAGGTCCACACGACGAACTTCCCAGTTTGATAAATATTTAATAATAATAATTAAATTAGATATTACACAGAAAAGTAATCATTTTAATCATTAAAACATCAATAATTAAAAAAAAAAAAAAAAAAAAAAAAAACGGCTGAACCGATTTTTATAAAATTTATGTCGGATCAAAATGACGTTAACACGCCTCGATTGACACCCTTACGAAGTCGATATAATTTTTTATTCGCGAGATATTGTGTAAAATCTACTTTTTTGGAGGTTATTTGGTTAAGAAAAAAGAACGGCTGAACCGATTTTAAAAAAATTCCTTTCAGATCATATTTACGTTAATACGCGTACATACGTACACACACACACACACACACACACACACACACACACACAGACATCTTTCTAAAAGTAGTGTAAAAATAGTGTAGTGACCTTGAAACATAAAAATTTTTTTTCCTTTTTGATTTCGATTTTCGGACCCATTACAATAACTTCCAATGGGAAGTTAATAAGATAACCATGTTTTTTTATAATATGAATATAAAAAGAGAATAATTATTGTGTTGTTGAGAACATTTTCAATATTGCGACAGTTTCAAATGATTGTTTACTAGACGGGAATAACGATTAGCAACACAAAAATTGATTGCAAATTTCACTCTCTTGTTTTTGTTAGCACAGTTCATTTTGGGACCACTTTTTACGTCTAGACCTTTCCCCACCAAAAGCTAAGAAGGGAAATCGGATAAAACTTTTTCTAGGTGACTGCTGTCAGAAATAAGCCAACTCACTTTAAGTGTGAAGTATCTATTAATATTTTTGGACTTGTGGGGAGATACTGTACCTATAAGAAAGAAATAAAAAATGCGAAATTAAAGATGAGTAGTTTACGTAGTAACACAATCTGCTGAAAAAATCGTCGATGATTATTTCCCATAACTAAACAATAATATAATCACTGCCAGATTTAGGATTGAGGAGGCCCCTAGGGAAGTCGGTTGAGAATCTTTACTTTTTAGGCGCGATCTAAAGCGAAGCTAGAAGCGCCTATATACACTCGCTTTGTCTGTTAATCTGTGACGGATTTTTTGTATCAGTCGTACAGCCCAAACGAATTAACCGATTTTAAAAAACTTTTTTTTGTTCGATTCCACTCGGGGTCTATTTGATCCTAACGTCGCCCGATTTTTGAATTTTGGCCCCAGAGGGGAGCAAATTAGAAAAAACGGTGTTTTTTGCTTAAAGTTCGCTCAATTCGAGTCAGATCGATTCGAAACCTGTCTTAAACGAAAGAGGAGAAAATTTTAGATAGATTTTATGTATAATATTGTGTGAAAACAGTTTTTTTATACACATTTAATTGCTAATTTCAACTATATTATCAACTATATTATCCGATTCAACTAAATTATCCGATCCTTTTGAAAATTGATATTTGAGAGTTCCATAGAACACAAAAAAATAAAATGACGTCAGATTTCAAAATGGCGGCCATATGTACTTTTTTGCAAAAACGATCCGATCTTTTTGAAAATCGGTATTTGAGAGTTTCATAGGACACAAAAAAATAAAATGACGTCATATTTCAAAATGGCGGTCATAGGTATATACTTCTTTGTAAAAATTATCCGATCCTTTTGAAAATTGATATTTGAGAATTTAACAAGACACAAAAAAATAAAATGGCGTCAGATTTCAAAATGGCGATCAAATAATAACTTTTTAATTGTATTATTTATATCTTTGATAAATTCGGTTTTATATACAATGCGTAAGAAGCATAGCTTCTGTCGGGTGTCTTATGACACATCATGACTGTTTTTATTTAGCCGGTTCCGAGTTACGCTTAATAGTCAACCGTTGCTATGGAAAATTATTGAAAAAATTCACTGTACTATTTTTTCTATGAAATTCAATACATATTTATATTTGGTCTTATGGCTCATAGCCTACTACAAAATTATAAATCTTCTCAGTGTTATTTTCCCTATGTTCGATAAAACCGTTTACACACAGTACCTACATGAATATCGCGCCTTGTAATTCTTGAATTACTTGTATGCTCCAAAATTTTTAGATATTATAGAATACTAGCGGCCCGGTCCGGCTTCACCCGAGTGCTATGAATGTATGATTTATAGCGGACCCGGGTGGTATGAAATTATGATTTAATACCGGTCACCCATTGCTCCGCTCACGTATATTTAGTATATTGTTAATTTTTTATCCCCCCGCGAGAATCTCCCCCCTGCGTAGCTTTCTATTAGTGAAAGAATTTTTAGAATCAGTTTAGTAGTTCCAGAGATAAGAATTTATGATTTATTACCCCTCGAGTATCCCCTCGCGAGAATCTCCCCCCTGCGTAGCTTTCTATTATTGAAAGAATTTTTAGAATCGGTTTAGTAGTTCCAGAGATAAGAATTTATGATTTATTACCCCCCCCCCCGAGTACCTCCTCGCAAGAATCTCCCCCTGCGTAGCTTTCTATTAATGAAAGAATTTTTAGAATCGGTTTAGTAGTTCCAGAGATAAGAATTTATGATTTATTACCCCCCCCTCCGTGAGAATCAAAATAACATATTGCGTATATCACTCAGGGATACTGTAGCTTTCTATTAGTGAAAGAATTTTTAGAATCGGTTCAGTAGTTTCTGAGATTACTTTTTTCACTCAAGCCGTTGAGTGAAGAAAATCCTATAGTCACTGCTCAAGCGAAGCCGGACCGATCAATTATTATTATAGCCAATGTCTTAAAGCAAAGAATCACCTATCGGCCAGTGAAAAAAATTTGGAAATCGGTTCACTGAGACCATTTTTTCACTCGGGCGAAGCCGGTTTTTTTTCGAGACAAAAGGTAGCCTATGTCCTTCCTCAGGATGTAATTTATCTCCTTACCCAATTTTATCGAAATATGTTCAGCGGTTTAGACGTAAAAAGGTAACAGACAGACAGAGTTACTTTCACATTTATAATATTAGTAAGGATTCTTGTGGAGACCTCTAAGCCAGTGGCGGATTTAGGTTCGATGCCGCCCTAGGCCCTTGCCGATGTGCCGCCCTTTTTTTCTATGTAAAAGTGATTGTCAAAATTATATTATGAGTTATTTTTTCCATATATTAGTTATTTTTCCACAGTGTAACAGTGAGAGAGAAAATAATAAAATTCGATCTCACAGTTGACGGAAAATAATTTTGACTTTCCAGCGCCCGGGAAAAATGTTTAAGTTCAGGCGCCTTGTTAATTTTGCCGCCCCTCAAATGTTGTCGCCCTAGACCCGGGCCTAGGCCTAAATCCATCACTGCTCTAAGCAGTTGCCGAATCTGCTCAGTCCTAAATCCGACACTGGCAAAGATGATCGTGAGTCAGTCATGACACCTAATGAATTGTGACGAGTATTTTTTACTACAGCCTTGATTAAAAAGCATTTGAAATATTCAGACAAAAAATAATCTTGATGTCATGTATTCTTTTAACACTTCGTTCAATAAAAAAGAAAAAACAGGTAAAAGTTGAAGTTTTTAATGCCTATTCATTTTTGTCACTTTTGTGACGCATGTTTTTCAATAAGACAGTAATCTTCCATGGTAGTATAAAAAATAAAATAAAAATTGTAACGTGTGTAAATAAAATCTCATTTAAATAAAATATTTTTGCTGTTTTTGTGCCAACATGCAATGTTACTTCATTCACTATTTTATTAATGCAGGGGCGTCACTCGTTTTGCTTAAAATGAGAACGTGGTAATTATATTATCTTTATTGACTTTGGAAGTTGTTCCAAGGTCTTTATTCAAGATGAATTACGCAATGTAATTGCATATTCAAATTAATATTATTTTTAGATTTAATAAGACTTGCAAACTATCATGTATTCTATACGGAGTGATTCAGTGACCGATTGACATAAAGGTGACTTGAACACCAACAAAAAATTATTATGAACAAAAACGGTTCCTTAACATTCACTTATTATTGTCCGTACTATACTTTGTAATGTTCACTGAAAGCATACTGAAAATCAATTCTCACGTCATGGCGACAAAATGCTGCATCCAAAAATGTACGTCTTATGAAATACAGTAAATCTTAAAAGAGTAACAAAATCCAACGCGTTAACTTTTAACTAAAAATGACTTCGTAAGACGAACTCGTACAACAGTTACTGGATTTCATCAATCGATAGAGCAGTCATTGAATCCAGTAATTAGAATAATATGTTAACTTTAGACGTATGTAATTTTTGTTTTATAATACTGTTTTAAATTAGTTATCGTGTTTTCAGTTTAAGAGGGGTCTATCCCCCTCGACCCTCCCACCCGCCTAAAAGTTTGTTATACGCGCCCAACCGCATTTTTCATTCGAGAATAGATTTGTTGCATCAATTTAAAGCTAATGATTTTCTCTTGGGGCTCTACCGGTCAATTTTTAAAAATATTGCCACACAACGCCCTTATGAATATGGTTTTACGTCAACTCTACTGAAAAATCAAAAAGTTTTTCAATATTTTTTAAAAGTGCCCTATAGCACGCCTAGATGCATCCTTTATCTTTAATTAATATTAATAAATTACTCACTCGCTTCGCTCGTTCTCTCGAATTTATAATTAATTAATACATTACCAGTCGCTTCGCTCGATTGCACAAAGTTATGATTTATTTACTCATTACTACCATTCGCTTCGCTCGTTCGCTTGAATTTATGACCGATTAATTAATACATTACTCACTCGCTTCGCTCGCTCACTCGCTCGCACCAGTTATTATAGCCTACTTATATCTTAAACTGTAAAACAAAGTATCACCTATCGAATAGTGAAAATAAATTTGAAATCGGTTCAGTAATTTCTGAGATTAATCCCGATTTTCACCCGGGCGAAGCCGAGCTGGTCAGTTATTATAGCCTATGTCCTAAACTCTAAAGCAAATCACGTATCGAACAGTGAAAAAAAATTGAAATCGGTTTAGTAATTTCTAAAATTACTCCTGATTTTCACCCAGGCGAAGTCGGACCGGCTAGGTAGTTATTATAATGTATAGCTTATGTCCTAAAGCAATGTATCACCTATCGGACACGGAATAAAAAATTGAAATCAGTCCAGTAGTTTTCGAGTTGACTTCTCAAACAAACAAACATTCACTCTCTGATTTTTATAATATTACAATATAGGTATTAGTATAGATAATTGCATGCCACTGCTAAGATCAAGGTGATAATTTCATTTATTCAAATGATACATGTGGATGGACATATTATAGTATGATTTAGATTTTATAATATAACGCATATGTTATTTAGACGGAAAATTAATATAAATGTGCAAATTTTGATTATAACTTATGCAAGTTAAATAATATTTCACCTACTGCTAACTGCTACAGATACAGGCATACCTCGTTTAATGATTGTAGAAAATTATATTCATTAAGATAGGGCATAGACAGGGCCGTTCCTAGGGTAGTCAGCGCCCGTGTGCAAGATTGCAATTGGGCGCCCCCTAGCCCAGGTAATTTCAATTCTATAGTAAAAAATTAAAGTAAAAAAAATGTTTAATAGAAGATGCTTTTTATTGAGGGGGCCTAAAAAGCAGAAAATAAAAAATTTATCTTCCAAATTTTCAAATGTTTAAAAAATTTTAAAAGGCATTCGAGACCAATATTCTAGAATCATAAATTTTGCTATTTTAATGATTGTTTGCTGTGGTCTCGAATGACAAATACGATTTCAATAAAAAGCATCTAATTAAGTAAGTATGTGATAATTTAAAACTCTGCCAACATTTCGTAATACTGCCTAACTTTAGCCTAACTAACAATAGAAATTTTAAATATCAGCTACTATTGAAATATATTATTTTTAAAATTATTTTTGATAAATTGCTTTCCCCCATATAATACATATTATAAAAATAAGTGATATTTATGGTTTATGTACTATAATTTATTATGATTGAGGTATTTATTTTTTTGATTAAGTACAAAAAATAAGGTTTATGAAATTTTAAGTTATCTTTCATATAAATTTTTTATTATATTTGTTATTTCTTCTCGACGCTTAGCGCCTTTTCCTGTTGGCACGGAGCGACCCTGGGCGTAGGTATACTAGAAGTATTGTTTGACCAACGAAAGAACGCCGGTCAAGAGAGAGAGGGAGATTGTAGATTATAGACGCTCAATCTATCGTGTGCTCTCTCTTTCTTTCTCTCTTGACCGGCCTTCTTTTGCTGGTCAAACTATACACGAAGCAAAATATGAGCGCTATTATGCTATAATGAAACCGATACTACGCAGAGTAGAATGGGATCGTCCCACTTTGAAAATTAAAAAAAATTATTTTAAGGATTAATTTTTTTATTTTGTTCAAAAACAAACTTAAGTTTACTGGTATATAATAAAACCACAACACGCGTATAAGAAAATACACTATTTTATTGGCGGGTTTTGGCACTGCGATCCGAGTTTTTTTTTTTCAAGTAGCTATACCCCGTGTCCGGTCTCAAAAGTGAACATAGGGATTTAACATGGTATTGTTCATTTTTGCTGATTCGTGTTCGCCAATTCAACGTACAAGAAAGGTAATGGTAACAATCGAAAGGTAAAATTATTGCGCATCAAATGATTCTAAAAATAAGACCAAAAATGAAATTTTTACTTCAAAATGCCAATTTGAAATTTACCGATTTTGCCGTAATGATTTCAAATTAAGTAGGTGAAAAACGAAATACTCAATTAAGTTTAATGGCACACAACGTTAATTCCCTATGTTCGACTTTGAGACCGGACACCCGGTATAATATATGAAAAGATCTAATGTTAAATAAATCTGATTCATTTTAAACATTCGTAAATAATTTTGTATTTTTTATGATACCTGACGATTTATGTACCTGTGTCCTGTTACAAAACAAGGTGTCTTTAAATTAGATTTCTGATACAGAAATAATATAATAGGCATGCACATATTTCATTTTTGTTCTTTAACTGATTTTGGCGAGGTTTTATGAACACATGTAGAAAAAACTAATTTAAAAATCAAAGCAATTTCACAGTTAACTACAATCAAAACACTCTTCTATAAAAACTAATTATAAGTCTGATCAGCATTTTTTAAAGCTAATTTTACTTGCCGAAAAGCGATCAAAAAAGTCTAATGAAATATAGGCGATTTTTACAAAGCTTGTAAGTTGAAAAATATTTAATTTAATGTAGAGATGGACGATTTTTATAACTCGGTACCAAAGAGTGGAAGTTGAAAGTTCTAGCTCCAAAACTGTAAGTGCAGCTACAAACTCAGACAAATGCTAATTTTAATTTATCGAACTTATATTTGAGGGCTCCTGTACATCGAAAAGGGTGTGAATAAAATTAAATTTTCAAAAATAATTCTTAATTATATGCTGTCTCTGAATAGGATTCATCGAGTAAAGTAAGAAACATCTTTTTTAATTTGCACTGGCTAATTGCTGGTTAAAGCAAAGGCCATTCCGTTAAAAAAAGTCTTTTTTAATTTTTAGTCCAAAATTCCGACGTGGGGTTCCCGCAATTAGGCCAATTTTTATGTCCCCCCGGTCAAAAATGTTTAGTAGATATACAGTGAATTTCACATAAGACGCAAAATAGGCAAGTTTTGTTTACCTGGTAGTTATGGAAAACATAAACGCATTAGACAAACTCATTCGTGGACAAAATTGTTTCACTTAAAATTCAACATCAGAGCTTCAGAATACAGTACACATAGATAAAATATAGGCTTAGGTTTACATCATTAGTGAAATCTTCCATAGCATCTAATCCTTAATTTTAAAAAATTAATTATAGCAATTTTTTTTTAAATAAAATTAAATAGTGATACGTATGTCCTATATGTTTTTGTTCAGTGGATGTTGCATTTTAAGTGAAACTAATTTCTCTAATGCATTAAACGACAAAATATATTGTTCAAACAAAATCGGTCTAGTGGTTTCTGAGCCTCGGATACTCGTGAGTAATATATAGCTGCAAGAACACTGTTGGTATTTGATTGATTTTTTACATAGTAAGTATCTAATATTACTGTTCGCACGATACACCCAGTTGTATTAATTTTGAATTTAGTTCTTATGTTGTTATAATATATAGGTACCTACTTATGAATCATTCTCAATATTTTCAGCTGCACACTTTTGAAGTTTTATATTATTTAATTAATTTACAGATTTTAAAATAGATTTCAGTGACTGAAATAAAAATTAAACTGAAAATAGTACCTACTGAAAAGAAAAACTATATAGAAAAGAACGCAACATTCTCAACAGTAAACTTGTTGTTTGGCAGTTGACAAAGAATGTTCAAAATATTTAAATAGTTCAGATATAAAAAGTTTGTAGTTACGTCATATTTCACATTATCTTATTTTAAATTACTGAAGTACATATTCATCCGAAACCGGCTATTTCCGTATTTCCGGCGCTAAAATGCCACTGTAATAAAATATTACTACAAGTATCAGAATCTTATAGTTGGATAGGATATTTTTTTTCTAAGATCACCAACAGTCAGGCTTATTTGGGTCTAGTACCAATTTATTATTCAAATTTTATTATTTTTTTGCCATACCCACACAAAATAGCTACTTTCGATGTATGTATAGCGGCCTTTAATGAGTCATTTAACAGGCAGGTGTGCGCAAAATGTTTTATTTTCCGCACTAGCGCAGAAAATACCGGTTGCCATAGCAACTTCTGTTTATTCGCTCTATACGCCTGCGTACGCTTGCATGCGCCTGTCATTACTTACTTGCACGAACTTCGCGGCACACTGTACAAGGAAAGATAGTGACGCAAATAAACTGTCAGAATTTTTTGAAAATGACTTGAAAAGTAGATATTTTGTAGTGGATATGGCAAAAAATACCATATATGTCTCGTACGTAATGGTATTACGGTTCGTGTGACTGTAAAAACTCGCTATCGCTCGTTTGTACATACTGTCATCACTCGCGCCCGTAATATGCCCCATTACGTATCTATACGACATACAATCTACTATTTAATAATAAATTGAAAATCCAATTGATATTTTTACCAGTTCACGGATTCGAACCTGGGAACTGGGGGCTTGTAATAGAGGAACCATAAAAACGATAAACATATACGCGGCTATTCTCAAGCTCGGATAGGATATTGTACATTATAGACGCTCGACAATTGAAGTCATTAGTGTAATTGTCTAATTAGGTATCAATTATAATAAATTAATAAGATTTATACGGCTAAATTGCAATTGAATTATAATTATTGACAATGTTTTACATTAAAAAGAGGCACACTGCACACATAATATCCACGAGGATCCCTCTTCCCCGATTAAAAAAAAGAGTGTATCCTTAAGACCTCACGGTAGAAGTGCTCTTTTATTCATTCACCCGTATACTTTCACTGGTTTTTAAATAAGCGCCGTTTCAGTTTTCTTTTACTGCCATCTGTTAACGAATTAACTATTCCTTTATATAGTACCGTAGTTACATGCCTTTCTTATGACCCCTACCACTACTTCCGTTACGTTTTTTCCATATTCGATCGGAATCACAGTGGAAGAGGCCCCTAGCCATCTAATTCTAAACTCTTCTACCTATCTCAGCTAAAGCCTGAAGCGGCTGAATTATAATGTACTCGCATTGTGTATCATTCAAATTCAAACTTACTAGAATGTCTGGATTTTTAACTTATAAGTAAACCACGAAAAAATCAGTTAGTTTTCAAGTAATAATGATAATAAAAAAAAATTATGTATTATATATATTTACTATACTTACTTAACGAAGTGTACAGGCCCCTTAATATTCACTTTGACAATTTTATGCTATTAAACTTTTGTAAACTGATTTATATTTCTTTTTATGAAGACACTGACAAAGTTATTTTTATTACTTTTTGTGTTAGTATAATGTAAGTTATTTTTGTAATGAAGGATCTAAAATACCTTAGTATTTATTAGATTCTTTCCTTGAAAAAAATATTTAGAGTAAATTTTATAATACTCTTAAATGTAACATAGTAAACAAATAAAATATATTTCCGGTGTTTATTTATAAGAAAAATAGGTAGATACATGTTTTGCAGAATCCGTGATAATTGTGGACTCGGAATTTTAAGTATTCAATCAATATAATGCGCATTGATATATTATGCATTTCTAATATAACTCTGATGTTGGGTTGCAGAACGCATTGTCAGAAAATGGCCTTACATTGTGATCACAAGTATTTCTTCATAAGAAAAGCATAGAATTAAATTTAAAGCGGTCCTGCTCAAAATATGACTATTCGATTAAAACGATCTTTTTCTTATGTAATGTAAAGTTTGACGTCATTAGATTGTTTCTGCACATATTATATTAAAACTGTGGTTATATGATCACAATCTAAAGTTATAGTCAAACCAGTCATTCTGACAATGTGCTCTGCAACCAGCATAGGGTTTTTCAATAACCAATTTTTCAGCGTTAATAGGTTATTTTTCATGATTAAAAAATATACAGTTATCTATTTTGCTAAAATTGTGCTAAAAACATTTATAACATTTATAGTGATCCTATAGATGTAGTGTCCACGTTTAACTTTCTTGGCGTCACCATTGACAACCATCTTGCTTGGAAACAACACGTCGCCAAAGTATGCTCAAAATTATCCAAGCTTAAATATCTCAATTTCCGCCTTCGCACTATAAGTGACATTTCAACTTGCCTAACCGCATACTACGCCTATATCTATCCTGTTCTAAACTACGGGATTATGTGCTGGGGTAAGTCTCCTGATATTGAAAGGGCTTTTATAATGCAGAAAAAGATACTCAGACTTCTTATTCCATCTAAAGCCTACTGATTCCTGTAAGCCAGTATTCATTAAATACAGAATTATGACAATATATGCGATATACATACTAAAATCGGTTTGTTTTTTATTCAAAAATAAACATCTTTTCACCGCCATTTGCCGGATCACAATTACGATACCTGAGGTCGATTCAATCACGGAGTTCCGGAACATCACCTCGCATTATATACTAAGGGACCCCGTTACTCAGCTGTCAAACTATTTGACAGCTTACCAGCCGAAATTGTAAGCCTCAAAAGCTACAAAGTATTTAAAACACAAGTTTTAAATTATCTTATTGATAAGTGCCCATACCAAATTTTTTGAACTATGTATCACATTTGTTGTATATTCTTGACTGACGCATTCTTTGTCATTGTGATATTTTTCTGAATAAAGTTATTATTATTATTATTATTATTATTATTATTTTTTTTTTCCCAATAAAATGGCTTCAGGGGAGCTCTCCAAACACAAACAATTCTAAAGGAATCACACAGACTGGGTTAGGTATACCAACATCTATTTAATTTTCTCGTTACGTGTACTACGCGAAACCCAGCCTGGATACCGAATTTCAGCTACTAGGACTACGGAAAGTACTCTAAAGGTTTTGATGATCATCAGTGAATGAATGAGTGAGTGAGTAAGTGAGTGACGAAATCAATGAGCTTTGCGTATTAATAAATTATAAAGTAGCAAGGCTATAAAAATGAAATTCTGTACATTATATAAGCTATGTGGCTCTATCCTACCGTGAAAATTTGATAAATGAACTGTTATCCAGACCGAAGCTACGAGGATTCAAAAATATGTCGACAGTGGACAGTGCTCGACTTGGCGGGGGCAATGCCGTGACCCATAGATATCCTGACAACATCGGATTTAAAAGTATAGCATTGACAAAATCGATGGAGTGAGGATATTTGGAATAGTATCTTAGAAATTATTGTTTATATATTATTACAAAGAAACAATCGTAAACGCTCCTTTTTAACATGCTTCCGGCTTCGTCGGACAGTTCTGATGAAATCTGATTCAATCACAAGCATATTCAAAAGGAACGTTCTGATAGTTTGAAGATTATGGACAAAAAACTTCAATAAAAAATATATATGCAAATCACTTGAGTAGGAACCGCTATAGCGTACTGTTAAAAGAAAACGACTTTAAACATGTTTTAAATACATAATTATAGGTAATTTTAATGTTGAGTGTGTTACGTATCAAACACCTCATGCAGTACTGACTGCACGTGTAGCAACTGTCACAGTTAACTGACCGCGCAGTTGCGCTCGGCGTCCATCCACGGTCAGTCCGACGGCCGTTTGTCGTTGGCGAGTCAATCGCACCACAATAAATTACCGACATTACGCTGCTTTCAAATAAAAGAGAAAGGACACTGCAAATGCGACGTCGCCAACTTATATACTGTAATATTTTGGCCACGACGGCGTCGCCCGCAAAGCATAATAAATGAGCCGACTTTACTCTGAGGGTCGATTCAACATGTCTACAAAAACAGAGTGGCTTATGTCGAAGTTTTCCAATTTTTATCAGACTGCTGAAGGAGTAACGTTTTTCGGGTGTATGTCTGTATGTATGAGTATAGTATGTATCGTTGCATTTAAAATTTGTAGAAAAAATCGTTTTTTATTAATACCTAAAAAACGCTTCAGCCTATTTTAAAGAAATTTAACCCCCTCGATTTCTTCCTTTGGGGTTATCTGAAATCTTTAGTCTACGAGACACCCATTCGTAATGAGAAAGATCTTGTCGCAAAAATAATGGCCGCTTGTGCACAAGTAGAAGCTATCCCTGGATCCATGTATAAGGTCCGCGAGTCAATGAACCGACGGTGCAATCTTTGTATTGAAGCAAATAGTCAACATTTTGAACAATAATTATTGTAAACTATAATTTCATTAAAATGCAATAAACTTAATAAAGATTAATAAAAACGATTTTTTCTACAAATTTTAACACCCTGTATCTCGAAAACGGAGCGTTTTCAGACATACATATGTTTATAAAGCAAAAAATGTTTGTTTTGATGTCCCCTACCACCCCCGAAAGTTGGTCGGTATATTTATGGAACACCATTGTATAACTTGGTCATTATTGTAGCTCACGCATTTATTAAGAGATCAAGATTAAATCATTATTAATCATTATTCATTATCATCATTCATCTTAATTTACCAAGTGCTTGATGTAAGCCATTTTTCCTTGTGATCCAATATATTACTATAATTATATAGTCGACTCTCACTAAATCAGCACCTCTGTAATTCGAATTATTCAAAGTAATGGCAATAGCGCTGACATGGCGATAAATTCATGACGCTTCGCTTATTATAGTACCACTGCGTAACAATAAACTTTGTACACAAATTGTGCTTTCTGAACTCTCGCACGATATACACTATACTGAGATTACATACATTTTTAAATACTATATTACACTGAACCAAAAAGATACGCTAATGGTTTATAGTACAATTTTGTTTTTTAATCACGCTGTTAAATGACGGTTGCTATCGCAACGATTAACAATTTGCCAAAATAAAAACGCAGCAACCAATGAACACGTAGTAATCAAAATTTAACAACGTAATTAAAAAAACAGCCTGTTAAAATTGTACAATAAACCCAGCATTTAAGTATCAATAAAAAAAAATTTCATATTTTTAGACAATTACTTTTTTCATACGTCCAAGAAATTAATTTTTGTTACAATTTACGATCAAACTTTGTTCCCCCTCAGTGAATTTTTCATAAACCCAATCTATTTCTTTCAATGGACGTTCCTTGACTGGCAAGTAATTTTGACCAAAAAAATCTTTAATGCGTTCCTTATAATATGCGTTCCATCTTAGCTCTTTATTAAAAACAAATAGTGGAACCTGATTTTTTATTGCAAAATTAATAAAAAAACTCGGGTCGCAGTGCCAAACCCTGCCGACAATATAGTGTATTTGCTAATGCAGGCCTTGTGGCTTTATTATGTAAACTTAAGTTTGTTTTTGGACAAAATAAAAAATTTAACCCCTTAATACATCCCTTAAAATAATATTTTTTTTCTTAATTTCAATAATATTATCAATGCAACCTCTGTACCAAATTAAATACACCCTTCAGTAAGTAAATCACTATCCGCAAACTAGTGTTTTCATAAAATTTGTAAGTCCGGTCCTGTCAGGCCGATTTTATTAAAATGTTAGTAGCACATTTTGATCTTTACTAAAAGGTTAAATTCCAATTTTGAAACAATTCTGAAAAATTTTTCGGTATTTTCGGGCCCAAAAACTTTTTTCAACTCCTAAAAGCAACCCTTAAAATAGTCCGATTGGGCCCATTTTAAATAGGTTCCGTGCGGTGATGGATTTCAACGTGTGTGCCAAATTTCGTTCAAATCAATTAAGTCTTTCGAGAGTTATGCCGCGAACACACACACACACACATATATATGAACATTTCCAAAAATGGTGCCAAATTGTTCAGGAGGCTATGAAACGTCGAGAAATTTTGGTCCGACCCCTAGGTCCCGCCATCCGACCGACGCCAATAGTGTATGTGCCATATGGCAAATACACTAAAAAATATATAAACAAAAAATTGTAGACATAACACCTTAACTTCCACCACATACAACCTAATAGATACACATTATTATTTTTTACTTTCTTATATAGGTGCAGTTTGTGAGGAGGACATGGTATGTATTGTATTGATCTATGAGAATTTGGGAAAGTTAGCCCGAGTTGTGTGGGACCGTTTATTTAATAACGGATAGAAAATTTAAATGTTTTCACTAATTACTAGAAATTTTACGTCTAAGCTTCAGATGATCACTTACTCACTATTACTCAACGACGATATTATAGTGTAAACGCAAAAACTATTTTATAAGATTTTCTGCCGACTTTAAAAACAGTCTATACATATATAAATAGTTTGTAACATAACCTGAAATGTATGTTACACATTTATCGTTAAAAAATGAGCATAGATATGTAATAACTGAGCTTAGAATAGCCAAGAAAAAAAATCATTAATTTCTTTCATAATACTTATTATGTAATTCAAATAGTACGTAATTTTATAACAGTGCCTCTTGCTTCTTCCGTTTATTCATATTTTATGGCAATAAAAATAGTACGTGTGAAGTTGGCGTCTAATATTTAAAGAGTTGTTGATATAAATTTAAATTAACGCTTACGCCCACAATGTACCTACAAAATGCGTAAGATGCTCCCAGATAAATTATGCCGAGAGAATATATCTATATTTTTATCATAATCACATAATATATATATGAGTATTCACACTTTTTATTCTATTTTGAAACAAGAAAACGGGAACATTTCAGTATTTAAAACACTTTTTGAATTATGTTTATTACCGCCCCCGATGTGCATTAAAATTAATGAAACTACTAAATATTATTTCGTAATACCACATTTTCGATTTTATCAAGAAATGTCAGACTAATTTGATACCATGGCAGTTAGGTAGACGTAAATAATAAAAATATAGGTTGAAACGTCACTTTAAACTTCAGTAAAAGCCAGTCAAGCAAGAACATATACTTCATGGGTCGAGGATTCCGTAGTTATATTATTGATCATTATAAAAATCGGTCTAGCCGATCTCGACTCTCGAGTGATGCTGGTACAAACAAAAAAATACTCTGGACTCTGGTCAAGGTATCATAAAAAACCCTCAAGAAATCAAAATTGCAGACATAGATCCAATTACTAATTATTTATATAGTACATACTAGCGGTGCAGTCCGGCTTCGCCCCGGTGATAAGAATTTATGATTTATTATCCCCCATCCTGCGAATCGAACGGCTGGTGATGTTTATAATATTAGTAGGATTCCGACAATACGCTAAAATGCAAACAAATGCAGAGTTACGTTTTGTTACTATCCCACAGGAATTATGTCTCCCGTGAGAAATTCTTCCCCTGTGAAGCGAGGCCGGGCTGGTGGGTTCATAATATTAGTTACAGGATTCCGTCAATACGCTAAAACGCAAAAGAATTGCAGAGTAACGTTTTGTTACTATCCCACAGGAATTATCCCCGCCCCCCCGCGAGAATTATCAAAATAAAATATAACCTATATCACTCAGGGACAGTGTAGATTTCTATTAGTGAAATAATTTTTAGAATCGGTTCGTTCTAGACTCTAAAGATTACCCACTACATACAAACAAACAAACAAACTTTACCTCTTTGTAATATTAATAGTATAGATTACTGTATTAAGATTGACGATTGTTAAAATACGAGTGACTGCAATAAAATCAGCACAGAGATTTCTAAGCGGAGCAATGTTTTTACATTGTTATAAGTTCAGGAATGAGTACGTGTGTTTAGGCAAAACATATTTTTCGTGAAATAATTAAAACAGGATATTAATATTTTATACACAAAATGCATCTGCGACGATAAAACTTCAAAATCATAGGCATGACAACATTTAGTAGAAAAATCAATCGGGTTTTCAAATTTTGATCATAAACAATAATAATAAATTGTAAATGTAATAAAATAAATTATTAAAAAAGCAAAAAACCCGACTGCTTAAAAATCGAACTTAAAAGATGGAAACAAGGTCAAATGATAACATGCAGTCGGAGGCTTCAGATATTTCTGTTCAACTTATTACTACTTACTAGGTATGCCTTCGACTGCATGTTATCATATGATCTTGTTTCCATCTTTTAAGTTCGATTTTTATGCAATCGCGTTTTTTGTTTTTTTTTTAATAATTTATTTTCATTCCCTTCCTTTTAGTTGAAAAGACTTTACCGATTTTTTGCGTATTGACAAAATGGCGTCTAGAGCTCGCCATATTGAATTTTCCGTGACATCATTTACTCACTAGCACTCGTTAGACTAGGCTGACCAGATCCCCGACAGTAAAACCGGGACACTTATTGGTTATCCCCCCCTCCTTGTAGTTGACAAATGTTTATTAGGGAATAATGTGAAAAAATTCTTTCAGGAAACAGGTATAATTATTAAGTCAATTTCAAAGTTAGGAACAAAATTTTCTTCTTTCTTTATTTTTTACAAGCACAAATTCGTTTATTTTACAAATAGGTAGGTAGGTACTTTTTAGAACTGCTGATTTTTCGTAGAAGAGGCAAATTATCAGGTTGCGATTTTTTCTTGTAATATATGCCTAATAGTCGGGGAGCCGGTGACACTGAAAGCCCCGTCATCGCGGATTGGAAAAATTTTAATGCTAATTAATAGTTTTGAAGTATACGAACTCCATAAGCTTGGTATGCGTGGTTTTATTAAGCCGAAGGAATGTTTAAAAAAATTTATTATATAATAAATAATAAAATGTTTTTCCATCATCGCGGATTCTAATTATTTTTAATTATATTAATAGTAAATTTCATTATCTTTCGAAATCTATTCACGCAAACCACTTTTTCTAGCCGGAAAGGTGTGGCATACCTCTTCAAAGTTTGTGATGACGGGGAAATTTGCTCCACCATACGTGCAACCTTTTTTTTTTTTATTTTGTTCTTCGCGATCTAAATTTTAATAATATCTTGGTATGCGGGCTCAAAAACCGCCGGAAGTGCCCCGCATACCAGCTTTAATCTATAGAATCGAGTCACATCTACTACTCAATGTATCACGATTAGTTTATTCTTTTTAGAGTAAATGCTTTGATGTGAGGAGATGCTATATTTTTTTATAAATTACAGATTCTACAAGGATAAATATGATGCAAGGAATGATGGGAGGATTTTGGATAGTACAATGATAGTAAAAGTTAAAACAATGAACAAGATTTTATGCTATAAAATAGATTTTTTATTCAAACTCATCAATATCAATTTCATCAATATTACAGCGACTTTCATCTTCCGATTCTTCATGTTCTTCTTGATTTAATTCGTCCCTGAGAATTTCTTCGACTTTTGAAGGTGCTGCTGGACCTTTATACCATAATAGTTCCAATTGATTATTTTTATTTATTTGCCATCCACATTCTGTTGGCTCATATGGAATACACACTGGTTCTGTAGCATTTTGCCACATTTTGTTTATAAAAATCGTACGCAAAATTTTTTGCGACAATGTTTTCCAGCACGGAGGAATATATAGGTATACATCTCTTCATTGCCTGAACTGTATATACGTACTATAGCAGATGAGGGATTCCAACCAAGGTCGAAATCTGTTTTTCACTTGTTTAAAAACTATAAAAGCTATTATAATCGATAGAACTTACCGTTAGAACAGCATCCTAAATTGAAAGACGTCATTCATTAAAAAAAAAGATACAAAAGTAATTTAAAAAAAAAGAAAATAACTTATTCATAATATAAAAGTATAATTATAAAATACAAAATAATAATACACTAAAAAGAATAAACTAACCGTAATACATTGAGTAGTAGATGTGACTCGATTGTATAGATTAAAGCTGGTATGCGGGGCACTTCCGGCGGTTTTTGAGCCCGCATACCAAGATATTATTAAAATTTAGATCGCGAAGAACAAAATAAAAAAAAAAAAAAGGTTGCACGTATGGTGGAGCAAATTTCCCCGTCATCACAAACTTTGAAGAGGTATGCCACACCTTTCCGGCTAGAAAAAGTGGTTTGCGTGAATATTTTTCGAAAGATAATGAAATTTACTATTAATATAATTAAAAATAATTAGAATCCGCGATGATGGAAAAACATTTTATTATTTATTATATAATAAATTTTTTTAAACATTCCTTCGGCTTAATAAAACCACGCATACCAAGCTTATGGAGTTCGTATACTTCAAAACTATTAATTAGCATTAAAATTTTTCCAATCCGCGATGACGGGGCTTTCAGTGTCACCGGCTCCTGGACTATAACAATCATAATGGCATAATCTGATGATTAATAGAAATTATTCATTTAGGTACTTAATTGTTAGATAAATACGTTGTGGAAAGGGATCATTGTTGATTTACGATTTATTCACTAAGCCTGTTCACACCGGCTTAAAATTTGGAGCGAACCTCGCCAGTTTCTGCTGTTCTGATTGGATCTTTTTAGACAGGCAAGACAGCCAATCAGAAGAGCGGAATCTGCCGACGTTGGCGAAATGCTTCAGAGCTGCCTATAGAAAAAAACGAGCAAAAGCGAGATAAAATACCCAGACACAACTTGTTTTCGAGTTTTTCGTAAACGTGAGAAAAACCGGGACATTTTGAGTAGCAACCGAGACACTTCCTAAAATTGTCAAAAACCGGGACATGTTCCGAAAAACCGGGACGTCTGGTCACCCTAGTTAGATTATGACGAAACCTCATTTTTCAAAATCCGTCAAGCCGTTTAGGCTACAGAAGGCGCCAACCAAAATGCAAAAATACATAATATTTATTTATTTATTTATTTATTTCACCAATCAACAGAGCTAAGCTCCAATTACAGATGGTTACATAACATAGACAATGACAAGAAAAATAGACAACGACTGAACAAAATACAACTTTAGACATTATTTGCAGGCAACATTTAAGTAGAAGGTGTCAATTATTATTAATTATTTATAAATCAAGCAAACTGTAGCATTTAACTCTGAATGCAGACATGCTCATACTGAACACATCCAATTGCGAAGATACTGTGTTGAACAGTGCCATCATATGGAACAAAGGTGATGATGCTCTGTGCACTGTTCTGAATCGTGGCAGTTTAAATAGTGCCGAGGGGGCGGATGTGAGGTCTGGGAGGCAACTTTTAGACCAAGCGTCAGGAGAAAGTGAAGCGCAATATAGAGGTGCTAGTTCACCACCACAGCCTCTCCTTTTTCAAGACCGACATGCGCGATGAAGAATCGCACCCTACTCGAGGTGCCCCTGTTTTAACAAAACATGTCGGTTCTATGGGAGTAAACCCAGAAAATAAATCCGCAATCCTAAGGTGGAACCCATCGTGCCTAAAGGATGAATGGCTCTGCGTTAGTGTAGTCGATAACGATGGCTCCGAATACCAGGCGACCTTCGGATGCACTTAGCCTTACTTTCGTATGCGGGGCTCTACGGAAGTGGACAGATTATTTCCCTAGCTTCTCGTGGGAACCATATGGACCTAGAAAACCGAGAAACCATGACATCGGAAGGCTGATGATGGGCGACATCATTAAGTGCCTACAAATAAACCTCCACCATGCTCAAGCTGCATCTGACGTGCTTTCATGGAGGTTTATTCGAGAAGAATTGGACCTGGCACTAATCCAAGAGCCATGGCTGGTAGCCAACAATGTTAGGGGTCTACAGACCCAGTTAAGTAAATTAATATATTGCAGCGGCTGTGAAAATCCTAGAGCCGCCATAATGATTAACAAACGAATAAATTGTACTCCTTTTTCTAGATTTATTCAACGCGACATCGCTGCAGTGATAATAGATACAACACCTAGGGGAGGAAGGCTTAAGGTTGCAATAGCCTCAGCCTACTTCCCTGAGGCTGACTCATCACCTCCAGAGGCGGTAGCCGACTTCATTATTCACTGTAAAAGAATGAACCTACAATTCATTATTGGGTGCGATGCAAATGCCCATCATACGCTATGGAGCAGCACAAACATCAATAAAAGAGGTGAGGAACTCCTTGAATATTTGTTAACTAGTAATATTGACATTATAAATAAGGGAGGCAAACCTACTTTTATTAATGCAATTAGGGAAGAAGTTCTTGACCTAACACTGGCTAGCCCTGCTTTCGTAGATAGGGTTAAAAATTGGCACGTGTCTGCCTATGCATCCCTATCGGACCATATGCATATTAGATTCGATCTGGAAGTAAAAACCCATATAATAGAGGCACATCGGAATCCTAGACTTACCGATTGGGATACTTTTCGTAGTATCTTAAAGTCCAAGGATAGGATAAAACCGGGTAAAATAGAGTCTCTAGAAGCTCTTGACGATGCCTCTTATAAACTAAGGGACCGTATTTATAACGCCTTTGAAGAAAGCTGCCCATTAAAGCAGACAAGATTGAATAGGGACGTACCCTGGTGGAATAAAGGATTAAGCCTACTTCGCCAAAACGCTAGGAAACTCTTTAATAGGGCTAAAATCACCCAAAACTGGGATGAATACAGAAAAGCGCTTACAGAGTACAACAATGAATTGAGGAAATCTAAGAGAAGGTCATGGAGAACGTTTTGCGAAGGTGTTAATAATACACACACTGCGGCACGACTACATAAAGTCCTAGCGAAAGATCACTCAAATGGTATAGGTCAGCTAGTTAAAACTGACGGCAACCTCACTGAATCCGAAGGGGAGACAATTCAAGTTTTACTTGAAACACACTTCCCAGGTTCAAAAGTGATACACAATGACTACCCAACAAGTATGGGCTATTCAGAGGGGACTAAAAGACCTCAGACCCACACCTACAAAATGGCTGGTAAAATATTTACCCCGGGTAAAGTCAAATGGGCTATAAAATCATTCAAACCCTACAAATCCCCAGGTGGGGACGGAATCTATCCAGCATTCCTCCAGCAAGGAATAGAGATCATTATAGCGGATCTATTGATATTATTCCGATCCAGCTTTGCTTGGGGACATATACCCAAATCTTGGCAGGACGTTAAGGTGGTGTTCATTCCAAAGGTAGGGAAACGCCTTAAAACCCACCCCAAATCCTTTCGCCCCATTAGTCTTTCATCGTTTCTATTGAAGACGATGGAGAAAATTATTGACCAGTATATAAGAAGTGAATACTTAATTTCATTTCCTCTTAACGCGAGTCAATTTGCCTATCAGTCAGGTAAATCCACTATCTCTGCTCTACATAGCCTCGTCAGGAAACTGGAAAAGGCTAGAGAACATGGAGAAGTTGCACTAGGCGTGTTCATGGATATAGAGGGTGCGTTTGACAACACCTCACATGCATCCATTCACAAAGCCTTAATAAATAGGGGCTTGGACCCTACGATGGCTAAATGGATACACTCCATGCTCACAAATCGGTTAATAACGGCTTATCTTGGAGATGAGTCAAGTACAGTGAAAACCATTAAAGGTTGTCCACAGGGAGGATGTCTATCGCCCCTGCTGTGGTCAATGGTAGTCGACGACCTGTTAAACAAACTGTCAGCTAACGGTTTTGAAACCATCGGATACGCTGACGACATCGTCATTATAGTTAGGGGTAAGCATGACGGGACGATTTACGAACGAATGCAAGATGCCCTAAAGATCGCCAATACTTGGTGCCTTGGTGAAGGGCTCAACATTAACCCACACAAGACTACAATTGTTCCTTTTACCAGGAGAAGGAAGCTTACAATCAAAGCACCCAGTCTGGGAGGGATACAAATCGACTTTTCCAACAGCGTCAAGTTTCTGGGAGTTACACTGGATCAAAAACTCACATGGAACTTACACCTCGAGCAAGTTAATAACAAAGCTAGAGGAGCTTTATTTACCTGCAGTAAAATGGTAGGTAAGAAATGGGGACTAAAGCCTAAAATTACCGACTGGGTCTATAAGGCTATAGTGAGACCCATGGTCAGTTATGCCGCTATGGTATGGTGGCCAAAACTGGAAAGTAAAGGAACACAAGTCCAACTTACCAAACTACAGAGACTAGCATGTCTCATGATTACTGGTGCTTCCAGCACATGTCCTACTGCTGCCTTGGAGGTGATACTTGATCTGCCGCCCCTCCCGCTTTATTTGGAAAAAGAAGCAGCAGTTTTTGCAACTCAATTGCAAAGGACAAAAAATTTTAAGTCTGGAGACTTAACAGGCCACCTAAGCATTCTTAGAAATCTTAATCTAATGACCTGTACAGTAGTGGATCTGATGGATGTCAGATTCAAATTTGACAGAAGGTTCAATGCTACTATAGAAAGTCGCAAATTCTGGAAAGAAGGTGAAATAAAATTCCCCAGAGGATCACTGATATATTATACAGACGGATCCAAGATGGACAATAGAGTAGGAGCAGGTGTTTTTGGTCCTAAAACAAGGATATCAGCTCCCATGGGCTCCAAAGCCACTGTATTCCAGGCAGAAATATATGCCATAATATTTATCCTATCGGATAGCAGAGCAGCTATTATGGCTCTATGTTCACACAAAATTGAGTCAAGACTGGTCTGGGAATGCCTAGATACTGTTGATAAACTGGGTGTATACAACAGAGTAACCCTAATGTGGGTTCCAGGGCATACAGGCATCGAAGGCAATGAAGTAGCAGACTCCCTCGCTAAAGAAGGAGGAACTAAAACCTTTATAGGCCCAGAACCTTTCTGTGGCTATTCTAAAAGCCACATCAAATTAGAGGTTCGCAAATGGGAGGAAGAAAAGAAAATCTCTCGTTGGAAGTCCACTCCAGGACTGAAACAATCAAAGAGATTTATATCGCATAGCACAACAAGGACCAAAGAACTCCTTATTCTCAGCAAAGCAGAACTGAGAATAATGACAGAACTCCTCACAGGCCACTGCCCTTTGAGATACCATCTCTCAAAAATGGGTAAAGTCCAGGATGACAACTGTCGCTTCTGTAAAGAAGCAAAAGAAACTGCCGAACACATTCTATGTGAATGTGAAGCAGTGTTCTCCAAAAGGCTGCAACATCTTAACAGGCCTTTTCTAAAGCCTGAAGACATATGGAGAGAAGCCCCCAGAAAGGTTATAAGGTTCATAAAAAGCATTTTACCCGACTGGGAATAAACTATTAGGGGACTCACAAAAGATCTTATAGGTCGCAGTGATTGTGAGATATATAGTGTCTTATCACCCCGAGTAAATCTAATCTAATCTAATCTAAATAGTGCCGAACTACGCAATATTATAGATACATACAAAAGTACAAACATACATTCCCCGAAAAACATCACTCTCCTTTGGCAGTCGGGTAAAAACTAAATAATAAAAAAACTCGGGTCGCAGTGCCAAAACCCTGCCGACAATATAGTGTATTTGCTAATACAGGCCTTGTGGCTTTATTATGCGAACTTAAGTTTGTTTTTGGACAAAATGAAAAATTTAACCCCTTAATACATCCCTTAAAATAATATTTTTTTTCCTAATTTCAATATTATTATCTATGCAACCTCTGTACCAAATTAAATACACCCGTCAGCAAATAAATCACTATCCGTAAACTAGTGTTTTCATAAAATTTGTAAGTCCGGTCCTGTCGTGCCGATTTTGTTAAAATTTTAGCAACACATTTTAATCTCTACTAAAGGGTTAAATTCCAATTTTGAGACAATTCTGGGATTTTTTTCGGTATTTTTGGGCCCAAAAACTTTTTTCAACCCCTAAAAACTACCCTTAAAATGGTCCGATTGGGCCCATTTTAAATAGGTTCCGTGCGGTGATGGATTCCAACGTGTCTACCAAATTTCGTTCAAATCAATTAAGTCTTTCGAGAGTTATGCCGCGAACACATATATATATATATACACATATATATATATAAACATTTCTAAAAATGGTGCCAAATTATTCAGGAGGCTATGAAACGTCGAGAAATTTTGGTCCGACCCCTAGGTCCCGCCATCCGACCGACGCCAATAGTGTATGTGCCATATGGCAAATACACTAATAATCAATCTTTATCTGGCGAAGGTTTTTTTTCAATTTTTCCCTATATTACAAAAAAAAATATGGTAACACAAACTTAGTACTACCACGTCTTATAAGGTAATATGTGAGAACCGGAATTTAATTAAAATGTATGTAATAAATAAATTGTAATTTTTTATATTGTGACAATAAATCCTTATCTTATCTTATGAATTGGTTCTAACCACGACAGAAGTGAGCTTAAAAAAATAATCAATAATATTTCCCGCACAAAATTAAAATCATGCTATTTTCATTTTGTAATGTTCTTCAAAAAACTATAGATAATTTAAGTGTAAATCAAATCAGAAACACGGTATAAAAATGTATATTTCATTGTTTAGATTACAAATATATTAATTAACAATTATGTTTGAACCTCATCTGTCGAGCGTATATAATCTATACAATATCTATCTATCTATATATAAAAAAAACAAAACAATTAACAACAACAATTTTATTATTGGTTTTACATTTTGAGACCTATGCTCCCATCTTCAGTAAAAACTAAGCTTTGGTTTAATTACCATTGGTATCGTCCATGATGGATTAAGTATGATGTATAAAATAGTGGGAACTTGGACAAATAAAATTATCTGACGCTAAATTTTTTTTTATTACTGCGACGTTTCGCGAACGTTTGTTCGCTTCTTCAGGCTAACTGTAATTAGACAATTATATTGATATTTTTACATGATCATAATATACGATATATAAAAGTTAAACACCTCATATGGCAAACAATTTGACAAAAAAAAAAAATTTCAAATTGTTTGCCATATGAGGTGTTTAACTTTTATATATCGTATTATAAACAGAATGTTCACTAAAATGAAACGAAGATGCTAACAGTTAATGTAAGTTATTTTTTATTATAAAAAAAATTTGATTTTCTCTTATGATCATGTAAAAATATCAATATAATTGTCTAATTACAGTTTGCCTGAAGAAGCGAACAAACGTTCACGAAACGTCGTAGTTATTAAAAAAAATTTTGCGTCTGATAATTTTATTTGTCCAAGTTTCCACTATTTTATACATCATACTTTGGTTTAATATTATTAGTGTATTTGCCATATGGCACATACACTATTGGCGTCGGTCGGATGGCGGGACCTAGGGGTCGGACTAAAATTTCTCGACATTTCATAGCCTCCTGAACAATTTGGCACCATTTTTGGAAATGTTTATATATGTTCGCGGCATAACTCTCGAAAGACTTAATTGATTTGAACGAAATTTGGTAGACACGTTGGAATCCATCACCGCACGGAACCTATTTAAAATGGGCCCAATCGGCCATTTTAAGGGTAGTTTTTAGGGGTCGAAAAAAGTTTTTGAGCGCAAAAATACCGAAAAAAATCTCAAAATTGTTTCAAAATTGGAATTTAACCCTTTAGTAGAGATTAAAATGTGTTGCTAAAATTTTAACAAAATCGGCACGACTTACAAATTTTATGAAAACACTAGTTTACGGATAGTGATTTATTTGCTGACGGGTGAATTTAATTTGGTACAGAGGTTGCAATTGCATTGATAATAATATTGAAATTAGGAAAAAAAATATTATATTAAGGGATGTATTAAGGGGTTAAATTTTTCATTTTGTTTAAAAACAAACTTAAGTTCACATAATAAAGCCACAAGGCCTGTATTAGCAAATACACTATATTGTCGGCAGGGTTTTGGCACTGCGAACCGAGTTTTTTTATTTGTAATCATTGTGTCTGTTTTGATAAATAAACTTTGGTGAGTTTCTGTTGAAGATGCGAAGCATAGCTCTCGAAATGTGAATTCAATAATAAAATTGATGTCGTTAAATTTAAAAGTGACTAAATTGTTATAGTTTCCATCTATCTATTCATGTTTGAAATTGTTATTATAACAGGCAGTCGACGTTTCGACCAATATATGTGATCGTTCTCTAGACGCAACTAGGTATAAGTAATATAAACGCACAACAAAAAAACTACTCATTTTTTTGCATACAAAACTACCGTATATTGTTTTTTTACAATTGTTTCGTTTCCACACAAAACGAATAATTTTAGATAAAAAAACAAAAAACGTACTTACTTGTATAATATGTAAATCAGTACCACAAATTCCAGCATATTTAACTCTAATCAAAACTTCACTGCTGTATTTAGGTATTCTGGGAATATCTCTTTCTGCTAAACTGAGATTGCCTCGGCGGGCATCGAACAATAATGCCGTGTACCACTCCATTTGTCTCACTCACTACTTATTGTGTTGGGCAAGTAGCGGAGTTGATAGCGAGATAGGATAATACAATTATAATTAGTTCTGTATAGTTTCGATGTTGCGGCTAGAATCGCGAGTCTTCTATGTGTAAGACACAATATTATATAGTGTTCGGATGTTGTCTATTTGACTTCTGTACGCTAATAGGAAAGGTTATCACTTGATGCCTATCTTTTATTTACATTCACACATTTACAATTTATACGTATACCTATACGCTAATATGAATGCTGTATGTAGCAAACAAATTATGAAATCATATATTATCTGTCATAAGTAAATTACGAACAGCATCAAGAGGGCTGGGCTTATTTTTGTAATAATCTCGACAAGAAAATGCCTCCCTTCTCAAAATATTGCAATTCTCGTCTTGTTACTTTCTTGAAATTGTCTTTCTCGTCTCGAGAGCAAAACTTCTCGAAAAATCTTGTCTCGATAATTCAATGTTCGGTGAAAGCTCGCGGGCTTGGCCCGTAGTTTAACGGAACGGTGAATACCAAGCACAGTCGTATAGACATGTCCACACTGTAATATGGTTAGCATTGGGGGAGGCAAGTCGTTTACTGAAGCTAGCAAGTTCATTACTATACGACAAGGATAACCTAGAAAGGCAAAAAAACTGGCTTGAAAGTTCACTGGTAAGACAAGGAAAGCATAGGAAGGCAATACAATTCTGGAGCAGTGTTCTAGACCTGTCTCTATATAACCGTGCCACCAAGTAAGAATGCATAGCACCGGTAAAAAGTGCATAAGATAAATTAAAGGAAATGTTGCTTTCACTCGGGTCCGGATCGCGTCTATTTTTTATGTTTCAGGAAAATGAAAACTAAAGACGAACGTGACTACCAGGGCACTAGGCACACCTATATCTGAAACGGTACCTAAGACGCGGGTGTCAGCTGCTGTTTCCGTATACTTTTGTGGTTCTTGTTGTTTGTTAAATGGTTGTTTAAAAACGAACTTTTATCCGGGTTTGTTTCGGCTGAACTTCTGTGTTTTCTTTAAGTTATATTAATATTTTAAGCATTGATTAGAGATTAGTGATTTAAGGACTATTTAAATAATTTTTTGCTATATTATTCTGTTTATATTTAGGTATAGGTATCTGTATTTAATTTTCGCCCAGCCCTAGACATCACTTATACCTACACAGTAGGTACACATGTTTTGATCAGCGAAAAAAATCTGTGGCTGCATATATTAGCTTAGAGGTACAATTATTTTCATATTTATGTTTAGCAAAATTATTGTTTTTTTAATGAACTTAAAATTGTCTCACATAATTAATTGGGATTTATTTGTATGTCCCGTCCGGCTTCGCCCGGGTGCTAAGAATTTATGATTTATCGTGATTTATTGTCCCCCGCGAGAAATTCTCCCCCTGCGAAGTTAAGTCGGGCTGGTGGTGTTTATAATATTAGTAGGAGTCCGCCAATACGTAATTTCAGAGTTACGTTTTGTTACTATCCCACAGGAATTATCCCCCCCCCCAGCCCTCGAGTAATTTAAATTCTCCCCTGCAAAGCGAAGTCGGGCTGGAGGTGTTTTAAATAGTAAAAAAGTGGACCAGAACTTTCGGTGTTCACGTATTAATATAAGTATACTAGATATATAGTATCGCCTATGGTCAAAATTCGAGCAATTGTATTCTCCCGTGCAGGGAAGGCAGTATTTTTTTTACCTGCATTAACGACAACATTCCCACAATACCTTTCGACTGATATAAGTTTCATTCCTTTCATAATAAATAGTAAAATGAAGGCGCAGAACTTTCGAACTGTTCACGTATAAATATTTAGGTGCCTGAAAACTAACGGAAAAATTACCAAATTTTGTATAATATATATACTAATACAACTTAAAAGGTATAAAGTACGAGTTGAAAGGATCCTAACGGAGCCGGAATTTCTATTTTCTTCCGGAAGGCAGTAACAATGTGAAGGGGGGGGGGGGTGAAGCCATGTTAACTACCATAAAGATGGTTATTTTGCACACTTATAGCATAGGGCTAACGAGCCTAACGGAGTTATATTTTCGAGTTTCACCCTAGGGCTAGAAATATTATTAGAGTTCGATTTAGCGATTGGCGAAGACAGGCTTAAAAAAGTTCTTGCGTATTTGATATTAAATTTCAGTTGGAGGAAAATGTAACACCGCCTAAAGATTATTTTGTATTGAAAAGTTTTGTTTTGTATAAGGTACTAATTATAGGTAGGTATCTCATTTTTTCGACAAAATGCGTTTTAAAAATGTTTACGCAAATCAATTTCATATGAGCATGCCTCAACCTTGAAAATTTTAGCTTATTTCTAAAATGGACAGTAATATTATTATTTTCCAAAATATTATGCCACAATAAATAATAATTATTAATTATTATTATTTGTATCGTATGACTAGATAACAAAATATAAGGTTTAAAAAGTTATCACTGATATCATTATCGCTGATTATATATCTGTTTTATAAATTTTGTTTAAATTGATAAATTTACATAATTATAAAATTAAAATGTTTTTGAAGTATAACTTCTTATGCGAACTCGGGCCGTTTAACGTTTGCGTTAATTAAACACTGACGGTGTAGTATTCATGGAAATTGGCAACGAAAAACAAATCATATTTATTAGTGTATTTGCCATAATATGGCACATACACTATTGGCGTCGATCGAATGGCGGGAACTAGGGGTCAGACCAAAATTTTTCGACGTTTCATAGCCTCCTGAACAATTTGGCACCATTTTTGGAAATGTTAATATACAGGGTGAGTTCGACCACCCGTATCAGTCGTTTTTTTCGTAAACGGTTAGTCGTAGAGAGTTGTGTCAAAAATTTGTATTATAAAAGCCCTAATAAAGAATCGAATGGTGATAATTTTTTTTCCGGGAAGGTCGGCTTCCCTATTAGTTTGCTCCAGAATGTCCAGAACTCCGGAATTATAAATGTAACGATAGGTCGAAAGTGGTATTGTTGAAAAGATCTTTAAAAAATAAGCAAGTTTTGTAGGAATTTTTTTTTTATTACTGCCACCCCTGTAAATTTCTATAAGTTATAACAGGGTAAATACGCGGGTAACGCTAGTAAAAAAAAATTAATTAAAAAATTTTATTAACGTAAAAAGTACCATATTATACGCGGGTACCCCTAGTATAAAATTACAAATATTTCGTACGATAAATAGTGAATATTAATTTTTGACAACGCATTGGTGCGACGGAGAGAACACGATCCCATAAGATCCTTTAGGCTAGTATGAGACAGGTAGTACAGCCGGTCACGACATTGAATAGGCCGTGTTCCGCGTATGACGGACAGGAGCCTGTCGTTGGCGTGTGTGTAAGAGAGAACGAGATAGGCTGGCCTTATGAATACAACGGTCTGACGAACGATTTTTTGGTTTTGAGATGTAAATTTTGGTACGTCAACTGTCAAGACAGAACGGGGAGACGATAGCTAGGTGATAGAGTTATTGATACAGCGGCTGGACGAATGATTTTTGATATCACGAAACCATGCATTTTGACGTTATTTTGGCGAACTCTAAAGAATAACAATGAATTAATATTCCTGGAGTATAGTGAATTTTTCTTGGATGTGTGTTAGGGATTGACAATTGTCGTATAACATACAGTTTTTACTGTGCAGTGAATTTAATTAATTAATTAATTCCCGATTATAAACCGCTGCTTTCCCGGATTTTGCGTCGTTGCTGTGGACTTGTTAGGCCCTTCGCTAGCTAATTAGTGTAGGAAGGATTGTTGCAAGGAATAATTAAGGATTATTACATAATTTATCGTTTCGCTAAGTGACTGTTGATTTCAATAGAGTTGCGTTTAAAATAAGCTTATGTAACGTACCCGTCTCGAATTCTGGTTTTGTTCAGGCTTTATTTTCACGTCTCGAAATATAATGTATCGATTTATCATTTAACGTCCTGAAATTTAGCGTACCTACCGATTTAGCGTTTACCGTCTTGAAATTTAACGTATCGATTTAGTATGCTACGTCCCGAAAATTAATGTACCGATTTATGGTTTAACGTATTGATATTTCCTCCGTGTTTTTGTGTTTTTTCAGGTACCGATTTATTGTTTAATTTACCGAAAATTTAACGTATCGATTTAGTGGCGTCAACAAAAATAATTAAAGATTGCCTATTTTGTGTTTCGATTTGTGAAACTTTTGTTACATGATCTCCCGTTCTCAAAGTTTTTATCTGTTATGTTTAAGTGTGAATTAATGGCGATGTCGCATTACGCCCTGTTACGATTGTTGAATATATAGAAATGTCGTCCCGATTTTAGTGTTTTTGTTTTTTTGGCAATACCGTTCTCGTTGAGCTAACGTTATGATTTTTAGTATTTTCTTTTTAGCGTTCCGTGATCGATCTACGTTGTATGTTTTTTGTTGTACATATATGGTTTACGCTTACTTTTAGACTGCTGGTTCTGACTGGGTTTACTCCCCGGATATTGTTTCTGGATTTTGATCCGGAAGAAATCTTCCTTTATTACTAGTCCCAGTAGTCAACGGCTTTTGGGCCTTTTGGATATTTTATTGCTTATCTCCACAGATTCGAACGACCTGTGAGTACGTGTGTGTCCAGCTGTCCTGGCGCCCTTTTCAACTTTTAGTCGGTATAATTCTGGATACTGGCAATGGTCTCCAAGTGATTTTAATATTCAAAGGTTTAGTGTATTCCCCTGTATTGTCTTAAGTTACCGTTTTTGTGGTTTTATCTAAAGTAATGGCTCGTGCTGTTTAGAGTACGTTATCTTTCAATTTCGTAACTTTTTGTGTTTGTTTACGTGTCGAGTGGTAGGTGGAGGATTTTAAGAAAAATTATTAAAAGAGTTTCCGTTACGGATCTTGAAATATTTTGGTATTGAGTGGTCGGATTTTTAAGCCCAATTTGGGACATTTTTTTATAACATCAATTCAAATGGTGAACCGTGGACTCACGTCCCAGCGCCGCACGAGCTAGCCGCGCGCTGAATTTATTCAGGTGGTATTATAATCAGTTCACCAAGAGAGTTTTAAACTCTGGAGACCGAACATAAAGTTATAAAGTATAAATATAAATTATTATATGTTCAAAACTCCGGAATTTTAGAAAGCACGATAGGTTGAAAGTGGTGCTGTTAAAAAGCTCTTTAAAAAATAGGCAAGTTTTGTAGGAAAAAAATATTTAATTACTGCTACCCCTGTTAAGTAACAATCGTTTGAAATTATTAAATCAAAATGTCATAATAACGATCGAAGTCGGCATTAAAAATCTAGCAACCTTAGACATTGTCACAAGTGTTCAAACTGTCTTCCATTTACTCTTTAATACAAACTACTGAGCTCTTCTGGTTATACTGTGAGTATACTTCTTCAGTGTTTAATGATCGATAGATGGGTAACTAGATTTTAAATGCGGACTTTTAAAAAGTTCGTTATTATGACATTTTAATTTAGTAATTTCAAACAAATATTACTTAATAGGGGTGGCAGCAATAAAAAAAAATCCGTACAAAACTTGCTAATTTTTTAAAGATCTTTTCAACAATACCACTTTCAACCTATCGTTACATTTATAATTCCGGAGTTCTGGACATTCTGGAGCAAACTAATAGGGAAGCTGACCTTCCCGGAAAAAAAATTATCACAATTCGATTCTTTATTAGGGCTTTTATAATACAAATTTTTCACACAACTCTCTACGACTAACCGTTTTCGAAAAAAACACTGTTACGGGTGGTCGAACTCACCCTGTATATATACATATATCTATATAGGTGTGTATATACAGGTGTCCAAGACTTGCGTTGTCGGCCGATATATTGATTTTGGGTGAAGATATAAAAAAAGTTTAAATACAAAAGTTGTATAAATTTTAATGGTGTATACCCTAAAAATATTTTCTGTCCCATTTAAGCGTGGCATATCAAAGTTATGTTTTTTTTAACCTAGTACCTTGTTTTTATTTGTTGTTTCAATTCTGCACCTAAATGTGAATAGAAATTATAAGAGAAGCTATGCTCGAAAATTCAGTAATTTTTGAGTTATTCAAGTTTTTTAGAAATTTTTGACATGTGCAGACCTTTACCTAAAATTCGACATAGCCAAAACAGAATCCTTTATCAAACTGAAATTTTGAGGATCACTAGATAATAGACGGATAAATCAATGTCTGTCCTAAAAAAATGATTTTTTTATACAGGGTGTTCAAAATAATGTTCTTCTTTTGCCTAACTTCAATCACGTGTAACTTTTGATTGTTAAATACAACGAGGTTATTTTTTTGCTGGAATTGTATTCTTTAGGATATTTACTAACACTTTTATTAAGGGTTGTCCAAACCTAAACCTAATATTTTCGTATTAAAATATTAGGTTTAGATTTGGACAACCCTTAATAAAAGTGTTAGTAAATATCCTAAAGTATACAATTCCAGCAAAAAAATAACCTCGTTGTATTTAACAATCGCCGTAATGTATGACAGTAGCAACAATTATATTGCTATTTTAATCTAAAAATAAAACTAGAAATTCTCCATGTTCTATGTTCGTAAAAATGTTAACATAAAATCTGTTTGGAAAATATGTTGCATGAAAAAATGTTCAATAAGTACCAAATATATTTTTATAAATAAAACCTTTGCGATTTTATTCAAAAACTTCTTATCAGTCCCTATTTGAAACGTTATTAATTATTATCATTATTAACGTTATCATTCTTTATGAACGGATATCTTATTAAAAAAATTTCTGGAAATAGGAATTTATATTGACGGACGACAGTACATTCCATGGAGACTATACAGGGTCTTCAAAGTTAAGTCGGCACTATTGCTAACTTCGTTATTTTTGGATCTACAAAGTCGATTAAATTAGCAAACTAGAAGTATTTTTTCCGGTGAATAAAACGATGAAAACAGAAAAACAATTGAATATCGCGTTTTCGAGTTTTATCAAAAATTTCTATTTTTTTAAATGATACACCCGGTATACAATATTCACAATCGATAGACAGTTGAATTCTGAACAAAAAGTGTCCCATAGTCTTCTATCCTTATGTCAAAAATGACTAAGTTAATAATGATTTTTCAAATTCAAATTAAAGGTAGCTGTGTTAGTGGCAGCTTTGGCTCACCATAAAATAGAAAGTGACAAGAATATCCATGAGGTGAAAAATATCCTTTATTTCAAATTATTCTATAACTTGGAAGAAAACAAAATTCAAATAAGATTCTCAAAAACATCACCCTCTTGGTCCAAGCATTTTGTAGCCCGCTTGCAACACTCCTAGTCACTCTGACAATCATAACTCGAAAACGCGATGCTCAATTGTTTTTCTGTTTTCATCGTTTTATTTAGCGGAAAAAATACTTCTAGTTTGCTAATTTAACCGATTTTGTAGATCCAAAAATAACGAAGTTAGCAATAGTGCCGACTTAACTTTGAAGACCCTGTATAGTAATAGTACAATCCTTCTAAAATACTTTCTATAAACAAGCTGTTTTGTTTATTATAAATTGGTACTAACTCACAATGTATTTTTCATTTTGTATATCTAAAAAATTCAAATTCACGATGATGTTTGTTTCCGATGCTGGTTTACTTTGGAAAATCAACTTGATAAAATGTAAATAAAAAGGAAGACTTTGCATCCAAATAATTATTGTGAAATCAGTATAATAGACATACAATAAAATATGTTGTATAAATATTTAAAATTTGTTAATATTAATAAAATTTGAATGTTTTTAAAAGCTATGATTTTTAAAAATTAACAATAACCTTGGTATGTCGCAGTGAGATAAAATTTTTTTGTTCAACACCCGCAAGAAATATGTAATTTCGTGGTTCTACTGAGAGTGGGCGAAATAATGAATTCTCTGACTGTAGACGTAGAGAGTGGGCGAAATGCAATTTCACCCACTAGTGGGCGAAATAGCATTTCGCCCACGCTCATTACGGGGAACGTTTACGCAAGTGTTGATAGTTTCGTCAATCAATCAGGTCATCCATTATTTCGCCCACGCTCAGCAGAGCCACGAAATGACATATTTCTTGCGGTAGTTGAACAAAATATTGTGTGCGATTATTGGACGAAAGAGGAGATTCCACTCATGTGTTTTACCGCACTCTAGGAATCTCCTCTTTCTCCCACTAGTCGCACAATATACTATTTTTGAGATATAATTTCTACTAATCCTATTGTTTTAATTACAATCGGTGTTATTAATTATTTTCGACTTGCGATGGAATCTTTTTTTTTGTAATACATAGACATTGTTGTTTGAACAACAACTACGCGCTGTGATCCTAAAAAATGCTTTCACATTGATTGTAAATATATATTTATTAATCATATAATATAGAAGTAGGTTATAATTTTACAGTAATTCTTACTTAACTTAGCATCGACGTTAAAATAATTATCAATAGACAAACATTTGGTACAAAACACATTACTAAATAAATAACAATGAAAAATTACGGAATAATAAAAGTGACCCAAAAAAGACACATAGAGAGCTGTGTTGTACGTCGCCAAAACAGGAACTCATTGACACAGGCGTCCATGCTACACTGCGCACCAATCACACGCTACACTGTTCTTCTTTAATTAAACAGTATTTTACAAAAATGTACACAATAATATTAAATATAATTTTTAAAAATTTATTTGATTAACCATTACTTTAATTTAGTTTTGGCTAGGTTCGGGCTTGGACTCCAAAGAACAAAAAGGGTCAGATGTAGAGTGACCCATAAGGAGTCCGGAGCAACGAGTGGAAAGCAGAAATGCAAGACTTCGGTGTCACTCCCAGCTCACTTCGAAGATGACGAACTCTGCAACATTTTAAACAAAAACACATCAGCGACAGTGTCGACAAATACACACAGGACATGCCGTAACACAAAAAATTTGGGTGGACCAACTTCATTGGAATGAGCCATTTTCCTGAGAGTAGTCTTTTCAATTTGCAACTACTATTTATCCCTGTATTTCTACAATTAACTACACAACAACTATGAAGAATAAAGAATACAAATTGGTTGAGTCTTTCGCGGCCAGTTGATGAGCTGGTGTTGTCCTAATTCGGGTCTATAGGCCGTCGTTGGTTGGAATTGCTTCCTAACGTTTCGCTAGCACGAGTGGTGAGCTTCTTCAGAGGTCCTTCCATCTCCGATGCTGGATGTAGAATGACAAATTCTCGGGTGCAGGTTGTATTTATACCTGTGGGTAGGGGGCGGAGCTTGTTTCGCTTCGGTTGACCTCGTGATATCGGTCGGCATTACTCGGGAGTGCCTGAGTATCGGGTTCCAGATCTGGTTGAGCTTGGGGGTTTCCTCCTTTCTGTTGAAATTATTGGAATGTTTGTGGATCTCGATGGCTTCTCTGGCCAGTCCGTTGTGGTAGCCGTTGACTGATGCTAGTAGCCTACAGTTCTCAAATTGTATCCTGTGGTCCCCGTCGGTCAGTGCGTGTTCGGCTACTGCAAACTTCTCAGTTTGTCCTAACCGATAGCTTGCTTTATGCTCTCTGAGTCTCGTTCCCATCGATCTCTTAGTAGTACACAACAACCCACCACCTCTCAAGCATACCTTCCGTATTTTCCGAGAGTAACGGACAGGATTGGCAAAGTTTTGAGGAGGCATAATATCAGAACTATCTTTAGGCCGACGAAGAAGATCCAACAGTACATTAGATCAGCGAAGGACAAGAGGGACCCACTCTCAGCTGCAGGAGTATACATCATACCCTGCTCCTGCGGTAAGGTCTACATTGGAACTACCAAGAGATCGATGGGAACAAGACTCAGAGAGCATAAAGCAAGCTGTCGGTTAGGACAAACTGAGAAGTCTGCAGTAGCTGAACACGCACTGACCGACGGGGACTACAGGATACAATTTAAGAACTGTAGGCTACTAGCATCAGTCAACGGCTACCACAACAGACTGGTCAGAGAAGCCATCGAGATCCACAAACATTCCAATAATTTCAACAGAAAGGAGGAAACCCTCACGCTCAATCAGATCTGGAACCCGATACTCAGGCACTCCCGAGTAACGCCGACCGATATCACGAGGTCAACCGAAGCGGAACAAGCTTTGCCCCCTACCCACAGGTATAAATACAACCTGCGTCCGAGAATTTGTCATTCTACATCCAGCATCGGAGATGGAAGAACCTCTGAAGAAGCTCGCCACTCGTGCTAGCGAAACGTTAGGTAGCAATTCCAACCAACGACAGCCTATAGACCCGAATCAGGACAACACCAGCTCGAATAAAGAATAGTACGGGAGGCAGCGTTGCATTTTAAGTAGTGATTTGATACCAACCAATTCTTATTTCTAGTATTTAATAGACAAAACAAATAGAAAACAAATTACAATTGAATAAAGAACTGTCTCTAGTTGGTATTGAACAGAGACAAACGTAACAAAGTGTTTAATGCACATGTCAGTTCCACAGTTTCATTTTGGTTTCATGTCTAGGCCATGTACCGAAATGATCATTCGGAAACCATTCACAAACGATCGCAAATGCGGTTGGAACGCTTTAAGAATCGCTCACAAATGACCACAAGTTCGGTTGGAACGCGTTCTATCCACTGTGCATGATCGTGACGGTAATATCACGGTTTTCATTTGAAATCTGTCACTAACAAATAATTAAACTTACTGGTTTATTTCTGGCTTGATAGACTTCCATCCTGAAACAAAAAAAATATTTATTGCAAAAATTACTTCTTCACAACGCCTCTATTGAAAATAGTGATGGGCAGAATCGAATTCTTTTAAGAATCGAAAACCCGGTATTCGAATACTTTTAAGAATCGAATGAGTATTCGAGAACCGAGAATATTATGAATAATATAATACCTATATTATTCCATAATATTCTCGGTTCTCGCTTCTCATATTGTGATATTCTTATTTCTTTGCACCGCGACAATGTCATAATACCATAGTCTGTAATTGTAATTGTGTTTTAAAGACCACCAACAGCTAAGGTTATTTGGGCCTAGCACCAATTCATATTTTCAATTCATTATTTTTTTTTTTAATAATAAATTGAAAATCCAATTGACACTTTTACCAGCTCTCGGGCTAGAACCCGAGAACTGGGGACTTGTAATAGAGGAACCATAGCAACGCCATGTAAACAACAGCGCCGCTACACTCTCGACTATTCTCAAGCCCACCATGGTCTGTACGGACTCTACCGATTAGTACCGATTGCACTCGATTCAGAGTGAGTTGTGCTACACTGACCTTTAGACCTATATACAGTGCAATCTTGATAATGTGAACACAAAAATCCCGGCGGCCGTTCAAATTATCGAGATTGTTCAAAGTAAAGAGGGTGTTTATAATAAGTTATAAAACTGTTGTTTGCAATATATTTAATTGAAAAAATAAAGAAACAAATATGCACATACATATTTTCGTAAAAGAATTCGAGTAGAAAAATTTACTCATTATTTTTATTTATTTAAACCATATTTATTTTAGTTATGTTTAATTAGATATTACAATTAAATTAAATTATTAAATATATTTGGAGAATATTATTAATTTCCGCAGCCGTCCCTGTCTACACAAGTTAGAAATCACGGCAATAAAAAGAATGTTGGGCGTTCACCGTCGTGTCACGTGTGTGTTTATATGTGTGGGAAATAGTTTGACTTTGACTGGATGAGTACCGGAATCGAGAACCGAGAACGCCGAATCTTCGATTGCAGTTTATTTGCAATTCTTCTTACGAGAACTCGGTATTCAAATACTTTCAAAAAGTATTCGAGAACACCGAGAACTTATGAGGATCGGATACTTCTCAATTCTAGCATTCGAATACTCCCATCACTAATTGAAAATTCGCGAAAACTGAGAGTTTCAACCCTAGGGTTGAAAGTTTTTAGTTGTCGGTTTTCTCTGTTTTTAACGTTAAGAGAGAGATAGAGTGATTGAGTTGCGCCAACTTCAATTCGCATATTATATACTTGAAAACATCAAAATGCCAGACAATCCCACATAGATTTTACATGAATCTGACAGATCTAATATTTTTGCGGATTTTTTTGTATTAAGGTGACTGCACACGCAGATTGCAAAAAATGATCTCGGCAAATTTCAAACTGTGGTCACAAAAGTCATTTTAATACTGTTTTTATTAGCTACAATTTAACATTAAGCTTTATAGAAGGGCTCTTATTGCTTAAAAACTAAAAAAAAAAAAAAATCTGTTTAAAAAATTGTATCAAAAAACGTGATTTTTATCAATATTTTCTTTACAGTACGACTTATTATTTCAAATTACGGGAAGTGAAATTGACATTTTAAAGTTTTTTCTTCACAAATGTATGCAAAAAATACTAAGGAAGAGGGCTATTTGAACAGTTTTTTTGAAATCAATTTTTTTCTACACATAAATTTGTGTTAAACTTACGCTATTTTTGTCATTTTTACCTGATTTTAAAGAATATATTTAGATCAAATATTATACAACAATCTGGCTCAAAGTCATATGGGAAGAAAGATACACACTTCTAGTTTATTTTGAAAGCATTACCATCAAAGTTTGATTAAGGTTTTTCATAGAAATTAGAGATTTTCGAAATAGTTTTTCACAGGGGTTGTATTATACTGAAAAGTCAATAGATGTCGTTAGCAGACTTGAATCGAACGATGTTTCATAATACTTTACAGAAACAAATATATTACACATCACACTTCCAGTGTGAACTCGTGAGTCGGGTCGCAGTGATAAATAAAAATAAACATTTTCAATCACAATAACCACTTATTGGATTCTAATATAGTCATTCAATTTTTGGACAGATTTTATTATGATTTTAATAATTTATTATGACCTGCTGGGTTAGAACGACTGGTAACTTATTGACGTCGGTCGGATGGCGAGATTTAGTGATCGGATCAAAATTTTTTGACTTTTCATACCCTCCTGAACAATCTGACTCTGTCTGTTGGTCCGTTTGTACGCTTGTAACTCGAGAACCACTGATCCGATTTACATTATTTTTTTTGACATGAATAACTTTTTATGCGATTCTATGCGCGTTTTAAATTATTTCTAGTTTTGATACATCTTAGACTTCAGTCAGGCGCTATATTCAGAAAGTTAACGTCACGAAAATTGCAGCGAAACATGCGACGGAAGCCATAATTTTGACGCCGTTGGGTTCAGAATGTTTACGGATTGATATTTGAGAGTTTTACAGGACACATAAAAATAAAATGGCGTCTGATTTCAAAATGGCGGCCATATGTACTTTCATAAAAATTATCGGATCCTTTTAAAAATTGATATTTGAGAGTTTTATAAGATGCAAAAAAATAAAATAGCGTCGAATTTCAAAATGGCGGCCATTATGTACTTTTGTAAAAATTATCCGATCCTTTTGAAAATTGATATTTGAGAGTTTCATAGAGCACAAAAAAATAAAATGACGTCAGATTTCAAAATGGCGGCTATATGTACTTTTTTGCAAAAATGATCCGATCTTTTTGAAAATCGGTATTTGAGTTTCATAGGACACAAAAAAAATAAAATGACGTCATATTTTAAAATGGAGGCCATATGTAGGTACTTTTTTGCTAAAATTATCCGATCCTTTTGAAAATTGATATTTGACAGTTTTACAGGACACAAAAAAAAATTACTTCAGATTTTGTAAAAATTATCCGATCTTTTTGAAAATTAATATTTGCAAGTTTTATAGGACGCAAAAAAATAAAATGACGTCATATTTCAAAATGGCGGTCATAAGTATATACTTCTTTGTAAAAATTATCCGATCCTTTTGAAAATTGATATTTGAGAATTTAATAAGACATAAAAAAATAAAATGGCGTCAGATTTCAAAATGGCGATCAAATAATAACTTTTTAATTGTATTATTTATATCTTTGTTAAGTTCGGTTTTATATACAATGCGTAAGAAGCATAGCTTCTGTCGGGTGTCTTACGACACATCATGACTTTTTTTATTTAGCCGGTTACGAATTACGCTTAATAGTCAACCGTTGCTACGGAAAGTTGTTTAAAAAATTCACTGTACTATTTTTTCTATGTAATCCAATACATATTTATATTAGGTCTTATGGCTCATAACCTACTACAAAATTATAAATCTTCTCAGTGTTATTTTCCCTATGTTCGATAAAGCCGTTTACACACAGTATACCTACATGAATATCGCGCCTTGTAATTCTTGAATTACTTGTATGTTCCAAAATTTTTTCTTAATATATTAGAAATTCGGAGTATTTGAAATGTATTTTCAAATTCAAATATAATTTATAAAAATAAAGCAATTTGAATACAAAATATAATAAATACTTATTACTTATTGTCTGGTACAGTGTTTGCAAATTAGTAAAGAACGCCTACGCCACTGGAATTTCATCTTTGAAAACAACGTTTCAACACGAAATGAAGAACTCTGTCGTAGATGGTCGTGTTATTATAATCAATCAAGTTTAAATGATCCGATCATTCACGAATCAGTTTTCGTCTTCAGTGTACTTTCTCCGACACATACATTCAAATGCCTATAAGATAGACCTCCGCGGGTGAATAACGGGGCATGTACAGAAATGCATATAAATATTTTTTGTGGCTATTCAGTCACCTTAAGGTTTGAGCAATCAAAATGGGGAATTTATTATGATATAAATATAGGGAATTATTATTGTTTTGCGTTTTGATGTTTTTTAATATATAATTAAATTAATAATTACATTTCAAGTTACAATTTTATTGCGTACATGTGATTGATGTTTCGACTTGATTGCATGGCTGAATGTGCATGTTGAAATGAATGCGTGCTACAATACCACACACAAAACAAAAAAACACTGCGTACCAAAGTACACATATACAATAAGTGCCGGAACCATAGATCATTGATATAACATAAACATTGTTCTTTTTTTATAATAATGTATCAATAATGAAGAACAATTATGTTATAAAAAAGATGTAGTGGTACAACTGCAGATGTAATCATGTATGAAGTCGAAGTATCAAATATGCAATGACATGTGTGTAACTAAAGCTGTAATGTGTTTTCAATTTTTACAATAAAAATACGATTGCTAAAACTTGTGATTTCATTAACAAATAACAAATCAGCGCATTCTGCAAAATTTTGCACGCCCAAATTGCAGGTACCTCAAATTGAATTGTCAATAGAGTTGTTGGAAATATAATATGCATTTACTCGGAACGAAACACAGCGAATGCAAAACGTGTGATTTGCTGCCCTCATTCCGCGGACAGCAGACTTCACACTAGTTGCAAACGCTTTTAATGCAATAGACTATTGAATATGATTTGATATTTATTAATCCCATGATGATAATAAAAATTTTTATAACGAGAATAACTTACATCATCTTTGCGTGATTATTAATGAGATGGTCCTTAAATAAATTTTGATCAGATACGTAAAAGTTGCAGAAAGGGCACATCATCTTTGAGTGATTATTAATGAGATGGTCCTTAAATAAATTTTGATCAGATACGTAGAAGTTGCAGAAAGGGCATACATTGCAATGGTTTTCTGAAAAAAAACATTGTTCATACTATTAATTATTTGTCGGCGCAATGGATTATTTACTATACAAATACAAAATAAAAATCTTCTCCCACGTCTTTTACAAGGCAAGCCCCTACAGACAGTACTATAATATACAGGGTGTAGAAAAAATGAGGGTAAAATATTTTAGGGGCACATAGTATGACCCAAAATAAGTCGAAAAATTTGAATGAACATAAGTTCGCAAACGAACCGTTAGTGAAATATTTCCACTTAAGTATATGCAATAGCATAAGTTATTTATCGTCCATTTAATAAAAGAAACATGCTTTTTAAATTTAACTTGGTTTATTTTATTTTTATTTTATCTATCTCCCAGTCATAATAAAATTCAGTAAACTGAGAATTATTCTGCAGTGAAAATCTAAAATTACTGGACTAATATTATGTTATATAATAAAGTACATACCTAGGTCAATCATAATTGGTTTTTTTCCAGTTTCCCTATGCAAAAGAAAAAATAAATTTGAGAAAACATTTACAATATTATAAAATATATTAAAGGAGTCCTTATTAGATTTCCATATTGTATCAAAGTAAGTCAGGGTAGGTACATATAATTATTGTGTCTCGTTTAAAAAATTAAAAACCACGAAAATCGCATGTCCCACCCCACTTATTTCTAAAGTATTAATGTCAGGAAAAATTCTTAGCTACGCCAATGACGACTGCAATACGTAGTTTGCACGCACTCTCGCTAAAGAAATTTCACTTCAAAACACTAATTTATATTCAAAAATGTTCTGTATAATTACATTTAAGAATGGTACAACGATTACTTTCTTCCGCAATTTCGTCGTGTGACACTGATCCAAGATGAAACAAATAAACACTGATCCAAGATGAAACAAATAAACAATAATTCTTGTAAGATAACTGTAGAATTAACAAAGAAAAATAATAAGTTTTAACCAATACGTACTCCAAATGACCTCTACGATTTTCCGTAACGTCCACATGTTTGTTCAAAAATCTGTAAATATCGATATAATATACCAGTTAATTTAGCAAAACCCGGTCCGCAAGATTACAAGCGCCATGGTTTTAGGTTATATTTCCGTCTGTCACTATAAACCATAGACATAGGTGTACGCACACCTCCATGTCTGACATAAATTAATCAGTTATTTTTTATCATACGTCAAAATTGAAGAGAAAAAAACTTAAAATCAATCATTTTTACGTACCTTTTTATGTTATGCTCATTTTATAGCTCATAGCATTCTCACGAATTTATTTGATAAGTGGTGGCTCTGAAAAGAGCCGATTGGTAATGTATTTTTAAAAGAGACGAGCGCGCATATGGAAAGCTCTTCCCGCGCTAAATTTTTCAAAGGGTATAATTATTTAAATAATGATAAAAAATTACATTTTTTTCATATTATAACATCTAGAATTCATTTATATTTTTTTTTACCTATGTTAATAGGTGACATTGAGAACGTTTTTTTTAATATCTCAGGATCCACTGAACCGATTTGACTCAAAATCTAATCAGATCTAAGTTAAAGGCTGATAAACACAATAGAACAATCAGCATGGCCGTATGTTGTTCCGTTTTTACGATATCGAAGGCGAAAAATTGACCACACACACACACATATACAGACATCAGTCAGAAAATGATCTTAAACGATTGCTAGGGTCTCAAAACGTGAAGATCTGTTAAAACCTCGAAATATTTTTTTCGGACTAAATCCATTACTTTCCTACCATAGTAGAGGTGGGAAGTAACTAGCGGTAGTAATCCGACTTGCACCCACCCGGGTTTTTTTTCATAACCTGTTTGACACCCCGTTATTACTCGTATTTATTCGAATTTTTTATCCATATCTAAACCACAACATTGGACTATAACAAACTTTAACTGTGTCAAACTTCGAGTCTCTAGCTTGTATCGTTTGGCTCTGGGAGCTTGTGACAGACGGACGGACGGACAGACACCGGAGTGAGGCCATAAGTGTTCAGTTTTTACTTTTTCCAATTCTGGTACGGAACACTAAAAAGCAACGTCAAAACAAACAAATACTGTAAAATTGCGAAAAGTTAATTTTGACCCAAATTAGTACCATTTCCCACTTGTGAAGTTGGAATGATATTAACGTTTATTGGAAAGTATAATGTCTATTTTCTCATTACATGTTATAAAGATAAACGTGACAACGTCCACATGTGCTGTTTCACTGAAAGGCTGGTAAGCGACGTCACCAGTGTTGCCAACTGTAAAATTAATGTAATGCTAAATAGTAACCGAAAAAATGCCAAAAACATGTTAAATTTTTTTGAAAATTTGTAAATAATTTTTAAAAATGCCAAATCTGACATATTTTTCCATTCTGGCCGATAATGTTGACTATATATTTTGGGAGGCATTATGATTTTTAAAATACGTTGTTTACTTGGCACTTTATGACTTATCTCAATTTGTTTCCTAATAATGTATTATGTTATTGTTGATATATTATTTTAAAAAATAAATTGAGATAAGTCATAAAGTGCCAAGTAAGCAGTACCTACAATAATAAATTGTTAAAACAAATCTAAATCCCGAGTTTCAGCTGTGTGTGTTACGTAGTTATACATACATGCGTACAAAAGATCTTTATTTATTCGACAAATACACTACAAAACTGTATAAAATGTATCACAAAAAAAATATATCAAAATAATTTATTTGTGAGTGTCAAAATATTCTTTAAGATTGTAGTGGCATTTATAGAGTTCATTTATTGATGTTGAATTGTTATCCCACGTCCGCGTCCAAAAATGCTAAAAAACATGCTATATGCCAAATGACATTTTTTAAAGCTAAATTCAGTTAAAATATGCCAAATCTAGCATTAAAAATACCAAGTTGGCAACACTGGACGTCACTGAAGGCCATATACTTTAATAATATACCGCGGATTCTCCATTTACTCAATGTGCGGTGAGTGAAGGCCACAAAGAGAGCAAAAATATATCTGTGTCTCTTTTGACGAAGTTATTCCGCATTTATCCCGATGATGTCATTGGTCGATGTACGGACGTTCCATCTGAACAAAATGTAAACAAAACGCTTGACAGCTGTTGTCATTATAACGTAACCTAGTTTAATTTTGTTAAAAACAATTTTTTACTCATATTCCTTGAAATTCATAGTGATATAAGAAGTAAACACAGGTTTCGGATCTTTTTGGGCATAATAATATTACTATCAACTGAAGTATTTCATGAACTGAAGTATAAACACCACTTGAAACGTAATATATAAACAAATATGTCATGGATGCCATTGACGTAAAACATCAGTGCCCCAGTGGTCAATAGTATACCTTCTCTCTTTTAAAAATTCTGTCTTTGTCTATGGAAGCAGCCAATCAGGAACCTGCCAGCTGGATTCCCATAAAAAAAGACAGAAATATATACCCGCACGTATGTTGGCTTCACGATTTTTGATCTATCAGCAGTACAGATTTCTTGGGTAAGTTCGGTTTTACGCTCAGATTGATCGGAGTGCTCTAATACGTTCGGATTTAACATTTATATGCTCTGAAAGATCTCTATCCTGCGTTCGGTTTTAAGATCTGGAGCAGATCGAGCGCGCTCGATTTGCTCCGAGGAAAGCGAGCGAGCAAGCAGATTCAACCATCTTCAGAGCATTCATTTTAAAAATGAGCGGAAACACTTGTTGTGAGAATGGATAAATTTCGAAGTTTATTTATTTGAGGTAATTTTTCAATAGGTAAAAACATGAATAATATTTATTCAAAGAATAGTAATAATCAATAAGTCTATATCGCACAGAATGATTAAATAAAATATTTATTATATCTATGGGTCGAAAAAATCAACAACCAGTACTACCTACTATTAATTTTAAAATAAAGGAATAAAACGAAAAAAATTGTGATTGTTGATTTATTATTATAACAATGTTGAATTAAATCAAAATGAGGAGCAATAAAGAATATATTTCGGCTTTAGTAATAAGAATTTAAATTATTGGCGCCATTTTATTCTGACGTTTGGAAAAATCTACTAGATTACGTTCGGAATTGTTTAGATGGCTCGATTTGCTCGGTTCTCACGTGACCAAAAATCTGTTCGCTCGGCTCGATCAATCGAGCGTAAAACCGAACTTACCCCTTATGTACATGAGGCCGCACCATAAGTGACAGTGTCAGGTTGGAAAAGAGAGATAGAAAACGAAGCAGTTCTCTTTTCCTTGTCTTCTGATGCATTTGTGAATTTAAAAATGTATAGTAGGTATTGTTAATTTACATCCGTAACCATGGTTATGTATTTGTGATAGAAAAAATTGAAGAACTGGTCTATTCTCCATTTCTATCTTTTGCACCGACACTTTTTTGGGTAACTTCCCTATTCTATCTATGATATTTCTATGGTTGGTATTTCAATAAAGTAAAGCCGGGGGATTAAAATAATTCCTGGAGCGATGAAATTTGGTGGAGTGGTATAGGGACCGCCCACCGAAGTTAAACCCCGAATTCCCGACCATTCCCTAAAGGAGGAAATCCGTTAGGGAGTCGTTTTGGTTTTTTCAGTATTCAACCGAATTGCGATTTTTTGTACACAAATTTGCAGAATGAAATTCTCTACAATTTCTGTAAGCATATATTTCACCTGCGAGCGATATTGAAAGAATTGTGTCTCAGAGTATGTGAGAAGATAGGAGGTAAAATCGCCCTCTGCGGAGCGTAGATGCAACTGAAAAAAATGTTCGCCGCATTCTAATTGTAGGAAATTTCAAGCGCTGCAGATTATTTAAAGAAAGTAGGTACAGAAAAACGGCGAAAACAGGTTTCACCCCCTATATCTTCTCACATACTCTGAGACACAATTCTCTCGATATCGCTCGCAGGTAAAATATGTGCTTACAGAAATTGAAGAGAATTTCATTCTGAAAATTTACGTAAAAAAATCGCAATTCGGATAAATACCTTCGGAGATAAACTGAAAAAAACAAAACCACCCCCTAAAGGAATTTCCTCCTTTAGGGGATGGTTGGGAATTCGGGGTTCAACTTCGGTGGGCGGTCCCTACCATTCCACCAAATTTCATCGCTCCAGGAATTATATGTGATATTTCGCTGCTTTCGCAACTATTTGATTGTACTAGTACCTAGTTAATAAAGCTTCCGTATTGCGATTTATGTTTGTTTATGTTTCAACTAACCTCCAGTGGTTTCAACAAAACAATCAACATATTTTGTTTACATAGTTCTCAAGGATGCGCCTACTCTGAAATTTTATATACAGGGTGTATCACAGAAAACCGAACATAGGGAAAACTCCATTGTGCAAATTAGTTAGGATCAACGATTACTTTGGCCACATATGAGAATGGGTACCATGGTAACGCTGACTAACCATTATTTAATAACTTTATATTAGAAATCGTGTCCATCGTGATTATAATAAAATTAAGCAAAATCGCAGGATAGTGGACAAAATAATTTAATAAATCAAATTATTTTGTCCACTATCCTGCGATTTTGCTTAATTTTATTATTTAATAACAATAATAGCTAATAATGAATAATTAGAAAAATCAGTTAAAATAAATTCTTCAATATTAAATGAATTTATTTTTATTAATGAAACAATTTTTTATTAAGAAAATATTTTTTTAACTAATAATTAAACAAAACAAACAGTTAAAATAAAAAATTAAAGCAAATGTTCAAATAAACCTCCATTTTGAATTAAGCAGTGGCTTAATCGGTTACAAAAACTTTGTCTCACTTTATCTAACATTACAGGAGTCATATTGAAACATACTTCGACGATTTTGTCTTTAAGTTCATCCAGATTTTGTCAAATGAACAGCAATATGCATTTGTTACTGTATACGTACACCATGGTAACGACCTCTGAATAGAGGGCAAAGCAATCTCTGATCTAATTTGTACTGTGTACTTTTCCCTATGTTCGGTTTTCTGTGATACACCCTGTATATTCCTAATTGGAAAAATGTCATAGGGTTGACACAATTTGAGACGAGTGTATCAGTGAAATTAATAATAATAAAAATTTTAATTCCTATCTCGTGTATACTGTATATTTTATATAATCTATATAATATGTACTATTATAGAAAAAGGTAAAGGTTGTTGGTTTGTTTGTGTGTTTGTCCACCCTAATCTTAAAAACTACTGGACCGATTTGAAAAATTCATTCACTGTTTACAATATTGTGTGGTGGAATAATTTTTATGCTGTCGACAATTACAAATTATAACTGAATTTGGATGTTCGAGTTTTATCAGCATAAAGGTAGGGTTGGGTTCCCCACATTAATTTATCTTTGGATGTTTACTCGTCCAAAGTGTTGAAAGAAAGGGGTGGAACTTCAATTGAGGGTCCTTGTTATCGAGACAAAGTGAAATATGTTTTCTACAAAAGGTTATACTTATTTTAACGAAGTCCACTGTTCTAATATTAACAGTGAGAGATGCTTAGTTGAACAAAAATGTCTTAGATTGATTCGAACAATCTTCACTAAACTTATTCAGATCCAAAGGTTCTCATCAATTAATTCATTCATACATGAAAAAAAACAATTTTATGTATCTTTAACAATCATAATATATTAACTTGCTATAAATTTAACAAGAATTTTACAAATCACAAACGTTACTGCAATAACAATTTAAATCAGTTAAGCAGACATACTGCTTAACTCAACACATTAAAAAGTTGAAAACCGCTGAAGAGCATTATAATTTACAAATCTCTATCTGTATCAAAATCTTAGATTGGTACTGAACAATTTTTATCAATTATGAAGATGCACAATTAGAGTTAATATGTAACCTAGTGTATAAAGAGGAAGGCAAATAATAAGAAATTACTGACAAAGTAGTTAATAAAGAGTAATACGTTAAAAATCGATAGTATGAATCTGTCAAGCTGTCTGTGGTCGCTGTCAATAAGAAAATTGTCCATACAGAAAATGTATAAAATTTAAGTGAAAAAAGAATTAATAGGATGTCTACCGAAATTATAATAAGCGGTAGGCAACCAAAGTTACATGAAAAATTAATCAAAAATAGTGCAATCTCTTTATAAACACACTAGATCACAATAGAAATCAAATTTAGTTAATAATAATGATAAATTACCTTAGTTAAACACAGGTGAGAATAACCCATCTGTGACATAAGAAAATAGACAGATGATTCTTATAGGTTAGAATTATCGATCAAAAGAACAGTATAATCTTATCTCAATTAATTCATTAACAAATTCCACCAATTTGTAAAGATTGGTGATATACCAAATTGGTGATACTTCATTCTACTATACATTGGTTTGTTAAGGCCATATTATTTTGATTATCAAATCGCGTGTGCGAATCAAAATATCTTTGATTAATTTTATATTAAATTCAATTCTGTTAAAATACAACTATGCCATGAATTGATTGTATATGATTGGCAAAATATATCCAGATTTTATTCCACAATTATTATCATACACGTGGTCGGTGTATTTTTAAAATACAACACTGATCAACAGGTTATATTAAAATATTAAATTTTATATATTAAATTTTATCTGTAATTAAACGTAATATCGTAAATGACGCTGCTGACAGCATTAATCATTTATTTTACCTTTATGAAATTTTTATTCTAAAATGGCAGACGGCCATGTTATAAACTCATGCTTATAATTTTCACGCAACATTCATTCATCACTTATATTAGTTCTAAATTATTTACAAATATCTACTTAGCTGTTTTTGATTAATTGAAGATAATTAAAGCTCTGGGGGACTCCGATGGGCGATAATTATCCATAAAACCCCAGCTCGTCCCGAGATATGTGATTCCGTCTCGGCGATACTGGCTGCGAGCTGCGGTTCAAGCAAACTAGAAAGAATCGACATCAAGCCGATCACAAGAGGCACTTGGCAATGATAATGAATTACGTCGCACCGGAATTAAAACGAGCGCGCAACCATAGAGTATGAATATAAATTAGCATTGGCAACCTTAGATAAAGAATATTATCTGTTGTCATGAACTGTTCCATGACAATTGTTGCAAAGTTATCTACGTTAACGTACCCTGCTGCTCTTTCAGAATTGACGTAAATATAAGTGTGTCATTTTTTATCAATCAGAAATTTCCAAAAAATTGATTGTGTATAACCTAAATGTATTATTTCACCTTTTTAATATGGAAAATCTCACATAGGTAGGGGAGAGTTGAATAAAACGGGATACTTAGTGTTCTAAGTTTCACTACTTTTTGAATGAAGTAATGCAAAGGACTATTTTTTGGCTCCTGTTTCCCTTATAAATGGACTTTTGATTGCCACCATCCTTTATGAGAAAATAGAAGTCACATGAGAGAAAAAATTTTTTTTTGAAAAAGTAGGAAATATCCCGTCTTAGCCACCTAGTCGGATAAAACGGGATACCTATACTTTTAAAGTTCCATAACGTTTATCCTTCAGGAAAAAAGACACAACATGGTAAATTTAAAATATATTGTGAAAAATACCAAAAAAACGTAACAAAACCCACTTCTCATAAAAAAACCATGTAGTTGGATAAAACGGTATACCTACCGATATTATATTACCCGCTATTATATTACAACGGGAGGTATCCCGTTTTAAGCAATCACACAGTGTCCAATTTTACCCAACTGTTGATTGCGAAACACGTGACCATATTTTAGAAAATAAACAAAGCAAATTCCTAAAAACTGTTGTGCATAACTATAGTAAACAAACATTTTACTTTAACCTAACTTTTTGACACTTTCACCTGTTACGTCATCTACAGTGAATCTAAAGTAGATACATCACTTGCCAGGCATAGCTAGACATCTAGGGTTATTAGTTCCGCCCCTACCCTATAAATCGTACTACTTGTTTTGAAATAAAACGTGATATCCCGTTTTACCAGACCATCCTGTTTTATCCAACTCTCCCCTACTCATTTTTCAAATAATTCAAAAATGAATGAAAATTTCGAAATAATTTTTGGATAGGTAAATCCATTGATTAAGGACATATTTTTAGTCAATGGTAAAACAAAATATAAACACCGATTGCGTACACATGCAGCAGAACGTGCAGAACACTCAAAATATTTTTACTTCCCACCTCTACTATGGTAGGGAAGTAATGGATTTAGTCCGAAAAAAATATTTCGAGATTTTAACAGATCTTCACGGACACGTTTTGAGACCCTAGCAATCGTTTAAGATCATTTTCTGACTGATGTCTGTATGTGTGTGTGTGTATGTGGTCAATTTTTCGCCTTCGATATCGTAAAAACGGAACAACATAACTTAGATTAACTTAGATTTGATTAGATTTTGAGTCAAATCGGTTCAGTGGATCCTGATATATTAAAAAAAACGTTCTCAATGTCACGTATTAACATAGGTAAAAAAAAAATATAAATGAACTAAAGATGTTATAATATGAAAAAAATGTAAATATTTTTTTCTCTAAAATGTATAGGTTTCGAGAAAAAAAATATTTTACTAAAAAAAATAAAAATTATACGTAAATCAAGGTAACCATGATTTTTGCTATATTAAGCTAGCCATCAGTAGATCACCAAACAAAAAAGAGGGCCATGCTTTTTTTCAAAGAATAAAAAAAGAGTGTTTATTTTTTGCAAATATAAATAATAGGTGGGAAGTATAGGACTGGTCATCAGTCGAATTTTTTTTAAAAGCGCGCCTACCGCGTGGAATAAAAAAACCTTGTCAACAATCTAAAGGACAAATTACAAATTTTAATAAAAAAAGACTTGCAAATTTTGATAATGCATACCTACACTATATTATATTGTCAGGGAAAAATTCTCCCAAAAATTGTTAAAAAATAAATTAATAGAAGTGGATAGGCATTGTTATCCTATTACACAAATTTAATCGGACAGATTTATAAAAAGTGAGTGCGTGCAGTACTTATGTACGCGTGTTAAAAGTTATACTTCTTTGGCGTGATTAAAAACTAATTTTGAATTTGCATGCAAATAATTTATTGAAATAAAATAATAAAAGACAAGATTTATTTATAAGTAGGTATTATGATAACTGTGGAAATCAATCCTGTTAATTTTGATGTCACACATGATGTCACAGTTCGTGTGTCACAGTCACAGTGTGTGCGTGCATCGTAAAAATTCACTCGACTCCATTTTTCATAACGCGCCTAAAGAAGTATAACTTCAAAAATTAAACGAAATTTTCGACGAGGTGTAGTACTATGTTAAACGAGCGCTAGAGAATTTAACATACACCTCATCGAAAAGAGACTTCATTACTCCGACTCCCTAGATACACAATTCCCTATATTATTAAACGAGTAAATCTTGTATATATGTTTCTATGTATCTATATAAATATTTTCTCGAAAACGGCTCTAACGATTTTGATCAAATTTACCGAAAAGGGGTTTCGGGGGGCAAAAAATCGATTTAGCTAGGTCTCATCCCTGGAAAAATTCGTTTTCTTATCGATTTTATCATTTTAAAAAACAGTTTTTTTAACGTCATAAAACAGTGTCGTATTGTGAGTAGGCTTTGGAAAAAACAAACTATTTTCATTGTTTATGTCAAAATTACTCTGACAGTCAATCTTTAACTTATTAAAATAATCAGTAATTATTTGAAAAGTAAAAAAATAGCAACAATAAAATCTAAACATAATTATGTAAGTAGTTTTAGCTAAAATTTAAATAAATAGGTATGTTATTTTTATATTACCTATATAAAATATGTATAGGTAAGTACGTTAAATGTAGTATGACGTATAATCTTACCTAGACCTTTTTTTCTCAAAAACGACTAACGATTCTGATGAAATTTACAGAATGGGGATTTTTCGGGGCGAGAAATCGATCTAGGTAGGAATTTTGGTTCCAGAGGGGAGCAATTAAAAAAAAGGTGTTTTTTATTTATTATAACTCGCTCAATTAAAGTCAGATTGATTCGAAGTCTATTTCTACATAGATTTTATATAATATATCACAAGTGTTAAAATTGTAATTGAACACTAATATAAGAAGTGTCTTGCACAATATGTAAATAATATCAAAACGGCGGCCTGAAGGGCCGCACTTCTGGCGCCGCGGGTCTGTGTAAAAACACATCGATTTTTAAAAACTATGGTGAAGATACATGCAAAAAAAGTTTTGCGCAGGTTATAGTCTGACGTTTGTTATTAAAAGAATCGATTTTTGTGAGTTTTTCAGTAGGTACCTATGCAAAAAAAATATTTGAAATTTACTGGAAGTTGTTAAGATGACATCACAGAGAAAAAGTGCTTCGATAAAGTTGATATTTGGTATATCAATGCTTAAAATTGGATTGTTAAAATGGCAACGGGCGAGCAAAATTTCATCTGATTCGAACATTTTTACAAGATATTCAATCTATGAAAATCGGTTTTTGCGAGTTCTACAGTCAACAAAACAATAACGGCGGTAGATTTGAAAATGGCGACCTAAATAATATTTACAGGAAAAAATGCTTGATTCAAGTTAATACTTAGTTTTTACGCTTAAAAGTACACATATAGGTAGTTAGAATATTTAACAGAAACAATTATTTTAAATTATGTTTCAGAAATAAATTCGTTTCGGAATAATATTCTGAGAAAATAATATCTCACAGCATACAAGTACTATTTTTATTGAACTCATCCGAGCAAAGCTCGGCACCCAGATATTCTACTATTAAAGCCACAAGAAACAGTTTTAATTGTTACAATAATAATTTATTCCAACGACGCTTATTTCATAATAAAACACTTATTTCAAGTGCATTTACATTGCAATAAATTAGATTTTTCATTTCTTTTTTCCCATTAAAATAATAATTTTAATCAACCCTGCATAATATTATGCACCTGAGCGTGAGTATATGTGGATCACAACAAACATTGAAATTTCTCAGCACCAAACGTCACAGATGAGGTGATTTTAAAAGGCGGAGCTATTATACATCGGATGATCAAAAACGCGCGTGTACAAAACTGGCACATTTCCAGGCTAGTAAACGTATAGGTATTTTTGTAGTAATGAAAAACTGATACGTAATGATCGTAGTTTACAAACATAATTCATAGAAAAACAGTGCGTTGTTAATTTACATAAATAGATAAGATGTTTTTAGATAACATTCAGTTATTACATTGACAGTGAGTGTTCAGTTGTGAACAATACAGAATAATTTTACAAAAAGATTGGAGTCCAGTTACTAACAGTTAATAACAAACAGTTTTTTTATTTGTGTTGTTTGTTTATTGTTCGTGCTTTGATTAGTGTGTGACCAGGAACTATTAAACTATAAATTTATTAATTATTATTGGATAGTAGTGCAGTGTTTTAAATGCAGAAAATGTCATTAAGTAAAAACATTAAACATTGTCGAAGATGTATTTCAGTAACTTCCAGAAGGTATAGAAATAATATAATTATAAATAATAATAATATAGTTATAAATATAATGTGTAAGTGATTAAAAAAATAAAAATTGTAAGTACCTATATGATCTGAGATTTCTTTGTAAAAAAATCATTAGAATTATGGTCATATTATGGTACTAGTAACTCTCATCGACATTTGAATAATGAAATTTTGACCAAAAAGTAATACCTACTAATATGCGCAAAGTTTTGTGTTTTGAATGACCAAGAAGTCTCTGACCAAAGTTCAAACTTCAAAGTTTTTTATCTCATGATTTTTATGTTGGCTATTGTAAACGTTGTAATTTGTAAAGGCCATTTTTCCGTGACTGTCAAGTGTCAAAATAATGTAATGGATTTATTTGGATTTCTGTATTTGTCAATTCATGATGACATTGTTTACTGAAATGTTCAATGAATTATTACGTTTTAATTGGAAAAATAATTAATTATTTTTTATTATCAAATCATGATTTTCCGTTCAATATGGTACGTTTTTGTTATATAATTTACAGCCATAAATAATGCTTACATCATTTTTACTTCCTGTTTTTGTGACTGTTGTGTTTATTTTTAAAGTCATGAATCTTTGCCAAAATCTATAGGCCAAAATAGAGTACGTAATACGGTAATGTGGGTGCCGGTATATTTTTCAGAATAATAAAAATAGTGTTAATTGCTCTTTTAATTAGAATGTAGATAATTTCTTATCAACTAAAACAAGTTGTCAGTACGTATCTCAGTGATGATAATATTGTAAAATTGTGTTTCTAGAAATGTCCAAACAGAAAGTTCTGAAACTCCTACAGGATCTGTTTCTAAGATGTCAACTCGAATCATGTCTGTACAACAGTGGAGGATTTTAACGCAATTAAAAGAATTCTTAAATAAATTATCAAATGAAAATGGCGCTTCTCTTGTAATTAATAAAGAATTAGCAAATTTCTTTCAAAAGATTCAGCCATCGATTTATGGGAAAGGATTGATTCGTAATTTTGAATCGACTAATACAGTATCTCCAACAACACAGAAAGTTCCATCTGACGCAGTACCCCTGAATGAAGCCATTAAAGAAGTTAAAAGAGAACAACAAGGCTACAGTTTTCCAGAAGTAATATCAAGTTTCAGATTAGGTTTTGGTAAACAATCTCAACCAGAAAATGAGAAACCTACGGAAGTTAAATGGAAGACGTATAAAAATTCAGTTTCTATAGTAAGTATGATATGGTCTATTTTACCAACACATTCACTCGACAGTGAACGCTGATGTTTGTCAGCCAATTTTCTAAGATCTTGAACACAGCTGTGTTAAGCGCACGCTAGCCCCGCCCCTAATTTTACAACATGACTACAGTTTGTCAGGACTGAGAGCTGTGCCTTTTAAGAACATGATTGTGCAGAATGGGTGCTCGAATTAGATTTTACACTTTGAGTGATTTAGCTGTTTAAAATTGACATACCAGACGCAAATGACCTCAGTTGTCTATAATTTACAATTCATTCATGAAATTGACATTAATGCAATCAAAGCCGAGGATAAAAACTAATATTAAATTAATATGTATTATCTACAGAACAGTATAAGTTCAAGAACAAGGCATGTGATTTCATCAATCGCAACGGCTGAGACGGAACTGTCTCAATTAAAACGGATTGAAGATTTATCTTCACACTTGCGACAGTTCCCCGAAGCAAAGAACCTTGCAATCAAAGAAGGAGCCATCCGTTTGCTGTTGAGAATCAGAGACACAGCTGTTAACGAAAATACTCAAGGCGCTATTAGAGAAGCGTTTGCTATTTTGGGCCACATAGATCCACCAGCAGGACATGGGATTAGGATATTATCAATTGATGGTGGAGGCATTAGAGGTCTTTTGATTATTGAAATGTTGAGAAAACTGGAAGAGCTTACGGGATTGAAAGTGTATGAAATGTTCGATTATGTTTGTGGTGTCAGCACTGGTGCTATTTTAGCATCTGCAATTGGTAAGTTTTCATTTCTTTTAAGTTACAGCTAATTGTTTGATCTTTGAAATTATGGTAAACACCTTCGAGCTTAGTATCCTAAATACCAGGCCTTCTCAGTTAAAATTTCCAAAAAAAATTCGCTTATTTTAATCATACAGTTATCCAACAATTTAAGGTGGTACTTCCACACCCTAGTATTATTTCATCTATGTAGCTATAATATCCCATTACATATTTTGCATATCAACGTTTAGTCTGTCAGATCAGTTTGAATTTCACCTCACACATTTCCTTTCTCTCATAATATACGTCCGTATAGCGCTAGTTTACTTCTAGGACCTTCTACTTTCGATTAATGAAACTCCCATTAGAATCGGTTTATTAGTTTTTGTGCCAACCAGTACTAGATTTTTATTTACTTCATTTCTATTGATTTTAGGAATCAACAAGAGCAGTTTAGATGATGTTTCACAGAATTACAAAGAAATAAGCATGAAGGTATTTTCACAAAATGCTTTTGTGGGTACGAGTAGTTTGGTGTGGAGCCAAGCATACTATGATACCGATATGTGGGAACAGTTTTTGAAACAATTTTTAGGTGACACCCCGCTTATAAAAACATCACAGGATTCTAAATGCCCTAAGGTATTTTATTGCCATTTAATATTGTTGAAGTTTTTTCTCATCACAATAATTTTCCACAGTACCAAACAAAACCAAAACCTTATCAGTTGTAAGACTAGTAATGCACAATGTATTACGATATATAAAAGAGGCATAAAAAATATCAAAACTTACATGAGAGAAGTATAAATTGAAAATCAAATTAATTTCACAGAACAAATCACATTCAAAGTCATGCATAACTAAAATGTTTTTAGTTGTTGTTAGTGTGGACAGACTTAAATACTAAAAAAAATTCCGCAAAATATCTAAACATGAGCATTTTTTTCTCTACAAACATTTCGATAAATGGCTAACAATGTTAGCATCACACGAAAGGTTCCATCTCTCTTCAAGAGATTAGTGAATGGTCTGCTTGTAGTTCTTACAGGCCATCAACAGTTAGGTTTATTTGTGCCTAGTACGAATTCAAAAGATTTGTGGATTAATATGAAGTGAAAGAATATAAATTAGTTCCAAAAAACTCATAATATATTTGTTTTTCAGGTTGCTCTTGTATCGGCAATAGTAAATCAATCAAGAATATCAGCATATGTGTTTCGCAACTATTCTATGCCATACAGAATACAGTCGCAGTACACTGGTAGCAGCGAATATGGTGTTTGGCAGGCTGTCAGAGCTTCTGCGGCTGCGCCTACTTATTTTGAAGAGTTCAAATTGGACGGATTATTGCATCAGGTAAAATTCTCAAAACATAAAAAAATTTATTTCTCTAGTTTCGCCCATAATAAATGAGGCACTCAAGGCGTTTTGAATAGACAAATATGCAACCTACAATATTATGTATAGGATCTCAACTACAGTAATGCCCCGTACTTACGCGGTAAGTGGGATCGAACGATAACCGTGTAAGTCGAATTCGCGTAAGTTGGGGTACAATTCTGCATATAAATACATACAAATGATGTTTAAGTGGGACCGGAGTCTGGAGACTAAAGAAAACAATAATTTAGAAGAAAAAGGTGTAATAAAATCTTAGATAATACAACAAATTATATTATTAGTGTATTTGCCATATGGCACATACACTATTGGCGTCCGTCAGATGGCGGGACCTATGGGTCGGACCAAAATTTCTCGACGTTTCATAGCCTCCTGAACACTTTGGCACCATTTTTGGAAATGTCTATTTATATATGTATATATATATATATATATATATATATATATATATATGTGTGTATATATGTGTGTACGGGCTATAACTTTCGAAAGAGTTAATTGATTTTGACGAAATTTGGTAGGCACGTTGGAATTCATCACCGCACGAAGCCTATTTAAAATGGGCCCAATCGGACCATTTTAAGGGTGGTTTTTAGGGGTGAAAAATGTTTTTGGGTCCAAAAATACCGAAAAAATTCTCAGAATTGTTTCAAAATTGAAATTTAACCCTTTAGTAAAGATTAAAATATGCTGCTAAAACTTTAATAAAATCGCCCCGACAGGTCCGGAATTACAAATTTTATGAAAATACTAGTTTGCGGATAGTGATTTACATACTGAAGGGTGTATTTAATTTGGTACAGAGGTTGCATTGATAATAATATTGAAAAAATTAAGAAAAAAAAATGTTATTTTAAGGGATGTATTAAGGGGTTAATTTTTTTATTTTGTCCAAAAACAAACTTAAGTTCGTGTATTAACGCCACAAGGCCTGTATTAGCAAATACACTATATTGTCGGCAGGGTTTTGGCACTGCGACCCGAGTTTTTATTATGAATTGCAAAAACGTAAACCAAAGTTATTTTGACGTAGAAGGCTTCATAAAATCTGGCAAAGGCGTCTGACAGATCAACGATTTCTTCTTTTCACGCAAAAGTTTCTTGTAGCACGTTAATAATTTTTTTAATTCTTGTTTTGTAGTAGAAATGCGCTCTTCGTTGGAGTCTATGTTTTCTCCAAAATTTGTAACTCTTTTTCATTTGAACTGACCTGTAAATTTTATTTTCAATGACAATTGTAAGGTTTCGGCTTTGGTTATACAGACAGCCATTTTCGGGGTTGGCCATAGACACATTTAGCACGTGTATAATGTGCATAGGCCATAGACATAAATATTATATGCCGGTCCTTTCTTCACAATTTCGCGAGGACGATGCATGCGCACTGAATTTCTGTGGGGAAAGTTTCGCGGCCCTCAAGAACGAATCGGAAGATTAAAAAATCGCGTAACTTTCGGTCCGCGTAAAACAGGGTAGCGTAAGCCGTGACCGACTGACTGACGAACGATGCGAACGAAATTAATAGGTCCTTATCAGGTAAGAAATAAAGTTTGAAACTACCAGTACATTCTATTCTTACTTGTGAATTTTTTGTTTTTCAACTTTATATTGAATTGGAAATTTTAAGTTTTGTGTGTTTTTTTATAAATGTGGCATGTGGAATGTATCCAGATCTTTATTTTGAATTGAAAATTTTGAGTTGTTTTTTTTTTTTTAAATAAATGTGACATTAATCTAGGTATCTTCATTGAATGAATATTATATGAGTTTTGTTATTATTAATATCTAATAAATAAACGCGCGTTAAATTTAATAAAATAAATACGAATCAAAAATCATCAGTCATCACATTTAGAAGACCGAATCACCGGATCCTGTAACAGGCTGTAACACAGTGTATGTAAAAGGAATTTCGGTAGCGCATACTCACATAGAGATCATGGAGCCACTGGATCACTTGATCCGTTCAATCAGACCCGTTCATTAGGTGAACGAGATCCGGTTGGAACAGACAGCCATTTTCGGGGTTGGCCATAGACACATTTAGCACGTGTATAATGTGCATAGGCCATAGACATAAATATTATATGCCGGTCCTTTCTTCACAATTTCGCGAGGACGATGCATGCGCACTGAATTTCTGTGGGGAAAGTTTCGCGGCCCTCAAGAACGAATCGGAAGATTAAAAAATCGCGTAACTTTCGGTCCGCGTAAAACAGGGTAGCGTAAGTCGGGGTATTACTGTATTTCATTAAAAATGTAAATATAAAATGCGTTTTATCTAATATTTAATGTACCTTATTTCGCCACCATGGGCGCTGTAAGTCCTATACTATAGCTTACTATAGCTACTCAAGGTTATGCACAGAGCAAATAGATTGATGATATAAATTAATAGATTTATACGGCTGAATTGCAATTGAGAATTTTCGTTGGAAAGCAGCCAATTATATAATTGATTCGAAACATACTGGAAAAAATAATTTTACCAACCATAGTCACAGTCAGGATTCTAACCTGAACCTTTCCACTTTCGCGGCGGAATGAGCTTACATATACTCAACCGTGACATGATTGCTAATCTAATATTCTCCTTATATGCTTCGCATGTGGTGAAAATCTATTGATTCCGAAGGATATAAGGAGAACCATGTCACGGTTGAGTAAATGTAAGCTCATTCCGCCTCGAAAGTGGAAAGGTTCAGATTAGAATCCTGACAGTGACTGGTTGGTAAAATGATTTTTTCCAATATGTTTCGAACCAATTATATAATTGGCTGCTTTCCAACGAAAATTCTAGATTGATAATGTTCAGAGAATGTCAGTAGTTACTGTACGTTTTAATTTTTCAATGTACATTAATAACCGTTTTTTGGTAAGACCGTTACGTGTTTTGTTAGATCAATACAGGTTACTTGTAATAGGGTTACATGCTATGTAAGTTTCAATTCAACCGCGCGTAACAAGTATCTTATGTAATATTACAGGACGGTGGCATCCTTGTTAATAATCCAACAGCTGTTGCAATTCACGAAGCTAAGTTATTGTGGCCGAACAGTCCTATACAGTGCGTTGTGTCTTTTGGAACTGGCCGTACTCATCCGGTGCATTTTGAACCTGATGACTCTTCGATTAAAATAAGCAGTTCGTCATGGAAGACCAAGTTTATGAAAATATTAGATAGTGCCACAGACACAGAAGGTAATTACTATAATATAGGGATTTGATATTTGACATCTGGTGGCAGAAAATGAAAGTACAACAAACTGTGATACCGCGATTAGTCCAGTCATCCATGTCAATTCAGTTTATAGGGATTTTGACGCTGACCTGTACAGAAGAATCAAAATTTCTAGATTAAAGAATGAGTCTGTAAATGACTTTATTGTTTAAAATAGATCACACCTCTATTTTTCCTTGGCTGACGTCATTTGCTCAAAATATCACGACCTATTTCCATAACCCATATATTTAATACATGTCCCATATTGATAGTTGATTGATAGCAACGGTGCGATCAGTATTAGGCGGCGTGGTTATTATTTTAATTATAAAGTCTGCGATGGGGGTTGTATCTATAAATACTTAATATATTGAAATGAAATAAATGTCGTTGTGTTTATGGTAATGATTTTTAATAGGAAAAAGTCATATATTAAATATTTTTATTATTTTTTACAGCCTTATTTTAACAAAATTTATCTAAAAGTCAAAATGCAATAGTACCACTATAAAAAAAAATCACACTCCAAAACAGAGAATTATATTTTGCGATTTTTGTTTTTAGGTGTGCACACGATGCTGAACGATCTTTTACCAACAAATATTTATTATCGGTTCAATCCGTATTTAACTGATATGATATCAATGGTGGAAATACGGCCAGAAAAACTAGAACAATTAGAACGCGATGCTATTATGTACTTGCGACGAAATGAAGAGAAATTTGAACAGGCGGCTCGCTCTTTAGTAGAGCCGAGGAAACGTAGTCAGAAGGTCAATGATTGGGTTCAAAAGAAGAGACACATTCTTGGTTTGAAGCCAACCGTTTGAAGAAATTTCATATTAAATCAGTCGTTCCCAACCTTTTATGCTTGCGGGCCAACATTTCTACACAAATTAGCCAGGCAAACAAACGTAGCTCAGATAGATATAGGAAAAAAAGTAAAAAAATAAAAACCTAATATAATTTTTAAAGATATTCATTGTACAATGTTTGCACTCTTATATCAATATTACTACAAGATAGGTTTGATTTAACAATTTGACAAAAAATAATATATAGTAAAATATGTGTGGAAGTTTCATGTTACGTAGATTGTTGGAATATGTCTGACATATTAACTAAGTATTTGCAAGTGTTTGCCTTTTTTATTTCCAAACGGTTCATGAATTGACCAGCTACATTACTCGACCAATCTCTTGCAACCCAAAATTAGGCCGCAAGCTAGAGGCTGAGAACCGATGAATTATGTTATTAATTCATTTAAGTATTAGAAGGTACATTGAGGAAGAAACGGATTTAGAATTAGAACCTCAAATTTGTGTTTGTATTTATAGACATTGAAAGTCTATATAGTCTTAAGAGGCAGCAACGGAATTTCTCAATCATCTAAGTAAGGCAAAATAACATTAAAAATACCTGTATAAGTGTTCCCCCTTTAAGAATTTGTAAGTCCAGCAGCCTGACATTACGTACACTTGAAAAAAAATTTTTTTTTTGTAATTATAATTGAGTCTGGCGGCATGTTAGCATGGAGCAACATGTCTGGCAATGTGATTTTATATATTCTGAATCATTCTTCAAGATACGCGTGAGAAAAACGTTGCCAGCTCTCCATCTAACATTTATGTATTATTAAATGGGTTTCTTTGTTATTTACTGTATTTAAATAAATTGCAGTCAAATAATAAAGGTTTGTTTCAACATGAGTGGGAATAGCTACAAACTAATCACAAACTGTATGACGCATACGTAAAGTTTGTAATTTTGATAGATAGGTACTAAAATACACCTAAAATCTCATTGCTTAGAATTTTGGACATATCTCAAAAAAAAATCCTTTGCATACGTATTTCTTTGTAATATTTAAATACAGTCAATTCCAAATAAAAAACAAAAGAATAGGTAATTCTTAGATAATTTTATTATTTAGATAAATTAATTTACTTTTAGCAACCTTCCTGAAAAATGTTCATATTATTAATTATTATACATGTCGTTTTTTACTAAATGTACTCACTACTCATGCTCGTATATCTGTCAAGTTCTATATGGCGCATTCTGTTTCAAAAGTGTAACACTTATATTGAGATCAGGGTCAAAGACACTTGACCCGCGGCTCCCCCCCTGCCAAATTCATCAAGTAGTGTAAATATTTTCATTTGGTTTTTAGGACCAGCTGCATTATTCAACCATTGCAAACATTCTTGAAACTTATTGAAGTTTTTTGTTTTTACATTAAACTACATAAGTAAGTGATAATATTATAGTCTTAACAGTCTATTACTGAAAAAAGAACACAGTTTAGGTCGTCCTTTATAGGGTTTCTGAGTGTTTTTGATTTGGTGAATCGGTCAATGATATCGTTTTCTTTTAGATAATCGTTTTTAAGGAGGGCGCTAAGAATAAGATAAATGTAGCTTTGTATCGCGTAAAAGGTGATTAATTATATGAATATTTTTCGGTTTCAAAATTTAAGTTATATTTATCGGTTTTGACACCCTCAGAAAACTATTTTAACTGTAGATAAATATGCATGGTGCGCTTGCGCTAGTAATGATACCACAATACGCATTTGTCCACAGATAGAACATAATATATATTCATTCTGTGACTTCAAATACCGATGGCAACATAACATAGTGATATTCTGATATTATATAGTTTGATAGTTCGTATTATGATTTAGTAGTTTTATTAACTGTGATAGGCTTTTGTTACTTTTTTTTAATATGGCATAAAATGTAATATATTATTTATTTACCGTTTGTGAAAAAATTTGAATAAAAATATCACCAATGTATATGAACTAATTTTGATGTTTTGATTAATTAATACATGATTAAATCATTATCTTCTGGTTAGAAAACAAATTCGACTGATGACCAGTCCTATACTTCCCACCTAGTAAATATTTGCAAAAAATAAACACTCTTTTTTTATTCTTTGAAAAAAAGCATGGCCCTCTTTTTTGTTTAGTGATCTACTGATGGCTAGCTTAATATAGTAAAAATCATGGTTACCTTGATTTACATACAATTTTTATTTTTTTTAGTAAAATATTTTTTTCATATTATAACATCTAGAATTCATTTATATTTTTTTTTACCTATGTTAATACGTGACATTGAGAACGTTTTTTTTAATATCTCAGGATCCACAGAACCGATTTGACTCAAAATCTAATCAGATCTAAGTTAAAGGCTGATAAACACAATAGAACAATCGGCATGGCCGTATGTTGTTCCGTTTTTACGATATCGACGGCGAAAAATTGACCACACACACACAGATATCAGTCAGAAAATGATCTTAAACGATTGCTAGCATAATGGTAATTATTATCATTATAATACTTACTAGCTGCACCCGCGTCTCCGCTCATGTGCATTTCGAACTGCTGTTGAGTTATTTTTGACATATTATAGCTACGGAATGCAATTTCCACCCTGATCAGTAGAGACGAATGTAAGAATCCTTGTTGCTTTCATTAGTCTTCAATGCGTATTTGATGTGTCGCTCGAGTGAATAGGCGCACAATATAGTTATGGAACATAACGCGATCGCTTCTTGATGAATAATAAGAAGTATTAGAAATACCTTGCATTTTTGGTGTCCGTCTTGTGACTTCATGTGTTGTTAACACGACGCGTTTTAGCAACGAGTTGCCATCTTCAGGTGTGATTAATTTTTTATATTATAAAACACAAAATGTATCTTCTTGATGACTAACTGTCCTGGTCGCCTTCCGTCACACTTGTTACTAAAGTATGCAGTATTTATATTTTATTGGCTACATAATGAATTTTTGAAAACATTAAATTCGCATATCTTCTGATTGAGTAAGCTGATTGCGATGCAATAAAAACTAAATGGTACTTCAAGTTGAGTCCTATGTTTTTTTTTTAAAACTCCATCTGTATTGGGTCAGCCAACATTACCAACATTTAATTTTTAACAGACGAAGGGACAAGAAAATATAATAAACTTCTTTCAAAAATTAAAAAATTATATAATATTCAGTGCCATTACACATTTAAACAAACATTGAAAAACAGTAGTTACATCTACATAGTTTTTGTCATACATATTTAAATATTTGAAAAGGCGCTCTGAGAAAACGCGACAGAAACTGAGACGACACAAAATGAAAAATAAGAAACTATTGAAAAATTGAAGATATAAGTAACTACTCTTTTCAACTAATACAGTTTTAAAAAAATGCGCAGTTGACTTTTCGATTTATGAACAGAAAAAAACACTTATTCTATCTTCTTCTTTTGTGCGATACTTTTTCTGAACTGTTACGTAGTCCATGCATTAAGTCAGCAGCCTCCAAGTATGGCTCATGAGTTTATTTTATACGGTCTGCTGTCTCAAGCTGGATTCAGTTCTACATCTGGCCCCCTGGCGTCTTAAACGAGTTTATTATTATTATTGAGAAAAGGCCAATTTTCGGTTTTAAGTACTGTAACATTTTACATTTTTAGTGCCCCGAAAAAAAAATATTTCAAGCCTATGGCATAAAATTTTAAAAATGGTTATTTTTACATTGTAACATCTGTTAGCAGACTGGATCCTTGGATTTTCGAGTTTTGAACATGTAGGCCAGAGTAGCGTTGGGCGAATACGAGATGTTTTTACAATCGAAACAATCGCAATCGTTCATAATAACAATCGAGTCCACAATCGACTCGGAGTTTGATTTTACAATCGAAATGCTCAAGTCGATTATTTGCCAGCGAATGAGAATACATATAATCGCGATTCAAGGTTATATGCTGGTCGAATGAAGTCTGACGTTTACGCTACTCGTTCATCGTTGATTCACTGTTCACACTGTTCAGTCGGTCAGCATTCGATTACTGCACAATCGACCATCTATTGACTCGACCACAGTTGTTGAGTGATGAACGATTATATATTATGTGGCTCTCGACAGTGTACGTCGTCTGTACGATTCAGTACTATGCAACTTAGTCTCGGTGAAATATGAAACAACAACAATCGAGTCCAAGTGAAAACCATCGAGAGCATCGAGATTTTTGAACAATCGAGACAATCGACTAAAATATCTCGTAATCGCCCATCACTAGGCCAGAGAAAGTATTATATTATACGAAGCTCAAAGGATCACTTACTGGCAGAAGGCTAAGCCCAGGGCAAAAAAAGTACGAACTGTGTAGGCAGTATGGATAGAACGGGATAGCTGCATTGTAAGATGTGTCGGGTGAAGCGAGATAGAAAAAAAGTAACGCTAGGCTGTAACGTCGCTCCTATACAGTAATGAGTGGAGCGCGAGGTCATAGTGTTTGCGTACACACGAGCTAGACGTTTTTGTATCAAACACAATCGCTTGTACGACAGGAGAGGCCGGCTGGCAGCCGTCCCGGCTGCAATGTTGATAGAATTGCGAGACGGCGTTTAAATGTCTCGGTTGTTGAGTTAAATTTCTGCGTTGGATTGAGAATATTTTTTGGTTTGGCGTATTTGGATTGGAGTTGGGTTTTTGGAATTAGTTAGGTCGTAAATCCAGTTCTTTCCTAAATAATTCCTATGATAAAAATACCAGTCGTATAAAATAGCACATTCTGACTGCAGAACCGTGAAATAATACAGGACCTGTGGTTTCTTTAGAATAGGGCGGAATCTGTTTTTGGGATCTGTGGGTGTTTTGTATGCCAGCCGAACCTTGTTGGGCGGCCGAAATAATAAGAAGCAGGATAATTTAGAACTCCGAATTAATCGACGATTTCTCCGTGGTGAAAATAAAACTGATGCTCTGTATTTGAGTTAACAATAAGTCTTTTTGATTTTAAATTACGATAGTGTCGGATTGTATTGTTAATTTATAAGTTGACAAAATTAGCACCAAGATCATTGTTGCATACCAGTGGCGTACACAATAAAGATCCAATACGTGAAATTAATTATCTTGAATTGGTGTATTGCTTATGCTTGATGGTTGTATCGTGTAGAGGTTGCCAAGTAACATTGTCGGTTGGGCCATCAGTGGCGCACTAAAAATTTTATAGCCTTGGTTATTTGTTTAACATCCACGCATCATTTAAGATCGAGTTCTGTAAAAGTATTGTCTGAAAAATAATTAGTCACAATTCGTTCCGAATTTTGAGTATGTCAGTGGCGCTCAAGAAGCGTTCCCTAAATAAGTGATCAACTCATTGAGTAACTGACCGCATGTCAGTATCATTGTTATATTTTGTTGTGCAAATTGGTGGGTAGAAGGCTAGTGGCGTACCATCCGACCCGATAAAACGAGTCTTTCGGTCAATCCTGATTTTAATGTGTGCACGTCAGTGTTTATTTCCTGGGCCATAAATTAAAAAGAGGATGCTGTCGTGAATCGCTGCGTAAGTCGTGAAATGCCGTTTGTGGGCCGTGTGTTGTAGATGTTGAGGCGGTTTGGAAGCATAGATCGGGATTAGTAGCGATCTATTGATCAAGAATTGTAGTTGAGGTTTGTCAGTTGAGAATTGTAGTTGAGGGTGTTGGTGATTTGTGCCTTTTATTGTTGGTTTGTTGTAAGTCACTGAGATCTCTTGTGTTCTGTATTGAGGTATTATTGCTATTACTTATAAGTTCTCGATACTGTGGGTTTTGGGGAAGTCAGTTGATCGAATCCTCTTTCGTCTCCCTGGTTAGGCCTACTGGGATTGCCCATACGGCTAAAAGTGGCCTTGGCGCCCATTTATTACTTTACCTTTAGTCTGTAAGGCACGTATAGTATTTTTCACAAAGAGAGATTGATTACTGACCCTGTTTTGGGATTTAAATCTAAGTGTGTGTTGTCTTTTATATTGAGTGGTAGGTGGAGGATTTCTAAGCCAAATTTCAGACATTTTTTTTGTAATCATGTCTTATTTATGTCAAGTGGTAGGTGGTCGGATTGTTATGCCCTTTTGGGGCATATTTTTGTGGATCAGAGCCCAAAGCCTGTGCCCACGACCTAGCGCCGCTGAGTCTAGCTAGCCGGTAGCGTTATCCTTTGCTTCGGTCAAAGAAAGCGTAGTTATAGTACATAATGATAAAAAAGTTTTAACTTTTGTTATTTAAAGAAAATGTATCGTAATTTTTCTTAATAAAACGTGTTTAATTTCCTTTTAAGGGGTATTCTTAAAAATATCATATGATATTGTTGATTGTCCTGGCCCGCATACCTTCCCAAAATTAACTATGTGGCCCTTGACATAAAAACCTCTAAGTCATCTTCAAATTAAGTTTCTATATTACAAAAATATCTATAATTTTGTAGAGTTCGGTCAGCAACTCTAGATTCAGTTCTTATATATCGCATCTGATAAAATAAGGGAAACTCTGAAGCATAATTACTGTCAAACATCGAAGATATGTAAATGCTCATTTCTTTTTTGGCTTGCTTTTTGAGTGATTTTCTTAAAAACTGTATATCACTCGAATGAAATAATGGAACTACTAAACCAAAAAAACGTACTGAATTAATTTGCAAAACACGTACACAATTAAACACGAAATCCCTTTTATTAAATTTTCCTAACGAATTTATCGAAATATATACGCATTGCAGATTATTACATCTGCTAAGAGATGTAAACATCTTATTTAAACTTACTAATGAAATGGGTTCCATGTATCTGAAATAACAAAAAATGGAATCGAATTACAATGCGCATGCTCCGTACATTTTGAGGTTAGTTTCTGACATATTAGGATTTTTCCGACAGACAATGATGGATTTTGTCCCTGACAAGTTTTGATTTTTTTCATTATGCATGCATTAAATATGACTAATAATAATTGGAGAAACTAGTCACGAGCTTATTTGTCGAAAGAGGTGAGGCGGTGTTTCCAGTATGCAAAAAACAAGAGATAACCTGGTAGCCTTAACACGGCAACGTGCACTGCACTATCACAGTAAGTTACTGACGCAATCGCACGATCACGAATTATCTAATGCACATGCCTCTGATTAAAAATTCGCGAATAATTAACTAGGAAATTAAAATGAACAATTTATCAGGAATTTGAATGAGGTGGCTGCAAAATTAAAAATTTCCGCGGACGGTTTTGGATTACTATAGGAACCAATCTATTGAAGTAAAATAAAATATGTGTTTCTTACTTAAATTCTTTCAAATTTCTGAATTTCGGTAGAGAGTTTGAAATGTTATAATAAGCTAGGCCATTGATACTAAAAACTTCCACTCGAAATACTTCAAGATTACAAAGGTTGTCTGCTACCTAAAATACAAAAAATTAAATTAATTTTAGACTTCTATAATATATGTCTGGCCCTTGAACCCCCCCCAGAAAAAATTTTTGTATTCATCCTTGTCTAGGACAATCTGTATGTGATTCATTAATTAATGCCGGTCTTCTGAAAGGACAGGTACGTAACTTCGCGACAGTGCCAGTGCTGTTACGACAGTTTTATAAATAATAATTAGGGTAACAGCAACGGTACCCTTGCGAAGTTACGTACCTGTCTTTTCATAAGATGGGCATAATAATATTTCAGAAATGTATACAACTTTGGGACTAATAAAATTCAGAGATAAATTCATTTTTACCTGCGGAAAAGTTTTCATATCATTATGTATTCCAATTAAGGTTAACTCTTTCAGATTATTCCAATAACATAAATTTCTTAAATTAAATTTATATTTACTGCTAAAAAAGAAATAAAAATATTAAACCCGTATAGTCAAACAGAAACTAATAATTTTATTTAAAACTTAATAAGTGTTCTAATAAAAGTTAGTTAATACCTTCGTGCTGCATGCACTTCAAATATTTCCATATTTGGTGTTTTGGAAAATAAATTCAATTTGTTTTCATCATTTAGATTTTCTGAAAATTAAAATTTTAGATGAAAGGTAAAAAGGAAAGGGTTCAAACTTGACATTAAACATTTTTGGAATTATAACTTGATGTTTCCACAATTGTTTGTTTTATATAAAAATATTTTTGATGTTTTTTGTATAAAAAATTTTTTAGATGTCTGATGATGATATTATCTATATCGAAACGATCGTTACACTTACAATATAAATTAAATACTTTTTGGATTTGGTCTACACTTCATAAACTTACAATATGTTCAATCCAAACTATGAACTCCTACCAGATTTTTGGAACCATTGTTTATAGTATCCATAAATAATATTTTCGATAAAGCTTTTTGATAAGGCAAGTCAAGCTTTTGAGCTTATATGAAGGTTCCGCCACTGGGGCCCCTAGACTGGCTGGGCCCCTAGGCCGGGGCTTTGTGGGCCTAGGCGGAAATCCGGCACTGGTTAGACCTGGCTTCAACTTTGTATATACTCGTATAAGCAGTTTTATAAGGTACAACTATAGCGCCTCTCTTACCTTTTAACTCAGTGTTAAAAGTCAACACTGTTTTTGGCATATGTGAACGAGAGGGCTCAAAAGTATACCGATGAGTGATTGGGAGAGTTTCACTTCTACCGTGTGGTTTTAAGCAAACACTTTTGTTTTTTTGCTATGCATATTTAGGAGGACGTTGAGAAATAGAAGAGGAAAATAATGTGCGTTCTAGGACTTCCCCTGAAGTAGGAGCTACCATTGTTGCTGCGGGCAAGTCGTTGACACCTGCTGAGGCGATCGAAAACGCAAATTCACCTTTGATGATAGGAAAATTATATTTATGACAACTTACCCATGAAAATGTCATTTACGGCCATTTTTTGTATTTTTCTTTGAATATTCGATTTATTTATCCACTCAACTAATACCGCATTTAATTCTGAATCTTCATTTATTCCATAAATGTTAATTTCTAATTTATCCACATCTATGATCTCCATGTCGCTGATCAAATTCTGGAATTATTAATGTTATACAGCAGATTCCTGATTAATTATAATTTATAAGACATAAGCCAATAATCTTTAATTAATTATTATTGGATAGTGAATGACGGACATTGTATGAAACCAGAATCAGCTTGTGCAATGTGCAACGCTATATTAGGCGCTCCGGGTTAACGTTGTAATTCTCTGAGTCCCAGGTGGGGTTGCCAGATCGAAAACCAAAATTTCAAGGATATTTTTGAGGCGATGGTTGAAAATGATCATACGTAGCTACATAGCTCTTTGACTATCTAAGTAAAAATATTTCAAAGACATTCTGTTTTGTTAGAAAAAAAGTAGCTACACATAGTACAAAAATAGTAAAATATATAGATACAGATTTCTGTAAATCTATAAACATAGCGTGAATGGCAAGTATTCTTACACACATCCACTAAAATTAAATTTAACCTACGATTATAGCAAAGAATTGCTCGCCTAACATCACCCCTCCTCCTTAAGCAGACAATTGGTTAATGGGTTTAAATGCTTGTGGTTTTACATTGTCATTTTTACGGAGCATAAGGCGTCTTGGGTTATATGGGGTTGAAGATCTACATCAGTGTGGCCTAGCCCTGGCTCATGCAAAAAAAAAATACTGGCTATGTTCCTGAAGCAAGAATGCTTAAAAATGCTCAAGTAAATGAGAGATATGATTTTAAATGTCAAGCTGGTTTCAGTAAAAATTAATTAACATAATAATTATTAAAAATAACAAACTGTAATTTGCATTTCGTACCAAATATAACACCAAAAACGGTAGAAGCTAATGATATAGTATATTCATGTAAAAATTTGATCACTGTCAGTGAAGCCAAATTTAATAAAGAAATAAGTACTGTAAAAATATTAAGTAAACTGTTAGGGTCCAGCTTTGTTTGCGTTTTTTCCCCTTGAACGTTTCCAATAACTGTAAAAGGTTCTTGATGGAATAAATATAATATATTATTATTATTTAAAGTCTTGCAAAGGTGACACAGAGAGTCATGCCGCGTCTAACGGGTTTCAGTCCAACTGTCCAGTTGTAATAACCCGTAAGAAAATGAAATTATAGACAGGGGCCTAATTACTATTTTATATAAAATTCGATTGTTGTAAATTTTTATATCTGTTTTACCATCGACATGTTGAAAGAACTACGTGATCCTTATCTAAACAGTGATGCGTTTGTTGTGAAGTTTTGAACGGACACAACTGCGTGTTTGTTGATCAAATTCTCACATCTCGAACTCTCTGAACTTGGTTCTAGGAGGCTAGAACTCAGGCGTGGACTGGCTATATTTTTTCAGGGACGCTAACATTTGTAGGGGCCCGAGGGAGAGACATGAGTAATTTGTTGGGATTGGAAAATGGGAAGGCCCAAAGCCTTTTCCAACTCCGGGGTCCGGGATGCTCCAGCGCCCACCGCCCTTGGCCAGTCCGCGGCTGCAGTGAAACTGCTAAAAACTTTTTGAACTTGGTTTTAGCAGTTCTATAGCCTCCTAGAACTGCTAGAACCAAGTTCAAGGAGTTCGAAGAATCGGAGAATTTTACCCACAAATACGCAGTTGTGTCCGAAGAGTTCTGCATTTCCAACACACGCTTTGGCAGTTCAGAACTTGCCAGCAAACACACTTCAAATCCGGTCGACAAAAAACGAAAGAGATAGAGAGCGAAGAAAGTCAATCTCTATTTTTTCACATACAGAAAAACACATGTAGAAAAAGACAGAGATTGTCTGTCTCCGCGCTCTATCTCTCTCATTTATGTGGATCACATTTGCACCTAAGAATCATGATGCGCAGTGTTCTATAAGTCGCTGGTTTTACCTACCAAATAATCGTCTTGTAGGTCCAATGGAGTCATAGTCTTATTTTTCCAGGCAAATATTTTCGTAGAATAGTTTTTTTCGCAAGTATGGTCAAAAATTTTGTATTTAAATGGTTCAACATCTGTAAATATATTACATTAGCACTAATAAATACATATAACTCGCTGTGAACTAAAACAAAACATACCCACTAGCAATACGGTTATTTCATCGTGGTTTTCAAACACAGTGTGAACATTTCTTAATGGAAGCGAATATTCAAACCTATTTTGATTTGACTGCATAATAACATGTCTTAATGTTTTTATGTATGGCACAAAAACAATACTATTAATTATTAGCTAAAATTACAAACAAATACTTTTAACGCCTTTGCAAGATACATAAGGTGAATTTTACATTGTTATGATTTCAATATAATTACCCAAAGTACTTCTAAATGTTCTAGATTTTTTCGCTTAAACCATTCCGGCAAGGTTTCTGGAGATACATCAGACATAATGCACAGACGTGTCAGGTTTTTAAATAAATTACTGTTATCATTCGAAAGAACGCTTTCAGAATCTAATAGAAAAGATAATTTGATAATCTAGAAATATCAACATTGATGATTAGCGACTACAAAATAATATCAAAATTTTAATAATATCAACTGTCAGCTAGTCAATGTCTGTAGGCCTGGCCACAGACATTTTAGGAACTGATCAAATAAGTAAAAATACATTCTTAATTCTTTGTAAGAATAAATTCTTACTTCTTTGAATCCGATAGTACTAAACACCATAGTTATTTCCACCTTTCAATCGTTCATCAATACGGTATTTTGTATCTTTTACGCCATTTCGAGGCGTTAGATGAGTTCAATTCATAATATTTTAGCCGAATTCAGTCCAAAACTTCAATACATTTAGTATAGAGATTAGTGCGATGCAGAGTTGTAATTGACAAGAAAACTACAAAAAAATAAAACCAGTTGCTATTATAATAATTGAAATAGTGATGAAAGCAGAACGCTTATTTAGAAAGTACTGAGTTCGGATCTCGGCAGACGGCAGTGGCAGACGTGACATTGGAATTGTTTCTGCCTCTTATCTCGCCGAGAAATGTTTCTATACCGGCCATCTTATTGACGTTTTCCATTGTTTCCCTCAATAAATTCTGATAAATATCAAGATTGTTCCTTATTGGAATTATGGCGATCTTCTAGCACACAAAGTTGCCTACTTTATCCTAAAAAGTCCTTCACTAGTCCATTACTATTAGTTTAAAAATGTAGAAAATAACGATGAAGTGGTAAATGGAAGTTAGCAATTGTACGACTGGCGTCTGTTAATAATATCAGAAATGAAATTTTGAAATAACCAGACAGTAGTTTCTTGTAGCGGCAATGATAATTCAAATATAAAAATGCGAGCACTTTAAAAATTACATTTTGCAACGTGGACTCTTCTTTAGTTCGGAGCTCTAGTTCCCTCTGTAGCCGGACCTACATATAAAGTGAGTAGTGACTGTACATACATTTCTTCTTATTAGTAGGATACTTGCATGGCATTTTTCATCGCATTTTTATTATGCAGAACGAAAATATACCTACGGCAATTTGAACAAAACTCTACAAGCTGCTCTGCTATTTAAATGAGATATGACGTCACTCATCCAGTGGCGGACTAACGGGGGACGACAGGGGCGGTCCGCTCCGGGTCCCCTCGGCAAGGGGGGCCTCCTGCATGGCATTTATTTATATTGTTTTTTGTCATTTTGACCTATAAAAACTAAATAAACTTCCTAAAAATTACTAAAAACCTATAGAAGAAATATGATGGTAACACTGTTGACGTATGTAGTTTGGGAACATTTTTTTAAGGGGTCGCGAAATGAAAAGTCGCCCCAGGCCTCAGTTTAGTGTTAGTTCGTCACTGCACTTAGCTCCGTTGAGGTCGAAAGTGCTTTGTTGATAATAACTATAGCTATTATTGGACGATTAATCCAAACGTTGACAAAACACTTTTGACCTTAGCAGAGCTGAGTGACGTCACATTAATAGCACAAAAATTCGTTAATAATAGGGCCTATAGAACTGTTCGAATTTCCCGCCACAAACGTCATTTCCGCGACACATTTATACATATTTTCGTGACTATTTACCAAGTCACTATATCAGAAATTTGAGTAAAGATGTTACTTACAGTATATAAACAGATAAGTTGCACATAGGGAAATTAGCATTGAGAAAAAATGAATTGATTAGAGTTTTATTTGCCATTTAAACAGCAATTATACGTACATTATGAGTCATAGCTCACACTGATCCATTCATTTTCTTCCAATGCTGATTTTCCTATGTGCAGCTTACCTGTTTACATACTGCATAAAAAATTCCATGCAAGTAGCCTATTTTTTTATTATTTACTTTTGTTAATTGAGCCATAATACGAGTTATATCGACGTAAATTAGAGTTGTTCCTAAAACAAAGAGTTCTTCCAAATTTCTACAACGTAAAATTAAAGTTGTCAACTGAGAACGGGGGATCCAGTACACACCAAATAAATCCAAAACACGGATATGTTCTCTCGATTCGATCTGAGATAAATGGTTTGTTATTGATGTCCTATTACATGTCAAAGGATGCACTTGGCAAACTCTAGAATATAGAAAAAAATACATTTGTAACAATTTTACAGTTCGTGTTGTAATATAGTGATTTCTCATTTAAAAAATTTTTAAATGACTTAAAAAAGATGTTATCAATTCAATGATTGTGTTTTTGTGTAATATGTACAATGTAGTTCTATGAATCCCCCTATATCCCTATATTATTAAACGAGTAAATCTTGTATATATGTTTCTATGTACCTATATAAATATTTTTCCGAAAACGGCTCTAACGATTTTGATCAAATTTACCGAAAAGGGGTTTCGGGGGGCAAAAAATCGATCTAGCTAGGTCTCATCCCTGGAAAAATTCGTTTTCTTATCGATTTTATCATTTTAAAAAACAGTTTTTTAACGTCATAAAACAGTGTCGTATTGTGAGTAGGCTTTGGAAAAACAAACTATTTTCATTATTTATGTCAAAATTACTCTGACAGTCAATCTTTAACTTATTAAAATAATCAGTAATTATTTGAAAAGTAAAAAAATAACAACAATAAAATCTAAACTTAATTATGTAAGTAGTTGTAGCTAATATTTAAATAAATAGGTATGTTATTTTTATATTACTTATATAAAATATGTAGTATAGGTAAGTAGGTACGTTAAATGTAGTATGACGTATAATCTTCCCTAGACCTTTTTTTCTCAAAAACGACTAACGATTATGATGAAATTTACAGCATGAGGATTTTTCGGGACGAGAAATTGGTCTAGGTAGGAATTTTGGTTCCAGAGGGGAGCAATTAAAAAAAAGGTGTTTTTTTTATTTATAATAACTCGCTCAATTAAAGTCAGATTGATTCGAAGTCTATTTCTACATAGATTTGATATAATATATCACAAGTGTTAAAATTGTAAATGAACACTAATATAAGAAGTGTCTTGCACAATATGTAAAAAATGACAAAACGGCGGGTCTGTGTCAAAACACATCGATTTTTAAAAACTATTGTTAAGATACATACAAAAAAGTTTTGCGTATCTAAAAATTGGCACGGCGGCCCAAAGGGCCGCACTTCTAGCGCCGCAGGCATGTGTATCAAAACACATCGATTTTTAAAAACTATGGTGAAGATACATGCAAAGAAAGTTTTGCGCAGGTTATAGTCTGACGTTTGTTATTAAAAGAATCGATATTTGTGAGTTTTTCAGTAGGTACCTATGCAAAAAAAAGTATTTGAAATTTACTGGAAGTTGTTAAGATGACATCACAGAGAAAAAGTACTTCGATAAAGTTGATATTTGGTATTAATGCTTAAAATTGGATTGTTAAAATGGTAACGGGCGAGCAAAATTTCATCTGATTCGAACATTTTTACAAGATATTCAATCTATGAAAATCGGTTTTTGCGAGTTCTTTAGTCAACAAAACAATAACGGCGGTAGATTTGAAAATGGCGACCTAAATAATATTTACAGGAAAAAATGCTTGATTCAAGTTGATACTTAGTTTTTACGCTTAAAAATACACATAGGTATTTAAAATATTTAACAGAAACAATTATTTTAAATTATGTTTCAGAAATAAATTCGTTTCGGAATAATATTCTGAGAAAATAATATCTCACAGCATACAAGTACTGTTTTTATTGAACTCATCCGAGCAAAGCTCGGCACCCAGATATTTAATTATTAAACGAGTAAATCTTGTATATATCTATGTTTCTATGTATCTATATAAATATTTTCTCGAAAACGGCTCTAACGATTTTGATCAAATTTACCGAAAAGGGGTTTCGGGGGGCAAAAAATCGATTTAGCTAGGTCTCATCCCTGGAAAAATTCGTTTTCCTATCGATTTTATCATTTTTAAAAACGGTTTTTTGACCTGTCAAAACATTGTAATATCGTGAGTAGGCTTTGGAGAAAACAAACTACTTTCATTATTTATATGTCAAAATACTCTGACAGAATTTTTAACTTATTAAAATAATCCGTGAACTATTTGTATAGTAAAAAATAACAGAAATAAAAACTAAACATAATTATGTAAGTAGTTTTAACTAATATTTAAATAAAAAGGTAGGTACCTAAGTATTTTTATATTACCTATATAAAATATGTATATTATGTACGTTAAATATAGTATGACGTATAATCTTACTTAGACTTTTTTTTCTCAAAAAGGAATAACGATTTTGATGAAGTTTACAGAATGGGGATTTTTCGGGGCGAGAAATCGATCTAGGTAGGAATCTTGGTCCCAGAGGGGAGCCATTAAAAAAAGGGTTTTTTTATTTATAACTCGGTCAATTGTCAGATCGATTCGAAGCCTATTTCTACATAGATTTTGTATAATATATCACAAGGGTTAAAACTGTAAATGAACACTAATATAAGAAGTGTCTTGCATAATATGTAAATAATGACAAACAGGCGGCCTGAAGGGCCGCACTTCTGGCACCGCGAGTCTGTGTAAAAACACATCGATTTTTGAAAACTATTGTTAAGATACATACAAAAAAGTTTTATTTAAAAATTTGCACGGCGGCCCGAAGGGCCGCACTTCTAGCGACGCAGGCATGCAGTATATCAAAACACATCGATTTTTAAAAACTATAGTGAAGATGCATGCAAAAAAGTTTTGCGCTGCAGGTTTATAGTCTGACGTTTGTTATTAAAAGATATAATATGAATTCTATTTCTTCGAAAATCGATTTTTGTGAGTTTTTCAGTAGGTACCTTCTATGCAAAAAAAATATTTGAAATTTACTGGAAGTTGCTAAGATGACATCACAGAGAAAAAGTACTTCGATAAAGTTGATATTTGGCATCAATGTTTAAAAATGGATTATTGAAACGGGCAAGCAGAATTTCATCTGATTCGAACATTTTTACAAGATATTCAATCTATGAAAATCGGTTTTTGCGAGTTCTTCAGTCAACAAAACAATAATGGCGACCTATGTAATATTTACAGGAAAAAATGCTTGATTCAAGTTGATACTTAGTTATTACGCTTAAAAATACACATAGGTATTTAAAATATTTAACAGAAACAATTATTTAAATTATGTTTCAGAAATAAATTCGTTTCGGAATAATATTCTGAGAAAATAATATCTCACAGCATACAAGTACTATTTTTTTGAACTCATCCGAGCAAAGCTCGGCACCCAGATATTTAATAAATAACATGATAACACACTTACTCAATAAGTTTTCTTGAACTATTTACAGTTGCTTTTAGCCTTGCACAAGTATCGGAGACTGATAACAAATCTGGTAATTCTAAGTAATTTAATATAGACTGTATTACTTCTGTCGGCAAATCTAAAAACTGAACCATTTTAAATCAACTAATATTATAAATTCTCTATTTTTTTTAAATGAGGTTATCATTTGACATTTCCCTCGAACATCAAGCCCTCATGACACTGACGTCACTTGTCAAAAGTTCCTGTGGTTGTAAATATACGCGTGCGTAATAACAGCTGTTGACAAGATTCTAAAGCTGTAGCTTCATGTAAAAGTTTAAGGCCTTGTCCAGATGAGGCGTTTTACGCGCGAGTCGAGTTGTGCGCTTCGAATCGGGCGTTGTTTTTGTTGCGCCCACATGACGCGTTTGTCACGCGAGTCGTGTGTCGTGGTGGCGTTCCTAGATACGTCCGCCTGTCGTGACTATCGCGCGTGTAACTGTACTGGACGGAAAATTTTTATATTTAGCAGTCAATTCGTTACTGTAACATGTAAATATTTGTTTTTATATATGTATTATATTTATAACTCCTATGCAATTTTCGTCTGCCGCTGGAGCAATAAACAATTTGAATTTGGATTTAATTTTTAATGGGCATTTTTCGTTTATTTTCTACACATTGATATCAAAAAGCTAGTGGAACTGTCGCTTTAGTTGGTAGTTCAGTTGCATTCCGCTTGATGTCCACTTGTGCGGAATTATAGGATAATTGTCAAGTCAAGACTGTCAAAATTGAAAATGTCATGTTTTTCATAGTAAGATTTGAAAGTGAAGTGATTTTATTAATAAATTATGTCATAACAATATCTTCGCTGTAATTTATAAATACTTTTTATTCGGTAAAATTCTGCTGACTTAATTAAACATTATTGTTTTAATATTTTTGTGATACCTACATTTTTGTGCCTTGATTAAAATTGTGAAAAATTAACGGAAAGGTGAGTTTATTAAATATTTAACTAAGTTAGACTATTTTAATGAGTGAATAAATGTCTATAAGTATAACTGAACAAAATAAAATTTAAAATAATACTTGAAAAAGTGACTGATAACGATAAAGTACCTTATCGCTATTACATTTTACATCTTGTAAATTTCCATCTCCAATGTAGGAAATTAAAATATAAAATTTACTTAAGTACATAATATTATGATATTGTATAACGGTAGGTTGGTACTAGGTGGTAATGGCGTAATGGTAGAAATTAGAAACTAGAAAGAGAAAGATAGGTTTGCTTCAATGAAATTTTGCGTCAGATTACATAGGTACCTACTAACTCAAATGTGACCGAGAATCTACGAAAAGACTTGGTAGGATCATCGCGTCTTATAGAAAATACAACAGCGAGGTTAAGTCACTGAATTCCACCCATAACTGGGAATTGGAATGCCATCCATTAAGATCAAATTGATAACAAATTACCATCTGCGCACGGGGCTCGCGGACCTGCGCTTTACAAAGTGAAAATGGCGCCAAATTCAAATTTTAGAAATTTAACACTTTTAAGTTCTGGTGTTATAGTGATGATCAATAAAACTACAAACTAAACTTAAATAGGTCGTGAAATCGCAGGAAAATACAAATCCAAACAGTTAAACACGCAACGAATATGAGGTTATGTTAGGTTTCTTTTGTTATTTCTACGCGTGTTTCTACTAAAATGTTGACAGTTAACGTAACGGAAACGAAAACTACCGATCGTAGCTGGCGATAACGAACGAAATAGATATTTACACCGCAACAGCGGTTTTCGTGAAAAACGAAATTTTCGATTTTCACTCATCAGTGAACTACCCCGTCTGGAATTTTCCGACACAGATGAGCTCGTGGCCTATTGTAGAGTCTTGACATTCAATTTATGAAACATGGTCAAAATCGTTAGAGCTTTTTTCTAAAAAATCGCAATTTTCTATTTTTGTTCACCAGTAAGCCCCTTATTTGGGGATGTAGAGTAAGAAGAAAAAAAAGTCCAGAGATAGGGTCTAGCAGAGCCCAGAAACAAAATTTGAAGAAGATCGGTCAATTAGTTTCGGTGCTAGACGAGGCGACGGTCTCACACACACATTTTTTCTAAACCTCTTTCTCAGTATCTAGGAGAGACATGAAAACAAAATCTATCGAAATAGAATTTTCCGACGATTACAATACTTTTAGGTACCTACTCTCCTAGTTTCGCGAGAAAGTAAAAATTATAATATACTAGCGGCCCCGTCTGGCTTCGCCCGGGTGCTAAGAAAGCCCGGGTGCAATACACTACTCACTCGCTTCGCTCGTTCGCTATATATAAACCTTCCGTGAAAAATTATCTAACTGATGGTGTAAACCGCATTAAAATCCGTTGCGTGAGTTAGCGGTTAAACAGACAGACGCGAAAAGCGACTTCAATTTATACTGTGCAGAGATTATACATTTATTATTAAATAGTGAAATGTAAGTGCATGAGTCACTTTCTATAATTTTCGGACCGTACTATAGTTCAGTTTACGTTATAGATGCTGTTTGTTTTGTACTGGTTGAGATAGAATTTTTTGCTCCCTCGTTCATATCTCAAAATGAAACTCTTTTGAGTTGTGGTACCACAATACTCACACGGTGAGATATGTGTAGCTATCGTATTGATTAAGGCTACGATGAAACGAAATTATGACAATAAAATTGTAGAAAGATATGAGTGGGTAGGGAATAAAAAAAATGAAATAGAAAGTATATTTTTCATTTATTTTTTAAAAATATTTTTTTAAACAGTATCAAATAAATTATATAATTAAATAAGAAAAATAATTGCAATAAATTAAGAGCGTTACTTTATATAGCATAGATGTTTTACTGACAAAAAATGTACATTTTTTTATTGTAAATACTAAAAGTCAGAATTCGAAAGAAAACAGATATTAATTTGATAATTTTTTTAATTGAAGAAACTTTTTTAACGTTTGTCAATGTACATTTTTCGGTTTGTTTTAAATAATGAAATTAACAATACTGACATTGGAATGCATAAAAGTAGTAGCTGCAAACTAACAGTAAATTTAATACAGTTTTCAAGCATATTTCAAGTTGAGTTTAAATTATTTTTCGTAATATTAACCTTTTTAGATCATTTAAGTTTTTACCTTGCCTTTATAAGAAAACTAATTGTTCTGTTTTTTTTTATTAGTTGACATTAAGTAATTGGCAGCGCCGGATTTAAATATGTGGGAGCCCCGAAGCGACGAGGCCCCTGAAAAAAATGCAATATATGTTTTTTTTTCTTTAAGAAAAATAATTTTTATTATGCACATTAAAAACAAATATGCGAAAACATTTATTTAGATAGATATACGAGATGTTTATCAATTGCAAGTTATATCTTTCTGTAGTGATTCATGATGAGAATAAAGAAAATGTTTTTTTCGTCAAATATTTTCTAAATCTATAAAAAAAACGTTAATGGTAGAGTTTGCGGGGACCTTCGCTTCGCTTTGTGGAAGCCCGGGGTGATTACCCTTAAATCCAGTGCTGGTAATTAGGTAATCTCTTTCGTTTTAATTTGAAAATTCAAATAAAAAGAAGAGATGAAATATTTTTCAAATTAAATTTACAGTGTATGCAACCTGATTTTTTGAAATTAAAAGGTGTGTTAAAACAAGTTAACTAAATAAAAATTGAAAAATTATTATGTTCAGAATAGGATACTTGCAAGGAATTTTTATGCAGAACTAAAATATACAATTTTGTGCAAAATCTAAAATCTGAGAAACATTGAACGAGTCGTTGAAGCGCAATAATGTACTAAAGTTGTTGGGCAAATTAAAAACGAGATGCGAATTGCGGCGTCACTCAGCTCCGCCTACGTTTGGATTTCTCGTCTAATAATAACTATAGAGTTATTATTTTGACGTCAGAACAAAACTGAGTGACATCACATGTCGTTTAAATATAACAGTAACTTAAATGAATTTTAGCGCTTTAACGAATCGTTCAATGTTTCTCAAATCATAGAGTTTTTTTCAAATTGACGTATATTTTCGTTGTGCGTAAAAAATGCGATGAAAAATTCCTTGCAAGTACCCTGTTCTGTATTTTACAAATGATAGATCTTGGAATTTACCTATTATAAGTTATATGTTTGTAAATATAATATGATTTCTCCAAATAATTAATCGGATAAAAATACTTTTCCAGCCATGTTAAGATATTTTTATCTGTTTATTTAATATGGGTTATTTTGAACAATTTAATAGTTCGAGAAAGATACCTACTAATGCTACAAGAAACAATGTATTTTCTAGTAGGTAAGTATTTTAATAAATAAATACATATTGAAAAGAAAATGCTAAAATCTATTCACCTGTTATACATATTATATTATTTTAATGATACCCTCACAAATCGTTTTGCTGACTTTTGATTGTTGAATTTTGACAATATTGCTTCTAGCGACCGCCATATTGAATTTTACGTGATGTCATAATATACCAAGTGTCTGTCATAATAGCTACTTAGGTATTATGTAATAGCAAAAACAGATCTAGTAAACTAAGGACAAAGTTTCCAGAATCAGACTGTCTTGGCTGCTCATCATGAACATCTAATATTATTATATTTTAACATTGTTTTAAAAATGATTTTATATTTTAATAAATGACATTTTATGAAACATTAATTTAAATTATTATTTAAATTTAACAGTGTCACTCGTGAGATTATGACGAATCTATGACACCTCGATCATTTGTAAAAATACGCCGTTTGAGTGCTATACTAGCACAAACATACCCACAACTCACTAGCTTACGTATATGTACCTACAAAGATGAACACATTACCCTCCGCAGTTGGGTAGAAACTAAAAAGAAGCAAATTTAAAAAAATCTAAATAAATGGTAATTTTTATCCGACTACGAGAAAAGGAGGGTTATAATTTTATGTCTATTGAAGATGTATAGCACAAGTGAACAGATATTAATAACTATTCAAGAAACTAACTTCAATTGTTATTAATAATTTAAATGTTTTTCAAGCAGTTTTTAACTAGTTTTGTTCAGCTAACTTGACTTAAAACAACAAATCACAACAGTATCGTTTTACTGGGTAAATGCACAGTTTCCCGATCACTTTCCTAATAGTTGACCACTTAATTTACAGAATAGATTTAGTATTACCTATACATAACATTATGTACCTAATCAAGAATATTATAACATTATTTTTAAAAGGTAAAATTATTCTAGTTTCGTATTTTACCGATGATGTACTCTAGCGGTGCGAAGAAAAGTTATTAGAAAATGTTAATTTGCGAGTAACTCACATACAAATTTCAATGTTATATCATAATCTTCATACGGGGTGTCCCAGGCGACATTGGCTAACATAGATATCTTTGTTATTAGTGGAGCTAGAAAGTCGGTTAAATGGGTAAAGTAGTGCAGAATTAGGTATTTAAGTTTAAAAAAAATTATTAATTTTTTAATTTTTTCTAATAATTTAACATAAATAATATTGAAAATCGAAAAGAAAAAATTTTTTAAAGCTATAGATAAATTACTAAAAATTAATTAAAATGTATAAAAATTTAAAAAATATCACGTGACTTTAAAACGCGCCAGGAATGTTTGTGACGTCGTTATGTTAAAATCTGTCTGCATTTGTTGGTATTTGTGTATATGTATTACACATACTATCAAAAATAATAAATTTTTAACTTGGTAACCATGGATACAAAGACCATAGATAACATAATGACGTCACACGCGTTCGGATTCTTTCGGCGCGTTATCGGAACTGAGTTTAAAAATTAATTTTTATTTAAATATAACTTTTTAATTAGTAAGCAAAAAAATTAAATAAAAACAGTTTTGCTATAAAACTTGTATGTGGTCCTTCCATTTAAGTAAAAAAAAAATTCATTTAAAAACCCAATTATATGCTGATTAACGTTCCGTCGAAAAAATAACTAAATTTTGACACACTATGGATTTATTTAGAAAATAGTGAAAATTGCCGTTTTTGAAAACTGGCCATAACTTTTTTATTTATGAAGATATCTGAAAATTACTGTAACCATTTTTTGATAACTTTTTAAAATCTTTTCAGTGGCATAGGTTTAATTTTTTATATCCACTACATAATGAGATATTCACATGAACTTTAGTTTTTCTTACGGACGTCATATTGGATTTTTTGTGTATTCGAATTCTGCTTATTTTTCTGATTAATTTGGTGTATCACATGCCACATTTAAAAAATTTGCAATTAACGTCCCATATTAGAGACACATTACAAACAACTGACAGTCAAATTATAAGTCAGTTCTGCTAAACTACGATTTATTTATTATGTAGTGGATATAAAAAAAATATACCTACGCCACTGAAAAGATCTTAAAAAGTTATCAAAAAATTGTTACAGTAATTTTCAGATATCTTCATAAATAAAAAAGTTATGGCCACTTTACGGCAATTTTTACTATTTTCTAAATAAATACATGGTGCGTCAAAATTTAATTGTTTTTTTCGACGGGACGGTAATGAGCACACAGTTCTGCACTACTTTGCCCATGGGCCATTTAACCGACTTCTCCACCAATAACAAAGATACCCATCACAAACCACTTAGTACTAAGTGGTTTGTGATACCCATGTTAGTCAACGCCGCCTGGAACACCCGTATAAGTGCGCTTGAATGATAAATCAATCGGCAACGAAGTTGTATGAAAAGGCGCGCGTGAACCGACACAAAATCTGCCGGTTTAATGCGCGATTTTTCATAAACACCATTGTCATTACTATTTAATAGTTCAAACGGCCGATTGATTTATTCATTCATGGGCGCCTAACCTAAATATAACAGTGGTCGATCACGGGTGAGTGATCGGAAACTTATGCCTTTGCCCTATATTTCTGTTGAACATAATTATCAGACTGTGGTCACTTATATTTATATAAAATTGAATGGCTACTACATAACCATAAAAAAGTTGATATTTTGTTGATTAGTGCTCATTTACACGATGACACTAAGTGATGCCACATAGTAGCTGCGTGCTTATTTATGTACAGAAATAAATGGCGTCACTGTCAATGCCGTCGTGTAGAGTTGTTTTAATGAATTGTTTTTAAATCCAAATTTAAAGATCATTAGCTACTAACTTTTTTAAAAACAAACGGTTTTTCTGCGTGCGCAGAAAATTTTCGCACAAGCGGCCACTGAGCAGTTATCATCGCGCAAATTTGACACCATAAAAATCCAATTATGTAGAATTTAAATATTAATAGTAACTTTTTAAAGTTATGCAATTGCCAAGAATAAATATAATTTTATTTGGTTTTTAATAATTTATCGCTAAAATGAAAAAATACAATAAGAAATGATCTTACTTAAATGTTTATTAATATGTTCCAAAATATACTAATATTTTCCTTCCACATTGTGAAACTTGCTTACCTTTATATAAACTATCTAATTTTTTCTTTTATTTTTGGAACATACTGTACATGAAATTTAAAATAAATATAATATCTGTACAAATTCAACTATAAATATATTTACAAACATATTAAATATTAACTAAAATAATTTTTTATTAACGTACATATATAATTAAATTTGTATGTAACAAAAGGCCATAATTTTAAAATAAATTGTCAGATGAAAAAATAATTTTTAATATTTATTATGAATCGATAAAAAACCGCAATAATGTATCCTGTGTTTTTAGCAAAGAACCATGCCCCCCAAAAGTGGGTGGCTAGCCGGGCTGCAGCCACTGGCCTGGGCACGAGAGGGGGATAAAATTGTTAAATTTTTTTTGTTTCATTTGTATGCTGTTGTAGTATTTAAAATATGTAGGTAGGTTACTCTACATTTACATGCATTACTGTAGTGTAACTAATTTTAGAAAAAACGTTGTTAATTATTAAATTGAAAATAAAATAAGTCGGTATAAGAGATACCGTATTCTTGTTTCTAAAAATTAGATATTTTTCAGTTTCGCAAATTAAACTTTTTTTCGTAAAAATGTGCTATAGGGAAAAAAAAACTTACTGAAAAATCGTTATCGTAAATTAATTTCAAAAAAAGTATTAAATTATTGAAATTTGTATTCTCATCTGACTAATTATTTTAAAAATAAATTAATAAAAATAATATCATGTTTTTTATTTAATATCGCTATGAATGACTCGTTGAACAAGTTTTGATATTTGTCATTTATACATAATAAGTTACATTATCTATTCTTCTTAACATTTTCCTATATTTTTTTGCTGCAATAGAGCGGAAGTTTTTCCTATAATAAACAATTTTGAACGTTTTACAGTTATATAATTTTCAAAAAATACCCTAAATCTGAAATTAGTACCCAAAAAATTCAAGCTCCAATAAACATGTCTCGTAATGGAGTCAAAAACACTTCAACAGGGGCGGATTTGAAGTAGGCAAGCGATGGAGGCTATCGCTTCCTCCTAAACGATTTTTATTTTATTAAATTAATTACAATTGAAATATCTATTCGTTTACCCAACAGCACTGTTTAGCCTTATTTATATTTTGTAACAAATAGGTAGGTACAGGTGAGTTACAAAGATTTTACCTCTTATATGAGATTGGTATGTTTCTATAATTTTTCAATAAATCATGTCCTGCCTATATAATTGGTAACATCTTTTTAACTCACTGAATACAGTATATAATCCATGATTTAACACTAGTTCTAGGTTTAGTCCTTTTATAGGGGCCTATGCGAAAATTGAACTTAGGGAGTGCATTTTTTACGAAGAGTTACCTTGAACTAAACTACTTATTTGACGTAATGTTTCGATTAAATTTTTTTATCAATATCAAAACTAATTATGTTATTTATTTTCAATTTTATATCGAATAGACAAATTATAAATCAAGAGATTTTTTCAAAAAACGGTCTATACCTGTTTCATTAATTTATGAGCTTCCATAACGATACATTTATATGAGCTTTTAGAACAATAAGAACTAGTTCAGACATCGCGTTTTTGCGACGCGCGACGGCCGTTCACACAACATGCGCTTGTGTGTGCCATTCACTGTACCATGGTAATCATGGACTTCGAAGAGTTGTTCTTTTCAACGAAAACACGTCACTCCGAATTTAAAAAAAGCTGTGAACTGCAGAACACTTGATTTTCGATTCAAATACTTTGAAACGTGCGTCGAGCGGGCTTTAGTTAATTAGATAGGTACAATATTATGGTTGCGCGTCGGCAAAAAAACGCGTGGTGGTATGTGAACACCACATGAACGTTCTATTATATTATTAACTAACCCGTGTCGCGATGTCTAGCTCTAATGTTTACTGGAACTTTCGAAATTTTTTCGGTGGTATTTTAATAGGGTTTTGTGGTAGATATTTATTTTTAATTCAATCTGTATATTGTTATCTATATACAGGGTGTTTCAGGAGGAATGGTACATATTTTAGTATGTTATAGTATTGTTTATTTTAAGCAAAAAAGTGTATATAAACATGCGGCTAATTCTTTATTGGCCACATGTATATTTGAACTTTTTTGCTCAAAACTAACGATACTATAACATACTAAAATATGGAACCATTCCTCCTGGCACACCCTGTATTAAACGTAAATATTTTAATTTATTTTTATATGCCAAATTTTCTTTCATTAATCAAAATGTTTCATGATTAGTGACAAGACGAAATAACCAGTCCCAGTTATTTTAGAACTGTTACTGGAAAATAACCGATTCTAAAGATAACAGTTCCCAGAATTACCATATTTTAATAAACAGTTCCGAAAATAACTATTGCTTTTTGTTCAATTGAAGCGATGAATGGTAATTAATTATTAAAATACCTTTTATCCTTTTCGAGATCAGGATATTTGTGCAGTACAAAAAAAACTATTATTCCATAACAGTTATTTAGAACAGGTTCTATTTAAAGAACAGGAACAGTGAAACCGGTCATACGAATAAAAAAGAACTGTTTTGCTCATCACTTGTGATGTCCGTAGCAATAAAGATAATAAATATTATAGGAAACTTCCGAACTATTTTGCATTTGTTTCTTCGTCTCAAAACATGCGCAATGTTGACTTGTAAGAACCACTGGGATGATAATATTGTTTGCCATAATGCTTTTTTTACAAGAAGTTAATAAATAAGATATTACATAATATAATACTATTTTGTTTTTATGTGTAAAATACATCAAAAAGCTGCATTTATTTTGTTTGTTTTATTTATTATTTCGACTAGAGAATACTTTTTTTAATTAATGGGAATAATAACGGAGTGATGTGAGCTAGCTAATTGGGTGGTGGGCGCATTTTACGTTTTTTTTTTAATACTTGATTTGTCGTTTGGCGACCGTTACAGCTTTTCACAAGTTTGCGCTTTACCTCCCTCATTTACTATGACTCACTTCCGTTTCCCGAGGAACTCAACCATATGGCTAAACTTCTCCTCCTCCTCATTAAGAAGTAAAGATTCCAGACAACCTTTGAAGTAGTCTGTTTTGAAGCATTGTGACCTGCGAAAAAGTTACATATTTATTAGACATTTCATTTATTAATATATAGGCATATTTATTATTTAATATGTCAAAGCAGTTTAATGTAAAATATATTACTTGTTTATTGCAAATTAATAACCGAATATTAACAGAATGAACGTTTTTGGCCGACTCGGAACTAGAGCTGGAGCAGTTCTTCTTTCAACAAGTTGAATACCGGATTTAAATCCGGTTCCGGCAAAATGGCCGGTAAAGATCCAGATCCGGCATCCAGCCTTACTCAACACATTATTCAATATAAAATTAAAAAGAAATACATAGGTATTTATTGACTATTCGCGTTCTGAAAACAAGTAATATATTTCTTTAATTAATTTCTAATCATAAAATGGTATGTTTAGATTGACAGATATTGTAGATTATAGACGCTCGACAACAGGGATCATAAGCGTTTTCCGCAGCGACGATAATTTTTTTTAAAAAAACGACGACGCTGTAAAAGATATTTGATGCTGTTTAAAAATATTTCCCCCCAAAAAACTTCGTGGTTTAAAAAAAATGTGCGTAAAAATCAATAAAAAATGAAAAAAATTAAGTAGGTACATCATAAAAATATGTAAAAAAATGTAAAAAAATTGTTTGATGCGATTTGTGTAAAAAATTCAAAACAAATCAAATCTAATAAAATTAATCTGAAAATGCAGAATTTCTGAGTAATAGAAATTGTACATTAAAAATTCATCTTCAAAAAATTAGGTTGAAGAACAAAATTGAAAAATTGCATCGATTAAATCAGTAGGTATAAGTACCTAAATCTGATATATATTCAAAATTTGTAACCGGTAAATTGTAAAAATGAATCGATTGGTTTTATATTTATAATTTTTTGCAATACAAAATATCTTGTTTCCAAAATAGACAAATTTCATATGTGAATTTGATTCCAGAAAATAAATCTAAAAGTATAGCCGTTGCTTTTTTTAAGGCCACCTACTGCAAGGGTGATTATGGCGTAGGACTATTTCATATTTCACCAGTTCCCGGGTTCTATTCTGAAAGCTGGTAAAAGTGTCAATTGAATTATCAATTTATTATTAAAAAAATAATAAATCGAAAATATGAATTGGTGATAGGTTCAAATAACCTTAGCTGTTGGTGACCTTAAAAAAAAACATTTCATATTTTCGATCGAAAATTCAATACTTTTACCAGTTCTCGGGAACTGGGGGACTGTAATAAAGGAGCCACGGTAATGCCATACAAACAATTTCATCGCTACTCGTTCGGCTATTCCCAAGCGCAAGCCTCTTATAATTGTTAACTATACCATTCGTAAGGAGGGCTGAAAACCAATTTTTCCCATATTATAATTAAATGAAATACATCATTGATTTTCATCCTTTACCTTATGGAAGACTGTAACAATTATTTGCAATGAATGGGCCATTTTCCTGCGAGTAGTTCTTTCAATTATCCACGGGAGGCAGCACTTGTGGTAGGGACAAACATTATTAATTCTCCGTTAATGTTGTGTCATTTTAGTGGTATAACTTAATTATTTAATTAATTTAATATTAATCATAATTTAATAATTCAGTTATAGCACTAAAATGACACGACAACTAATGGGGAATAAATAATCTTTGTCCCTACCACAAGTGCTGTCTCTCGTAGATAATTGAAAGAACTACTCTCAGGAAAATCGCTCGAACGCTCTTTAAATTCGAGTGGATTTCACTTTTGAAATTTGATTATTTATTTTGGAAACAGTAGGTATGTATAATAAAATAACGAATGTGTAGTGTTGCCACCGAGACGAGACGAGAAATCTCGGACACGAAGTTAATAGTTATTCTCGTCTCGTATTTCGAGACGAGATAGAGATTAAATTGTCGAGATCTCGTCGCTATAGAAACGAAAAAGACACACTCGAAAAAGTACGAGACGAGACGAATGAGGCAAACGGAAATAACATGAAAATACGTGTTTTTTTTTCACTGGGAAGTATAATGTAGTGTGTTAGAAATATAGGTTAGTAAAAAAAAAATAGTAGAAATGGATGCACTGAACTAAAAATAAATTAATAATAAAATCAGTAGTGATTAGAAAATAATAACTAAAAAATAAAAAGGTGGATAGAGTGTGTACCTAAACCCCTGGATCAGCTCCGTGTAGCTGTTTTATCCAGATTTGTATTTGCCTTGTTTCTTCTTGTAGCTGCAGCGCCTCCATACAGCCCTTGAAGTAATCCGTTGTAAAACAGTCATTCCTGGAAAACAATTCAATAACAGTTTCCTAACTCCATTCATAACAGTCTACTCTACTGTCTTAATACCTTATTAATTGTTAACCAACTGAATATCGTTAACATTCATTAATCTTCGAGCCTACACATTAATTAGCCTTCCATTTGGCGCATAATTTACAAAAGTGATCCAGTTTTTGGATTAACATTGAGACCAGTGTTTTTTTATGTTTACATTTATTTATTTTTTATTAATTTTAATTAGTGCCGAATTTAGACATAAGTAAAATAAGTTACAACTTATAAGGGTCTCAACAAAATTCAGCATTTTTTAGAGGTTTCACAGAGGTTTACAAAAATGACAAAAAATGACAGATTAATCTTTCGGAACATTAATTAATAGTAAACGTAAATAATTTGTCGCTTATCATTCTCCAAATTTTTTAAAAATTAGCGGGATTAATCTTTATGCGACGGCATTTTTATATGTTTGGTTATAGTCGCATTGGTCAAAGTGAGACTTTCTGGTGTAATTCTTTAACGGTATAGATGAGGGCCTCACCAAATCTCAATACGGTAGGTATTGATTTTAATAATGATAACTTTTGATATCAGTAGATATTGTATCAAGTTACATCAAAATAGGTTCAGCTCTCGAATGATGCGAACAGACAGACAAAATTGTAGGAACACGCAAGAGAAAGAAATTGCATACAGAATGATATCGCGTTACTACTTAAAGTTTTATATTGACGAGTGACGACGTTTAAATTTACCTGCATAGAGTATGCAGTTGCGGCTCCCTGAACAGATTATAGCAGTCCTCACAGATGCGATCGAGTCGCGCAAAAATTGTCTTATCGTAGACGCCCTTGCACTGTATATCGAAGAACGACCTCTTGCTCAGATGATGTGTGAGCATCTGCTTGCGGGGAGCCGGCGGTCCGGCCAGAAGGCCCGTCGCCAGAGCGCACACCATCAGTGCCACCGCCAACACGCGCACCGTCCGAGCCACCTGACGCATCTGTAAACAAAAATTATCAATGGTTATTGGTTTATCATTCATAAACTTATTACATCTATTTGTATTCTATACTAATATACAGAGTGTTTAAAAATGACACCGACAAACTTTTGGAGATTCCTTAGTTGATTTTAAGTAGAAAAGTTCCTATGGACTGGGGTCCGAAAACGCTTTGTTACGGAGTTGCAGCCCTATGAAACATTGGCTTTTTCATGTGTCACCTTTGCAATGATGCCACATGAAAAATTGGATTTTTTATGTGTCACCTTTGCAATGATGCCATAGTTGGTATAGAAATTATTCTAAAACTGACTTTTCATTTAAAAATTGTTAAACAAAATGTAATCAAATTGCGATAGAAATAAATACTTCAAGTCAAGAGAAATTTCTACCACCTGGCATCATTGCAGATCGCTTACGTCGAATTTTCCGTGTGTAACATCTTTAATTTAACTTTATTAATAGCACGGTTAAAGTCGTACGATTATTTTGCTTTTAATTTCTCTTAATCCCTTTTTTAATGTAAAGCCGGGACGTGTGTATTTACGAGATATGAAGGATGCGGCGCGAATATCGCGTAGCGATTAACGAATTTATTTCCCAAAGTGCTTTTTAAATTCAGTAATTTAAAACTGTTCACGTCTCGTGTTCACGACTGAGTTTCTTGGTTAAGCTTGCTAATTGCTTGCATTCGAAGCACAAAGTAACCTGTATTATTATAAAAATGCGATCAAAGAGAACGGCGGCCAGCGGTACTTCGCCTCTGGGCGAAGCACCCAGCGTTGTGCTGTTACAAGAAAACTGCACACCTGTTTGTATAACACATATACGTATACAGGGTGTAGGCAATAATATGGGGAACAGTTTTTGAAGTGAAACAATTCTTTAAGCACGAGCGATTTCGATCGGATATTGGTAAAGCGTGACGAAAGTTCTGGCGAATGTAAGGAGAAAGGGCGAGTGTAAGGAGAAAGGGCGGGTGTAAGGAGAAAGGTATACAACCGTAGTACTATTAATATAGTCGAATTAGTTAACTCGCTAATAGATGGCTGTAAAAATAATGTTCAAATAAATTTTCGATGACACTAAAAGATGTCGGATCTATCTATATCGGGAGTCTACTAAGAAAAAATTGTTCAAAATAATAATCTAAGCATCTTTTCAATGCAAATTTATAAAAAGCCTTTTGATTCTGACGTATTATGTAGGTCTAGATACGCTGTATACATTTGAAAATCTGTTTTACAACAGTATCTACTGCAAACAACTTGGAGATGTCGATGCTCGATTAAGAACGAAAAATGTTTATTAATAATGTTAAAAAACTCAGCCGTGTCTCGTCTTGATTAATTGTAAATTATAGACGCTCGACAACTGATCTCGTGTTGATATTTCTCGTCTTGGAGTAAACACAAAATTTAACATTATTAAAATAAAATGTATCTATTTTGTTATTGTTCGTGCAAAAATTCGCATTTTCTCTTATGATATTTAAATTGACTAATTTTATTCACTAATCTATAGCAAATCAGTTCTGATGTTTGGTCTACATGAAGCAACTACAGAAGCAAGTCAAACGAACCAAATATTTCCATGTATCTACTTTTCATTCAAGCAGCTGTCTATTCACTTTCTTTGCCAAGCAACCTGTCGATTAACTTGCTTTATCTTTAAACTTTGCGGCTTTTTTGACTGCTCAATAAATGTTAAATGTAACTTCACACGATCCAAATAAACTGAAACATGTAACTTGCAAAGGTGGCTTGCTTGTTTTGAACTTGCTCCATGTGAACCAGACATTAGTGAAGGATTGTTTCTAATGACCGCTTTCTGAAGTTATCGTTATTAACGGCAATGTAACGATAAAAATATGTATCTGTCGATACAACAATACTTAGCAAACTGGTAACACTTTCAGAAACCTACCCCACTACTAGTAGGTAATATATTATGGAGACTTTAATGCTCGAGTTTATTTAACCTTGGTTGTCATTATTTAATAACATGTTCGGATACCGGAAGACATGTTATTAAAGTATTTGACCACCGAGGTTGACATAACGATCCTACGGGCATCAATTCATCATCAATATATTATTTCTAGTTAGAATGATTAGTATATTATAAAGAAAAACAATCGCATCTCACAGTTCAGTATAAAACGGACGCTCTTTATTTCTTTGAGTATGTGGTATTATTGTATATCTTTGATCAGAACACATATTTTTTGGTAAAATAAAGTTATTTTTAACACAAACCCAATTTAAGAGGTTTTGAATTTCAACTTTTATCGGTTATATTATATAGCTTTTCAGCCCGGCTTCGCCCGAGTATTTTTTGACTTTTATAATATTAGTAGATATATAGGCGTATAGATATTAGATAACTAGCCTGTATCCCGTCCTAGTATGGCGTTTGTTTTTATGTTTTAAATTTGTTTTATTTAAAAAAAACTGTTACATTTGACATTACTACAGCATTTGTTTTTCGTTTCCATGGTTACTTTACTGATACAATCGAGTTGCAACTATTTACCTTATTCATACGTTACGTTTACCAACAAACAAATTAAACACGTTTGATTACTATAATATAATGAATAATATAATCATAAATATATATCTATTTATTTTACGTATACCTATAACCTATAATTATTTTTAAAAATGACTCATGGAAACAAAATAAGCGGAACACTCAGAGGAAATTCCTTTATAAACTAAAAATGAGAGAGTATTTTTGAACCTACATATTTTCTGAGAAATCCACTTGGTAATATCTTTTATCGTTACAAATAAGCCGTTTGGCCATACTTCATTATACCATTCGTGTTATGTTTCTGCCAGGGGTGGCTTTAATTAATGCAATATTTTATGCCGTAAATATGCAGATTCTAGTCAATACGAGTAATTACTATTAAGATGTCTCATCACTCATCAGTTGGTCTATCAGTATTAACCCCACCGCTAGGAGTAATATATAAACAGTATGTTGAATTTTACTGCAGACAGTGCCATCTATCGGATGGGTGATGCGCATATCTAGATAATATGATCATGCGGATACCTACCCACGCTTTTGCGGGTATCTATGCGCAGAATATTATAGATATATCAATACTGTAGTGAGGCTGAAAACAGTGTTTAGGATCATATTATAAATACAGAAATTGATGCTTTGTTGGGCGTAAATATTTTGGTGAATGTTTTCAGTATTATTTTAATATTTTCCTCTTCTGATAGTAATAATGAGAAAACAAGGTTATTGTAACTTTCGTCACCGCACCTCTAGCCCGAGAGCTGGTAAAAGTGTCAATTGGATTTTCAAATTATTATTAAAAAAAAAAATTTTGAATAGAAAATATGAATTAGTGCTAGGCCCAAATAACCTTAACTGTTGCTGGTCTTTAAAACACAATTTCGTCACCGCAACTCAAGCTATAATGCAACCTGGACGCGTATTAAAATCGACTCGGTTCGATCTCGGATGTCGCACAGAGCGAATCAAATGGGCACTTTTAGAAAACACGCGAATAAACGCAGCGCGCTTCATCCGATCTGATGGAAACAGAAGTCATCCTATAAAATGCGCGGGCATTCGCCAGTACAATAATACATAGTATATGTATGGCACCATTCACTATTGGGCTTGAGAATGGCCGAGCGTGTAGCAGTGCTGTTGTTTACATGACGTTGCTATGGTTCCTCTATTACAAGTCCCCAGTTCCCGGGTTCTAACCCGAGAGCTGGTAAAAGTGTCAATTGGATTTTCAGTTTATTATTAAAAAAAAATAATGAATTGAAAATATGAATTGGTGCTTGGCCCAAATAACCTTAGCTGTTAGTGGTCTTTAAAACACACACCATTCACTATTGTCGGACCATAAAATTTCGCCCTTTTACGTCATTTTGGACATTTTCAAAAATCGTGTCGAGTTGTTCAAGATGATATAAAACGTCGAGATTTTATGGTCCGGCTGCTAGTTCTCGTCATTCGACTAACGTCAATAGTGTAAGTTGTTGCTCCTGATTATTTCGCTGCTAAACTACCGGGCCGGAAAGCTGGCATACTAATAGAACAGGATTTCCTGTAGTTTTGATTCAGTCCACACCTGGCGTGATAATTGTGATTTTTACTTTGAACTTTGAAGTAGCTAACATGTTTTGGCGATGACTGCTGTTTTTTTAGTCAAGAGTTTAACGTACTGGCGCCATCTACCAATTACAACGAACTTACAAACACTTGCGGTGTAATATTCTAAGAAATGTAATCGTTAATATTGTATTAAGTTGTGGTGTCTGTGAATGATTTGTACAGTTTTCTCTGTAATTCTATTTATAGATAAAATTTTGTACCTACACATACCTATACCTAATCTTACTTTAACTCCATAGGTATAATTTACCGTGTGAAAAAAGTATCGCATCGCATCCGAGATGCAGTTCACAGAATTGACTGAGCAGTAGAACAAAGCGAATGCCTAGTTAAATAATAATAATAACCAGAAAAACTAATGACTGTGCAACAGCGCAACAGCTTGTTTGATGCATTGCAAGAATGCTACTGTCATCTGTGTTTTGTGCTATACTATCTATAATAGGGTAAAGGCACCAGTTCCCGACGGAACAGATTATTACATTAGCATTAAGCTTTTTGACCCCAAAATCTCGGGACAAAAAAATTTGTCTGTCTGTTTATTAGTCCAGCAGTTATACCGGCATAGATTTTATACTCGCCATAAAAGTTTCAATCGAATACGCGATTTGACATCTCTACATAGTATAAATTGAAGTCGCTTTTCGCGTCTGTCTGTCTGTCTGTCTGTCTGTTTAACCGGTAACTCCTCCTAAACCACGCAACGGATTTTGATCTGGTTTTCACTATCAGTTAGATAATTTTTCACGGAAGATTTAAATATATAGCATAATTAATAAATTATAATAATTAATAATTAATTAATTAAATTCGTAACCCGACCGTAAGAATTCGCAACATACTTATATCATAAAAACGACCGTAAGTAACTGTTCCACTCATAGCGTAGAGGTAACGTCGCAGCACTCTATGCACAGGGACCCGGGTTCGGAAACTGATGGCATCGTAGAATTTTCGGCTTTTTTTTTCAAAATTCTACATGATATTTATTTATATATTTTTTTATTTTTGTTATATTCTTTCTTTGACAATAATTATAATTTTTTTGAAACTAAAAATTAAGCGAGTGAGTAGTGTATTGCACCTGGGCTTTCTTAGCACCCGGGCGAAGCCGGACGGGGCCGCTAGTGTTTAATAAATGAGTAATGAAACTCGATAGCAATATTTGGAATGATTTTATCATGTCGATAATTTTTATAAATTCAATGCATGCCACATTTAATTAGCATATTGACTGGACTTGACGTCATGTTTCTATTTGCATTTTAACATCGCACATCGCTGTTCAACATCAGCTAATACTGCATCCGCAACATATTGTGTCAAAAATGATTAAGGGGCTTGTCGATTCGAAATGTCACAAGGAAAAGTCGAGGACAGCCTGTAAATATAGATTATAGACTAGAGAGAGATAGTTAATTGTATGTTTTTTTGTCGTGGGTATTTTCAGGAACTACTGAAGCAATGTTCAAGAGCTCACTCTTCTTCCCTAGTAACATACATAGGTTATATACGCTTATATAATATAATTATGCAACGGCAAAATGGGGATGAGTAGTGAGCGAAACGAAAATGCAAAGCAAGTTTAACATGCATCACGATGAATTGGTGTACAAGAGATAAAGTGATAATAATATGAGAGATTTGTTGCGCTTTATTGTTTTGCTGCGAAATCAAAATCTGCCCGGGCGAATCCGGTCCGGAAGTCTGGTTTTATATAATGTGAATAATATAAATTAACACTTAGTAAAGGGTCTTTCAACAAGAGGTGTCATTTTAAATTTCGCGCCATTTGTTTGGTCTGAAATTGATGCTATGGATGTGAATGACGTTTATTTTCAGCAGGACAGCGCCACATGCCACACTACTCGTGAAACAATGGCTCTTGCGTGAAAAATACGCAACCGCTATTATGCGAAAACGTGATGAAATATTTCATCAAAAGAATGATCGTTTTAAGAAGAGCCGAGGCGGACATTTGGCAGATGTAGTGTTTCATTACTGACCTCAGAGTTTGTACTTTGGATTAAAATAAAAAAATCACCACTTTTCACGAAAATATGGCGTTTTTCTGTTGATTTAAAATGACACCTCTTGTTGAAAGACCCGTTACTATTGATTTCTTGATATTTAGGCAGTAGGTCTTCTTAAGGCGTATTAAGACTAGCGATCGGCAGTTAATTTTGTTGGTGGGTCGCATGGCCATATCAAGGAATTTCGTGGCTCACAAACAATTTGTTAGACCCTATTTCTACTTTTTTACCCTAATACAGAGTGCTCTCCATTCTGTCCCCGCCGCGTGCCAGAAGGGGAGCTTCGAGGGTCGGATATGGCCCGCGGGCCGCTAATTACCAACCGCGGTATGGATGTGTATTAGAAGTTTTAAAGAGTGAAATTAGAAAACGCGGATATGCATTTATTTTTATCTTATATCATTATCAAATTTAATTTCGACGTACCTATTTACGTATTCGCAAATGCAGGGATGTTAAAATAATAGTTAATTGTGCAGATTAGAAATTTATGATTTTCTACTGATAAACCACTATTCCCTGCTACGCACATCGAAAATAATTAAATTAAACTCCGGTCGGGCTCTGTTTTAGGGAATGGGGTTGTCAAAAAAAAACATTATTTTATGCTTTGAATTTGGGAGAATGGGGGCATTTGGAGGTAGAGAAAATTATTTTTTTGCAGAAAATTGTTCGTACGATTAATATATACAAATGAATGCTTACGTTTGCATTCGTGTTTGAAGTCCCGACGGTGACATAGGTTTGAAAAATGAATTTTTCCATTGTTGTATCATATTGTTACGTCATTTTCGATGGGTGTTTTAAACACGAATGCAAACTTAAGCATTCATTTGCATGTATTATTTTTTTGTTTTACACGATTATAAGAAAATGGAATTTAGCGAATTACACTATGGTATTTTGTGTTGTATTAGGAGAGATATTTTTGATACAAATATAGCCTAAAGCAGTGGCGGCTCGTACCTGTTTAGACAGGTGGTGCCAAAACGAAGGTCAAAATAGAAAAGAAGTACCTATAAAACATAGAAAATAACTTACCTAGTGACTATCCACGCAACTGTCTAGTCACACAAATCACACACTACAAAGCTACACAAACTAAAAAAAAATGTTGACAAAGCAAACCGTCAAATAATAAAACAAAATTGTTATCAACAATAACATTTAACCGAAACAACAATGCGTAATCAACATAAGGGTAAAGTGAGACAGACATTTTACAGTGTTGTAAATTCCAACAATGACCAAACAGAATATCGCCAATAATGTGCCTGGCACACTTTTCATTTAGATTTAGCATTACAGTATAGGGAAATCATGAGTCATAGTTCTATCTCTCTTGCTCACATATAAGGACCGTAAGGTATGCTTTGTTTACACTGTGCCTATTATTAAATGGCACAAGATACGTGTTACTGATCGCGTGGTGAAAATGTTTTAGGAAATTTGTGCGATTTAGGCTGAACTCTGCTGTCCGGACGATCGATAATTTTATAAATTGATTAAAAAAAATATATTAATAAAAATATTAACAAATAATATTTTTAGAGAAAATTGAAAAATTAGGGGTAGTGCCATGGCACTGTGGCACTACCCCACGAGCCGCCACTGGCCTAAAGCACTCACAAGATACAACTGTGGAAACCAAATTGAAACCGCTCCAAGTCGAACGGTTTTGCGAACATACCGAATTCAAATTCAAATTGAAAGTTTTGACCATCCCTAGTTTATTTATACGATTACTATAACGTGTGAAATAATTATTACGATCATAAATGAGCGGTAAGTGAAATGTGCTGTTTTTTATATCTTATTTTGATTGAACACTTTCACTACATACACAATAATATGCATGTATCATATTATTTATGAATGCTGTCAAGTTCGGTGAGCGATTGTCGAAAGTTACTTTTTGTAAAGCAAGTACGCATCAGTACATGTGAATTGTAATTTATTCTTGAACGAAGATACACTGACAGGACCGGCCGCAGGCGTGTGCGAGTGACGTGAGCCCCTAATTATTTCATGGAGTTGGCATATCCTCTTTAATCTATATTAAAATATGTATATTGTATAATAAGCTAATAGACCGAGAGCTAGTGGCAATTTTTTGGTGTTATTTATTCAAGGCCTTATTTTTGTGAAGCTGTTGAGGAAGGCATATTAAAGTGCCCTGAGTAAGGGATTTTGCTAAATAGCGGTATGGGAGGGATGCAGACCGCCCCCAACATGTAACAAAAAAATTGTTGGATTGTTGAAAAGGGTCTCGCGTACAAACCTTGGGCAGGGCTTTGGAAATGTTGCGGCCGGCTCTGTAATCTACACACTAACACAAGACAGATAAGGGACGGCTCCATTGTTAGTCGAAAATAATTATATGTGATTATTATGTAAAGATGATTGGCAACTGTTAACAGTTGAATATCGGTAATGTCAGTTTAGGAGAATATATTGTACACAGTTGAAGAGATTACTAATTATTATAATTAATATATTATTACGCTGTGACGGGAAATAAGCAGTGAGCGAAAATAGCGATTTGCATCCGAGCGAAGCCCGGACCGGACAGCGTATGTACAACAGAAAAGAAGAGAATAGAGAACAAAAATGTATAAACGCAAGACAAGACGAGCAGCCTTGGGCTGCGGCGGCCTTCGTCAGTAATAATAATTAAAAGCCGGTCAGTTGGCGGTGGTCTCTCCGCTAACAACCAGAGTTCGCGCTGTCGCGGCTCAACGAACAGCGGGACTCGCTGCATGGCCGGCTCTGATCTGCACGGCCACACGCAACCATGACGCGCCTCCACAGTTCGCTGAATATTAACCATTCATTATATTGTATACGGGGTGTCCCATCGATAAGAAATTTGCATGATTTTACAAGCTGTTTGAAGTGTAACTTCTTATGCGAGCTCGAGCCGTTTAACGTATTTAACGCTAACAGTGTAACCAGTAACCACGGCAACGAATTACAAACAATATTAGTAGATTGCATGTCTAGATACGTAATGGGGCATATTACGGCGAGTGATGACAGTTAGTAAAAACGAGCAAATGCGAGTTTTTACAGTCACACGAGCCGTAATACCATTACGTACGAGACATATATGGTATTTTTTGCCATACCCACTACAAAATACCTGCTTTTCACGTCATTTTCAAAAAATGCTGACTGTTCATTTGCGTCGCAATCTTTCCTTCCACAGTGTGCCACGAAGTTCGTGCAAGTAAGTAATGACAGGCGTACGCAGACGTATATAGAGCGAATAAACAGAGTTGCTATAGCAACCGTTATTTTCTGCGCTAGTGCAGAAAATAAAACATTTTCAGCACACCTGCCAGTTAAATGACTCTTTAAATGCCGCTATACATACATCGAAAGTAGCTATTTTGTAGTGGGTATGGCAAAAAATATATTATTCTGTAAATGTCAATTAGATTTTGCATAGTATTAGTAACTATTACTAAGGTTCAACCACTGTTTGCCGGACGGTGTTCATATTATACAGTGCACTTACAAACTTGCGTTTCAGGTCATTGACTAGAATTATTATTGGCCGGACGTATGTAGATTTTAATAAGTTCTAAGTTTCACTTCTGTAGTGTGTAATGGAAACTACGCGGTCTTAAATAAGTAAACTAAATTTTACTGTGTAACCTTTGGGCTTTGAGTATTGCATGAAAAGTTACACTTACTCCGAGTGTCGCGACACACAATTTTTTGTTAGCTTCACTTGTTAGATGAGATCAAAGCCCAAAATGAAATTTTGAAGAATAACCGAGTGAAGTAAAACTTTACATATGTAAGTTCCGATGACAATTCCATATATTTTTTATATCTCCGACCTAATGATGTAATCAGGACAGCATACCTATCGGAACCTCTCGATCATGCTCTCGATGATGAATAGTAGATAATACCTTGTTTTTGAAAAAAAGAATGTTCTAAAAAAGTTATTTACTTTCCTATAAATATAGGTGCAGAATATATAGGGAAAGTCTTGTAATAGTGCGAAAATCCGATTTTGATTTTTTGGTGAATTTACACTTCTTCAAGTTTCTTGGTCGCAAAAAAGTCTCAACTACTGACTCGATTTTGCTCAAATTTTTCATGCGTGTTCAGGACGGCCCCCTAAAAACCGGTAAAAAATTGTATAATTGAATAAATTTGTTGCGTAATAATAATACTAGAAAGAGAAACAAAGATCTTGACCAAAGAAATTGAAACGTCCAGAATGTGTAGAGAATCTCCATTAATTATTCTAGGAGTTTGATACTTTTTTTATAATGACATAACTAAACACATAATTAGTAATAAGTTGAAAGTACCTACAGTATTATGCACATATGTATAACTAATAGGCATATAATAATAATTAATGTGTGTACATAAAATATAATGGAACTCAGAACGGAACTAGTAGAATTCCAATATTCATTTGTGCAAGTGGTAGATGAGTGACTTACGACTAGGTAAGATCATAAGATGCAACACGGTGTGGCAGTTCTTACAGTCTTGAAAATCAATTATAGCGTAGTATTATTAATTACAAAGAATCTATACTACAAAGCTGAAATGTGTGTATTATTCTATTACAAGTCCCCAGTTCCCGGGTTCTAGCCCGAGAGCTGGAAAAATGTCAATTGGATTTTCAATATATTATTAAAAAAAGCCTTAGCTGTTGGTGGTCTTTAAAACACAATTTAATTTTAAGAAATGTGTGTATTATCCGGAAAAGAATATCAACTTCCAGATGAACAAGAGCGTTGAAATTTTTTGTATGGCAAAGGGAGGAACATTTTCATACTATTTCTTTCTTAAATTTCTTACCGCTGAGACATTAAAGAAGAACGTTGCTTTGGTTTTGAAGTGCGGAATCGAACAAACTCTCCTCCCGTAAAAACTACCCCGATGGGCCAAGATTTTTTTAACTATTTTTCCCATGTTTCTTGGGTGCTCAAAAAACGTTTCAGCGGAAAAAAATAATTAGTTCCGTTTTGAAGTGAATTGGGACCACTTTGATTAAATGGTGTGTGTGTGTTTCAAAGACCACCAACAGCTATAAGGTTATTTGGGCTTAGCACCAATTCATTTTTCAATTCATAATATTTTTTTAATAATAAATTGAAAATCCAATTGACACTTTTACCAGCTCTCGCGCTAGAACCCGGGAACTGGGGACTTGTAATAGAGGAACCATAGCAACGCCATGTAAACAACAGCATTGCTACACTCTCGGCTATTCTCAAGCCCTATTGTGATTTAAATGGTGTGAAGTAGGGTTTAAAATGACTCATTCGAATAACGGATGTTTTGATATTTACTCAAAAACCACTTGAGGATACACGAAATTTGACATTAGTGTGCTTTGTCCAAAATAAATACGTGTCTGACAAATTTTTGATATTCGCCTCCTAAGGGGTGGAAGTTTTTTTGAAAGGTAGATACGCATATTTTGGAAATTGCTTATATAAAAAATAAAGAAATACAGGTTCGATGATTTTTCGGAAAAACTAAGTAGCTGAACGGTTGAATTGAACGAGAAGGGGATGGGTTTTTGTTGATATACTAACACTGTTTAGAATGAATAAGCGAAACGCTGACGAAGTCTGATATGGTAATATAAATTATAAGTGTAATAAAGAAAATTATAATGTTATTATTAAATCTCTAGTTTAACCGATAAAATATTTTTTCTCTATCGATGCGAAGCGAAATTAGAAAATATTCATTTGCAACTGAGTTAAATAGATATCTTTGGCTCGATTGGAAAATTAATATTTTCTGATTTTAATTCGCACCGATAGATAATCTATCGGCAAAATACGAAACTGAAGATTTAAAATATCGCATTCGCGATCGACCACAAGTGGTTGGTCAGCAGCCGATGTCTTTACCCTATTATGAAGATACAGTTAAATCTTTCTGAGAACGCGCGATGGTTTGAAACCAAAATCATTCTTTACGTACTAAAGTCAAAGTTTGGCAATGAACTAAGAATATGTGTTTAGTCATTAGTGTAATGTTACAGTACTGCCTCTACTTGTAGTTCTTTAAAAAAGTATTGTGAGGAACGTTATTCGTAGCAAGCATAATATTTATAAGAAAAGTTGACTGTTATGTTCAATAAAATTGAAAGAGTAAGATATTCTACAAGAGACGACAGAAAAAACACAAATTATCCTCAGCCAATCACAGTTGACTGTATCCCGCACTCTCATGACGACCATTTTTCTATATTGCTTTGTTGCAGGGCTCATATGAGATGCTCAACGACTTCAATGAGCCATTTTCCTTTTTTTTTTCAATTATCCACGAGAGGCAGCACTTGTAGTAGGTACAAACATTATTTATTCCCCATTAGTGTCGTGTCATTAAGTGGTATAATTTAATTATTTAATTAATTTAATAATTAACTTATACCACTAAAATGACACCACACTAATGGGGAATAAATAATGTTTGTACCTACCACAAGTGCTGCCTCTCGTGGATAATTGAAAGAAGTACTCTCAGGAAAATGGCTCATTTAGAGTGTAGAGTGCCGAATGATAAGTATACTTAGTTGACAGACCAGCTAGGTTTGTAAACGTATTTTGTGTAGCTTAGGTTTGACGTGAAACTGTCCAAACAAGAGATATAATGCGCAAACGAAGACGATCACTCTCAATATGTCATTAGCACGCGATTTAAGCGAATCTATTTAAAATGTACCTGTTCATGTTTTACATACTTGTTTGTATTAAGAGAAAGGATAAGAAGTATATTGAACACGTTGGTTTACATTGTTTACGAATGACGAATAATCTGCACTGTTAAAAATATCAAATTCTGATATATAAGACGATTCCATGATTTTACTTTGAGCTTAAGTTTACTTGATCTTCTCACAATATTCGCGAGCTTTATATACAACTAATTTAAAGAAACTTGTATTAAGATCACGGTATTTCTATGTCGAACACACTGAGGTTAATGCTATAGAGGGAGTATAAGCATTTAAAAGTGAAGCCAGTCGCCATTGTAATTAGGTCCTCATTTTATATGTGAGAAGAAGAATAAGAGAATAATATTTCCAATCCATCCCGTGTTTTGCCGCCATCTTTGATGAGACCTGTGACGTCAAACCTAGCTTCAATTTTTTACAAGCAGTTGTATATGGTATGCGTCCTCTATAGATTTTACCTCGGTGGTCGAACATTAGAGTCGCCTCTTATGGAATTTACCTACTCTTTAATACAACACACGCGGTATAATGGATAGTGAGATAATTAACATGGCTTACAAAATGAACCTTGTGACATGTATGGTATGTATTTGAGTTCAGTGTGCGTAGACGCGTATGTGTGTGCGAACGTACGCACAAGTATTTCTGTCGGATGATAGTGCGAGAGTATCTTGAACACCTGTGCCGGCCGTTAGTTTAGTATGCATATAGGCACTATCAGTAAACGTACAGTTAAGGGCTGTACTGTATAATATGTATTATTTGTCAAAAGAAAAGAGTGAACGGTTCGCTCTTTTCTTCTGCTAAATTAAAATTTACGTTCCTAATTTAACCCACCCGATCTAACTGACGTAAAATAGAACAAACCGCACGACCCTTGTTCTGTTTTTGAGATATCGAAGGAGAAAAAATTTCATCACACACACACACACGCAGAGAGAGAGAGAGAGAGAGGAAGAGAGAGAGATAGAGGGGAGAGAGAGACAGAGATCAGTAAGAAAATGGTCCCAAAACGTGAAGATCAATTAATATCCCGAAAAAAAAAAATTTCGGACTGAACCCAAAAACTTCCCTTCCATTGTAGAGGTGGCAAGTAAAATAGTGGACACTTTCATGTAAACTCCATCTAGCATTGTTTATAAGAACAGAGGAAACGCCTTTTCATTTATTTTTCATTGCCATCTGTTAGCGAGTTAACTAATTCCTTTATACTAGAACCGCGGTTGTGTTCCTTTGCCCTTACCCCCACCACTACTTCCGTGCGGCTTTATCCATATCCTATACCTACCGCGCCTAAAGAAGTTTCACTTCAAAAATAGGGAACACATTGCAAATATAGTCCCGCGCCCTCAAAAATTCTTCACTTGCGAGCGGATCCGTGCGCTACTATATGGCACTGGTCGGCAAAAGAGCCTAGTGTTCGTAATCATATTTTAGCGCCTTCTTTCGCTATGGGGGGCAAATTGAAAATAACACGTTTTATATAAATTTTTTTACTCAATACTACGAATCGCATCGTTGATTGAGTCCTCCGAGGTTTGCGTCCCTGACGCGAGTTTCTATCGCTACGGTGTTGCAATAATGAAAAGGGTTTAAAAGTGCATTACACCCCTTAAAAGGTATGTATACATGTATGTGTTATGATTGGAGTCGATTAGAGTGCGCGGTCTTCTTGGTTGTTTGTTTGTATATATTATTTTCTTCTGCTCATTCGTTCGCCAATTGAAATTCCAGCGTGCGAGTTGTTTAGTTGCTGTTAACGAATGTCCTCCCTATATACATTATACGTATACAGTGTGCATTCCTTTATAACGCCGCCCGACTTGCTGCGCTATCATGCATATGCACTTGCATCAAAATATAATACCTCGTATATCGGCGTAAGCGTAACATGTTGTGTTCCGTTCAGAATGACCGTACAGCAGCAGAGCTGCAGAAGATACTTGAAAAAAATATCTAGATACAAATACCAAACAGACAATACCTTAATAGATAAAAATGCCTACAAGATACTTTGTAGGAATGTATCTAAATAATAGTATATTGTGCGACTAGTGGGAGAAAGAGGAGATTTCTTCAGTGTGGATTTTGCCGCACGAGCGTAGCGAGTGCGGTAAAACACACGAGTGGAATCTCCTCTTTCGACCAATAGTCGCACATAATATTTTGTTCAACTACCGCAAGAAATATGTCATTTCGTGGCTCTGCTGAGCGTGGGCGAAATAATGAGTGACCTGATTGATTCACGATACTATCAACGCTTGCGTAAACGTTCCCCGTAATGAGCGTGGGCGAAATGCTATTTCGCCCACTAGTGGGCGTAATGGCTATTTCGCCCACTCTGTACGATCAACAGTCAGGGAATTCATTATTTCGCCCACTCTCAGTAGGGCCACGAAATTACATATTTCTTACGGGTGTTGAACAAAAAATATTTTTGTATCCAAGATACTCTACCGACAGATTATCGTAAATAAGGTATCTAAGATAATATATTTAAGCATCTAAATTACATTGTAAGTATCTAAAATACCTTTAAATGTATCTTATATATACGCAGATACAATAAAAAGATACAAAAAGTATGTAGGGTACAAAACAGTACTTTAGATATTAGGGGCCGTTCAAGTATTACGTAAGCAGATTTTTTGCAATTATTATCCCCCCCTCGTCAGCAAAAGTAAACAAAGCTCTTACTCCCCCTCCCATGTTTACGTAAACATTGGTACATGCATTTTTCAATGTGTTCTGGTTTCTTTATTGATTCAGGAGCAGCAGTTATAAGTCTAGAAAAAAACTCGGGTCGCAGTGCCAAACCCTGCCGACAATATAGTGTATTTGCTAAGACAGGCATTGTGGCATTATTATGTGAACTTAAGTTTGTTTTTTGACAAAATAAAAAATTTAACCCCTTAATACATCCCTTAAAATAATTAAATTTTTCTAAATTTCAATATTAGACATGGATTTTATCAGTACACCCAATTAAATACACCCTTCCATAAGTAAATCCGTATCTACAAACTAGTATTTTCATAAAATTTGAAAGTCCGGTCCTGTCGGGCCGATTTTATTAAAATTTTAGCACCACATTTTAATCTTTACTAAAGAGTTAAATTTCAATTTTGAAACGATTCTGACAAATTTTTCGGTATTTTTGGGCCCAAAAACTTTTTGGAACCCCTAAATACAACCCTGAAAATGGTCCGATCGGGCCCATTTTAAATAGGCTTCTTGCGGTGATGGGTTCCAATGTGTGTACCAAATTTCGTTTCAATCGATTAAGTCTGTCGAGAGTTATCGTGTACACACATATATATATATATATATATATATATATATATATATATATAAATATATATACATATATATACATACATATATATATAAACATTTTTAAAAATGGTGCCAAAGTGTTCAGGAGGCTATGAAACGTCGAGAAATTTTGGTCCGACCCCTAGGTCCCGCCATCCGACCGACGCCAATAGTGTATGTGCCATATTCTATGGCAAATACACTAATAAGGAATAGGCACATAATATTTATTTAAGCAAATTTTATTGACATGGTATTCAGTTATTATAATCTTAATATATTAACGAACAAAACAAACGTATCCATTATTTTCGGGAATCCTTGAAAATACGTTTCGTTTTCAAGCATAGACAAGTAGGGTGGCACATATGTGTTCAAACCAAAATCGACTAAATTTTGTAGAAAATCCGAAAAAGTAAAAAAATTAATACTGCTGACGTAATCACCATCTAGACCCCCTCATCCCCCATGTCATCAAAAATAAGCAAAGCAAAGACCCCCCGCCCCCTGTAGTGCTTACGTGATACTTGAATGGCCCCTTATAAGATATTCTCCAGCTCTACCGTACAGTAGCCTCTAACCGTCTCTACACACGGCGCACTCTGGGTCCAAAGTATTTTTTACCGGGCTACGCTATGCGGATAGAGTTTTTGTTAAAACCAACATTAATGCGAGCGAGTCAGCAAAATCAACGCTCAATAGAGCGAAGCCGTGAATAAAAAGGAGTTTAACGTAATGTTGATTTTTGATAAAAAAAAGTGTAGAAAGTAGCTTAATAATAAATTCAGATTAATTGAATTTATTCAAATGTCGATGTCGATTTTCGGTCAATGTTGTAAAGAATTTTATAAGATAGTGTGACAAACAGTGATTGTGACAGAATCTTTAGTTGTTTATTTGTGTTTATCGAATGATATTTAAAGGCGCGCATACACACCTGTGTTCTTAACTTATTGGAGGTATCAAATATACAAAGTGGCGCGATATATACATAATAATATCTGTACATCTACAATCTACATCCACAAGGCAAATTTGTTTATGTCGAAATTTTGATAATTGCAGTTATGCTTTATACTTTTAGATAAAGCATTGTATAGCTCTATTTTATGTAAGGAAAAATTCTCTTTTATGCTCTTTGAAGATGATTATTTTTCGAGAGAAAATAGTGCCAAAATTGTTTATAATACCTAAGTATATAATTACCTATATATTTAAATTTAATTTAAGCAAATTATAATTTTAGGAAAATCCCAGGTCGGAAAGAAACTTAATAGTATTTATTGATTTGATTTCAAGTATCGATACTGAATTGACATTTTTTTTTATTTACAGAATAGTTTATTAAAAAAATAATACGATCCTTTCGTTTTCAAGGTTGTTATTTAAAAGAATAGAAAACATCGCAAAAGACATCGATGTTAACCGATGTATCGAAAAACAACATCGATGTAAACATTGAAAATCGAAAATCGATTTTTTTTTAAACATCGATGTATCGTGTGCATCCCTACTTCAAATCGGTATTTGTCGAAAATCGGCTTATTTTTTGGGATGTCGCCTCTTGTAGAACACATACTCTTTGTTAAGACATGCTCTATAATATTATATTGTAAAACACATTGTATTATTTGTAACTCACTACATAATAATAAATCGATGACAACAGTAAGAAAGCATGTTTACCTGCAACTTTAAAAAATCAAAATGCATAGTATTTCTATTTAGTATTCCACGTGCAACAGTTGACTTGTTTTATATGCCGACATGTTGGGGGAGTGGCCACTACGTCACACGTTTTAGAAAATCTTTATGCGACTCAATCGAAACACAACTGAAGTTTTACATGAATCAAATTACACGAAATAAAAGATTCGGATACGGAATCTGGAAAATATATGCTCAATATAATCTATATTTAGTGTTTGTTTATATCTACGCTAATCTCAGAAACTACTGAACCGATCCGAAAAATTCTTACACTAAAATTCTATTTCTTCCCAAGGGAAAACAAAACAGAATCTTAATGAAATGGTTTGTAAAGTTCATCGACTACTTCAGTCAATCCACCTCTTGTTATCATTTATGAAACTCTCTGCTTAAAGAAAATGAATTTCTTTCGCCAGCCATTTTTTTATTTTCGTCATAATAAATAACAAGCGTGTTCCGGAGCAGTTTGAGTAGACGAATTGTAATAACAATAGTAGTGGCAGACCACTAATTTTTTGAAAAGATCGTCTAGGGAAATTATAATGAGGTTAAACAACATCAGCACACAATGGGGATGAGCAGTGGGAGAAAATGTATCTAAAGCAAGTCGCGCACGCGGAGTACATTCAACGCGATATATAACTTCACAATTACATATCCTACTCTAGTCTCAAATATTGTTGACAATCAAACTCCGCTGCCAAACTAAAATCTGCCCGGATAAGCTGGAGCAAAAAACTACAAATATATAAAATTAAAAATTATAGCAGGACATCAGCCGTCTAACTAGTTTTCTTCTTCAATAGCCGCGCTGACTTAACGAAAAGTCTACTGTAGGTCTGTATAGGTACTACACTTTTGCGGGTCTATTCTGAATAATGTTATACTCTTAAATCCATAAATGTTAATCCCACCAAAAACATATATGTGAAAAGGGGCCAACTTCGATACAAACAACAGTTTCGCCGAAAAAAGAATTGAGATCTAACTGGGTGCCAAGTTAGATCTCAATTCTTTTTTGGGCGAAGCTGTTGTTATTTGTATCGAACTTGGCCCCTTTTTCACATTTATGTTTTTAGGGGGATATCAATACTTTTTGTAAAGTTACTACCTACAGATTTTTTCCTTTGTATACGCCAAATGATCTGCCTTGATGCCAAATTTTAAGTTTCTATCACCTAGAAGTGGTCTATGTTTTTGATCACAGTTTATTTTTGTGCGAAATGGTGTTCGTGTAAATATACACACAGCAGTTTTGCCGAACTTGGCTGACACACTGCCGTGTGTCTAGATCAGGGGTCGGCAACCTGCGGCTCGCGAGCCGCATGCGGCTCTTATGATGTCAAGATGCGGCTCTCCAGTTCCATGCGCAAATATTAATAATTATATTATTTTATTTTCAAAACTCATAAAAAATATTATACTGCAAAAAAAACTTTAGACAGGATATAAAAACACTCAACAGAGAACGGTGAGAATAGGTGGAGTAGAGAGTATAAGGACAGCTGACATTTTTTAAATGTGGCAACACTGTTCTGTTTGTTTAGTTATAATCCTAATCAAATACCATAATATTGAAATAAAAATGTTAGTGGCTCTTTAAAAACTGGGAAATTTTGTAAATTGTAACTTTTGGCTCTTCCGTCTCAAAAGGTTGCCGACCTCTGGTCTAGATAAATACATGATACTTTTTGGTTAATTTGTTTGTTCAAAAGGGCGCTTTGGAATTTTGGAAAACATGTGTTTAATTTAATCTTTGTAATCTGATTAAGCGTTACGTAACAAAGGATTTCAAACGAAACGGCTTTTCATTAAAAAGCATTTAAATTCGATATCGTTCAATATTAAAACAGATTATAAGTACCTACATTGTCAACAGTTTCGGTTTAAATTTATAATATTAATTATTATATACAAAATAAATGTTTGGCTAGCATCACTGTTAGGAACACTCATCGAATGACGTGGCGTTACAATGCAACACTAGAAAAATTCATTTCAAACTATGTCACTGTCGGGACTCAAACCCGAAACTTCCACTATCGCGGTGGCTGAGTTATTTATACTCTACGGCGACACAAATTGTAACTGATTTTTCACATCATGCGAGAGCTGATCAGTTGAAATTTACTTTATAATGGAAATAATTGATTGTCTAATCGTGTCGCGGTCGCCGTAGAATAAATAACTCAGTCATCGCGATAGTGGATGTTTCGGGGTTGAGTCTCAACGGTGACAGGTTTAAAATGAATTTTTCTAGCGTTGCAGTGTAACTTTACGTCATTAGATGGTTGTTCCTAACACTAACTTAAGCGTTTATTTGTATTTAATAATATTAAATTATGTTATGTAAAACTAAAATGATTTAATAAACAATAAACCACAGTGCGTAGATTTCGAATTTTCGTTTGATTTAATTTATAACCTAATCGGTTTTTAAGATTATACTCATTTGAGCGGATTCTGTGTTATGTTGATCGATTCCATGTTCATTATATAAAATTGTAAACAATTTAACCCTTTTTGAACTGAACAGTTCGTTACCAGATTTTTTACAGTAGTCTTATAAAACGTGAACATCCAAAATGGTGAATATGTGGATTGACGTTTTACATACTCCAAAACGTGAACACTTTTAGACGGTAATGACGTCAGTTGACGAGCGTCTTTAATCCACAATCTATGTATCAAAACTTCAACAACGAAAACATTTTGCACTGTAAAAAGTGCACAACCAAGTAATAATACCTATTATGACTATTGACTTATAGCAAAGAATTAAAAATTATTTTTGAAGATATTCATATAGGACCATGTATACACTTAAAAAAAATCGTGAAAGACCATTCCCTCATTACTAGGTAAGAAACGTTTCGGCAGTCAAAATTATTTTATTATTGTGTCAGAAATTAATATATAATTACCTACATATATGTTATATATACATTTTATTGTTTCAAGTACGTAGGTATTTTTATTTGGTCCAAAAATTTTGCAGATAATTACTTTTTTATACATAACATTCTAAGTTAACGTTAGCTAACAATGTAATTTTAATTCATCAGTATTGCAATTTATTTGATCCTTTGCCACTGAGATTTCCTCTCCTAATTTCAATCATCATCTACGGATCACCATTTTTTAACACCAGTTTTTTAACATTCTAAGTAGGTTTTTGATGAACAAAATCCTAGCAATTGGTAGCATAAAATGGATCTGAGGAATCCCCGAACTCTGATTAAACTCTTTGCTTCCATGATATCTACGCTTGTAACGACGAGTACGCGGCAATGGCCATTTCTCGTCGAGCAGGCGATACTATTCGGATCAACGAGGGTTTACTGTATAATTACAAAAGAATAAAAAAATAAAACTGTACAGAGTGAAATAGGGTCAATAGACGCGATGAGTGCGCGGCCTGGCCTGAACGCTTTGCATGTGATTGTCAATTACGGATATTTATTAATTATTAAATATACCTATCAGTTATTATTTAGGGGGCGTATTGATCATAAAGAAAAGCAGTAATATTCCACTCGGAACACAATCATAATGATGCGTGTTGACACTTGTTATTTAAATTACACAATGATTGATGATTGGTCGTTAAATCAAATTCTGTCAATAATTACAGTCTGTACAGACATTTTCCCAGTGACGGTGCCAGGGGGGGGGGTCTTAGAGGGACATGTGTTTCTCCTGAATAGTTTGTGGGTATATTGTATGATGTTTGAACAGGAAAAGTGTTTCTCGAATTTTTATCCATCTGTATTAGCATCACTGACTCGAGAACAACGGCAAAAACTTTGATAAAACTTGATAGACTATCAATTGGTACCCAAACTTAAAAAATAGTGTACCTTTTATGTAGGCTATAAGACGCAGGGCTGGATTTAACGGGGGCGCCGCTCCAAGCCCAAACATGTTGCCGTTCAGTTCTCCTTCTTTTAAAAATTTGACACAATTTTGATAATAAAAAATGGTGGAACCTTTGGTGTAAAGATATGAAATGTTACAATTACCACAAAACACCAAACCATAACAAACACTCTCGACGTACGTTTCGCCAACCAAGTTGGCATCATCAGGAGATGATTAAAACTCATTTAATCATCTCCTGATGATGCCAACTTGGTTGGCGAAACGTACGTCGAGAGTGTTTGTTATGCATGGTTTGGTGTTTTGTGGTAATTGTAACATTTCACAATTTTGATGTTAAGTATTTTCTTTCAAAATTCTAAAAATTTGTCGCCTCAAAAAATAAGTCATCCCAAGCCAAACTTGGTGGGCCTTGGCCAAAATCCGGCACTGGCTATACGCTCCGGTTAAGAATTATCGTCAAAACCGATATTGAAGCAAATGGATCTGCGAGCAAAATCGATGTTCATGCGAGTGAAGCCGCAGACAAAAGCTAATGTACAATTATATTCAAAACTCGTAAAATGAAATTTTATACCGACCAATTTACGATTAATGGGGAATAAATTTCATTCGCGGCGTTGTATGCAGAAAAGATCACACCGGTTGTTTTATCAATAACCGCGTTAGGAGCGCTAGTGGCAGTATTCCGTTGGCCTATTATAAAATGAGATAATTCATACACAGTATGTTGAATATTAGACAGTGCCACCTCTCGGATGGGTTACTGTCCTAATTTCCAGTTTTTAAAAGGCCATTCTAAATATTTATCTTTAGTATTTAGTCATATAATAGACGTCCCTGATTTAATTTAATTCTGTAGATAAAATAATTTATAGTGATAAATTTTAAAAATAAGACGCATACGTAATAACAAAGTTTTATAAATTTTTGTTCACCGGAAGTTATAAATAATATGTCATGCCGATAGATAAACTAAATAGTATAAAAGAAGCGATAATAATTTATTATGCGTGCAGCGTGATAGAAATTAATAACCTTGTCTTTGAACTGTGGAAGGGCTAAGAAATCAAATCATTACAAGTTAAAATACAACATGACTTAAAAAAATGCATGAAAATCGTATATTACGTAGAACCTACAATAAGGACTGAAAAATTTAAGTATATGACTGTGTTATCGATATTGTGTAATGTTTTTTGTATTACGGTATAAGCCTTTGAAAAACAGTTTGAACACCACTGATTGTACAATATTATAAAAGTTTATTGACATTGGAATCATTTTTTGTACAAAAATTAAAAATCTGTAGGTGTAGTTATGTAATACCTAGATTAGACAATTTGGTATTTTTTTGCTTTGAGAGTTTAGTTTTTTTCTATAATAGTGGTGTCGGTTATTGTAATTAGTGTTATAATTTTTTTATTTTCGAAAATTAACTGACAGCGGTGGTTTATTCCAATCATTTCGAAAATGGTTAAATACAATATGGGATTCGAGAGGTACGTTTTTTTTGACATTACTTTGTCCAGTTCCACTATTAAGCATTTAATGACTCTCCATAATATATCTACGAATTATATAAAAATGGTACCTTTAGTTGAAAATGAGGCGATTTATTCGTGTTTTAATGATCGTCCTTAAAGACCTGAGCACATTAACGCGGTGGCGGTGGCGCTGGCGATAGCGGTGGCGTTTTTTGAATAAACCATACTGTTGCGGTGGTGTTTGCGGTGACTTCGTGCAGTTTTTAACTTTCTAGATAAATTTTATGAATACAATAACGTTTTCTATACGTCGGTACACGCGGTCAAACTCAACAAGTTGTGTCTGACCGCTACCGCGCCATAGAACGCTGCACCAGAACGCTCTTAGCGCCGACAAGCAGCGACATATATGCGCATGTCAATTTGTTTTTTAGTGTTGCGTTCAAACGCTACCGCTATAGCCACCGCGCTAATGTGCTCAGGCCTTAAGATTTGTCAGTTTGAGCACATCCAACTCTTAGTTTCATATCAAACAAATAATTTTTTCATATCAAACAAATAAATAAATAATTAATCAATTATCTAATTAGCTTATTTACGATTAAAGACGCGGCTGAAATGCTTAATGAATTTAATCAAAAATATAAATAGGGAATAAATTCATATAATTGATTTAACATTGAGGCCGATGTTTGCACTTGAAATATATTTCGATCTATAACTCTATACGAAAAGAATGAGTTTATATTTATGTAACTCGAGAACCGTTGAACCGATTTGAAAAATTATTTTACTGTTTAAAAGCCTTTTTCATGACTAGTAATATAGGCTATGCCTATAATACATATTATATTAATACGCTACGACAAAAAGGGGATAATCACTTTTTTTAGCTATTAAAAATCAGTGTGCAGTTGTGATCAGCTAGTCACAGTGTAGATATAATAATAGCAATCAGTATCTAGTAATTATGTAACTAAATTGGATAAAATCTATGAGAATACATGTACTGTTACGAAAGGGGATGAGCAGTGAGCGAGAAAAGCGATTTGTACCCGGGCTAAGCTGGAATGGGCAACTAATTTTTAATAAAACAATGATTGGTGCCTTCCTATATACGATGTTTTTACTGTATCAAATTTAGAATATTATTTTTTATTTTCCAATATACGGAGTAGGTATACAGGATAAGTTTTGTGACCGTGTGAAAATTCGATTTCGAATTTATACATTTTCAAGACCCATGGATCCAAAGAAGTAGTTTTTAAAATGTCTGTCTATCTGTAGTTGTACCTAGAGTCCAAATTACTATATCGCTTTTGCATGCGTATTCGGGATGGTCACAACCATCCCGAGACAAAGTCTCAAAATCGGTCTTAGGTCAAATGTGGGCGAAGAGGCCCCTTAAAAACTGGTAAAAAGTAAAAACTACGGAGAATGTGAATGTTATTTTGTATATAGTATACTGTATATGTACAGGTCTACTCCTATACGGAAAAGTTAATCGGAGTTGTGTCGGACCTTTTATTTAATGAATTGATTCGAAAAATGGTTAGCATAAGAAACCAATTACATTCTGATACGATGCGTCATTGTTTACGGAAATAATAGATAGATTTGTAATATTATTAGTAATTATACTTCCTAATGAATCAGTGTATAATTCAATATGAACGCTGTATAAAATCCTTCCGATAACCAGGAAGTAATTTGAAATTAGCCATTGGACGAATATAACAAATTCATATTATTAGTACTGTGACTTCGAAAACGGTTTCTTATTTAACATTACTACCCTGTACCTGCGGCATTAATGTCCTTTATTTTTTAGCTACTGCTCAGCCTTTCGTAGAAGGGTGGTTCTTAAAGAATGGGCCATATTAAAACATTATTATAGTTGCAGTCAAGATAACATTATTTCGCCAAACATGCCTTCGTATAACAAACAATACATATAGCGAATGTCCGATCTAAATCGGTTAGTAGTTTTTAAGTTGACCGGGAACAAACAGACAGACAAAAATTCTGAGGATGGTTAGTATACATTACATAGTATACTCGTACATTAATATATATACATCACTGTATCTACAGTCAAAATTTCGTTAAAAACTTACAGTTCCAAAGTTTCGATTTTATTTATTTACGTTGGTATTAACAAAAATGTTTTTTTTCATGATCGTTATTTTCAGTTTTCTGACTTTATTATGCAGGGGTGAACAAAAAAGAACATTGTTCAATTATCCATTTTACCCCTAAGTATCCAGTTCATCCTGCAGTTGACAAGTAACAATAAAAAATATGTGCTGATGTGGAATAAAAAATAAAAATTGAATTTTAAATTTGGATTTGGTAATCCTCGAGAAGGAAACTCTTGGAGTACCACGGCATGTAAACCACAGGCCATTAGCTAATTCTGTAAAATTGAAAAATGAAAATATTATGTTCCTCATTATTATACTGTGAAGAGATTTGCGTATGAAATTGCTTTTCATAAAACCAGTAATAAATTTTTGTAGCCACTAGGCAAATGTGTTTATGTCAAATTTTTTAAATTTAGAATTGTTTTGTTTTGGCAGTTTCTATTAGCTACGCTTTTGAAACAAACAAGTAATTCAAAATTATAATTTTGAATTACTTGTTTGTTTCAAAAAGAGTTTGACTCAAAAATACACAATACTAGCTTAAGCAGTTTCAGAGATACGCGTACATTTAATTCTACTTCCGTTTTCATCAATTAAGACGCGAATGTCAAAAATTCATCAAGCACGTACCCTTTCGATTTTGACAAAGAACACTCATGTGAAATTTCATGTTTCTAACTCAAGCAGTTTCAGAAAAACCTATATTCAACTCAATTTTTCACCCGTTTAGGGGTTAAGTACGAAAAATTCGTTCTTAGTAGGCGCCTACTTCGACCCTAAAATTTCAAGTTTCTACGTTCAGAGGGAGGTATAGGCTGTGCGTTAAGATATGTCAGTGAGAGGACACTTTCATATTAAAAATTAAAAAAAAAATAGAGCTTTCTTCAAAAAAGCCACTAAAAACGAAGAAAATAATTTTTTATTAAAATCAGTCGAACTACTGAACCGATTTAAGTAAAATTTATGTAAGAACCATCCCCAAGATATGCCCTATTAAATAAAAAAAATCGTAAAATCGGCCGTGTAGTTCCTGAAAAAATCGCGCACATACATACATACTAGGGACAAACAGAACCTTCCTTTTTTTGAAGTCGGTTAAAAAAAATCTATCTGAAGATATATAGATTCCCGCGCTAGTACAAATGTACAACAAATTCAACATAAGCGGTTTAGGTTTTGCCCATAGATTTGTACCTTAATAACCTGTTTTCATATATACTTTATAGTTTATTATTTATTAAAACGCCTTGTGATATAAAATTATCAAGCAGCAAGTTTATAACATCCAAATTAATGATTTTAATTATCTTACATTTTTAATAGTAAAATTTACGGGAAGAAATTCAGTATAGATATAATTGTATGAGAATTTTCACATATTAATGTGTTTTTTTATCACAGTGTTTAAATTATTTTCTTAATATAGATTATAGAATCTAATAATAATATCAAGATAATATTAATTAGGTAAATAAAAGTTAACTTGTGTCAATCGAGTCTAGCACATTAAAACACTGATATCATCATCTCCTCATTCACAATATATTGCTCATTAAATTTAAATCCAAACTAGTTGCAACATTTTTTTATAAAGGCTATAATATTCACTCTTAATTTTTTTATCACTGTCTATATTTTTGCTATTTAGTGTATTTGCCATATGGCACATACACTATTGGCGTCGGTTGGATGGCGGGACCTAGGGGTCGGACCAAAATTTCTCGACGTTTCATAGCCTCCTGAACACTTTGGCACCATTTTTAAAAATGTTTATATATATATGTATGTATATATATATATATATTTATATATATATATATATATATATGTGTGTGTGTGTGTGTGTGTGTACACGATAACTCTCGACAGACTTAATCGATTGAAACGAAATTTGGTACACACATTGGAACCCATCACCGCAAGAAGCCTATTTAAAATGGGCCCGATCGGACCATTTTCAGGGTTGTATTTAGGGGTTCTAAAAAGTTTTTGGGCCCAAAAATACCGAAAAATTTGTCAGAATCGTTTCAAAATTGAAATTTAACTCTTTAGTAAAGATTAAAATGTGCTGCTAAAATTTTAATAAAATCGGCCCGACAGGACCGGACTTTCAAATTTTATGAAAACACTAGTTTGTTGATACGGATTTACTTATGGAAGGGTGTATTTAATTGCGTGTACTGATAAAATCCATGTCTAATATTGAAATTTAGAAAAATTTAATTATTTTAAGGGATGTATTAAGGGGTTAAATTTTTTATTTTGTCAAAAAACAAACTTATGTTCACATAATAATGCCACAATGCCTGTATTAGCAAATACACTATATTGTCGGCAGGGTTTGGCACTGCGACCCGAGTTTTTTTTTACTTTGGAGTGACCATAGGGAAGAAAGTCACATGTCACCCGATTACATGTGACCCGTAACGTCCTGACTACCTGTACGGTGGTGACGCCGCGCAGCTACTTTCATCGCACACTACTCGGTTATATTGTATAGCATGTAACCTGGTTACATGTGATCCTTAAAAGCCTGACGTAACGCAAAACACGGTCAAAGAAGTTTCACTTCAAAAATCAAACACTACCGGGGATATCTGGGCCTAAGGGCCAATCCGATTTTCGACTTTATTTTTAATAATTTTGATTGATACTTTCACTAGTTTCCATTTTATTATTGTATAAAGTAATAAGAAATAATAACTACTATTATTTTGATCATGTATAACTGTATATTTTGATATTCTATACAATTTTGTCAAGATTTCTATAAGCTAGATTAGATATCGGTAATTAAATCAAGATTCGGAATTAGAGAAGGGACAAAATGATGTTTTGCCATACCCACTATAAAATACCTACTTTCCATGCGTGTATGTATGCATGGAATGGATAAGTTAACAGGCAGGTGTGTTGAAAGTGTTTTCAAAACACAGTAGGGTGATAAGTAAAGTGATTTATGTTTATTCGCTCTGATCCGCCCGCTATTACCTACTCATGACCTGCTATAAATTTGTAGTTGGAGACACATATGAACTGTTAAAAATTTTTGATAATACTGACAATGAAGTGAAAAGTAGCTATTTTATAGTGGATATGGCAAAAATACCATATACAGTGTGTCCACAGACTAGCTATTTTATAGTGGATATGGCAAAAATACCATATACAGTGTGTCCACAGACTCATCCTCCGTTGTTATGGGAGATAGAGATTTGGTTAAATGAGACAAAATGTGCAGAATCTCCAGTACTACTACCCTGCGTAGTCAAACTTTCCATATTTTGCTTGGTTCGCGACCGACAGTTGAAAAACGAGATTTACCCATTTTCGTTTTTTGTTTATAACTCGCTTATTAAGTAAGTTAGAAAAAAAATATTTTCACTTTCTTAAGGCCCTTTTTTATGAAGATTTCAAATCTCTTTTCATATTTTTATTTACTTTTATAGTTTTAGAGATACTTGTATTAACTTTGTTTTTTTAAATGCACGTCAAATATGGCTATGACACCATTCGAAAGAGATTTTTTTTCTCTTTAATTTGATATGAGGGTTGATGGATTTATTTTTAAAAATAACAGAGTTATACGTAAAACACTGATTTTTAATAGTAGGCTATGCTAAATTAATTGATAAAACAACAGAAGGCTTAGCAAACAGTTGAAATTCGCGTTGGCTTAGTAAACGGCTGTTTTGTTTTAGCTGTCAAAGTGTAGTTTGTTGCTAATTTGTCAGTTTACTATGTGATTGATTAAATTTACTTTTGTTATCATGGAACCATTTTTCAACTGTCGGTCGCGAACCAAGCAAAATATGGAAAGTTTGACTACGCAGGGTAGTAGTACTGGAGATTCTGCACATTTTGTCTCATTTAACCAAATCTCTATCTCCCATAACAACGGAGATCCTCATGTTGAGGATGAGTCTGTGGACACACTGCATATCTCGTGCATAATACTATTATGACTTGTATGACCGTTAAAACTCGCTAGCGCTCGTTTTAGAATACTGTCACTCGTCAGTATTATACCTCATCACGCATCTAGCCATACAATCTACTATATTAAACCCGTCTCGGCAGTAATGCTCGATTTTTGGTGCGATTTCAAAAGTAGATTTAAGATAAAAGTACTTTTGTAGTAGGTACTGAGTTTTACACCATAGACCATAGTAATTCAGTACTAAAAGTACTTTGAAAGCAGGGGCGGACCGTGAGTTTGTGGGGCCCTGGGCTAATACAACTTGGGGGCCCCGTAATAGACGCGAGAAAATATAACCAAAACAAGCGACGGGGAATCCCCCGTTCCGTTCGATAGGCGCGCGCACACAGTTTAATTGATCTCTCAGGATTGCCAACCTTATGATAGGAATTTTTAAAATTTTAGATTTTTTTTAAATTCACAATATTGCCCTAATAGAAATAAATGGGGCTGGGGGCCCTTTATATCCACGGGGCCCTGGGCTGCAGCCCAAAAAGCCCTTATATAGATCCGGCCCTGTTTGAAAGTAGATTCAAGCGTTGAAAGGCACAGATATTAGATGTATTATGTACCGAAAATTTGACATAACCTGTTTAGCCTTTAGGCCAAAGGTGTTGATACATGCATATAATTAGTAATTATTGAGTTACATTTTACAAAGAAAAGTTTTAAAAATGTACATAATATGTGGGACATATTTTGTGATAAGTTCGTAACCCTGCTCTATTTTAAGTTTCCTTAACCATATTCAGGCCGATGAACCATGCAACGAACAACAGATTATTAATAGAGTAAAACATTAGCTGTTAAACGTTCTCACACACACGTGGAACTTTAGGTATACCTACTATACAGACTGTTTTTTAATTATGTACTAGCTGTGCCCTGTCCTATTTTCGTATTAATTTAAAATTTATTTGTTTTAGGATAGAGACAGATATTTCAACTGTCAAGAAGAGCGGTAAGTGCTTCAGAATTAATGATATTTATATATAGATATATATTTTAAATAAAAAAAAAACCTCGAAAGTGTATCTTGTAAATACAGCTTTATTTTACAAAAGTAATACCGCGATTCATTTAGCGCCTTAGCACTTTCCAAATTATGTTATGTGTAAAAAATGTGTATATCCTTAAAAATAAAGTTAGGAAAGTCAGGGCCGGATCTATATAAGGGCTGTTTGGGCTGCAGCCCAGGGCCACGTAGATATAAAGGGCCTCCAGCCCCCACTGAAGCCAATGGCCACCCTAGTAGAAATGAAATCTAGTTTCTGTCTAGTACCTAACTGGCTATAGTTTGACTAGACTTAAGCCAGGCGCTGGCCAGTATAATATCGAGTCACTGTCTAGTAACTGGCCAGTTTGACTAGAGATCCAATTAAATGTGGCGGCTATTAAAAAACTGTCACTTTTAAATTGTAGATTTTAAGGTTATAAAAATTTTCATTTGCCCTTACCCGGAAAAAAAGAAAGATTTCTCTAAACAATGTACACGTCTCTATTTATTTACACTGCTTAACAATATTTATAAACTTATAATTTACATTATTATAGGTTATTTATTGTATAAAATATATCAACACTACTAAACTTGATTATTTCTACTAGGGCAATATTGTGATTTAAAAAAAATCTAAAATTTTAAAAATTCCTATCATAAGGTTGACAACCTTGAGATCAATTAAACTGTGTGCAGGCAGGCCCCCAAGTTGTATTAGCCCAGGGCCCCACAAACTCACGGTCCGCCCCTGAGGAAAGTTCTGGACACTACAGACCACGGCCATATCCACTATCATAGTTTCCCGCCCTGTATATTGTACAGATCGGGAAACTATGATAGTGGAGATGTTCTCAGTTTTGAGAGCACCACTAGGTTCGTAATGGGCTACGTTTCCGCTTTTCTATCTTTCTCATTCTTTCATAAAGTAATGCATCGGAGTGAGAAACAAAGAGGACCCCTGAGGAGAATTGGATAAGTTAAATATCACGAAATTCCACATAAAACGAAGATCACAACGGACCTAGCGGAGGTAAAATGTACTCCGAGCGGTCTTTTTCAAATTGAGAACACCCCCATTAGAGACAAATCCGACTATACTGTTACACCGAAATTTAAGGTGTGAGTCATGCACTTATATAGGCACCGTTTGTATGCGTGTAAAGCATACGCGTCCCATGCAGACAAACAAAATGGCATGGCCATGACTCACACCTTAAATTTTGGTACAACAATAGTGGTCCAGATACTCGAAATCAAACAGTCTGTATAAGTATTCTGTGAAGTATTATATTATAGAAGAGATGCAGGCATACTATATCCGTCTTCGCAGGTTGTATAAACATCATTGCCTTCTATTTCTGTGTATGTATTGTGTGCACAATAATTATAAGTATACAGTTCCCTAAATCGATTTGTCATCGGGCAAGTTTTCGGCTAACAGAAAAATTCGAATTAAAAAAATTTGTAAATCGGTTGACCCTGCAGGCCATCCCTGGAACTTCCCGCTATTTTCAAGCCCTTTGAGTTCGAAGCACTTGATAATATACCCAAAAGTAGATTTTTGAGCTCTTCGGGCTCAAAAATCTGAAAATTGCTGATATAACAACACTATTTTAATTTTTGAAAAGCTATAACTTTTGAACGCGTTTTCGATTTTGATCTTTAAAACGGCAATCGACGCAGGTTTTTAAGCTCTAAAAATATTGTAAGAGGTACAAAATCGATTGGTTGAGAAATCTCGAAGTTATTTTGAAAAAACACTTTTTTCGAAATCTGTTGACTACGTAATCTCTCGAACGGATTAACCGATTTTGATCCGCTTAGCGGCATTCGACGCAGTTTTCTGAGGAGAAGAGCTGATTAGATTATGAAATCAATCAGTGCAATATTCTAGAAGTTATTTTGAAAAAAACATCGTTTTAACAACTTTTTTTTCGGTTTTTTTTGAATTTCTCAAAATCCATAGGGTCGAATCGGTTCAAATTTTCAGGAAATCTAAGTTCAGTGGAACCCTTTCGAATGCCGCAAATCGCGATTCGATCGGTCAAGCCGTTCAAAAATTTCGAGATGTTTACATACACACACACACACACACACATACAGACATACTGACATCATCGTAAAAATAGTCAGAATAGCTTCCCAGGATCACAAAACGTCGAGATCTGATGAAAACTCGATTTTCGAAAATCGGGGTGAAATCAATAACTTCCCTATTTTTGAAAATGTTCAATTTTCTTTGCGGGAAGTTAAACAGAACAGCAGTGCAGTATAGCTAGACTTGCTGGCGCCAGGGGCAAATTAAAAATTTTGTGCCCACCCTCCCCGCCGAAATGAAAAATATATAATAAAATAATCGAGGCGAGGAGCGAGCACTACAGGAGCTACGAAAATGCGCGTTAATTTCTTAAATTTAATTTTCCGATTTTGAACCTACCCTTATACTTTGCCCATGCAAATACGATTTGTAAAAACAATTTAGATGATTTCAGCTGAAATTATACGGATGTGTAAATAGTTTGTATAGATAGATAGATAGATTGTGGAATATAGACGCTCGACAACTGAAGTCATTAGCGTCTAAAGTAAATATTTTATATTAGAAATCGTGTCCATCGTGATTATAATAAAATTAAGTAAAATCGCAGGATAGTGGACAAAATAATTTGATTTATTAAATTAAATGTACGACGTTTCGTCTATAGATTTAGACTTTTTCAAGTACAATCATAAAAATAACAATATTTATGAAAATTAATATTAATTACTAACCATAGCAATTAACATAAAATAGGGTACATAAGACAAAAACATGGTAACATGATAACAAATTATGTTGACTATAAATTTTAACAATCGATAATAATAATAATACAAAAATTAGTATAATTTCATAATATAATTGTACTGACTACTTAAATTTTGAGTGTCTGTTCTATAATTAATTGAATTGTTTTTTCTAATAAAACACATTTCACTGATATTGCGTTTCTTCCAATTTGACTCTTTATCTAATATTTGAACTTCATTGAAATTAAATTTATGCCCAGTGTCGAAATGATGAAGTCTAAATCTATAGACGAAACGTCGTACATTTAATTTAATAAATCAAATTATTTTGTCCACTATCCTGCGTAAATATTTTAGATTATAGACGTTCGACAACAGTTACAGACGTGTAAACAATTTAGTTTGTTTCGACAGGAAAAGATGACGATTTCGATATTGCTATACAATTATTTTTCGCAAATAAACCAAGAAAGATTTTTCTGTATTATTTTACACGCGTATCAAATTTATGGACAAATGTTTCATAGTTTTTTCTTTAATCTGTTAATTAAAGAAGTGTCCTTCAAACTATAAATACAGTAAAACTTATTAAGTTTGTTGTCTCTTTAATTTAGTCACCTGTTAAAGTTGACCACATTTTTTGGGAAAATTGTGAAAAGTTTTACTGTTTTCTTGCAAGCTTTTCGAGTACTTATACCTACACGAGTTTCCAAAATATTTCTCTGAACTAATTTTAGAGAAACTTGGTACAATTAGTCAATTAGTACCTACCTAAACTTACTCAGCTACGCCCGGGTTAAGATAAGGTTTTTATCAAAATTGACATCGCGAGTTAATCTTCGAGCAAAATTGAAGGTCAAAAGCTAGTATTACATATGATACTCATGTTACTCGAGAAAAAGGACCTATATATAGACTTTTAAATACCTAGTGAAATATTTTTTTAATCGATTCAGTAGTTCTTGCAGAGATTACCCACGACAAACAAACATAATATACAAATATTATTATTATTGATTGTTAAAATTTATAGTCAGCATAATTTGTTACCATGTTTTTGTCTTATGTACCCTATCTTATGTTAATTGCTATGGTTAGTAATTAATATTAATTTTCATAAATATTGTTATTTTTATGTATGTACTTGAAAAAGTCTAAATCTATAGACGAAACGTCGTACATTTCATTTAATAAATCAAATTATATTGTCCACTATCCTGCGATTTTGCTTAATTTTATTATAATATACAAACTTTTCCTCGTTATAACATTGATGTAAGATATTTGGGCAATTAGTTTTGGTTTAGGTTTGGTTCCTTTTAGTTTCTCGGTACTGAAGTTTTTTCTATTAATGCGGTATCGTTTTTTTCTCACGAGTGCCTTTAATTACTCAAAGCGTCATCACATTATAAATTCCTTGTCGGATTGATTATTATGACTAATAATTATAATGACTACAGTTGAACAGAACCGCTATTATAAGGAACGTATTAGAAATTTGCATGCCTTACAATCCCGAAATCTCGGGACCCCGATTGATTTTAAACGTACTTCGGGATCGAGACCACATTTCTACAATCACATCGGGATCGGAATTCGTAAATGCATACAGTAATCGGTCAATCGTATTTGAATTTACCGTTTTATAATTTACGAAGAATAAACTTTGTTTCTATTTCCAAAAAAATCCTTTTGTTCAATAAATAATCATCAGTTTAATTTCATTACAAACATACCACTTTGGCACTTTCATAAAAAAAACCATCCCGAGATCGGAACTGTTTTATCTCTAATCCCGAAAATATCGGGACTGAAATATTGATACCCGGATAGCCCTAGTTTATTATGACTTTTTCTTATCACAAACTTTTATTTAACTTGCTGTGTTAGTTACACCTATGTTTATTATTAGTTAAAGTTGATTTTGAACGACTTTCACATATCTTATCGATTTGAAATTTTGTACACATATAATATATTCCCGTCTCCTGATGACAAAGCATAAATATTAATCGTTTTTAGAATTGAATAATTAATTAATTTTAATAAATTGATGTTTCAATTAAATTATATTTAATAATTTAGGTTCATAATTATAAAAGCGGGGGTCGTGACTAATAAACTATCTTCGAGTTTACAACCTACGCTTGTATATAATATTATGAACCTAAATGATTTTAGACTCAATACTATAAATGTGTCGTACTTACGTTTACTGAATCACTTTAATGGTTTTCTGAGTGTACTAGCGATGCGAGCCTGTTTTGTCAGCGCACAAACTCGGCTTTTAAATAATGAGTAATGACATTTTTACTGTCAATTAAACTACTTTGCGTATAATTTTAAAGACGCAGTTACAATATCAACTTACACACACTGTACAGATAGCAAAAAAATAAGAAAAAATGTGTATAATGACGAGACATAAATTATCTTCCAGATGTCATAATTTGTCTCAGATGTACACATATTTGTGTTTCTATATTTAAAGTACTGTATACACTTACACACTCCGTACGTATTTGTATTGCACTCGTTTTTTCCCAAAACGCACTGCAGTGTACAAGTGCTCCTAGCCCTAATTGATTTTTATATTATTCATACGTAAAAAGTTTCACTTCAGTCATGTGTGCCGCGACACATGCCTTTTTTATTTCGTGTTACCCAGTGTTTATTTTGTTAACTTTTTGACGGATCGTTATAATTTACAACCTCAGGAAGCAATTCCAAAAATTTTTATTATTAAAACGATATTGTAATTTGTCGTTACTATGAAGAAAAGTTTTTTTTTTAATTTTAAATTAATAAACTATTCCATAATAGTTCAAGCTCTGACCGTACAAAAGCACAACACTCTACTTACCTAAATTTTAATATTGAATCTAACTAATATATTAATATGATGAAAAACATCAAATTGGTAATTGTAATTGTAATTGTATTTTAAAGACCACCAACAGCTAAGGTTATTTGGGCCTAGCACCAATTCATATTTTCAATTCATTATTTTTTTTTTTTTTTTAATAATAAATTGAAAATCCAATTGACACTTTTACCAGCTCTCGGGCTAGAACTCGGGAACTGGAGACTTGTAATAGAGGAACCATAGCAACGCCATGTAAACAACAGCGCCGCTACACTCTCGGCTATTCTCAAGCCCCATCAAATTGGTGACAGACCAATGCGATTTTTTTATCATTTTTTTTTTTCTCGAATACGGCTCGTCACTACTTAATGAAATTTATACAGATTATAGAGAAGTATCAATTATTTACCATTATCATCGTCTGTCGCAATTTTTTTTTGCATTCCTGGCAGACCTCTCTCCAAATGGAAATGGTCAATGTGAGGTCTGCCGGTGTTATTAATTATAGCTATAATTAATAACACTCACAGGTAGTGAAATTTATTGATTCCTTTGCATATATGGATAATGTTAGATTGGTAATCATGTCACGGTTGAGTAATGTAAAGCTCATTCCGCCGCAATAGTGGAAAGGTTCAGGTCAGAGTCCTGACTATGGTTGTTAAAATGATTTTTTCCGATATTTGCACGAATCAATTATGTAATTGGCTGCTCTTCCAATAAAAATTTTCAAAAATGATAATGTATTGACTCGGGTGTTGTAAATTATAACGATCGGCGTTTCAGAGACACACTGTATAGACGACACATTTACATACTGTCATGCAATAGGTATAACAGACCCGTTCTGTCTGTCGCCATGCGGTCTGTTAAAATCGCGACCGGCCTTGGTATGCCTGTAATATTATGTAGTATACGTCGACAATAGTGTTAGAAGACGTATGTGTGTGTGTGTGTTTTGGTTGGTCACATAAATGTACAAGCCGTCGGTATCAGTGCGACCGCGACATTTGCTTTTCTTGGCCTCATCGGCGTCGCCGTCGCTATTTTAACCCTTTACTGTGCGCAGGAATCACGTATAGCCACGTGTAACCAACATTGATTAATTAATCAAGACCATGACGTCGACCATATTATTATGGTTCGTTAGGTGGCCACAGTATATTTTTAAGGGACTATGTAAAAATGGAATGGAATATTAAGAGGTATCAAACTACGTTGCAAGGAAATGCGAAAACCATACATGATTTCCATATTCCAAAATAATTTTTAATAGGTATGAAAAATTTGAGATTTACCAGAAAGCCTTTATAATAATACTAGCGGTACCCGTCCGGCTTCGCCCGGGTGCTAAGAAAGCCCGGGTGCAATACACTACTCACTCGCTTCGTTCGTTCGCTTAATGAATATTATAAATACACTACTCACTTGCTTCGCTCGTTCGTTTGAATATTATAATTACGAAGATAAATAAAAGAGTTATTAATCAATAACAATTTATTTTAATCCAAGAACCCATGGACCGTATTGAATTTATTAAAAAATGCATATAAACCGAGTGAATTATAATTACATTACTCACTCGCTTCGCTTGTTCACTATATACAGTGTGTCCACAGACTCATCCTCAACATGGGGATCTCCGTTGTTATGGGAGATAGAGATTTGGTTAAATGAGACAAAATGTGCAGAATCTCCAGTACTACTACCCTGCGTAGTCAAACTTTCCATATTTTGCTTGGTTCGCGACCGACAGTTGAAAAACGAGATTTACCCATTTTCGTTTTTTGTTTATAACTCGCTTATTAAGTAAGTTAGAAAAAAAATATTTTCACTTTCTTAAGGCCCTTTTTTATGAAGATTTCAAATCTCTTTTCATATTTTTATTTACTTTTATAGTTTTAGAGATACGTCTATTAACTTTGTTTTTTTAAATACACGTCAAAGATGGCCATGACACCATTCGAAAGAGATTTTTTTTCTCTTTAATTTGATATGAGGGTTGATGGATTTATTTTCAAAAATAACAGAGTTATACGTAAAACACTGATTTTTAATAGTAGGCTATGCTAAATTAATTGATAAAACAACAGAAGGCTTAGCAAACAGTTGAAATTCGCGTAGGCTTAGTAAACGGCTGTTTTGTGTTAGCTGTCAAAGTGTAGTTTGATGCTAATTTGTCAGTTTACTAAGTGATTTATTAAATTTACTTTTGTTATCATGGAACCATTTTGTAACAATGAAAAATTTGATATGTTATCTTGTTACATTCTATGCCACAAAAATTCGACCAGAGCTGCAGAAATGTACTTCGATCAGTATCCAGAACGAAGACAACCTCATTCGTCTATTTACAGAAACTTACGAGTAAATTTAATAAACTATGGATCATTTAAAAAGCCGTTTACTAAGTCAACGCGAATAAGTGAAGAAGACAAAACTACTGTTTTACGATCAATAGTTGAAAATCGCTTACTTTTCATTGTTACAAAATGGTTCCATGATAACAAAAGTAAATTTAATAAATCACTTAGTAAACTGGCAAATTAGCAACAAACTACACTTTGACAGCTAACACAAAACAGCCGTTTACTAAGCCTACGCGAATTTCAACTGTTTGCTAAGCCTTCTGTTGTTTTATCAATTAATTTAGCATAGCCTACTATTAAAAATCAGTGTTTTACGTATAACTCTGTTATTTTTGAAAATAAATCCATCAACCCTCATATCAAATTAAAGAGAAAAAAAATCTCTTTCGATAGGTGTCATGGCCATCTTTGACGTGTATTTAAAAAAACAAAGTTAATACACGTATCTCTAAAACTATAAAAGTAAATAAAAATATGAAAAAATATTTGAAATCTTCATAAAAAAGGGCCTTAAGAAAGTGAAAATATTTTTTTTCTAACTTACTTAATAAGCGAGTTATAAACAAAAAACGAAAATGGGTAAATCTCGTTTTTCAACTGTCGGTCGCGAACCAAGCAAAATATGGAAAGTTTGACTACGCAGGGTAGTAGTACTGGAGATTCTGCACATTTTGTCTCATTTAACCAAATCTCTATCTCCCATAACAACGGAGATCCCCATGTTGAGGATGAGTCTGTGGACACACTGTATATAAACCTTCCGTGAAAAATTATCTAACTGATGGTGAAAACCGCATCAAAATCCGTTGCGTGGTTTAGGAATTACATTACTCACTCGCTTCGCTCGTTCGCTACATATATATAAACTTTCCGAGAGCAATTCCGTCATCCATGATTTTTGCATAACTTTAACCGTTTACGCAGCGCACGCAACGGAAGCTCTCAAAAGGAATAATTTTTCCCATTTTTGCAACATTTTTCATTGATGCTCCGCTCCTATTGGTCGTAGCGTGATATTATATAGCCTATAGCCTTCCTCGATAAATGGACTATCCAACACAAAAGTAATGTTTCAATTCGAACCAGTAGTTCCTGAGATTAGCGCGTTCAACCAAACAAACAAACTCTTCAGCTTTATAATATTAGTATAGATGATACTTGACGGTAAAATATGCACAAAATAGCGCGTGTATTTTCAAAACTACTGATCCGATAGTACCAAAGACCTGGAGTCATTAAAAAGCACTTTTCTTTACGTTTGGTATGTAGTGCAATCAGAATCTGGCCTTATCTCGAAGACGATTTTTTTACCCTATCACCATACTTCTATTTCCTTGCGGAACATGGAATTGGAAGTAACATTAGGAACTTAGAATAGAATGAAAAATTTAGAATAAGGATAATGAGACAGGTAAATCGAATGCATGGAAATGCAACCAAAATAATTATAAGTAGTTAAATGAAATTCAAAGTGTAAAACGGTAATGATAATTAATAAGATCGCTCATTGAGCTGGTGGTACAAATAAAAAAATACAATTTTGTGATTATTAACTGAAGTCTGTCGAAACTCTTATGGAAGTCATTTGTTAATGCCTAACCTCTATTCCAATAATGATTTCAGAAAGTAATTTTTTGAGTTTTTACACTTTTGATAAAATAAACGTTTAAAAGAAGCCCGTGGATTTTGAAAAAATTTAAGTTGGCTGCTAACTGTCCGACCGAAGGTCGGTTTTTTAGCCGAATCCGAACTTGGACTTTTTAGTGTATTTGCCATATGGCACATACACTATTGGCGTCGGTCGGATGGCGGGACCTAGGGGTCGGACCAAAATTTCTCGACGTTTCATAGCCTCCTGAACAATTTGCACCATTTTTGGAAATGTTTATATATATATATGTATGCGGGCTATAACTTTCGAAAGAGTTAATTGATTTTAACGAAATTTGGTAGGCACGTTGGAATCCTTCACCGCACGACGCCTATTTAAAATGGGCCCGATCGGACCATTTTAAGGGTGGTTTTTAGGGGTTAAAAAATGTTTTTGGGCCCAAAAACACCGAAAAAATTTTCAGAATTGTTTCAAAATTGAAATTTAACCCTTTAGTGAAGATCAAAATGTGTTGCTAAAATTTTAATAAAATCGGCCCGACAGGACTGGACTTACAAATTTTATGAAAACACTAGTTTGCGGATAGTGATTTACTTACTGAAGGGTGTATTTAATTTGGTACAGAGGTTGTATTGATAATAATATTGAAATTAAGAAAAAAAAAATTTATTTTAAGGGATGTATTAAGGGGTTAAATTTTTGATTTTGTCCAAAAACAAACTTATGTTCACATAATAACAGCACAATGCCTGTATTAGCAAATACACTATATTATTGTCGGCAGGGTTTTGGCACTGCGACCCGAGTTTTTTTTCATTTTCGGCCGAAGCTGAGGGTATTGCATTATGTCAAAAAGGTGAGAGAAAATACTTATATGTAATGAGCCATTTTCCTGAGAGTAGTTCTTTCAATTATCCACGAGAGACAGAACTTGTGGTAGGTACAAACATTATTTATTCCCCATTAGTGTCGTGTCATTTTAGTGGTATAAGTATAACTTAATTATTGAATTAATTTAATAATACAAAATAATAATTTAATAATTAGGTAAGTTATACCTCTAAAATGACACAACACTAATGGGGAAGTGCTCCCTCTCGTGAATAATTGAAAGAAGTACTTTTAGGAAAATGACTCATTGCAAAGCTGAACGCAATTGCGTTGAGGTTAAGAAATATTTTTTTAATTTAGTCGAAGGCGAATGTTTTGCTGAAGGTTTCATTTTTTAGCCGAAGATGACCGAAGCTTCGGTCGAACTCTATTAACAACGTTGCAACCAGACATGCAAAAGTTTGCGTTTGTAGCTTACAATTTATTTTTTATCTGACATGAACCACTTTGCTTTGTATCCGGATGTCCAGATGTATGTTATAGAATATAGATGCAGAGTAGAGACTTGAAGACCGCGTGTGGAAGTAACCGGATCTTGCAAGGCTATTGGACACTTTTTATATGAATAGCATCAAGAAAACTGCGTAGGTGTCCCAGGTTTCAAGAAAAGTGTTATTGATTTACACTGAACTGGCTTATTTTAAATTCGATGGAACGTTTTCTCTATTTTTCACTATTTCCAGTTTTTTACAATTTTTTTATTAATATATTTTGTTAGTTACTTGGGTCAAGTCTTGTAATCCAATTTTGACCCATGTCCACAGCGATCCGATGGATTTGAAACTTTGCACGCATACGTATATTTCCGATGACAATATATTATTTTTCTATTAATTTGCATATCCGTATAAATGTTCCGATTCTCTCACAATACAAAAAACTTGTTTAAAGAAAATTAACCGAAACCTTTTTTACCTATCTTGAGTTTGTAACCAGTAGCGAATCCAGGGGGGGGGGCTAAGGAGCTCAAGCATCTCCCTCCCTAAAGCATCTGGGTCCACCCCTGACAAATCTCAAATTAAACTCGATATTATCCTACTTTCTTAGGACTACACTATGCGTTAAATGAGCAAAATAAAATTTTGTGTGCTTTTTTAGTGTTTACCTTGATAAAGCTTACCCTCAGCTGGGTCAAGCCCTTCTTAAAGCAAAATCCTGGATCCGCCACTTTTTGTAAATTTATACATAATATAAGAAAATAGTAAATCATTCGTATTTAAATTTTGACGTAATGAATGAATTGTAAATTATAGACGCCCGACAACTGAAGTCATTAGCGTTTAATTTTGATGTAGCTAACATACTACGAGTATATAAGCGAAAATAGTGTGTCGAGATTTATTTTTCAAATTCGTGTTCAGCGGGTTGTAGACAATAAAAAAATTTTGGGTGCCGGCCGCAGAAAGCGAACGTTTTCCTCATTTTTAATAGCAACGGTTAAAAAATGATTTTTCGCGAAAAACTCAAAAACGGTTGATCATACAAAAAAAAATGTTTTTTACGAAAATTGAAGACTATTACATTTTCTACAAATTTTTTTTTTGACATTTTTCATAATTTCAACCGTTATTCGATAACGCCAGTACATAAGCGTGCTGAAAGTCAAGGGTTAGTTTTTAACGCCAAACGAAAAATGCGCCCGTCGTGTTTTTTCACTGCAAGTATCTTATAAAGTGCTTTGATGAAAACATGTTCAGGAAGGAAATTGAAGGACAGACTTTTCTCTGTACGAGACGTCCATTTTTATTTTTCTAGGGTATTTTGATCATTAAAGAGCCACCAAATGTTCGTATTTATTTTTATTATATGAAAGAAAGGAACACCGAATGGTACGAGAAAATTCACGTCCTATATACACATACGTTATTTTTAATTAGAATTTATATTGATAAATCGTATATTATTATTATATTGTATTTCATTTAGTGATTATAGCCTTGTTCTTTATAAGGAAGAGCGATTAAGTTATATATAGATACAAGGACAAAATAAAATATACGAGTGGACAAAATGAAATTGATATAATTTTTTAATGATTTTTTATAAACTGCAGGAAAACTGTTTTCCAGTGTATCGAAGTTTGTAAATTTGGCTTACCATTTACAGTAAAAACGCTTTCAACATTATTGCCATTTTCCCCTGTCTATACGGTTATACCATATACCTAGAGTAAAGCCACCGGTTTCCGGCCACTTGAATAAAGAAAATTATGTTATTATTTTAAATGCCTAATTTTTTATATCTAACTAACAGATCGCTTCTCCATAAGACGATTTTGTAGCGGGGGGCTCGAGCTCCATGTAGGAACACTTTATTCCCATCACGCGAAGTTAGCATTTATTGTCGCCGTCTCTCTATAACTAATACATAAGCAGAATTTTATATAATATACTATAGATATATTTTTTTCTATATTCTATTTTAGTAAACAGAACGGAATTTCCGTAAACCACTTTTTAAATTAATGGAATTTTTTTGAATTAAGTTTATTATATATGATTGTAGAAATGATTGTAGAAATGAACCACCTTGAAATGATTTTTTTTTTAATCACGTTTAACATAATATATGTATAACAGGTTCTTAAGATGCTTTAGATTCTATTTATAAATAATTTTTAATCTGTTAACAGAGACGCAATGAAATTCTGACTGATATTATGAAAACAAAATTACAAAAAAAAGTTATATTCCTATAGCGTTTTTTTGCTGTAATCAAACTTCATTAAATCTGTATCAGCTATATTAATGTATAAACAGACAGACAGACAGACAGACAAACAACGAAGTCTCATGCCATAAGGGTTTCTTTTTTTACCATTTTGGTACGGAACCCTAAAAGGTCGCTAAAAGGTTAAGTTTGTTGGTTTATTTGATCTCAAAAACTATAGGTAACTGAACTGACTTGGAAAATTATTTGATTATTTAAAAGCCTATTTCTTCCCGAGTGACATAGCATAAAAAGGAGATTAGCAGTGAGTGAGAATGTAAAACAATCCGGGAATTTCGCACCCCTTTTCTGAGCTAAATTAGTATATGTTGTGCTACTCTTGACTATTTCGCTGCCAAATCAAAATCTATACGGGCGAAACTGGGCCAAAAAGCTAATAATTTTATATAATATGAGTAATGATTATCCAGTTCCCTGAACGTGAAACTCGCAAATTTAATAATTTTCTTCAATGGATCTTCGAAGGAAAAAGGTTGCGCATCACCCATAGTTACTATTTTTCGTGGAACGCAACGAATCCGTCAACAAATTATTTGTGACATAAATGATGTGGAAAAACAGAAAAATCGATTTTATCTATCGTTTCTGTGTTAGGAACAGATACCTACAGTAAACTTTCAAATCAGCACTTATACTGTTTTGTTGAGTAAAAAAACGTTGATTTCACGGAAGTCCCCTTTATTCTTGGTTCAAGCCAAACATAGTGTAAGATCTAACTTACCGCAGTCTGTTAGTGTTAACGGTTAAAAACAGTAAAGCGCAAAAAGGGCAAAGCTAGAAACACTGCGTTTTTTTATTTAGAAACTACTACAAACGTTTTTAACTTTCAATAGCGTTACACTAAATTTTGAATTCATATTTCCGAAACTAAAAAAAAATTGTCAATGTTCAGTATTCACGTAAGAGATTGTTTACTCAAAAAGACCTCCCAACAATTTATAAAAATAATTTCAAACGAATTGAATATGTAGTGAAGCAAACATTTAGAATTTCAACAACCTGTATCTCAGAAACTGTGCGTTTGCGGACACATGTTTATGCAATTTTTTTTATATAATTTCAGTGAGTAGCAGTAGGTAGTACGACTATGTCCATTCTGCCCAACATTTTTTATACATTCTATTTACAGGGTGTTGTACAAACTTAAGGAGCATATTCCTGAGATCATTTCAAGCAAAACATGTCCTATGAACAAATGTCTAATTCGCCATGATTACCGAGCTACAAACGTTCGAAGATTAATGCCTGCAGTACACTCTCGCTGAGCTCGCTCGCAGGAGATCTCGCCGAGAGATTAGGTAAAGCGAGCGTCTACGAATGTGTGTGTGTACACACTCAGCGTAGATCGGCTTCAGTTGTCATTTAAACTACTCAATTCCATATAAACTACGCAGTTAAACACGAGAGTGTACTGACTGCGCTCGCACTCGCCGCTCGGTTCCTTTGACTTGCGGTCAAAAAAACGACTTTTTACGGAGGCGAGACAGAGCGCTACGAGGCCGGCCGAGCGTTGTCAGTACACTCTCGCGTTCGGGTAGTCTCGGTATCCCTCGGCGAGAGTGTACTGCTGGCTTTAGATATAAGCTTTAATATTTCGCAGTGTTTCATTGCAAAAAAAACAAACAAAGTAACAGCAAAAGAAAAAACAAAAGCAACAGAACTATCTTATGCGTTCAAAATGACCACCTTTACCATTAATACACTGCATAGTGCGATCAAGAATAGACTGAGTGGCCGCTTTTAATATACCTTCGGGTTATTACTTTTTTGCTGGCATACGTCACTAATACGTCTGCAGCTCGGTATCATGGCGAATTGGACATTTATTCATAGGACATGTTGTTACCTTGTTTTCTTGGGGTTATGCTGGGTTTTAAATAAATTTGCGAAAATTTCATAAACCATAAGTATAATTCGTTTTTTGTTTAAATAAAATCGTTATTACATAAATTTACAAACATATATAATATTTAATATTTTAGATCATATTTAGTTCCGGAAAAGTAAACATGTATTCATTGGTACGTTTCTCACTATTAATCAAAAGTACAAAAATATTGTTAGACGCATTTAGCAACGCGCCAACAGTTGATCACACAAAAACATAAATGACTCGAATTGGACGTGCTTAATAATATTACATCAGACCGGGGTGTTTAACATGATCGCCGGTCTTGATCATATGAGCAATAGGTCAGTTCCTTCCCTACGTTGTGTTTTTTTATTAAAGATCCAAAAGCATACGGTCGTACATGGATAAGCGTACCGTTCTGTTACGTTCTTTGTGTATGTTCAGTATGTGTGTCCGGCGGTCGATTTTGCCAACGCACCCTGTATGTGTGTATTGGGCGGTCGAGGTTTCCAACGCACCCTGTATGTGTGTATTGGGCGGTCGATGTTTCCAACGCACCCTGTATGTGTGTATTGGGCGGTCGATGTTTCCAACGCACCCTGTATGTGTGTATTGGGCGGTCGATGTTTCCAACGCACCCTGTATGTGTGTATTGGGCGGTCGATGTTTCCAACGCACCCTGTATGTGTGTATTGGGCGGTCGATGTTTCCAACGCACCCTGTATGTGTGTATTGGGCGGTCGATGTTTCCAACGCACCCTGTATGTGTGTATTGGGCGGTCGATGTTTCCAACGCACCCTGTATGTGTGTATTGGGCGGTCGATGTTTCCAACGCACCCGGTATGTGTGAGAACGACAGAACGCCTTTCGCTTGTAAGCTCTAGGTGGGAACTTAATCCCGGTTCTAGTTCTTGATATAATTGAAAATGACCAGAGGGTCAACTACATGGCGTGTCACAGACTCAGTGAACGCTCATTTATTTATTAAATAAATGAACGATAAATGAATCGAGAGGCCTGCCATCCTACGGCGACCAGACCAAGCCAACTAATAATGGTTTGAAATAGAGACGCGAGCGCGTACAGCCGGAGCGTGCAGGCACTGCGTCTCGGATACAAGTAAGGCGCCTCGCCATACGATAGCGTACATTACTAAATAAAGTTCAAAGTTATTAGATTGCCGTACATAACACGTGAATATTGAAGTTATTTCTAGATATTGATAAGCTCAAATTAATATCCATTACACTCCCCCGGTCCGTTCAATGATAGGAGATTATTAGGTCATTGTTACCCTTGGGTACGTTCACCTGGTCATATAATGATCTCCTATAATTCAAAAAAAAAACTCTTAACCTACAGACGGACAAAAGTACAAGTTATAATAACAACAATAAAATAAAAAAAAATAATCAGACTTACGACGGTGCTTAAATAAAACAAAAAAAAAAAATACGGTCATCGTCTCTTCATTAAAGCGGACAAAAAGTTCAAAATACACAAAATTCAAATAAAAAAAAATTTCTCTCAAATAATAAAAAAAAATGTCGTTCACTTACACATAACACTTACACATCACATTGTTTTTACGGGCGGGGGACAAATTGTCCCATGCGGACACTCCCGTTCGCGTACCGGGTGAACCGAATAACGCGTCCATCGGGCATTCGGGTCTTCCTGCGGCAACGCTTTGTCCGTCCGGGGTTCCAGACGGGAAGCGTCGGCACTGTAGGCGTAGGCGGCGGTGGTGTCGGCGTCTTGGGGGTCAGCGGCGTCGTTGATGATGTCCTTGCAGGCGATGTCTGGATCGGTGCAAGCGGTCGTTTCATCTTCGTATGCGTATCCTGAACAACTAGTGAATATTTATGGCCCTTTTTCGATCGAGGAAAGGGGCCCGTTAGGTCGGCACTAATTGTTCTCCAGGGTACATCTGCGGTCCGGTCGTGTCCCATATATCCTTGGGGCGCTTTATTTTCGGGCTTCGATTGCTGACAGACACGACACTCATGTACATATCGTGCTATGTCAATGATCATTTTGGGCCAATAATAAAAATGCTTTATTCGGTCGAATGTTTTATTAATGCCCAAATGTCCGGCGGTCGGCTCATCGTGAAACTGTTTAAGTATTTCTGATCGTAGGTCGGATGGTACAACCAATTTCCATTCGTACGCGGGGTTCGGGAAATGGTTTCGGTCGGTAATATGTTTATAAATTTTGGAATCTTGGACTTTCCATCGTGGATAATCATTTGGGTCGGTCTGGATCTTGGTAATCATTTTGTTATACCAGTGGTCGTGTGACTGTATTGGAAAATTTAAATTTTCTCTGGTCGTGATGGGCGTGATGGCTGCTACGTGTTCTATATTTGTTGAAAAAGCCCATGTTCCCTTACTGAAGTCGGGTACTATTTGCATGGTGGTCCAAAAATCGATGCCAAGCACTAGGTCGTGCTGTAATTCGGGCACTACTAATACCGTAATGAGGCGCGTTCGGTCGAATACAGTCATTAGTACATTCATTTCTTGTGTGACGGGATACGTTGTCCCATCAGCGGTCTGGATTGTATAGTTATGTGCAGGTTGAGTCCGGAATCCTAGTTCAGTGAGCAGCGATCTCCCTCTCGGTCCAACCATCGTTCTGCTAGCTCCTGAATCTAACAATCCGGGAAAGTTGCTTCCACCAATATTAACATAAAGGTAAGGTCGGGCGTCTCCTGGCATTTTTGTAATTAAATTTTGGGCGGCTCTCGGTGCAAATTTCGCTAAGGTCGGTTTAGTGGTCTTCAGGCGACGTTTACGACCTGTTAACGTGCCTGTTGGTCGTTTCCCGGTGTTTGGCGACAGCGGGGACAATTCTGTGTTGTAGTTCCGTGCAATCCGCATGTATTACAGAATTGATGTCTAGGCGGGGCTGGACAATTCCGGTAGGCGTGTCCTGGTTGGCGACAATTCCAGCATTTGTACTGAAATGGTGCATTTTGAGTTTTTACAACCTCTATTTGGTGAGCTGGGCTATTCCGCGATGTTTGAATCATCCGTACATTATTGTTGGTCGTGTTTGGTATACTGGGCACTTTAGACAGGTCTGGCTCTAATAGTTGACTAGGCGAGCCTGTTTGACGGCGTGCGCGTAGTCGGCCTCGCTCTAATCGTGCCACTAAAGTTTCCAACTCTTCGATTGATCTAGGTTCTATCAGGCTGATTTGTTCCTGATAGGCCGGTAAACAATTAAGTTCAATAGTTTGAAGTTGTTCACAATAGGCAGGCGGACGCTCCATACGTTTATATAGACATGACATTTTTGCAACATAAACGGAAAACGGTTCTGTAGGTCCTTGCTTTCGCTTATCGATTTCCGCTCGTAGTAGGTGATCGTAGTCCGGGTCTTGAAAAGCTTTGCGTAATATTCGCACGAGCTCCTCCCACGTGCGTAATCTATCGCGAGCATGTCGGTAAACTTGCAGCGCTGAGCCTCCAAACAATCCCGAAGCTGATTGTAAGAGATCAGCTGTATTTACATTGTTGTCTCGGCGGCGGTCTTCTACGTCTTCCAAAAATGTTTCTAAACTATTGTGGTCGTCGCCAGTGAATTTAATTCCCCCTTTATAAATTGGAATTGCTTTATATGAACGAGCGGGGGTCGTGAGGTCTAGATTTAATGCGCGTAAACGGGCAGCAAAATCATTTGGCTGTTCGAGATTGATGTTATTTTGGTCGATCTCTTGTTCGGGTTGAGTTTGTTCAGGTGGCGTTGGTGAAGATTCGTTGGGTTCAGCCTCTTGGAGGGTAGATTGTCTCGGGATATCGGGGCGAATAACAGACTGATCTAAATCTTCTTGAAATCGAACTATTTGTTCTAAAATTTGCAATCGTCGGTTGTAATATTCTTCTGCAGTTATAAGGTTTAGACGGTTACCGATGTGCCAAATTTTTGTTTTTATCTTTTTCAGACTTCCAACGTTCAGCTCGGTTTTTAGTAAATCTTGAATTTCACGAATTTTCTCTTCGCAGACGCTAAGTTCGTTTTCGCATTCTTCATTAGTTAATGATCGACTTAGATTGGCACCGGTCTGGCCTATTTTTAATAAATGACGTAATTTTTTACGTAAATCGTTTACTGTGATCTCGGGGTCAATTCGGATCCCTCGGGCGTTCACTTCCCATATTAGCTCATCTCGAGCAAGTCTGTCGATATCCATTTCGTAACCCTTACACCTTATGGTTTATTAGTGCGAATAGGTCTATTTATATCTATTGTAGGTCGATTGGTCACTGGTATAATTTGTTAATATCCTGGTCACTGGCACCATTTGTTACCTTGTTTTCTTGGGGTTATGCTGGGTTTTAAATAAATTTGCGAAAATTTCATAAACCATAAGTATAATTCGTTTTTTGTTTAAATAAAATCGTTATTACATAAATTTACAAACATATATAATATTTAATATTTTAGATCATATTTAGTTCCGGAAAAGTAAACATGTATTCATTGGTACGTTTCTCACTATTAATCAAAAGTACAAAAATATTGTTAGACGCATTTAGCAACGCGCCAACAGTTGATCACACAAAAACATAAATGACTCGAATTGGACGTGCTTAATAATATTACATCAGACCGGGGTGTTTAACATGATCGCCGGTCTTGATCATATGAGCAATAGGTCAGTTCCTTCCCTACGTTGTGTTTTTTTATTAAAGATCCAAAAGCATACGGTCGTACATGGATAAGCGTACCGTTCTGTTACGTTCTTTGTGTATGTTCAGTATGTGTGTCCGGCGGTCGATTTTGCCAACGCACCCTGTATGTGTGTATTGGGCGGTCGAGGTTTCCAACGCACCCTGTATGTGTGTATTGGGCGGTCGATGTTTCCAACGCACCCTGTATGTGTGTATTGGGCGGTCGATGTTTCCAACGCACCCTGTATGTGTGTATTGGGCGGTCGATGTTTCCAACGCACCCTGTATGTGTGTATTGGGCGGTCGATGTTTCCAACGCACCCTGTATGTGTGTATTGGGCGGTCGATGTTTCCAACGCACCCTGTATGTGTGTATTGGGCGGTCGATGTTTCCAACGCACCCTGTATGTGTGTATTGGGCGGTCGATGTTTCCAACGCACCCTGTATGTGTGTATTGGGCGGTCGATGTTTCCAACGCACCCGGTATGTGTGAGAACGACAGAACGCCTTTCGCTTGTAAGCTCTAGGTGGGAACTTAATCCCGGTTCTAGTTCTTGATATAATTGAAAATGACCAGAGGGTCAACTACATGGCGTGTCACAGACTCAGTGAACGCTCATTTATTTATTAAATAAATGAACGATAAATGAATCGAGAGGCCTGCCATCCTACGGCGACCAGACCAAGCCAACTAATAATGGTTTGAAATAGAGACGCGAGCGCGTACAGCCGGAGCGTGCAGGCACTGCGTCTCGGATACAAGTAAGGCGCCTCGCCATACGATAGCGTACATTACTAAATAAAGTTCAAAGTTATTAGATTGCCGTACATAACACGTGAATATTGAAGTTATTTCTAGATATTGATAAGCTCAAATTAATATCCATTACAATGTTTTGCCTAAATTGACTTTAGGAATATGCTTCTAAGTTTGTACAGTACGTCATGCAACATTCTGTATATTATATAAAGTCTGCATTATTTATCTTTAGTTAATGATTTGGAATTTACGTAGTGACTTGTCTGCAGCATCCGAAGGAGTTGCCGACATTCTTTTCCTTCAACTAATCTATACGTATATATTGTATAAGTATTATTAGAAGAAGCATACACCAAAACATAACATGTCAGTTATTTTTAGTATCTTATGTGATGCATTATTCAGATCTGTACCGGGAATGATGACGGGTACCCTGGTACCCAACTAGAATCGGGTATCTGCGGTACTTGATTCCGAAATATGAGTTTGCCAGACCCCTGTGCCAATTTCATTATTGTTTAGGAACTAGGACGCTGTGACAGACGAAAGACAGACAGTATGGAGGATACAGACAAAGGAAAGTAATCTCGGCAGGCCGGTAAGCGTTCGTAAAAGCTTTACGCGCAGCGCTGTAGCTACAAGGCCTCGAGCATGCAGGCCTCGAGTCTCGTGCATTGTTGCACCCTTCTGCATGTAGCCAGTCCACGCGGCAACGTGGTATTGTTTACTATCAGTTAACCTGATCGATTATTTTTTTTTATTTAAGTTTATTTCTATTTTGCAAAAAAAGCAATATTCAAATCGCCCGGTTACCAACTCTACTTGGGGTCTTATAACGAATGCATGGAGATTGGTATCCTTTCTTTCTATCCTCCATGACAGACAGAATAAAGAAAACGGAGTTACAGAACTCTTAAAATAACGTATTTGTTTCAAGAGATGTATACGAGAGTCCGTGTCGGACTTAATAAATTGTGAAAATTGATTTGAACGTCATACTTAAAATCTTCATCATTCAACGCATTCAATTAGAAAGTTTTTCAATACGTCTTCAGGTTGTTAAATAAAATTTATGTAGTGTTTACACATATAATGTACACAAACGCAAAAGAATCACCGCAAACGCGAACATAAAGTATGAAAATGTGTTATGTGCAGGGTTGCCACATGTACCTGGCAGACCTCTCCCCAAATAGATAAAATATTCAACGTGAGGTATGCGAAAAAAAATTTGCAAGACAGCCGATGATAATTGTAAATAATTGACATGTATCTATAATCTGTATAAATTTCATCAAGTAGTGTTGAGCCGTATTCGAGATACTGACAACAAAAAATTATTTAAAAAAAATTTAATTAGTCCGTCACCGATTTGATGTTTTTATTATTATCTGTTAAATTCAATAATAAAATTTTAGTATTGTTGAGCGGTAGACTGTTGTACGGTCAGAGCTTGGACTATTAGGTAGTAAAATTTAAATCCAAGGCACTCTGATTACATACAATGTTAACAATTGATATGTAAATCGTATGGGCAGGGCCGGTTTTTGGGGCGGGCAAACTGGGCAGCTGCCCAGGGCGCCATCGAAATAGGGGCGGCACTGATGACCCATTAATTTCGATAGAAAGCGAATTGGTAAAAAAATTAGATTAAAAAAAATTTATAAGAAGTTTTGCAGAGAAAAAAGCTCGCAGAATTCATTTCTGAAGCAATTAAATGGACATTTTTTTCTAAAACATCGGTGCAATACTTGGAATAAGGCTTCGAATGTTATAAGAACTGAAAAAGATGAATAAAAAACAGTGTTCCATCTTCTTTTCTCATAACCAGCACGTCAAGGAACGCCAGTTTTTCGTTGTCTTCCTTCTCCATTGTAAACTGTATTTGAGGATGCACACTATTGAGATGTTTTAAGAAGTCTTCTAGTTTTTCTATTCCATGGCCCCAGACAACGAAGGTGTCATCCACGTAACGGAACCAATGTGTTGGTTTAAGAGGTGCAGATTTTATGGCAGTCTGTTCAAATTTTTCCATATAAAAGTTGGCGATGACTGGACTTAGTGGACTCCCCATGGCAACTCCGTCCAACTGTTCAAAGAAGCTATTGTTAAACTGAAAATAAGTGGTCGTGAGAACGTGACGAAAAAGTGTAGTGATATCATCAGGAAAGATGTGTTCAATGTGGGTTAAAGCATCTGTGACTGGAACTTTCGTGAAGAGGGAAACAACATCGAAGCTAACAAGTATGTCAGTGCTTCGTACAGAAATGTTTCTGAGTTTTTCAATGAAGTGCGTGGAATCCCTAATTTACGTAAAACCTTGTGGAAATTTTTTTAATATTAATGATAGGAAATTGTACGTACACGTTTTATTGAAACGAAAATATAGGGGGGGGGGCGCATAGAAATTGTTTGCCCAGGGCGCCAAATAGGCTCACGCCGGCCCTGCGTATGGGTACATCCACATGGGACACCTATACATATTAGTCTATAAATTATAGTAGATAGATTGTTTACATATTAAATTTTTTTTAATCATTTGTCCAGTCAATAATTTATGCTTTTTTAATCAATATTTACCCTCCGGTGTCCCTTTAAAAAAAGTTCAAAGCTAATGCCCTGGTTATGCCAACAAGTTCGTGATGTGACCGTTTTCTGAACAAACCTAGTACACGAAGTGATTCATTGAAATGCTGTGATTTTATCAATGGAATTCTTGTAAGGCGTACCAACGTATTTAATATTTGAATTTCCAACTACAGCGTATATTTGATGTATGTAAATGCGTATTTCACACAACATAAATATTTTGATTTGTTTGTTTTATTAATATAAATATTGAATTGTTTGATATGCCGGATTTCCTTTTTTCAAACATCGGATGATTGCCCTTTTTGATTTTGTTACACAATATGTAGCGTGTATCTATAAACATATAAAATACTGGGTCATCACGAAAGAACATACCACATATTTATGATACAGAATTGCAGAATTGATTTTATACCTACATTTTTGTTTTCATTTCGTTTTTCAATATTTTTTTTCTTATTAAAAAAAATTTAGTTTAAATACCCAATTAAGAAGTACCTGACCCTAACACAAAATTCTAATGGGATCTCCATCTGTAATTTCCTATTCGTACAAGCCTGGGTATTTTGTATGACATCTTTTAGATGGGAAAACGTGTTTTGGAAATTTTCGTCTGTGCTTGTTTGTGAGTATCACTCGAAAATGGCTGAACTGATTTTGATACCTAAACTAAGTATAAATTATATTTTTTATCCAGCTACATTCGGTTTAAGGTAAGGTTTTTATCAAAATCGACATTAACGCAATCGAAACCGCCGAAAAAGTATCTGATATTTAGCAGCAAAGACTGAAATAATAATAATATTGTTAGACCCTGCATAAATGTAGATACTGCACGGTCTTTGAAGCATTACGTTTCGATTTCTAACAAGTTTTTGTCACCGGTCATAACTCATAAATCATTTAAAAGTACAATGATAGATAATAATTATGTAGTTTTATGTTTTTCAAGTCAATGTATACAAGACTATATTGAATCGTAGATTTATCGCAAAACAGCCTGTATGCGAAAAGTACAAAGTATGTATATGACGTAATAAATGATCGGCATTTTTTATATTTACCTATGTATTTAGTTGTATTTATTTTGATTAAAACCAGCCTAAATTTAGTTGAAGTTATAATAATAGAATGCATTATATGATTATACAATGTTATCTATGTTTAGAACACGCAAATACAGCCGACAGTGGGAAACAAATTTCATAAAAAATATTTCTTTCAAAATAAATAAGAATCTAAGAGAAAATGTTTTCATCAATCATAGTTTCGTAACGGAAAATCTACTATTTGTCTCTCTTTGTAATGGATAAGACTGTTTTGAAAGACGTAGAACAATTGCGGTATTTTTGTGGGAAATAAAATGTTAATTTCTTTCAATCTGAACACAATCTGAAATAATTTGCAAACTACTATTTAGCACTCTTCTTAATTTCTTACAACTGCGCAATAAGTTGAAGAAGTGTCACTTATTAGAAGGAGATAGACAGTTGTAGCTGCCGCTTCACGTTCGTTACTATTTCGATTCGGACCAATAGCGCTCACAGAGATTCGGGATCATTGCATTCACAGAGATTGGCAGCCACTTTATTTTATCTCGCTCACACTAATGAGTATTTTTAGCATAACGGCCCAGGAATGCAAAGTCCAGTCTCTAATGAGTCTCGATTTCTCAGTTTATTCTTAGAGGCTCATCATTTCAAAAGTATTTTTGTTTCCATAGTAACACCTCAAATTTTATTATTCTATGCATGGCCGTCTGGATTATGTAACCACTGGTGTATTTCCCATAGAAATATTATAGATAGAATAGGGAAGCCACCCAAAAAAGTGTGGATGCAAAAGATAGAGATGGAGAAGAGACTAGAGAGCAGTTCTTCTGTCTTTTTCAATCACAAATACATAACCATGGTTACAGATGTACATTAACAATACCTACTATAAATTTTTAAATTCACAATTGCGTCAGAAAACAAGGAGAAGAGAACTGCTGCGTTTCTATATCTCTTTTACAAGGCAACACTGTCACTTACAGTTGTTCCTATGGCTTCTCTATGATATCTCTATGGTATTTCCAGGCTCTATACTAACCGGATTGACAGTTCTTGTGGCCTAAATTCAGCGAAAGTATTCTGAATTCATCCAGCACCACAAAATGATATAGAAAGTACTGAGTAGCATGTGAATGTACTTGCGATGCCATAATAGTGGAAAGGTTATTATGACAACGTGTTACTAAGTACCTTGCACACTATTTCGGGACACTGGATGAGCTTTAAATTCACAACAATGAAGTCCCACAGAATCCAGTTAGTATAGTATATAGATTATAGATCAGTGCCCTAACCCTCATAATATTACGACTGTATATTTTCGATCTGAAATTTATAGACGATCGTTCAGATTTTTGAGTAAGCACTAAGCAGAGAATAGACTTTTGTCGAGAACTATATAAAAATATATATAGGACATGAGAATTGTTATAATTATCAATGAAAATCAAATTAGAATGACGTAGGCGCCATAAAATGCATTTGATTGACGTTCCTAAACTCATGTGTAAGTATTTTTATCTATGATCATGTGAGTTAATCCTGCCTCTTTTAGCCAGGTGAAATTTTCTTATATTTATATACTTAAAGATTGAATATAACGCTATTATTAAAAAAGAACGTACTTCGTTTCAAACAAATAGCCCCCACAAGAATTTGATGTACTCTTCTCAAATCAGAATTGCTTGCGTCATAAAGTTGTCTAAATATTTCATTTAATTGAATTTCTGTAAAATCATAATGGAAATACTGTTTACGTATTTGTTTTTCTATTCATATGATTGGGGCTATTTACGAGATACTATAATAATGCATTAATATTAAAAAATATTTTTAAAAAATAAAAAACACGCTTATATCAACGCACCAAAAAATAGAAAATAAATTTAAGCGTGGAGCACTCGATGAAAAAATGAAATATAGGTAGGTACAGTGAGTGACCCACGCTTTTAAACGTTACAGAAGTGAAATAAATTTATTTTCTACTTTTTGGTGCATTATTATAAGTGTGTTTTTATTTTTTTTAAATACATATATATTTTATTTTCAAATTTTTAGTCATTATATATTATCTTACTTATATTTAAATTTTAAACTACTGGAGACACGCTTTCCCACCATCAACACCGTCACTTCCACCACACGTTTTTTTTCCATTTTTAACGTGTTATATAATTATTATATTATGGCCAAAATATCAAAATATTATATTGTCATCAAAACTACATACGACTGCAAAGTTTCACGTCAATTGGATATTTGGAAGAGGGTGAAAATCGAGTTGTAAGATTTTTTATATACACCTACAACTATAACATAAATATAACAAAAATTAAGTTCTTTCAGCTCTGTCTGTCATTTTCGAGTTAGCACAAAAACGGCTGATGCAACTTTAGAAAAAACTTCTAGTAATGTTTAATCTCGATCCGTTGACTCTTTCGCTTCAAACGGGGCCCTTTTTAACTTCCCACTGGAAGTTATTGTAATGGGTCCGAAAATCGAAATCAAAAAGGAAAAAAAATTTTTATATTTCAAGGTCACTACACTATTTTTACACTACTTTTAGAAAGATGTCTGTCTGTGTGTGTGTGTGTGTGTGTGTGTACGTACGTACGTACGTACGTACGTATGTGTCCATTTCTTTCTAAGACGAAATCTCGAGAATGAAAAATGATATCGACTACGTTAGGGTGCCAATCGACGCGTATTAACGTAAATATGATCTGAAAGAAATTTTTTCAAAATCGGTTCAGCCGTTCTTTTTTCTTAACCAAATAACCTCCAAAAAAGTAGATTTTACACAATATCTCGCGAATAAAAAATTATATCGACTTCGTAAGGGTGTCAATCGAGGCGTGTTAACGTCATTTTGATCCGACATAAATTTTATAAAAATCGGTTCAGCCGTTTTTTTTTTTTTTTTTTAATTATTGATGTTTTAATGATTAAAATGATTACTTTTCTGTGTAATATCTAATTTAATTATTATTATTAAATATTTATCAAACTGGGAAGTTCGTCGTGTGGACCTCAAGGGTCGCACTTTAGTCCTAATAAACGACCCACCTCACGGCTTGTTATTAAATTTGGACGTATTGATATTATGTAACGCAACTTTTGCTATTTCCAGCAGCACTGCAGCCATCAGTGTTAATAATGTAATAATTGTAGTATAAAGTACTAGGAATACTATGCACTAGATAAGTAGTATACCTACTATAACTTAATGAGATACAGTAAAGTGATATATTATGAGAGATGTGTTGCTCCTGATTATTTCGCTGCCAAAGCAAAATCTATCCGTGCAAATCCAGGCCAGAAAGAGTAACAATAATACCGTTTGGCATGATTGGTTATTAATTTTTTTTTAAGAAAACAGAGCAACACAGATATGCATTTTTATATTATGTAGCTAATGCAGATTTCTAATGAGTTTCAACTAGTTTTATTATTATTTTGCTGTATTATTTTACACTGAGCTAACAGCATGTGTTTGATGTTTAAAGCGTCATATTCTTAAAAAAAGTTTTATTTCTTGACGTCGTCACGTCATTTAATATTAAAATTTAGGTCGTCTAGACACTCAAATTAGCGTGTGGATGTCTGACCTGCCGTCGACTGTTTTAAAAAACACATTGATTTCCGCGCATTTTGTATAAAATTAGTATTTACAGATGTTGGCTCAAATCAAACTGTCGAAATATACATACAATAAAGACAACACAACTTACATGGTCCTGTTAATATCAAATGTTAAGACAGGGGTCTCCGACACTATACCTTGGCCTTTGAACACAACTGAAGTTTTTGGTTAACATTCTTAATAAAATTAAGCGTAAGTTTTTTTTTAATGCGTCATTACAAAATCCTAACCTCAGAAAAGGGACTAATGCTGTTAGAGACTTAAGACTTAAATCCAAATAAGGATTATTCTCAGGTTAACAGACAGGAGAAAATTACCTTTTAATCGACAATACCTAACCTAAAATTTAATTACAAATAATTTCCTTAATGTCTGCCCTGTACAGTAAATTATTGTAAAAAAAAATCAACTCCGGTACTAAACAGAAGGTGTACCTATATATGTTCTATTATCCTATACCTATAGCATTTTAGAGCTTGTTTTCTTCATTTGGAACACAACTTTCCGTTACAGCCTGTATATTGTTGAAATAATCAGTAATCAGCAATAAGTCGGTAAATCACGCCTCTCTTTTGATTCCACGCGGCTGATGCAATCTAAACAGTGAATGCACCAGCCTCGATACACCTGTAGATACTGCAGGGCTGGGAGAAAACGTCACTCAAGTTTTTGGTTAATGCTCAGCCTCCATTTAAAAAAAGCGCGATGATTATAGCCTGTTCCAGTCCCTGATGGATCCATAAACACTATAGTAGAAGATTGGTGATCAGGACAATTGTTCAATAACTGTTTTTGAATTTACCCAGAATAAACAGACAGCATATTAAACAGCGGCATATTGTAGGGGAAATTTTAATCGTTAGAGCCGTTTTCGATAAAATTGCAATTTTCCATTTTTGTTCATCAGTAAATTATCCTTATTTAGGGATCTGGGGTAGAAATGAAAAGAAAAACGGCTAGTGATAAGGTCTAGTAGATCTCATAAACGAAATTTGAAGAAGATCGCTCGATTAGTTTTGGCTCTAGACTGGGATAAGGATACACACACACACATTTTTTCTAAACCTCTTTTAGTATCTGGGAGTGCTATAGAAGCAAAATTTATCAAAATCTCGAAGTCGAATTTTCCGACGATTACCGACAATGCTCTCCTATACTCACTAAAAGGGGATTTATTTCCTTACTTCGCATGTTTCCATCACTGTTTTAAACTATGGGTACTTGAGTTAACTTATGGTTAGTGAAATCCGCTTAATTGTTTGCATTGCAAAATTTTCGTTATTTAACACACATTTTACATCGTTAGGAACATGGCTTATGCAAGATTATAGTGTTATAAATTTATGTTGTTATATTAGAGAATAGACGCCTTATTAAACATACTGCAGGGTAGCACGCCCCATTCTATTGTATTGAATGACGCAATGTCTGTGTAAAATGCATCTACCAGCCTTTTGTAATTTTAAGGATGGAATAATCGTTTGTTTAGGACTTTAAAATATCTGAGCGTGAAGCAAGCTGTTGTTTATAATAGTGTATCAATCTCCTCTATTACAAGCCCCTATTCCCCAGGTTCTAATCCGCGAACTGGTGAAAGTGTCAATTAGATTTTCAATTCATTATTTACAAAATAATAAATTGAAAATATAAATTGGTGCCATATCCAAATAACCCTGAATGTTGGTAGTTTGTAACCAATAGTACAAATTCGAGAATAAATATATTAGCATTATTTTTATATACCTACCAATATTAACATTATTGTTATATTTGTTACACAGACGTTAATCTATTAATATTAGCATTATTTATTATTATTATTATTATTACTATTATTAAAAAAAATGTATTTTCCCAAATAAAAAAAAAGAATTTTAAGAATCTGTTTCTTTTTATATATAAAAGTAAAACATTCTACATTTGATTTCCTCAAAAAAAATTTTTTTCTCAAACTGGTAAATACACCAAATTAAAGATGACGACAATGACAAGCCCTTTAAAATTCTTATGATGGTAAATTGTGTTTAAGGCGTTACGAACACGGAAATGTTCTTCATGTCATTTTTCCTATTTATATGATATGAATAGAATAAAATAAATAAAAAATAAACTAATAAATGGGCTGTCGCTAGTTATCTTTACTAAAGAACAAGTTTGTATCTATGTCACCTCAAAACTCGAGAATCACTGAACCGATTTGAAAAATTCTTCTGATGTTTAAAAACCTACATTTTCACGAGTATACGGAGTAACGCAGGCTATAATACCTATATTATTACGGTACGGTATATTGCGATTTGCGCTCGGGCAAGTCGGACTGGGCAACTATAGTTGTAAAATAAATGAAGCAGGCAATAAATTAAAGTAGTAATTTAGATAATATTATATTCTTTGCCGTCACTTCTATTATTGTAGCATGTAACTAAACACAAGGGCAGGCGGAGCAGCTGCCCATTCTTTAACATTTTTTTTCTCGAAAATTACAAATCGGAATTATTTCCTTTCTAACAAACTTTGTAATCCGAAGAAAATCGATCCAATAGTTTTTGAGTTAACTGGCAACAAATAATAATAATAGACAGACATTTTTTAGGTATAGATATGATCGTCTCTCCAAGCCCTAACTAAATGTACTAAATTTATCAGCATTACTATGCTGTGTATATACTATGTAATATTTAATGGGAACGTGAATTACCTGTCTAACTGGACAGGTGTTGACACTATAGTCTGTGACATGATAGTCAGTTTTACCCGACTACGACAAAGCTAAACGAAGGGTTATAATGTTATAATATCTATGCTCTATGTGACTGTTTACGTGTTACCTATTGAATTCTAAACTACTGAACCGATTTTGATAAAATAAGGTGTTGAATCATTTATGTCTATCGCGAAAATGACACTGGGTTTATAGAAATGTTGAAATAACAAAATGGCGAATATAGGACGATTTTCAAGATATTTGAAACTTATTAATGAATACAAATACTTGCTCCAAATGCTTCCTCTAAATAAAACCTTCTATGAAAAATACTTTTATTAAAAAAATTAAAAAGCATTAAAAATACAAAAGTTAGGTAGGTATTAAATTAAAAAAAAATCGAGTACTGCTAACACAAAAATACAAAACAAATTTCCGTTGGATAAAATAGTCGGGTAAAAAATATACTAGTATTGAGTAACACTAATCATGTTTTGTACCCGACCTCTTTTCATATTGAAAGTTTGATTTGTACTTTAATTGTATCAGTAGAAGTTGGGTTGTATGTTGATATAATAACTTTTTATTTTACGATTTTTTGCACGTTTTGCAAGATAATATTATATGCACCTGCGTACAATGTAAAAGACAGCTTAAGCAAATAAAGTAGGTATCCATATTTCTGGTGGTTTTTAAACTTAAATAATAAAATTCAATAATTTTACATACTTTTTTTACAATGAATTTAAAATATACTACAAGACTTCCGATGTTCTACCAGAAATTAGACATTGCATATAATAAACATTATACAATATATTATAATATGTATTATATTTGAGTATATTTTTTGAACCATCTCGTAAGTACTTATTTCATGGAGATAATAACTCATATTCTATAATCTTATGCTATAAAATTTTAACGGGAATTTCTATTTTTATTTTTTAATAAAAGATTAATTTGATAGGTGTATCAACACAAATAAATAAAATCGTAGCATTGTATAAAATTGTGAAATTTCGACTTAGATGGAGGTACGTATATCCATGGACCGAATTAACTATTTCCAGAATGTTTGTGTATCTGTCTGTCTGTTCCGGGTTTACTCAAAAACTACTGAACCGAACTCGATAAAAATTTCACTATGTTTGTTCACATTAGGCAATAGCATAGAAGATATATCATCGCGCTTCTAAGAAAAAAAAACTGCTTTAACGCAAGCGAAGCCGTGGGTAAGCTGGTTTTAAAATAACATTAAGTCGAAAATAATTATTGTTGCGTATTATTATTATAATAATTCCTGAAGTATCTATCAATTGGGTTTTCAATTTATTATTAAAAATAGCAAATTTAAAACATGATTTGGCAAAATTATTCCAACTAACTTTTGGAACTTCTCTTCTATTAACTGCCAAACTGTTTCGGAGTTTATAGTTGGATACAATATCCTCTCGACTAGAAGCGAACTTTCATAATAACTCGTTTTATCGTTTCCATAAAATTTTTATTTCCATAGATAGGATGTTTTACTTGGTCACCCGCCAGTTAAAGCAACAAGTTTTCCGCTGTCGAGTGGATAATATGCACACAAAATCAATTTTGAAAGCCACTTGTTGCTTCAGCAATCAACATACCTATCTGGAAGCATTATTTATTTTATCAATTTATAAAATGGCAACGGAACTTCTGTCTGTAATTTCGTTTTCTTGCGGGTTTTTTTTGTGGGTATATTATATGATACCAAGCCTAAGAACGTTTTTTCAAAAATTTTGTCTGTTTGTACTAGCATCACTCGAAAACGTCTTGATCGATTTCCATGAGGCTTGGTATGTTATACGTACTATACTGGTATAGATTATTTTTATCTGGCTACGATTAGGTTAAGATTAGGTAAAAGTTGTCCTTAACATATTGACTGAGTTAATAATTTAATAAATTAGTCAATGGCTACAAGATGTCAGGGATAATGTAACGCTATTTATATACTACTTTATATACCTAGGTCGTCTACAAGATATTATTATCATTACATCAAAAATTTTCTGTCAAAAGTAACATTATATAGTGTAATTTCCTAAAATAAGTTATACGACAATATTTTGATTTCATTATATTAAAAAAAAATCAAAATTCAATCACTTCAGCGTTCCTGTGATGAAGCTACGCTAATGGCCTCAGCTGTCGAGCGTTTATAATCTACAAATTATAGGATAGAGCTATAGTAAAATTAAAAATATTTGTTGTTTGAAAACAACAAATTTTGATGACGAACGTCCGTATTTCGGGGTTAAAAATTTAATACAATAATGTTCAGCTTCAGAAAGCATTGTCAGAAAATCTAATTTGACGTAATGACTTTAGATTGTGACCACACATATTTCTCCATAAGAAAAGCATTGGTGAATTTTAAATCGATCCTGCTCGAAAAATAATTGATCGATTGAAACGATTTTTTTTTAACTGTGTATACATTTGTTTAAAATATAGTTTTTTTTTTGATAAAAATTTAGGTTGAAAAGCGATCTATTTCTACGTAGATCAGCCATTAATTTTTGTGTGAGTACAGTCTAGTGTTCTACATGATAAAGAGTTTTACAACGACATTAGACTGTTCCTGTATATGTATAAAAACTGTAATTATATGATCACTATCTAAGGTCATTGTCAAATCAGATTTTTTGACAATGATTTCTGCAACCCAGCATAAATGATATAAATTTTTTTTTATTATTATAGATAATAAGATTAACAAATAGATTTATCAAGTGTCACAAAAAAACCATAGCCAAAAAATTAAAGATTCAGAATCAGACGAGTGAGAAAGTGTATGTAGATAGAGTTTCTTTTCAGAAGAAGGGAATTAATTTTCTCTCATGAAAATGAACCTTCTAGTCTTTTGATTTTAATTGGAATCATTAATGTTTATTTCTGTGTTCATAATAATAAACTGTAAAAGTTTGTTTGTTTGCGGCGGGTATTCTCAGGAACTACTGAACCTATTTGAAAAATTATTTCACTGTTTAAAAACCTACTTCTTCCCAAGTGACAGGTATGTTTTATAACGAGACAGTAGGGGGATCAGCAGTGAGCAAAAATATAAAGCAATTTGGGGATCCAGCACGCAATCGCTCTAACCTAAATTGGTGTAGGCTAACCGCTAAAGTCTAAACTATATTCCGAGATGCAGTAAAGTGGTAGTGAGAGATTTGTTGCTCTTGCATGATATTTCGCTGCCAAGCCAAAGCGATACAGTATACACCCGGGCGAAGTTCAAAATATGTATGATGGAAAGGGAAGTTATTGAACTTTTAGTGTATCTATTCTAGAATAGACAAATAAACAATATTTTTCCCCAATACTGTAAATTAAATATTTTTTTTAATTTCAAAACAAAACAAAATGTGCTTCGAAAGTGCGTTTTGTCAACAACGTTAGATTCATCTTAAGATGCATTGATCGTTATTGTTTGAAGTATTTATCATCTCTTGATGATCGTATTACAGCGAAATTCTCGTTGAGTTTTATTTTGAAGAGTATTATTTTTTATCTTTATTTTTTCTTTTGCTTAAACTGTCTTTAAAAATTAATTTTCTGCTGTCATTTGAAATAATTAATAACTCATGTATAATTTTAGGATAGCCTTTGCTCGCGTTAATGTCGGTTTTTACCAGCTTTTATTAACTTGCTGTGTTAGTATGTATGGGTTAAATTTTGCAAGTCAATTTTGAACGACTTCCACGTATCCGATCGATTTGAAATTTTGTACACATTATGTATTCCCGATGACAATACATAAATAAACCGTTTTTTTTTTAGAATTAAATTCAACCTCTAAGGGGTTCAAACGGCGGTATAAGGTTTTTTTTCGGCCTTCTTTATATTAGAAGCGCGATGATATAATATTATTCCCTGATGTACATAACAAACATTATACAGTATACAGAGATCAATAGTTTTTGAGCTAACCCGGAACAGACAAATAGACAAAAATTCTAAAAATGGCTAAATCGATTTAGGTATATCTTTAAGCTGTACATCTAACTCGAAATTTCGTTAAATCATGCAATTACAGACAGTGTCATCTTTTGCATGTGTTGCAGTATTAATAGAAAACTGTTTAAAAGGTGGATGGATATTATTGTAAATTATAGACGCTTGGCATCTCAGGTCAGCGTGTAATAATTAAAAAAATAGTTTTAACATAATAAGTATATCATTTGAGTAGCAATATAAAAAATACATATACATCCCGCTCGGTATAGTTTCGCACTTACTTATTCTTTTCTCTTTCTAATTGTTGGGAATTATTAGTAGGTATTTCGTTGTGTTCTAGTCGAATATGATTTTGTTTTTCAATTTTTACCATCAACAATTATTTTTTTATTAAAATTAAATAACCTTTTCTTTATTAAATTAATATAATATCTATAGATTATAAGAAAATATGCCTATAATTAAAATATATTGATTACTTACATTTATAAATTTCTTTGGAAGTAAGATTGTAGAAAAATCTTGTACGTTGTACAGCTGAGTGGTTTTCACTAGAACACCGCTCGAAAACAAAAATCACTTTTACACACCGGTCGGTTTTAAAAACTACAATGTGTTGAAAAAACACACAAACTTTGAAATAAATAACTCAAAAAGTGAATCACAAGCAGTATAATACAAACACGTTTAAAAATAAAATATTTTTTGATTTTCAAAAAATTAATATAATTTCGCTTATGTGTTCAATATAGAAAACAATTGATGGCGCGTGTATTTAATTTTTTTGGCGCGACTTTTTAAGACCATATGTGTTCTCTCTTTGAAGAATATTTTCACATTGGAGTGTTTCATCGCTGCGTTCTCTAATATACTGCCGATCGTTCTATTTCGATTCGTTCAAATTTCTCGATTCTTTATAATTGAATTGATTCTTCCCGATGAGATGATTAAGATTGCTGGATTTCTACAAAGATTCCTGTTAAATTATTTCTTTGGGTACTGTTTTCTTTCTTCAAGGAAACGACTGACGAATTTCATACTGTTCGGAAATACCGGATACGGATATTTTCATATTACCTATGTATACATAGGTATACACTTCGCTACATATTTTATTAAATTATCTACTTTTACGGGTGCTTAATTTCTGCGCTGTACAAAACAGACCTTATTAGCAATTTAATGTTGAAGGTACAATGATTCCCGATATTTAAAAATTTAAATACTTATTTAGTTTTCATACAATTATTAAGAGACCTTTAATATAATCAATGTTAAATTTTAGGGTTCCATACATTCGATGAAAAAAACGGAACCATTATAGGATCACTCTCGTGTTTGTCTGTCTGTCTGTCTGTTGTAGGTATAGAGTTGTATCAAGTGCATCAAATATACCATTGTTTCTGTCGTGGTACACGTGGAGTAGCAGTAAGGTGCTGAGGGCACGGGCAGTATAGCCTAGTGGTTAGCGTGCTTAGTGCAGCAACCTCTGGACTGGACTGCCGTGGGTTCGAATCCCACCTGCGCTCATGGATGTTTTGTGATGTTATTTAGTTTTAAGATAGTTGTTATTTAGTGTGGTTGAAAGACGCTAATGACCTGAGATGTCGACGCGTCTATAATCTACAATAAATATAAATAAGTAAGGTGCTAAGAGTTCGCATGCTACAATGAAGAGCCGAGTTCAAATCCAACTGATGATACGTGATTGTTTTTTGTTTTTTTTATATAATGTAAACATTTTGGAATTTTCCACTTTAAAAATTAATTTAATTAAATTTGATACGGAAAAATTTTGAAACACTAAAAAGAACAAGTATAAAAATATAGTCGAAATATAGGTAAAAAAAATTTTTTTAAAATCACGCTTAAATTATTAAATCTGTTAATTTTTTACCCTTACCTAATTCCTTATTTTTTATACGGAACCCTCGATGCGCGAGTCTGACTCGTACTTGGCCGTTTTTTTTTATATTATTGGCGGTTTTCTGAGCGGACAGGTACGCATAATTTCGTGACGGTATACCGGTCGGTGCTGTTATCATAGTTTTATGCATGGTAAATATATTATAATGTAACAGTACCGCGGTACCATCGCCAAGTTACGTAAGTACCTGTCCTTTCAAAATTAGGGCTGCACATACACATACACTATTGGCGGTATGAAGTCGGGACCTAGAGATCGGACCATAAAATCTCGAAATTGCACATAATTTTAAGCAATAAGCTCCGCCATCCGGTCGAAGTGAATAGTGTATATGCCAGATAATATTATGTATAGGCAAATGCACTAATAACTCCCTTCTATATCGTGCAATCTAAAGTTGATCTTTAGATATCTCCACACGAAAAAAAATAAGTAATTCCAAGTGATTTTGACGTCTTTAATTTAAATCAGATTAATGCAATTAAAAAAAAAGATTGCGGAAAATCCAGACAAAAATAATTAAAAATATAAAAACACATTGTTTCTGTTAATTAAATCTGATGTTATGGAAATATACAATAGATTGCAGTGGAAAGAAATGTGAGTAAAACAGGAAATGAAAATCTGTACCCATTTCAAGATGTTCCGACATAGTTTGTTATACCCATATCGAGGGTCTTATATCAAAAGAGTGTATATGAATCATCAACAAAACTTCACATGAAATGGAAAAAATAATTTGTTTCTGTTTTACTAAATAAATTTTGTTGATGGGTTCATATGCGCCCCTAACATATTTATTTAGAACTAAAATAAGAAAAAATGTTTTTCGTTCAAGTTTTGGTGATGGTTCATAGGCTCGTCTGATATGAGACCCTCGATATATTATATAATTTAATATAGAAATATTAACCAATGTGATATTATTTTCTTAATGACAATGACATCATTTCATCAATAGTACCAAGATATTGGTCTGCTTTTTTATTACACGAAGGAGTACTGTGTCGGCACCGACCTGTCCCCGACTTAAATAAAATAAAAGAAAAAATGATTCATTTAAATTCAAATAATATACTTAATGTAACACGACATCTGACTCACGCTTTATCACATATGGCCTTCATTACGCGCAGCGTGTCAGGGACAAATCAAGCCGCACAAAATTTCATTTAAATAATAAGCAAAATAACTTCATTAACGTTTTTAATTCAATGAACAAAAATAAACAAAAGATTTTTATAAACATCGTACAATAGTCCATATATCAATAATTGCTCTTCTTATATTAAGAATGATTTTAATTTTATCAAAACATCAAAATAATTATCAAAGAAATTATATATTTTTATCGATATCGATTTTGGGAATTGGAATAAGTCTAGGAAAATTGTTAAGATCTTATCTGTGTTCGGTGTCCTGTATTCGAGTGGTGCTTTCTTCCGGTCCAATGTGGCTCGTGTTCAACCGCTTCCGAAAAACTTCTGTTAAAACTCAACTTAAAAAATCTGTCTTTCAAAAAAACTTGACTTACAAAAAACTGTCTTGAAAAAAGACTGTCAAACAAGTCTAACAAGTCCCATTTAAAAAATCTGTTCCCCGGAGTTCTGCGACTTTGCTTTTTATATCTCCCAAAATTTCCCCCAGTTTTACGCCACGCCACAAGTCAGTTAGTATCGTTGCCTGTAGCCATAGCTTCCTTTCTCCCTTTCGCATATCTTTCTCCAATTCCTCCATCTCTATTTAATATGACGGGAATGAGGTAAGGGAGGAAAATTCAAGAATGTCACCACAGCACAAAACTGCAGCACACTCATTACTTTATCAAAATCAAAATGTCAAGAGCACTCCTATCAAATCGACATTTAAATAATAAAATCAGCAATACTCATTATTTTATCAAAATCAAAATGTCAAGAACACTCCTATTAAATCAAAATTTAAAACAATAAAATTAACAATATCAAGCGACATGTAGGCACCATTAAATTAGTTAATGACTTTTACGAAACAAAACAAATTATAAAAATGAAACCAAAAATCAAGAACCGCTTATGTTGCATGGTTCAATATAACAAAAGACAATGCCTGTAATGCTTGCGCCATTACAGTACTTGTAAATCTACTATGGGTTCTGAACATTGACTTACAACAGGTCAGAACTCAGAAGTAGTGTCGTTCAAAAAAAGGAGATGGAGAATGCAGCTGCACTCTTCACGTCCTTTTCTAATCAGAATCGGACTAGGGTCTGTTCCGTAATTTTGTTCTATAATCGCATAAATCTGTAAACCTGGTTTTATGTCTCTGGAACTACTATGCGCGTAAATATAGAGTGATATTTGTAGGTTATCTCATCATCAATTAAACATTGGCAAGAACGTGGAAATAATCATTGGAATACAAAATTATATATTAATTATATTCGAAAATTTTGTATTCTTATTTTCAAAAAGCAAGCGCTTTTCAGTAAATAATATCACAAAATGAGCCCTCACCACCTTGAGCCCTCACCACCTTGAGCGTTCTAACTGTTAAGTGGACTCACCGACCCAACTATCAAGACCTTTTTATGAATTATGAATATTTACTCCTAAATTGGATACCGTTGGAAAGGAGAAGACGGGGTAGGCCAAGAAAAAGCTGGTTAGGAGAGATGGACTAGCAATGGCAGAGAAGGGACTACAAGAAAATGACTGGGAAGATAGAAATTATTGAAGACTGGAGACCGAAAGGCGGGACACGCAATAAAACCGGTTGCATAAACTTTAAAATAAAAAGAATTTAGACATAGGCATTTTTCACGAAGATAGAAAATCATTAGGACGATGTAAATCGTTTCAGGAAGGACGACGCTCTGCCGAACCCCTCCCCCTGGCCACGGCCCTGTCTCGTTTACACAATAGTGGGCATTTCCAGCACATGCATGGTTGAGATAGAGAACACGCAGTCCATATGTTAAGTCAATGGTAAAGAACAGCTTTTAGCTGCGACTCGAGTCAGATGAAATGTTACGTTTGCGAACGACGAGCGAACCGAACGAATCGAGAGGTTTCCCAAGTTCTTTTACGCGATTGTGTGAACTGTTAAATTAACCAACGAAGAGGAGGGAGGACATGCCATGTCGCGTCAGCAGGCCACACACCAGCCTCTCTCTCTGTACTCCACGATAAACTTTACTTAACTGCGCTAGACAATCTGGCTGCGGTCAAGCTGCTGACGTACATTGCCGCGACTGCTGCACTATATAATTAGTGATGGGCAAAACAGTGCTTTTCCAATAACAAGTCTTACTGTTTCTGTTCAAAATAACTGTTATGAAATAACAGTGTGTTGCCGTAAAAATATATCAGATGCAGAAGATATTGATGCTTGAAAAAAGCATCTATAGATACAAGACACCAAATACTGGAGTCAAGTACCCCAAAAGATACAAGATACTTTGTATAAAAGTATCTAAATAAAAGATACTTTACTATTAAAGATACTTTCTACTGACAGATAGTCTCTAGAATCTAGATTATAATTTTAGTATTTTAGTTACTTAAAATATCTAAGTTACTTTCCTAAGTGTCTAAGATACCTTTAAATGACGTCCATTAAGCTGGAAGAGCAAAACCAACAGAATCATTTTTTCGCTCGTGTTCTGTCAACTTTGTCCAAGTCGCAAAAATGTTCACTTTTTCAAAAAAAAGCATTTAATTCCTAATTAGAGCAAATCGAAAGCCTTTAATGAACCTTTAACTACTGTTTGAACAATAAAGCTATTTTTATTGCTTTAACAGCGTTTTTGCTCTTCTGCTAGCTTAAGATTAAGGTAGCAGAACTGTAATTTTTCAAAAAATGCCCGGAGCATTTAATTCCAAATTAGAGCAAATCGAAAGCCTTTAATTACTTTATGAACAATAAAGCTATTTTTATTGTTTTAACAGCGTTTTCGCTCATGTTCTGCTAGCATAAGATTAAGAAATGCTCGGAGCATTTAATTTCTAATTAGGGCACTTAATTAGTCTTTAATGAGCCTTTAATTCTCCATGTGTCAGTTCATGATTCTGCTGACTTTGCTCTTCAAGCTTAATGGATGTCTTTAAATGATACAAAATAGGATCTTAGATACAATATATATATATATATATTTCTCAGCTCTGCTACAAAGTTTTCGGGAAGAGCAAAAAAATGTGTTTTCATAATTTTTCATTTTTCTCTTTTCCGTTTTCGTATACATACAAAATTACCGAATAATGTCGGATTATCACTATGATGATTGGATTGACTAAAGGTTTTTAGAGTAGAAAGCAATCCTTAGAATTGATATGAAAATTGAAGGAAAACCTCCGTAGCTCATCAAGACCAATAAAAGCAGTACTAATGTTTCATTTATTTCCATGTATTACTGTTTGATCAATTCGACTGTAGGTAGTCATTTTAATGCTTAAACAATTGATTTGACCCTAAAAATTTAGGAATGAAAAAATAGGTCTTTCACGTCCCGGTTCTTCAATAGTTTTGTTTCATCACAAACTATTGGTTCGATAGTTCATTTAAATAATATTCTTTAAAAACCTGTACTTAAGAACCGATGAATAACAGACAGTATAGTCTAAATTCGATCAAAATCGGTTCAGTCATTTTTGAGATAACCCAAAATAAATAGCCAGACAAAAATTCTGAAAATGGCTCCTTCGGTTTAGGTATCTTATAAATTGTACATTTAAGTTGAAATTTCGTTAAAAATGTACAATACGGAAAAAGTGACAATTTTATTAAATTATTTAAACGATTCGTTGTATGACTCTTACATGCAGTGGAAATGTGTTAATTTGTTCTATATAGAAAGCTTAATATCTGCATGCAGTTATAATACGGTTTATAATTATTTTCCATATGGAAATATTTTTCTAATGTTAATTACTAAGTACCTATACATCATTCAATCATTTTCCGTGACATTTTCACAAATTATGTTAATAATATGATATTTTTCGTGGAATGTAGGAACTTTTTTTCTTGTCTCTTTATAAAAGCTGATTCAAATAGGCGTGTTCAACTTTCTTAGATATCTTCTCTACTATTAATAAAATTTTATAGTAACAAATATTGTTATGTGTTTATTAGGGTTGTAATAATTAATGTACTTATAACGAATGCGAAAGAAAAAAGGTCATATTGCGAATGCGAATTTCAAATTATTTCTACAAAATTGATTAAGTATTATGTTAATATTATATTAATAAAATTACAAAAAACTCAAATTACTATTATTAACTTCCCATTGGAAGTTATTGTAATGGGTCCGAAAATCGAAATCAAAATATATAACAAATTTTTATGTTTCAAGGTCACTACACTATTTTTAGAAAGATGTGTGTGTGTGTGTGTGTACGAAATCTCTAAGACGAAATCTCGAGAATAAAAAATGATATCGACTACGTTAGGGTGCCAATCGACGCGTATTAACGTAAATATGATTAGAAAGAAATTTTTTCAAAATCGGTTCAGCCGTTCTTTTTTCTTAACCAAATAGACTCCAAAAAAGTAGATTTTTCACAATATCTCGCGAATAAAAAATTATATCGACTTCGTAAGGGTGTCAATCGAGGCGTGGTAACGTCATTTTGATCCGACATAAATTTTATAAAAATCGGTTCAGCCGTTTTTTTTTTTTTTTTTTAATTGTTAAAAATAAATAATAATTATGTTTTAATGATTACTTTTCTGTGTAATATGTATCTAATTTAATTATTATTATTATTAAATATTTATCAAACTGGAAAGTTCGTCTTGTGGACCTCAAGGGTCGCACTTTAGTCCTAATAAACGACCCACCTCACGGCTTGTTTATTGATTATTCAGACAATTTAGTAACATAAATGCAGCTATGTATGATATACAGTGTGTCCCAAGATAGATGTAACAAGAGGTGTAATAAACAACAATTTTTCGAATTTCGGACTGGCATTTGGAGATCGAGTCCTGCTTGATGTAAAACTAAGGTATACCAAAAAAAATTTTGGAGCATACAAGTAATTCAAGAATTACAAGGCGCGATATTCATGTAGGTATTGTGTGAAAACGGTTTTACCGAACATAGGGAAAATAACACTAAGAAGATCAATTTTGTAGTAGGCTATGGCCATAAGACCTAATGTAAATATGTATTGGATTACATAGAAAAAATAGTGCAGTGAATTTTTTAAACAATTTTCCATAGCAACGGTTGACTATTAAGCGAAACTCGGAACCTGCTAAATAAAAAAAGTCATGAGGTGTCGTAAGATACCCGACAGAAGCTATGTTTCTTACGCATTGTATATAAAACCGAATTTATCAAAGATATAAACAATACAATTATAAAGTTATTATTTGACTGCCATTTTGAAATCTGACGCCATTTTATTTTTTTGCGTCTTATTAAACTCTCAAATATCAATTTTCAAAAGGATCGGATAATTTTTACAAAGAAGTATATACCTATGGCCGCCATTTTAAAATATGACGTCATTTTATTTTTTTGCGTTCTATAAAACTCGACAATATCAATTTTCAAAAGGATCGGATAATTTTTACAAAAAAGTATATATAATGGCCGCCATTTTGAAATCTGACGTCATTTTATTTTTTTGTGTCCTATGAAACTCTCAAATATCAATTTTCAAAAGGATCTGATAATTCTTACAAAAAAGTACATATGGCCGCCATTTTGAAATCTGGCACCATTTAATTTTTTTGTGTCCTATGAAACTCTCAAATATCAATTTTGAAAAGGATCGGATAATTTTTACAAAAAAGTACATATGGCCGCCATTTTGAAAAATCTGACATCATTTTATTTTTTTGTGTCCTATGAAACTCTCAAATATCAATTTTCAAAAGGATCGGATGATTTTTACAACAGAGTACATGTGGCCGCCATTTTGAAAAATCTGACGTCATTTTATTTTTTGGTGTCCTATGAAACTCTCAAATATCAATTTTCGAAAGGATCGGATAATTTTTACAAAACAGTTCATATGGCCGCCATTTTGAAATCTGACGCCATTTTATTTTTTTGTGTCCTATAAAACTCTCAAATATTAATTTTCAAAAGGATCGGATAATTTTTACAAAAGTGACGTTACATTACTTCGTGACGTGACGTTTCACTTTTTATTATTTAGGTCCCCATCTGAAACGTGCGTTAAGAAGCATAGCTTCAAATAAAAATAGGTAAAAAAACTTTTAAGTTAAACGGTTTTATAATAATAATGTTTTAAAAAGAAAAAAATAATATTTAATTTAGGTTCATAAGTATAAAAGCGTGGGTCGTAAACTCTGTGATAATTTATTACAGTCACGACCCACGCTTTTATACTTATGAACCTAAATTAAATTTTATTTTTTTCTTTTTAGTACATTTATAAAACCGTTTAACTTAAAAGTTTTTTAACTATTTTTATTTTTAATTTTTTAGTGTGCTTTATTTTCTTAGTCTGATTTTATAACATTTATCCGATCCACTGAAACGTTACCGGAGAAAGACCTTTTGCCTGTGAAAATTCATAATATTGTGTGCAAAATTTCAACTCAATCGGATCACGGGAAGTGGGTGAAAATTCAAAAGTACGATTAACACCCGGACGAAAGCCGGGCCGGTCAGCTAGTTACCATAAATTGTATTGTCACCGGAGCTACACATGTGTGCAAAATTTCAACTCAATCGGATCATAGGAAGTGGGTGAAAATTCAAAAGTACGATTTGCACCCGGACGAAAGCCGGGCCGGTCAGCTAGTTATCATAATATTGTATTGTCACCGGAGCTACATATGTGTGCAAAATTTCAACTCAATCGGATCACGGGAAGTGGGTGAAAATTCAAAAGTACGATTTACACTCTGACAAAATCGGGCCGGTCAGCTAATTACATAATATTGTATTGTCATCGGAGCTACACATGTGTGCAAAATTCCAACTCAATCGGATCATAGGAAGTGGGTGAAAATTCAAAAGTACGATTTACACACGGACGAAAGCCGGGCCGGTCAGCTAGTTACCATAATATTGTATTGTCACCGGAGCTACACATGTGTGCAAAATTTCAACTCAATCGGATCACGGGAAGTGGGTGAAAATTCAAAAGTACGATTTACACCCGGACGAAAGCCGGGCCGGTCAGCTACTTACCATAATATTGTATTGTCACCGGAGCTACACATGTGTACAAAATTTCAACTCAATCGGATCACGGGAAGTGGGTGAAAATTCAAAAGTACGATTTACACCCGGACGAAAGCCGGGGTATGAACGTCGAGAAATTTTGGTCCGATCCATAGGTCTCGCCATCCGATGGACGTCAATAATTAGTTACACGTCATTTTAACTCAGTAGGCCAGGGTTTTTAAACTTAAATTCAAACATCAGCAGTCAAAAAATTGAATAACTATATTAAAATAATGCAATATAAGACAGAGCATACGCTATCTTCCAATATCCATATTACACTGTGCAACAGACAAGGACAACCGAAACAAGTTCGCGATTTATTAGATAAAGTCGCATTTATTTCGTTTAATAATCATATAAATCTGTATAAAAAAACTGTTTTGACACAATATTATACATGAAATCTATCTAAAATTTTCTGCTCTTTCGTTTAAGACAGGTTTCGAATCGATCTGACTTAAATTGAGCAAACTATAAGCAAAAAACACCGTTTTTTCTAATTTGCTCCCCTCTGGGGCCAAAATTCAAAAATCGGGCGACGTTAGGATCAAATAGACCCCGAGAGGAATCGAACAAAAAAAAGTTTTTGAAAATCGGTTCATCCGTTTGGGCTGTACGCGTGACACAAAATAGCGTGACAGATTCACAGATTCACAGATTCACAGATTCACAGATTCACAGATTCACAGATTCACAGACAAAGCGAGTGTATATAGGCGCTTCTAGCTTCGCTAAGATCGCGCCTAATGAGTGGATTCGGTCGTCTACAGAGTGTTTGATAAGTAAAGTAGTAAAAATCACCTAAAAATTACCAAGAATAAATTATCTTTATTTTTCAAAATATGAAAATGTTCCACTAAGAAAAGTTGTTTAGAATGCAATTTTATAACGCCATGCCAAATTTCAGAAATATCAAAAAAATTGAAATTTAAATCGTATTTTATTTAGAACGATACAACGAAAACAACACAATATTAAAGATTTTTTATATTTCTTAAATTTGGTGTAGGGTTATAAAATTTCAATCCAAACAACTTTTCTTAGTAGAATTTTTTCATATTTTGGAAAATAAAATTACTTTATTCCTAGCGGTTTTTAGGTGATTTTTACAACTTTTCTTATAAAACACCCTGTAAAAGACCGAATCAACTAATTTTTGGTATACCTTAGTTTTACATCAAGTAGGACTCGATACCCAAGTGCCATTTCGAAATTCGAAAAATGTTTGTTCATTACACCTCGTTACATCTATCCTGGGGGCTGGGACTCAACGTCACACGACGCTGCCATGTAATAATCTGTCACGCAAAACATTCGTTAAAAATATTCGCAATAAAAGTTGCGAAACCGAATTCGAATATTGAAAAAGTGCGATTCTTTGGCATATTGCGAATGCGGATATTCGTTACAATCCTAGTGTTTATGAGCCTGCACAATAAACTCGAAAACCGGTGAACCGATTTCGATTAGATTTTCACTAAAGAATAGGAAATTTCATCAGTTTCAGCATAAGCTATGTTTAATTAAAATCGGTTCAGCGGTTCCGGCTTTAGTTAACGCGAGTCAGCTATCTAAAAGGAAATTTCAATCGATTTTTATGCGATTTTCACGAATAGGTTGAAAAAATATTTGGAAAGGTTTCAGACTATAATATAATGACTAGTGAGTAGTGACTACTATATCTGAACCTATCCGCTATTATAACAGGGGACGGTCATTCTCGGGCAACGCCGCACCGGGTAAACACGGCTAGTAGGCACCTACATTATAAAATTCAATTACCCAATGTTGTGCATATTTTGTACCTATAATAACAGAAGTCATGTATAATTGATATGTTATTCCTTTCCCTTCGCCTAAAAAGGTTATTATTCAAATTTCATAATGTTTTATTTATTTTATTACAAAGATAATTTCTTATCCACCATTGTAAACTTTATATTAATTTAGTTTGGCCACTCCTTACATGGATGCTGTACGCTAGTATTACTCATATTAAAATTAGTGATTTATGGCAGCCCTTAATTAACTGAATGTATATAATTATTGGTCTAATATTAGTCATCGCTCATCAAAGTCTGGTTTATACGTAGAAATAAACGCTAATATTCAGATTTGAAGTGATTGTAATTATTATACAAACGAACGTAACTGATTTATACAGAGTGATTCTAAAAAATGCACCACACTAATTAATTGTGCTGCACCTTTTAGAAGCGTGGTATTCCCAAAGATTACTTCTAAGTACTTACCTATCTGATGTGGAAATCTATAAGTATACTATGGGTAAGTTCGGTTTTGAGCTCAGATCGATCTGAGGAGATCGAGCACGCTCTATGAGCTCCGAGGAAAGCGAGCGAGCAAGCAGATTTAACCAACTTCAGAGCATTCATTTTTAAAATGAGCGGAAATACTTGTGAGAATAGATAAATTTCGAAGTTTATTTATATGAGGTAATTTTTCAATATGTAAAAATACAGAATAGTAATAACCAATAAGTCTATATCGCATAGAATGATTAAATAAAATATTTATTATATCTATGGGTCGAAAAAATCAACAACCGGTAGTACTATTAATTTTAAAATAAAGGAATAAAACGAAAAAAATTGTGAATCATGATTTATTATTATAACAATGTTGAAATAAATCAAAATGAGGAGCAATAAAGAATATATTTCGGCTTTAGTAATAAGAATTTAACTTGCTGGAGCCATTTTATTCTGACGTTCAGAAAAATCTCCTAGATTACGTTCGGAATTGTTTTAATCAAACGGTTTTTTCTGCGCTACGGAAAACACTGAAACAATTACATCCTCAGCAGTTGTAACTAAAATGTTTTCTATTATGCATATGAATATACGATCTATCAGAGACAAAATTGAGGAACTGAATATTTTACTTTTGGAAGAAAAACCCGACATTATTTGCACTTCCGAAACATGGCTTTATTCTGATGAAATCCATACTATACATCCTGATAATTTTAATTTAGCTAGTTCTTATTGCAGAACTAATAGTATCCATAGTGGTGTTGCAATTTTTATACGTACTAATTTACAAGTTCAAAAGATTGATTTCATATCGCATATTTGTAGTGAAAAAATCTTTGAATGTTGCGGCATTAAATTTTCAATAAATTCTGTTAAATATAGTGTTCTTACAATTTATAGATCTCCTAATGATTCAATTATTGAATTTATTGATCTACTGAATGAAGTGTTAGTTAAAATAGATAAAAATAACGAACATATAATCGTGGCTGGTGATTTCAACGTAGATTTTTCAAGTGATAGCCGTAACAAAAATTTTCTGTGTGATATTTTTACCAGTTTTAATTTAACATTAACCATTAATGCACATACCCGTGTCACTAGTTGTTCTGCAACTACAATCGACAATATTTTTATAAATTGTGACTATGCAACTGCATATAATATAAAAACATCTATTTCTGATCACTATACTCAGATTATAAAAATTTCAAATTCTGATATATTATATTGTGATAAATCTCCTATCATGAAAAGAAGACATTTCTCTGATTGTAATAAAAATTATTTTTCATTTTTAATTAGTGGTGAGTTGTGGGATGACGTTTTATTCTGTTCTGATCTAGATAAGTCGTTTAATATTTTTTATGAAACTTTTATATATTATTTTAATTGCGCCTTTCCGTTAAAAAAGGTTAATTTTAAAAATTCCAGGCAAAATAAACCGTGGATAACTGAAGATATTTTAGATTTTAAACTTTTTTTAGATGACATTTATGTTTTAAGTAAGAATTTTACACAGTTTTTAGATGTATTTTATGTTTTGAAAACTGAATACAAACAAGTTTTAAAATTAGCTAAATCAAATTATTATAATAATAAAATTAATAGAGCTGAGAATAAAAGTAAGGTCATATGGTCTATAGTTAATCTTGAGTTAAAAGGAGATATCAATTACAAAAAAAATAATCAGCAACCAATTTCTTTAAATGGCTCCTTAGTTTCAAATAATGCTAAAATTGCGGACGTTTTTAATACATTTTTCTTAAATATGCCAAATGTACTCCAATTACCGCCAGCAAATATCAACTACAATTCAACAAGTAGTCGCATAGAATCCGTGTTTTTGACACCATTTTCTGAATTTGAAACGATGAAACTTTTTAACAAATTAAAAAATGACTTCTCTTGTGGCGTTGATGAGTTACCTAATATACTTATAAAGACTTGTACCTATATAATAAAGCCCCTTACATATCTAATTAACCTTTCTTTTGCTACTGGTATCTTTCCGTCTGCTCTAAAAATAGCGAAAACTATCCCTATCTTTAAGAAAGGTGACAAATGTGACATAGCCAACTATCGACCTATTTCCATACTTTCTACTTTCTCTAAACTTTTTGAACTTGCTTTTTGTACGAGAATAAATTCTTATTTGGAAAAATTCAATATTGTATGTTTCGCTCAGAATGGTTTCTGTAAAGGGAAGTGTACTGAAGATGGCATGCACGAGCTCATTCAACACGTTTCAAATAGCCTTAATGACAAGAAGTTTGTATCTGCAGTGTACTGTGATTTGAGTAAAACGTTCGACACTGTTGACCATAAGCGTCTATTAAATAAAATTGAACATCTTGGTTTTCGTGGCACTGCGTTATCCTGGATTTCATCTTACCTTAACGATCGTCAGCAATGTGTCCGTGTTGCTGATGCCTTATCAAGCTGCAGACCTGTTAAGTTAGGTGTTCCTCAAGGGTCCGTATTGGGTCCACTACTATTCATTCTGTATGTCAATGACTTGCCTTCTTGTATGTCTTGCGATCGCACGGTCATGTATGCTGACGATACTTGTTTCATTTCTTCTGCAAATTCTCTGCCTGAACTACAGCACAAAACTCAGCTTGCTCTTCAAGAATTTTCCTCCTGGTGCGCTGACAACTTCCTTTGCCTTAATGCAAATAAAACCCAATATATGGTATTTCATACCAACCGTGGTAATAAAGGTGTAAATTTGACACTTGTCTCTAATAACGTTCCACTGGAAAAAACATCTACTTTTAATTTCCTCGGTCTAACCATCTCTGACACTTTAAATTGGACTAGCCATGTTTCAAATTTATGTTTAAAACTTTCAAAATCTTTATTTGCGTTGAGGAAAATTCAACACAGCTGCTATGATTCTAATTTAAGCCTTACAACTTATTATGCCTACTTCTACCAGCATATTAAATATGGAATCATGTTTTGGGGCTGTAGCACATCGGAACTCCATAGAGTCTTCTTAATGCAGAAAAAAGCCATAAGGGTTATTTTCAATCTTGGATATCGTGACAGCTGCAAAGATTATTTTATAAGACATAAAATTTTAACTGCTCCGTCTATATACATTTTTTACTCGCTTTGTCACATTCGGAAATATTTTTGGAAGTACTCCACTCACAGTACACTGCATAGTTATCAGACACGTAATAATAACCTGATTTTACTCCCTAGACCGAACTTATGTCTCTTTTGCAATAGCCCAGAATATTCAGCTTTAAAATTTTTCAACAGTCTTCCTGCTGAGCTGAAGTCACTTCCTTTCCCTAAATTTAAAAGAGAGTTAAAGATACTTCTAATTAATACATGTTTGTATTCAGTTTATGAATTTTATTCAATTAATTATAATTATTAAATTTTTTTGTATGACGAATCCTGCTCACTGCTATATTGGACAATAAAAAAAAAATAAAAAATAAAAAATAAAAAATTTAGATGGCTCGATTTGCTCGCTTGTCACGTGACCAAAAATCTGTTCGCTCGGCTCGATCAATCGAGTGCAAAACCGAACTTACCCTATAATCTTATATAAAAGAAGTTAGTATCTATATGTCATCTCCAAACTCGAGAACCGCTGAAGCGGTTTGAAAAATTCTTTTTCTAACTACTTCTTGACGAGGAATATAAGCCATATTATGTTATTACGCTACGATAAAAGGTGGTTGAGCGGTGAGCGAAAATAGCGACCCTGCCGACAAAATAGTGAATTTGCTATACCTAATACACGCAGCATTGTATACAAGCATTTTGGGATTTAACTGTTTCATGTGAACTTTCAACTTAAATTGAATTTTTCTGTTTCAACATTCGGCATGAATTTTATCTAATCCAACATCTGTACCAAATAACATACACCCTTCAATAAGTAATTCACTATCCATACAAGCAACTGTTTTCATAAATTTTTAAAGTCTGGTTGATTTTGTCAAAATTTTAGGGGCACATTTTAATCTTTACTAAACCCTTAACTACAACCCGTAAAACGGTTCGATAACGCTAATTTTAAAAGTAGACTTCGTGTGGTGAGAGATTCCAATACCATGTAATCATACAAATCGATTAAGTTTTTCGAGATTTATTGAATACTGTGTTTAAATTTGTACTTTGAAGTCAAACTTCATTTTCTAAATAATACATAATAATATTGTTAAATAATTTGAATTCGCTTTGATAAAGTTGTTGTACACCAATACTCACGTCCGTTATAACTATTGACTTAGAGAATATGGGTATAACTGCGCATTCTCTACCTCAACATGCTGGAAATGTTCATTATGGGTGAGCGAGATAAAATAAGGTGACTGCCAATATGTCGGAGTCTTTCTAAGGACGCTATTTTTTGTTATTAGTTGAACTCCAATTACTCAAGACAAGAGAAAAGTTTTTTGAACGTAGTCTGTTTATTAGGATTATTATTATTATTACATTATAATATAGGTAATGGCATACGTGTGTTCTTATTAATAGTAGATTATCTATCTAGATGCGTAATGGGGTATATTACAGACGAGTGGTGACAGTATGTAAAAACGAGCAATAGAGAGTTTTTTACAGTCATACAATCATAAAGATATCATAGATAGAGGTGGAAGCCACCAATAAAATGTCAGTGCAAACGATAGAGATGGAGAATAGAAGTATACTTCTATCTTTTTCAATCACAGATCCATAACCATGGTTACAGATGTAAATTAACAATACCTACTATACATTTTTAAATTCACAAATGCGTCAGAAGGCAAGAAAAAAAAACTATCCGTTTTCTATCTCTCTTTTCCAACCTGACACTGTCACCTACTAGTTGTATGACTCCCCTACCCTATCTATAATATCTCTATGGCGTAATACCATTACTCACGAGATATAATATATGGTATTTTTTGCCATACCCACTGCAAAATAGCTATTTTTCACTTCATTTTCAAAAACTTTTGCTAGTTCATTTCCGTTGACATCTTTACTTTTACAGTATGCCGTGGGTATGTAACTATGCTAATAGCTGTCTTTGTCGTAAACTCTATTAAAACTGTAGTGGAACAACAAGTGGCCCTATTAACTATATGGTCTTTACCTGCTTTCCACGCACAGCATGGTATAGGGAGTAAGCTTTCCAACATTACTTTATTTCAGTGGTCTGTCTGTACTGGCTAATCTAGAGAACTAGTGAACTGATTTGAATGCTGTTTTTACCATTAGATAGCCTTGTGCAAAAGCTGTAATAATATATTATATAGCGGTCCAGTCCGACTTCACCCGGATGCTAAGAATTTATGATTCATAATCTCTCCCATCGCGAGAAATTCTTCCCCTGCGAATTCGGATGGTGTTTATAATATTAGTAGCTAGGATTCCGCCTATATACGCTAAAATGCAAAAGAATTTCAGAGTTACGTTTTGTTACTATCCCACAGGAATAATCCCCCCGCGAGAAATTTTTCACAATAAAATATAACCTATAGAACTCAGGGATAAGTAGTGTAGTTTTCTATTAGTAAAAGAATTTTTAGAATCGGTTCAGTAGTTCCAGAGATTACCCCCTACATACAAACTCACAAACTTTTCCTCATTATTATATTAGTATAGATAACGCGAGCGAAGCCGAGTGTTCAAGCCAGTAGAATTATTATTTAAACTACAGGTTTATAGACTTATGTCGTTATAGAGTACAATTATGACAGAATAGACCCTAGTCCGACTCTGAAGGGGACGCGAAGATAGCAGTCACTATATTTGCCTGTCTCCTTTTTTGTGCGAAACTTAATTTCTGGACTGTTGCGCAGTCCACGCTCTAAGTCAATGGTAATATATAAAAAACTCGGGTCGCAGTGCCAAAACCCTGCCGACAATATAGTGTATTTGATAATACAGGCCTTGTGGCTTTATTATGTGAACTTAAGTCTGTTTTTGGACAAAATGAAAAATTTAACCCTTTAATACATCCCTTAAAATAATATTTTTTTTCCTAATTTCAATAGTATTATCAATGCAACCTCCGTACCAAATTAAATACACCCGTCAGCAAATAAATCACTATCCGTAAACTAGTGTTTTCATAAAATTTGTAAGTCCGGTCCTGTCGTGCCGGTTTTGTTAAAATTTTAGCAACACACTTTAATCTCTACTAAAGGGTTAAATTCCAATTTTTAAACAATTCTGAGATTTTTTTCGGTATTTTTGGGCCCAAAAACTTTTTTCAACCCCTAAAAACTACCCTCAAAATGGTCCGATTGGGCCCATTTTAAATAGGTTCCGTGCGGTGATGGATTCCAACGTGTCTACCAAATTTAGTTCAAATCAATTAAGTCTTTCGAGAGTTATGCCGCGAACACATATATATATATATAAATATATATATACATATATATATACATATATATATACATATATATATAAACATTTCCAAAAATGGTGCCAAATTGTTCAGGAGGCTATGAAACGTCGAGAAGTTTTAGTCCGACCCCTAGGTCCCGCCATCCGACCGACGCCAATAGTGTATGTGCCATATGGCAAATACACTAATAAGGTTTATGAGTTACGTAATTTATCGTAATAAATAGTCACCAAATAGCACCCTTACAAATTTCAATCGATTCAGTTTACAATAGGCAAGAAAATATATCGAGCCTTCAAAGAGTTTTGCAGGTGCGCAATTGAATTTTATGGTGTTTCTATCCAAACTAGAATTGGTCAATAGATCAATCTAGATTCTAGGCCATGGCCTAGAGTAGGAGAAATCTGAAGTGCCCTATATTTTTTAGGGTTCCGCACCTTAAATAGACGCTAATGACATCAATTGTCGAGCGTCTATAATCTACAATCTATCGAAATTTAAAAGGTACAAAAAGATTGTCTGTATATGCCACAACTCACAGTCGATTTTCTCATGAATTACATAATATGCTATCGACTTGAAATTTTGGCGCAAACATGATTATACGCAACAAACGCAAATACTTTGCATACACGAAAAAAGGAGTTAGTGTGGACGTGTTTATAAACAGTACCACGCACAGCGCACACATACGTACTTTGTGATCGCTATAAGAGCGGTCCATCAAAGAGATTTATGCATACTATTGTTTTTATTTTTTGACCCGATGAAGATACTGAAAATAAAATTATTTCTTTAATCTATCTCTCAGTTGTCAGTTTGTCAATGCACATAGTGGTGTTGCTTTTTTAAGTAAATTAATTATTTTCAAAATGGACCTTACAGACGATCAAATTTTTAAATTTTTAAAAAATCGGCGAATATATTTTAATTTTCGTTTTTTTTTAACTAAACTCTTTATAACAACATCATTTCATCGTCAGTATCGCTCATTTCGAGAAAAGTACAACCACTTTGCACAAATAGCGAAATTGAACTGTGAGTTCAACTTTCATGGACAACAATAACATCAAATATACTAAATGCAATGTGGACGGTGGTTGTTCCATGTGTAATGTTTGAAAACATGACATTGATTCAAACGTGTGCTGCTACATTGTGTTTGCATACTATGTGTCCGCACTTTTATATAAATATTGTGTGTCTGCACCGGAAATCTATTTTTGGGGACCAAAAAATTGATGGTACCTAATTGTTTATGATCAGGTCAAGTGGGATATCATATGCAGAAAGGGCATTTGTTACAGATTCTATAGCCAAAAAATTAAAAAAATACACACAGACATTGACGCCCGCAGGAATTTTTCAAATGGTGAGCGAGACGGTGAGACACTGGGATTCTTGAGGAGATTCCGGGGGGTCTTTCATGGAAATTGTTTTAAAATTATAGGTGGTCTAAGAGTGTATTTTAGACTATCTTAGCACGTAAACCTTTTTATTAATTTTAAAAAAATGTTGATTTAAACTTTAAAGCTTATTAGGAAATATTACAAATTTTACTATAATTTATTAATTTTATTCAGTTCAAGATTGAAAATAAAATAAGAACCATTACTTCATTTTCAGATAACTCATTTTCAAACAATAAAAGAAACAAGAAAGATATATTTATATTTGGCACATAATTAATTAGTAAATGTACTTTTGCAAAAATGTTTGTTCTCAGTCTGATTTTCAATTCGCTCCACTTTTCAAATTTCCAGGGGGGGATTGTCTTTCTACCCGACTGCGCACGCAAAGGAGTGGTAATGTGTTTATCAACCTATGTATGTTTGTATGTTCCTTTGAAGCACTACACAGACCAAACGCCTGGGCCGATTTTTATGATTCGCACGTCAATCGATTCCCCTTAGTCCGGCGAGTGTCACTAAAGACATGACGTTAGTGAAAATTCAATATGGCGACTACAGGACGCCATATTGTGAAAATGAAAAAAATGAAAGTCAACAAACTATGTCAAGTGGGGTATCGTTGAATAGGTATTTAAAAATCATTTTTAGTTTTCCCTCAACATTTTTCGATTCGACTGACCGTTTAGGATCTATATCAGCCTATATATGTATGTTTGTATGTTCCTTTGAAGCACTATACAGACCAAACGCCTGGGCCGATTTTTATGATTCACACGTCAATCGATTCCCCTTAGTCCGGCGAGTGTCACTAAAGACATGACGCTAGTAAAAATTCAAAATGGCGACCACAGGACGCCATATTGTGAAAATGAAAAAAATGAAATGTTCCTTTGAAGCACTATACAGACCAAACGCCTGGGCCGATTTTTATGATTCACACGTCAATCGATTCCCCTTAGTCCAGCGAGTGTCACTAAAGACATGACGTTAGTGAAAATTCAATATGGCGACAACAGGACGCCATATTGTGAAAATGAAAAAAATGAAAGTCAACAAACTATGTCAAGTGGGGTATCGTTGAATAGGTATTTAAAAATCATTTTTAGTTTTCCCTCAACATCTTTCGATTCGACTGACCGTTTAGGATCTATATCGATTTATTTTTAACTAAAAACATTTGAAATAAAAAAATTACTAAAAAACGAAAAACCCGACTGCGTAAAAATCGAACTTAAAAGATGGAAACAAGATCAAATGATAACATGCAGTCGGAGGTATTTCTGTTCAATTTGTTACTACTATGCCTCCAACTGCATGTTATCATTTGATCTTGTTTCCATCTTTTAAGTTCGATTTTTACGCAGTCGGGTTTTTTGTTTTTTAATAAATTTTTTATTAAATAAAAATATTCTAAGAAGAAATTTCTAAAAGTAGGTAATATCGTTTACGGATGTAAAAAATGTTAGTCAAATCCGGGTAAGAAAACTGCCTAAATGATATTCATTGTCAGAAATATTATCTCTTTGTAGCACAATGAAATTTGTTATGGTGTGATGCGTTGAATAATTGAGATTACACCTAAACGTAAATCTTCTTTTTCTTTGAAAATATACAGGGTGTTAAGTAGAGATGTGACATTGAGTAAAAAAATCGATTATTTAATAATCGATTTTTCTCTTTTCAATATAAATCGATTTGTAAAAAATCGATTTTTGAAGAAATAATCGATTTTTGTGAAAAATCGATTTTTTCTATTATTCGAAAAATTGCATACTTTTATAATGAATGAAAACAATTGGAAGGGTATCGAAATGAAACTATTTTACATAATACATACAGATGGCGCCATTTTCCGACCGATTAGTTTACGTTTAGTGAACTTAATTTACGTTTTTTCATCCGTCGCACAGATGGCGTTGTTTACAAAAATCGATTAAAACGTGTAATTTGTAAATGTTGGCTGCATTGGGTTTCCCAAAGCCTATATTCTTTCTTAATATCAATATTAATAAAAAAAATTAAACATAAATAAAAAAAAAGTGTAATTTATCTAAGCGATTTAAAAGTGTAGTTTATATAATCGATTTATAAAAAATCGATTATTATTATTAAAAAATTAATCGATTTATAAAAAATCGATTATTATTATTAAAAAAATCGATTGTTAAAAATCGATTATAAGAAAAAAATAATCGATTAATATAAAAATCGATTATTTTTTCACATCCCTAGTGTTAAGAAATTAAAACTTTAGCAAGTTCCCAAACCTATATACCCGTAAGCAAGTGGCACTTTAACCATAAGGGGTGTAGGAAGGGGGGGACTGACAAATTAAAAGAACTGCTGTTTTTTTTTTTGTTCTGAAGTAAGTAATTGTTCCATCAAAAAGAAATGAGTTAGCTGAATAGCACGCTTTGCTTAATTTTTACATGTAAAACCATCGATTTATAATATTACTGGACATGTCCTATACCGGTGAAAAAGTGTACCTCCGCCAGAAAAAGATAGAATGAATGTGTGGCCCATCTCTATCTCTCTCCATTGCTTGTAAGATAGTGATATAGACCACAAGACCACAACCATTCCTGCTATTTATTTTTCGGATTCACTTGAGTGAGGAGGATACCTCACTCAAGTGAATCCGAAAAATAACTACGACATACCGTTTGGGCACGTCCGGTAGTATAAGTCGATGTGTGAAACCATAGTAACCATAAAAACGAGAAACAAATGTCATGTACCTAGATATATTATTTTATTATATTATGTCAAATGTCAATATTTTTTTACAGTCGGAAAGGTCCCGTCGCCCAACTGGCTGGAATTTTTTATTTAGGGTAAGTTCGGTTTTGCGCTCAGATCGATCTGAGTGCTCTAATGCGTTCGAATTCAGCATTTATATGCTCTGAAAGATCTCTATCCTGCGTTCGGTTTTAACATCTGGAGGAGATCGAGCACGATCTATGAGCTCCGAAGAAAGCGAGCGAGCAGCAGATTTAATCATCTTCAGAGCATTCATTTTAAAAATTAACGGAAACACGTGTTGTAAGAATGAATAAATTTCGAAGTTTATTTGCATGACGTAATTTTTCATTAAGTATTTATAATATTAATTCAAAGAATAGTAATAACTAAGAAGTTCATATTGCACAGAATGATTAAATAAAATATTTATTATATCTATGGGTCGAAAAAAATCAACAGTCGGTATTACCTACTATTAATTCTAAAATAAACGAATAAAACGAAAAAATTATAAATCATGAATTATTATTATTATAATTTAATCAAAATGACGAGCAATAAAGAATATATTTCGGCTTTCGTAATAAGAATTTAATTTACTGGCGCCATTTTATTCTGACGTTTGGAAGAATCTGCTAGATTACGTTCGGAATTGTTTAGATGACTCGAATTGCTCGCTTGTCACGTGACCAAAAATCTGCTCGCTCGGCTCGATCAATCGAGCGCAAAACCGAACTTACCCTTCATATTGTCTAGCTACAGGGAATCATTTGTATAAGTTTCTCGATCTAATTTCTTAGCACCCTGTATATTTTTTATAAAGGTTCGTTTATCATAGCTATTCTTAATCGTAACCATGATCGAATTTAATGATATTGTGATCCTTATCTAACACATGTTATTACATAATATTTTTTATATGTGGTAAATGTTACATAATTGGGCCACTAAACTGAAACGTCATAACTAAGATTATAATATAAGGAATTTCCAGTTGCGCAATTATTATTTAAATGGAATTTTGACTCGCATAATATGGAGGATGATGATATCATTGTTCCTGAAGGAAGATGTAGATTTTAGATAAACCAACAAGTTTAGGTATGTTGTCAAGTCGAACAAATCGTAAATCGTAATTGATATTTTAAAATTAAATTATAGTGTACAGGCACCGTTTTCCAACCCCGTATGGTCAACTATTTTTGTCTTAAAATTGTCAGAATAGATTAATACTGTATATCATATAGGTATAGAATAATAGTAATTTATGCAAATAGTGGTTTAAGTGACGGATTATATGACAGTCGCGATTTTGCGATACCAGAACTCGTGTGATTACCGCACTCGCCTTCCGCTCGCGTGGTAAACACACGCTCGTTCTGGTATAAATGCAACATAACCTTAAGAGACTATTGTAAAATCTCGACTGTCAAATTCGTCACTTTAGCCACGCTTTACATACAATATTTTTTGCAACAACTGCTTCAAAAGTTCAATTTTAAGCAAATAAAACACAATTTGGATAAATATTTTATTAGTGACATTATAACAAAGTAATCTATAAAGTACTTTATTACGCACGTGTGTTATAAAGTAAAACAAAACAGCATTACTTTATAAACACTACCGTTCGAATGCAGTAGAAGCTTCCATAAATAATCACTTTTCAAAAGGTTCACACTTCACAGTCATCTAAAATTGTACTTTTGATACAAGTGTTGCGAAAAGAAAATTATGTTATTCTTTATCTTTAGTTTTGTATTTTATCGATAATAAGTGTATTTTGTTGGTGCAAACTGCGAACAGAAATTAGATTAACAAAAAAACAAACCTCCTTCAAAAAACCAACTAAAAAGAGGAAAATAGTAAAATTTTGAGGTCAGCACATATTTAATTACTTACTATACCTAAAACTTTTTATACATACTTATATCTAATTTTATTTTATTATATTGGCGATGACCTCAAAATTTTATTATTTTCTTCTTTTTAGTGACATTTTTGAAGGAGATTTTTTTTGTTAAAAAGTTTTTTATTTTTTACTTTTTAGTGGCTTTACATTACTATACGTAGTTTGCACGTTATTAACCAACTTCTGTCTTGATATTTGATTACTAAACCAAAAAAAGAAAACCACTGAACCGATTTAAGTAAAATTTATATGGGACCATCCCGAAGGTATTCCCTATATTAAAAGAAAACAATAATCGTCAAAATATGAATTTGTCAGTTGATACACATCAACTAAAAGATGTTGAACTAACTTGCAAATTGATATTTTTTGATTTCTCTTCGCATCGACAGAGTAGGTATATCTTATAGGTAAAACTAAAATACAGTACAAGAGTCTTAGCATAATAAAAACATATATGTTTTTCGATTATACATAATACTAGCGGTCCCCGTCCGGCTTCGCCCGGGTGCTAAGAATTTATGATTTATTATCCCCCCCCGCGAGAAATTCCTCCTGCGAATCAAAGTCGGGCTGCTGGTGTTTATAGTATTAGTTGGATTCCGCCTATACGCTAAAATGCAATGGAATTTCAGAGTTACGTTTTGTTTCTATCCAACAGGAATTATCCCCCCCCACCGAGGAATTCATCAAAATAAAATATAGCCTATATCACTCAGGGATAGTGTAGCTTTCTATTAGTAAAATAATTTTTAAAATCGGTTCAGTAGTTCTAGAGATAAGAATTTATGATTTATTACCCCCCCCACCGCGAAACTCGAATAGCCTATACCTCCCTCAATAAACGGGATATCTAACAAAAAAATTGTAATGGCGCAAGCATTACAGGCATTGTCTTTTGTTATATTGAACCATGCAACATAAGCGGTTCTTGCTTTTTGGTTTCATTTTTATAATTTGTTTTGTTTTGTAGAAGTCATTAACTAATTGAATGGTGCCTACATGTCGCTTGATATTGCTTATTTTATTGTTTTAAATTTTGATTTAATAGAAGTGTTCTTGACATTTTGATTTTGATAAAATAATGAGTATTGCTGATTTTATTGTTTAAATGTCGATTTGATAAGAGTGGTCTTGACATTTTGATTTTGATGACAACTATGGCTGATTTGTTTTTACTTTTGAATCAGGTTAATGACAGAATTGAATTATATGAAAATGAAATGGATAGAGGTTTGAAAAGGATTGGATCCGTTCTGAATGAATCCATAGACATATTAGGGAGGAAATTAAGAAACGACAGGGAAAACTCTATCAGTGCGTTAGAAAAGAAATTAAGGGAAGAGTGTGAGCAAGGGCAGAAAGTATTAAATAGCAAATTAGGAGGGCATTTGGAAAAACAGGTGGAGGTAAAAATAAGTTAGATAGGATCAATAGAAGTATCAGATGAAGATGAAAATGACGTAGACGAAAACCATAAAATGAAATCAGTTGACGAGGCATTAGAAATTGACGACAGGGAAAAGGAATTAGAATCAAACATTGTACTAATGGATAATGAAGCTGTGAAGAATGAAGATAAAAAGAAAAAAGACAAGAGAGATAAGAGGAAGCGAAATACCAGAAAGAGAGATAATTATAGATGTAAACAAAAGAAAAATAGAACGGGAATTATACGGGTAAAAGCCTATAAAAGAAAGAACAACCTGTATAAACAAAATGAAATTATCAGTAAAACAACGAGAAGAGAGATAAAGAAGTTATTTCTCCGACATGAGGGACCGCATCGCATCAAACAATGGGCGAGAATGATTATTTGCTAGAAATAGGGGCAGGAGCAAATGACAATCATACTACGTACTGACCAAGGACAAAAAATATGACTATTATATACAACAGACTTTACTAGGGACGATGTAAATATTAGCTTATTAAATTTTTTTTTTTTTTGAAAGGAAAACATTTTAGTATGGGTCTGGGTGGATAGCGCTAGGGGGTGTGGTATGGTGAAGTTAAGTTTCGCATGAGTTCGAGTAGTAACCGACGGAGTTCCCTGTGGGGTGAATCGCGACACTTTCCGCGTGGTCGAACGCTTAGGTTCCTTGAGCGAGAACATCGAAGGGTAGATTATATGATTTCTCTATATTGACTACCGATTTTGACGCCATGAATTATGATTTATCATTGATACTGTTAAAAGCTACCACGATGTGGGCAAGTGCAGAATTTTGCAATAGCTGAGCCACATATACTGGGTGACATGTTCATAGCGACCTATATTGGAAAAAAGAGGGGAAAAGGGTTGTTTATGGGGTATATTATTATATAAACATGTAAAGGGGTCGGAGCGGGTCAAAGAAAAAACGCAATTATTTAGTACACAATACGGTGTTGTTCGGGCGTAAAAAAATGTAGGGGCAGACAGTGGAGAGTTTTCTTGGGTATCGGAAGTATTAGTATAAAGGGAAGTTATTGACAGTTAGATACTACGAAAGCTATGGGTATTCTGGGGTTAATATTATAGTTAAAGCACTGAATAAATCGTGCATATTGAATAAAGGGGTTGCAGGCGTGTGATACCTGCCAAAAACGAAATGCTTAAAGAATAATATGAAGATGAATTGATAAAAAGCTAGGCCAATGAGCCGGAATAAATTAGAAGTATATATTTGATGGGCCCACTACCTGAAGAAAAGGGGGGGTTACCATGATGTTTTTAGCGTCAGAGACGTATTTAATGGATATGAGTATTATGCGATGAAGAAGTTAGAGTTAAAGTTTTGGAGTACCTAACAGAATGTCAGTAATACCATGAGAAAATAGGGAAAGCCAAAAAAGTTACTGTTTGACCACTACTAGTTCATGAGTGAGAGATATGGACAACGCTTTTGAGAACACCGAGATAAATTATTAATTAGCCGTTTTCCGAACGCCCGAATAAATTGATTTATTAAAGAAAAAGTATTAGTATTGAATGTATTTGAATATGTTATGGGGGGTACTGAAAATGTAGAAACCTTATAAAAAATGCTAGAGAATTTAAAAAGGGGAAAAAGAAGAAAATAGGAAACAATTTAGGGGATGCTTTGTGAAACACCAATATTATGATTTTTTTTTGAAATCTGTATTTTGCTTTGATTTTTTTTTATTATTTTGAGAACGGTTCCAAATCACAACCAAAGTATTTTTTTTTTGTAATAATATTATCTGTTAATAATTATAATGTAGAGTAGGAATGTTATAATGAAACATATAAAAAATTAGTTGTGAGTGTTTAATTAATTACTTATCAATCCCTAGCATTCGGAAAAAATTGATACTTCAAGGGAATTTTGGTATATGATCTTGACATTGAGTGTTCATTAAGAAAATTGATTTTTCAAAAGAATCGGATAATTTTTACAAAAAAGTACATTTGGCCGCCATTTTTAAATCTGACGTCATTTTATTTTTTTGTGTTCTATGAAACCCTCAAATATCAATTTTCAAAAGGATCGGATAATTTTTACAAAAATGTACATACGGCCGCCAATTTGAAATCTGACGTCATTTTATTTTTTTGCGTCTGAAACTCTCAAATATCAATTTTCAAAAGGATCTGATAATTCTTACCAAAAAGTACATATGGCCGCCATTTTGAAATCTGGCACCATTTAATTTTTTTGTGTCCTATAAAACTCTCAAATATTAATTTTCAAAAGAATCGGATAATTTTTACAAAAAAGTACATATGGCCGCCATTTTGAAATCTGACGCCATTTTATTTTTTTGTGTCCTATAAAACTCTCAAATATTAATTTTCAAAAGGATCGGATAATTTTTACAAAAGTGACGTTACACTACTTTGTGACGTGACGTTTCACTTTTTATTATTTAGGTCCCCATCTGAAACGTGCGTTAAGAAGCATAGCTTCAAATAAAAATAGGTAAAAAACTTTTAAGTTAAACGGTTTTATAAATGTTTTAAAAAGAAAAAAATAATATTTAATTTAGGTTCATAAGTATAAAAGCGTGGGTCGTAAACTCTATGATAATTTATTACAGTCACGACCCACGCTTTTATACTTATGAACCTAAATTAAATTTTATTTTTTTCTTTTTAGTATATTTATAAAACCGTTTAAATTAAAAGTTTTTTATCTATTTTTATTTTTAATTTTTTAGTGTGCTTTATTTCCTTAGTCTGATTTTATAACATTTATCCGATCCACTGAAACGTTACCGCAGAAAGACCTTTTGCCTGTGAAAATTCAAAAGTACGATTTGCACCCGGACGAAAGCCGGGCCGGTCAGCTAGTTATCATAATATTGTATTGTCACCGGAGTTACACATGTGTGCAAAATTTCAACTCAATCGGATCACAGGAAGTGGGTGAAAATTCAAAAGTACGATTTACACCCGGACGAAAGCCGGGCCGGTCAGCTAGTTACCATAAATTGTATTGTCACCGGAGCTACACATGTGTGCAAAATTTCAACTCAATCGGATCATAGGAAGTGGGTGAAAATTCAAAAGTACGATTTGCACCCGGACGAAAGCCGGACCGGTCAGCTAGTTATCATAATATTGTATTGTCACAGGAGCTACACATGTGTGCAAAATTTCAACTCAATCGGATCACGGGAAGTGGGTGAAAATTCAAAAGTACGATTTACACCCGGACAAAACCGGGCCGGTCATAGTTACCATAATATTGTATTGTCACCGGAGCTACACATGTGTGCAAAATTTCAACTCAATCGGATCATAGGAAGTGGGTGAAAGTTCAAAAGTACGATTTACGCCCGGACGAACCGGGCCGGTCAGTTAGTTACCATAATATTGTTTTGTCACCGGAGCTACACATGTGTGCAAAATTTTAACTCAGTCGGTCGCAAGATTTGTAACAAATATACGGGATCAAGCTAAATAAAACCACCGTTTAAAAAACAAAGCATCTACTACCTACTTACTTTTGCGTGATGCCAAAATATTTTAAAACTCGCAGTCGCATAAGAAGTTATTTACTTGAAAAAAAATCATTTAAATTGGATCAGTGGTTCTCGAGTTATAAGCGTACAAAGGGACATACAGACAGAGAAAGTCAAATTGTTCGGGAAAGTATGAACGTCGAGAAATTTTGGTCCGATCCCTAGGTCTCGCCATCCGATCGACGTCAATAATTAGTTACACGTCATTTTAACTCAGTAGGCCAGGGTTTTTAAACTTAAATTCAAACATCAGCAGTCAAAAAATTGAATAACTATATTAAAATAATGCAATATAAGACAGAGCATACGCTATCTTCCAATATCCATATCACACTGTGCAACAGACAAGGACAACCGAAACAAGTTCGCGATTTATTAGATAAAGTCGCATTTATTTCGTTTAATAATCATATAAATCTGTATAAAAAAACTGTTTTGACACAATATTATACATGAAATCTATCTAAAATTTTCTGCTCTTTCGTTTAAGACAGGTTTCGAATCGATCTGACTTAAATTGAGCAAACTATAAGCAAAAAACACCGTTTTTTCTAATTTGCTCCCCTCTGGGGCCAAAATCGGGCGACGTTAGGATCAAATAGACCCCGAGAGGAATCGAACAAAAAAAAGTTTTTTAAAATCGGTTTTTTTAAAATCGGATTTTTTGTATCAGTCGTACAGCCCAAAGGGGCTGTACGACTGATACAAAAAATCCGTTACAGATTCACAGATTGACAGATTCACAGAATCACAGATTCACAGACAAAGCGAGTGTATATAGGCACTTCTAGCTTCGCTAAGATCGCGCCTAAAAAGTAAACAAAGTGGGCAGTACGATGCAAATTTGCTTGAAAAGTTGACAATTTTTTCCAATTTTTGCCCGGTCCGTTTGGAAGTGGTGCAGCGACGCACAGATATGTCATCAGAGAAATTGAATACCAGGGACTGAAAGTTAAGATTTTTCGCGACAAAATTATGAATTTGAAGAAATTTTATGAATTTTTTCCGCAAAATTGCATGAGTGTGAAAAAGATGATTTTTGACTTCGTGATTTGTTGATTCTCTTATTCTTTTGAGGAATTTAGATATTATTACTTCCCACCTCTACTATATGGTAGGGAAGTAATGGATTTAGTCCGAAAAAAATATTTCGAGATTTTAACAGATCTTCACGTTTTGAGACCCTAGCAATCGTTTAAGATCATTTTCTGACTGATGTCTGTATGTGTGTGTGTGTGTGTGTGGTCAATTTTTCGCCTTCGATATCGTAAAAACGGAACAACATACGGCCATTCCGATTGTTCTATTGTGTTTATCAGCCTTTAACTTAGATCTGATTAGATTTTGAGTCAAATCGGTTCAGTGGATCCTGAGATATTAAAAAAAAACGTTCTCAATGTCACGTATAATAACATAGGTAAAAAAAATATAAATGAATTCTAGATGTTATAACATGAAAAAAATGTAAATATTTTTTTTCTCTAAAATGTAGGTACAGTTTTCGAGAAAAAAAATATTTTACTAAAAAAAATAAAAATTGTACCTAAATCAAGGTAACCATGATTTTTGCTATATTAAGCTAGCCATCAGAATAAAAAAAGAGTGTTTATTTTTTGCAAGTATTTACTATGTGGGAAGTATAGGACTGGTCATCAGTCGAATTTTTTATTTATAAACCAATTTTTAGGCGCCATATTTAGAGCGCTCTACCTCCTATAGGAGGCATCGTTTGACATACCTTTATTTGAACTTTATCTTAAAATTGGCTGTAGAATCACCTCGTGAAGTTTGTCCACGTAGTTCAGCCAGCTCCAGACGACATGGCCAACGTATGTCAATGTTGGCGAATGTATTGGCGACCAATGTTGGGTATGGTTGGGCATGTGAGATCATTTTAATATGTCCTGCAGTCAGGGCCGGATTTACCCAAAGTGCCGCCCTGGGCACCGTGAAAAATGCCGCCCCACACTGAAGTTTTTTTCACAATTTTGTAAATAAAACTGCAGTGTTCATAATTTTACACACATTCTTAATAATGAGAAAAAGTATTTTATTTATTTTAATTTATGAATGTTTTCACGTTCCAAAGTTGGCCGCCTCTGAAAATTTTCCGCCCTGGGCACTAGCATCTTATGCCCCTAGTGTAAATCCAGCGCTGCCTGCAGTTCCAGACGCCAGGATTCTTTTTGGCCAACGTTGATCAAGTTTAGTACACCCAATGTTTAGCGAATATACACCAACATTAAACAAAATTGATAGCGAAGATGACGCAATTATTGCAAGTGCTTCAGCGGTAATAATTTTTTGTGACCAGCTCTAATTACATGTTTCATGCAACTCATATAAATCACAATCATGTACACACACTGAAAAACATCACGTATTGAAAACTGTCCATTCGTCTGGATGAAAGTAAAGTCATATTTGCAAGTCGAGACCAGCGTTGGCCAATCGCTTTAATGTGTGTTCAAAAAACCGCCCTCAAAGCGAATGTCTTCCAATGCCAACGTTGGTGACTATTAAATATTGGCCATATGAAAACCATCCACACGGCATAGCAACTGCCATGTTGTCTGGAGCCGGCTTTATAAAGAAACACTACATTTAGTAGGAAAAGGCAAATATTATTAGTTACATACCTTATTTGACACATCCGGTTATATCAAAGGTCGACTGTACACACATTTTGCGGTTGGAGTTTATAAGTTTTTATCACTTTAATAATAATGTTAATACACAGTTTCACAGTACACAACCACAAAATCACTTACTACCTATTGTTTTAGTGCTATTTATCATAATGTGTAATTATTACATTTAATTAGCACTGATATAGTTATATAAAATTTTTAAAGTTGTTATTATGTTGATAATCTCTATATATTGTAATGTTATGTATCTGTGGTCATAAGTCAAAGAGAGTTAAAATTATATATAAAGGTATAGGTATATATTATGTCGGCGGCAATCGCTGAAATCCGTCAATCCCGATAATGCCTAGCTGGTACAGGGATTGCCGGCAAACAGTGGAACCGACGAAATCGCTCACTGTTTGACTAACGGTTTCAGTTATTCCTAGTAACAGCTGATTTATTTCAAGCAAACGCCGAACTGTAGTTGTAAGAGTGAGCCCACAATTTCCTGATTTGTTTGCTATAAGAAAAAACTAAGTCGGAGCATTCCGTGTTGTTTTATAAAAAAAATCGACGAGTATTACTCCAAGCAAAATAAAAAGAAGCCGAGGACAGCCGCAGAATGCTCTCAAATACAGCAAAGAAACTGTCACGGTTAGAAATTGGCTCATGTGTTCTTTTACCAGTTGACAAAATCGACAGAGGTCCTCCTGACATGCAAAATTTGGTATGCGTTATTATTAATCATAAAATTGTGTATACCAAGTAGAATGTTCGGCTGGACGTATTAAATCTTGTAAATCCTATAGAATTAAATAAAATTAATAAACAAACACTTGAAAAATAGTTTTGGTTTAAACACCTGATGATGGGCTAGAAAGTTTTAGTTTAAACTCCTGACGATGGGCTAGAAACCCGAAACGATCGTTGAGATGAATAAATGTGTAGAATTTTTCAAGTGTTAGTTTATTAATTTTTATTAAATCTTTGTTGAATCGGACAAATTTCATGCATGCCAATGAACGATTCCTTACTGTAGAATGTAGATAATGTTCCTGAGAACTTTTTATCTAAACGTGAAGCAGAAAAGATAAGGTTTCTGTCAGAACCGGCATTAATGCGAGAGATTCCGCGGGTAAAGGCTAGTTTAAAATATGAATTGATGCATTATAGGTACTCTTAAAGATCCCTAGCTATTTTCAAACTAGAAAAAATATACTGGCCTAAAATAGAAGCCCGAGGAAAATTGTTCGTGCAATTATTACATGAAACTTTGATTTTTTCAGTGGCACTGCATCAGTAAATATGTAAAGTTTACTCCGTGTGGGACAGTACGTTACGAATGATGGCTTGTGTATGAAACAGATAGGTAGGCAAATATACCTATTGTACTATAGTGAATCATAGTAGTGTGTGGCATATAGAAAGAGACAGAACTACGTCGGACTTTGATGATCGTGAGAGAGAGACAGTTGTCGGACGTACTATTAAGTAGTGATATCCTGTACTCCCATCGCGCCGTCAACAGATTGTCTCATTATTAGTTAGCCCATCAGCCATCACTCACTCATCAGTTCACTCGGCAACATCAGATAAAAGTATACCAGCCACTGGTCTATTGTAGTGTTGTGTCATTTTGAGTCAACATAATACCCCACATTGTCGACACAACATTGTTTTGTTTTTGGCAGTTTCTATTAGCTACGCTTTTGAAACAAACAAGTAATTCAAAATAATGTTGTGTCGACAATGTAGGGTATTATGTTGACTCAAAATGACACAACACTACAATAGACCAGTTGTTTTGTTTTTGGCAGTTTCTAATAGAAACTGCCAAAAACAAAACAATGTTGTGTCGACAATGTGGGGTATTATGTTGACTCAAAATGACACAACATTGTTTTGTTTTTGGCAGTTTCTATTAGAAACTGCCAAAAACAAAACAATGTTGTGTCGACAATGTGGGGTATTATGTTGACTCAAAATGACACAACAGTAGGTTCTTCTGCAAGTCTGCAGGTCTGCTATAATGAAAGGAACCAACGTTTCCCAACCGGTGGCCCGCGTATCCGCTTGTTGAAACAACTAAAGATATTTTAAAAAATCCGACCAAGAGCGAGTCGGATTCGCGTGGAGAGGGTTCCGTATTATTCCGTTTCCCGTAGGAATTTAAAGACTTAGGATTTTCGTTTAGGTTTTCCTGTAAACTATGAGTGAGGCCCTATATTCCCTATTTTTTTTTTCAGAATTTTAGCCTTAGTAGTTTCGGAGATAAGGGGGAGGGGCAAAGCTCGATTTTCGTATATTTTCTTTATTATCTTTTAAACTATGCATTTTAAAACTATAAAAAAATATATTTGTATTTCTCATAACGAGCCCTTTCATTTGATACGGTCACATGATGCACTTAAAAATTTTATTTTTTTAATTTTCTAATTTGCCCCCCAAAATTAACCCCTAAAATCATAATTCGTTTATTTACGCTATCCGTCCATAACTGGGTCACCTAACTCTATATTATATGTAGCAAATTTCAACTTTTTTTCGTCCACTAGATTCGGAGAAAATAAGCTGTGCGTGACAGACGGACAAACAAACACGAGAGTGATCCCTATAAGGGTTCTGTTTTTTCATCGGCTGTACGGAACCCTAAAAAGACGAACAAGTGCGAGTAGAACTCGCGCCCTGATGGTTCCGTACTGTTATAACAATTTGACAATTACTAATTGGTTGAGGTTGACAGTTGACAAACTATATGAAAATGAAGCTTTTCCACTTAGAATTGAAAATTATAGTACATTGTGCCACAAGGGAGGAAAGTGCTGGCGAGGGTGGCAATTTTATACGCGGGAGGAGATGTAGTAATTTCTTCCCGTGTTGCGCATACTATTTTTTCTCCTGCCAGGCCGAAAGTTCGCAAAATTGAAAAAAAAATTATTAAAATTATTATTTGTATTTTATTTTATTATTAAAATTATTAAAAAATAATTTTAAAGGAAATAATTTTAATGTGTAGGAGACAGAAGTAGGTGCGTGAGAGCCGGCATAAGTACTATTGCGCACGCGCGCTTGTCGTACCACGGGAATAAAGAGCGACTTTGTTCTCGCTTGGCAGGGACGAAAGTACGAACTTTCGGTCTAGGTAGGAGAAAAAAGATTTTCGGATTTTTTTCCTTGTGCTATGAGACCTTCCTTCGTACTAGATTTTAAGATTCTAAGCCAACGGGAAGTACCTACCCTATAGATTTTGATCACGGACGTAGTTTTGATGAGTGCATTTAAATCTTTTTAATAAATTGAGTTAGAAGCTTGAATTTTTTACTGAACTCTGCGGTTGTAGACTTTAGTATTTGATATTAATTTCAACTTGATACCTCTAGCCGTTTCTGAGAAAAAGGGCCTTGACGGGCAGACAGACGGACAATAAAGTGATCCTATAAAGGTACCATTTTTTTCCATTGTGCAGTACGGAACTCTAAACTTTCACGCGTCGGAAGTAAAAGGTAATACGATTTCATAAAAAAAATATATACTGCTATTTTTTCTAAGCAGGATATTCCGGCGACAGAAGTGTAATATTTAAAAATATTCGACAAATTCCTCACGTGAAATATAGAATACCAAATAATAAAGTTTATGTTAAATTAATGTTTATATTTTATGGCACATAAATTTGTCTGTAGGTTAGGAATATCACGCCGATGTACCTTAAATATCCACAGATGTATAATTGTTATTTCAAATTAACAAAGTATGTTTACCTTTTCTATTTATACAACGTCGATTGTTTAGTAACAGTTAACACTCTTTTAATTTATTGACACATTTGTGTTATTTCACACGCTTGACTCTCGCCTACTCCTGGCGTACGTCCAGTTTTAACAATATTGCTAGGGTCAAAACACAGAATCGCTTAAGTCGAATTTTTCGTATTTTTGGTGTGTTCGACTGCACATAAATATACAGGGTGCTGAACTGCTCATGTGTAAATACGGATTTTGCATGTAAAATCATACATATTTTGCAATTTCTGCTTTTCTGATTTTTTTAGAGCAAACATTAATTGAATTAAAAATGATCAAGGTTTATTAATTATCTACATGATAAGTATAACGAAAATCATTTTTATACAGTGTGGTTACAAAAAATTGATATTTTTAACACGCTTATATTGGGCTTGACTTGTATGTTGTACTATGTATGTAAAAAAAAACTCGATTTTCACCCTCTTTCAAGTGTCCAATTGACGTGAAACGTTGCAGTCATATGTAGTTTTGATGACAATACAATATTCTGATATTTTGGCTATAATAATGTTTATATAACACATGCACGCTTTTAGTGTTTTTTCGTATCAGTTTTGCGAACCTTAAATGACCGTTTATTGACGAGTGACGTCATGATCCATTATGAAACGCTTTTTGATGAATAATGGAAAAACATTTGGAAAACCCGTTATCTAATGAACATTATGTACCTCTTTTCGGTGTTATAAATGAAATATGGTTACTATGGTAACAAAGTGAATAAATATTGTATCGAGCCCAATGTTTTTATTATGAGATGTACTTCTGTCAGTGACATTAAATTATTCAATTAAAGTCTAAAAACATGCATGTGTTATATAAAGTATAGTGTACAACACGTGTGCTAAATATTTATGCGTCAGGCGCATAAAGATGTATTTAGCACACTAGTCACACAATATACTATTATATAGCAAGTTTAAAAATGGAAATAAGAAGAATGTGGTGGAAGTAACGGTGTTAATGGTGGGAAAACGGGTCTCCAGTCGTTTAAAATTTAAATATAATGTATTATGTAATGTAAAGTGACTAGAAATTTGAAAATAAAAATATATATTTAAAAAAGTATATAAAACACGCTTGTATCAACGCACCAAAAAGTAGGAAATAAATTTCTTTCTCTTCCATAACGTTTAAAAGCGTGGTGCACTCACTGTACCTATATTTCATTTAATTCATCGAGCGACCCACGCTTTTAAACGATGTGGAAGAGAAAGAAATTTATTTTCTACTTTTTTTAAATGCATTGCTATATATTTTTTTAACATATTTGCCAGAAAAAATGTTTCTTGATAAAAATTTGTTTATACCTACTCTAAAACCTAATAGGAGCTAATTATCGATACTCGTGTACAAGGGAGATATGAAAGTGAGTAGTGAAGATTAAAGAGGTCTAGCTGGCATACCTATAATCAACGGATCGAAACCAAATTTTAAACTTAGGGTGTTTAGAAGATTCCTCAGAAGAATTTTTCTTATTTTCTCCCTACTCCCTTAAATAATGGTAGATAACTGATGAACAAAAATAGAAAATTTCGATATTCTCCCCTTTTGGATGTTTTCGAAACACATGAATGGTGGAAGATTGTACGGTTATTATAATGACATACCGATTTATGAAATTTGATCTAAATCTTTTCGTTTTCGAGACTATCGCAATTTTATTTTTTTGTTCATCAGGAAACTATCGCTATTTAAGGGAAAAATTAAAATTGATCTTTCTGAGAATTTGGTTTCGATTCGCTGAAAGGTGTGTCAACTAGATCTCTTTAGTCTTTACTCATGAACAAAAATTAATCTTTCATACCCCCTTCGTACACGAGAGAAGAGCTCCTTTTAGATTCTAGAACATACACTTTTTTATCAAGAATATTTTTTTCTGACAATAATAATCAAAAGATTAAAAATAGGTATGCATTTTTTCTAACCACGCAGTATAAAAAAGATTTTCGTTATAACTAAATGACCTATCATGTAGGTAATTTAACTATGATCATTTTTTATTCAATGAATTTTTGCTGTAGAAAAATCAGGAGATCAGGAAATTGTATATTTATGATTTTACATGTAAAATCCAATATTACACACTATCAGCTCAGCACCCTGTATAGTATTTATTATTTAAGCCTGTACTTTCCACGGAGCTAGTGTTCATAGCCTCATTAACTGGAAAGTTGATTTGAATGGGCCATTTTCCTGAACGTAGTTCCTTCAATTATCGACGAGAGGCAGCACTTGTGGTAGGTACAAACATTATTTATTCCCCATTAATGTCGTGGTATAACTTAATTATTAAATTATTATTATTATTAATTTAATTAAATAATTAAGTTATACCACTAAAATGACACGACACTAATGGAGAATAAATAATGTTTGTACCTACCACAAGTGCTGTCTCTCGTGGATAATTGAAAGGACTACTCTCAGAAAATGGCTCATTCAATGAAAACAATGACGGAATCGTGTTTAACGACCTTCAAAACCCCATGATAAACATTTTTTTTAATTAGACGGGAAATAGTAAATATCATTTACCGATTTATGGCCAGTCGACTGAAATTTCGAAAAAATGACAACATGGTTCTGTTTAGCAGTGTTAGAAATCCCCGGAAATCAAATTTCAGCGCGATCGAACAAACCTACTAATTGTTTTTGTCCCATAAGGTAAGCATGAGGACTTTCGGGGCCACAGGTGTCCAACTATAATACTTTTAGCACTTATTTTACCACAAATTCGACATAAACGGTTTTGTCTTTTGACCACTATATCCAGTTTTTGATTATCTATACAAATTGTTATTGTCAGTATTGATTTAATATTGAATTAGTTATGGAACACGTTTTAATCTTAAGTTGTTTACTAACTTTTAACAGTATTTTTAACTTCCCACTGGAAGTTATTGTAATGGGTCCGAAAATCGAAATCAAAAAGGAAAAAAAATTTTTATGTTTCAAGGTCACTACACTATTTTTACACTACTTTTAGAAAGATGTCTGTGTGTGTGTGTGTGTGTGTGTGTGTGTGTGTGTACGTACGTACGTACGTACGTACGTACGTACGTACGTACGTATGTGTACATTTCTTTCAAAGACGAAATCTCGAGAACGAAAAATGATATCGACTACGTTAGGGTGCCAATCGACGCGTATTAACGTAAATATGATCTGAAAGAAATTTTTTCAAAATCGGTTCAGCCGTTCTTTTTTCTTAACCAAATAACCTCCAAAAAAGTAGATTTTACACAATATCTCGCGAATAAAAAATTATATCGACTTCGTAAGGGTGTCAATCGAGGCGTGTTAACGTCATTTTGATCCGACATAAATTTTATAAAAATCGGTTCAGCCGTTTTTTTTTTTTTTTTTTTTTTTTAAATAATTGATGTTTTAATGATTGAAATGATTACTTTTCTGTGTAATATCTAATTTAATTATTATTATTAAATATTTATCAAACTGGGAAGTTCGTCGTGTGGACCTCAAGGGTCGCACTTTAGTCCTAATAAACGACCCACCTCACGGCTTGTTTTATTCCTGTTTTCATTGGTCGATGTTATTTTCGCAGTTTCATTTTCTTGTTCGTATTGTCGTATTCACTGTTGTCATTTTATATTTCAAGTCAAGATTTGTTGACAATTTTTTCACACTTGATGTTCCTTTTTGAGACCAACCAATCGTAAATTTCAATCACATATTTATACTATATACAGATACACTGTTTTCAGTATAAAACTTTAATTTATTTTTTAATTGGCACTAAACTGCTATTTATGTAAATTGATTAAACATTAATTTTGAAATAAATTCAACGAATAACGTTTTTTTAGTATTGTAAAGAATAAATGAAATCACTTGGTACTAGGGTTAATAGACGAAATTTGACACAATATTTTTAAGTACAATATATTTAATATTTTACTATAGGTGTAATATGTACATGTCATATGCATGAATTTTCATTGACAGTTTATATAAGTATCCATACGCGGTCAGAAATAAACTGAATTAAATGAATGAACATTAGTTTATGAATGATTGCTACAGTATACGGTGTGCCCACATAGTATCTGTAACTGGCGTTACTGAAAAATCATTCTCATTACAAAATAGTTTGTTTTTTTTTGAGAAAAAAATTCAAATCGATATCGTTGTCATTACCACCGTATTGGAATATGGCATTCCGCATTCGCCGGTGTTGTTTCAAAAACATAATGTCGTACTAAAAAAAAAGCGTCAAAAACATAATAGATTCGAAACTTTCCCATCATGATTATCGATATTAATTTATATTTCCGCGCACTACATCGATTTGAAAGTGGGAGGTATATTAAAATTATAATTGTATGTATGTATGTATGTCTCAGAAAATTTAAAGCAAGTTGGGGATCCAGCACTCGATTTCAGAGCTAAATTAGTGTACGCTGGCTAGGATATATGAGAGATTATTTCGCAGTCAAACCAAAGTCAATTCAGGCGAATCATTGCCCGAGTCGAAATTTAGACGCTACTTTCTCTAGCCCGAAATAGACCCTATTTAGAGAACTGTAAGACCCCTAGCTCCTACATTGAAAGCGGCCATAATTTTTATTCTCATCAGAACCGACTTTGAACGCAAAGCGGTAAAAATGGAAATTTGTACCGTTTCAGGGTTCAAAGTAGGAGCTAATTTAACGTGGGAATATAATCTACTTTAAACCCCCAAGTTCGACATAAACATTGCCGAGTAGGCTCTATGTAGCCTCTAAATTTCGACTCGGGTGGTTCCAAAGTTGGAGACATAGTGAAGTTCAGCATCGAACACATTGTACGTTTACGTTTCGTTAGATAGGGTTGTTATCTATTCTATTAGATAGGCCAGATGATATACAAGTCAATGAAGGGGCCGCATTTAGTCGCATGAATGCAACGAGACGACGACCGCTCATTTTTCGCATAGCTAATGGGATGGTAACAATGTTGTTTTTTGTTTGTATTTTTAAGTAAAGCTACATACGAGTAGTGTCTATCTGATGCGGATTTCGCGCGGAGTACGCATTGTATTACCTATTTTTTAACCGACTTCAAAAAAGGAGGTATCTCAATTAGACCGTATATATTTTTTATGTTTTATGTATGTTCGCGGATAACTTCTTCGTTTATGAACCGATTTTGAAAATTTTTTTTTTATTTGAAAGGATATACTTTCAGATTGGTCCCATAGAAATTTCATCAAAATCGGTTCAGTAGTTCGGCTGATTTTAATAAAAAAGTAAGTAACGGCGTGTGATTCTTTAAGGTAAATGTTACTTTTTGACACTAAAAAGTAAAAAATAAAAAACTTTTTAACAAAAAAAAAACCTCCTTCAAAAAGGCACTAAAAAGAGGAAAATAATGACATTTTGAGGTCTGTGCCAATTAAAATATGAAGTCGGTTAAAATGTATAGTATAGTGATTAATATCTTCTTTTTAACCAACTTCATATTTTAATTGGCACAGACCTCAAAATTTCATTATTTTCCTCTTTTTAGTGCCTTTTTGAAGGAGGTTTTTTTTTGTTAAAATGTTTTTTTGTAGTATAAAATAATAAATAGGTAAGAATGCATATTACCGTATTTTTTGAAAAGTTATTTTGGTGTACAGAACACTTAAATCAGTGGCGTAACGCAAACTCTAAAGGCCCCCTCGCAAAATTAAGTTTGGGCCCCTTAATTATTATGATACATGTTGCAGTTTATAGTACGTAGGTACTATACGTTTGTAAAAGTAGTTAAATATATATCGACCTGGTTGGGCCCCTGTGATGGCTGGGCCTCCTCGCCATGCGGGGTCTGCGGGGGTGTACGTTACGCCATCTGACTTAAATAATGTAATCATACCCTTTTTTATTGAAGATTCTGAAATTTCATAAAAAAAAGAACTTGTTCATATTTTTTTATATTTTGTATTTTTATTTGAGACAAAGAGGCGTGAAATATGTAAAATTTGAAATACTTGTGTAAGCCGGGTCACGGTGATGTCATAAAACCATCCATAATCATGTCGTTGATGTTGTATTGCGTAACAGTTGAAGAGATTTTTTACTGACACAAACTTTTTTAAGGTAACTACTAAAACCCAATATTGTGATTTTTTTCAGTCTTTCCGCTTTCGTCATAGTAATATTCAAAAAACTACTCGGGATTTGGTGCAATGTTGCCCAAAGTAAACATAAGTGAGAATCGAAAGATCTTGTCATAAATAACAATTTTTTCTATCGCACCAAAATTATTTATTACTTCATCAATATTCATGTTAATAGGTGATTTTATTACAACTGTTGAAATATGAAAATCAAACCCCACGACGGATTTTTCAGGTGCCATCCTTTTTATGCATCAGACAACACATTGAAATAGAATTCACTTGTGGGCAACATTTGGATTAAATCCCCTAGTAAAATGCAGGGCAATATTCTTTAATAGAAAGCAATTGCTAAAACGTATTATTTTTATTTGTTGAAGCGATATTTCTGCTCTCTTAGGATTTATGACAAGATCTTTCGATTAACTCATGTTTACTCGCAGCAACATTTGGATCAAAATCAGTCAATGGTCTTTAACCACACACTTATGAGAATGTCGAGGGCAGTAAAGCCTAGTGATTAGCGTGCTTAGTGCCGCAACCTCTGGACTGCACTGCCGTGGGTTCGAATCCCACCTGCACTCATGGATGTTTTGTGATGTTATTTAGTTTTAAGATAGTTGTTATTTAGTGTAGTTGAAAGACGCTAATGACCTGAGATGTCAACGCGTCTATAATCTACAATAAATAAATTAAACTTATGAGAATATCAAAACTCCATTGGCGAGGATGACCTCATTCTCTAACATTAGTTTAAACACATAAATATTTTCAAAATATTATGCTACCCGTATTGCGCTCAGGGCACTTCAGTTTGTGCATTGTAATTTGTTATAGCTTTGACTGTTACATAAGAACATTCAACAATTCTTTGCAGTGTGGATTAGTCATTTGAGTCTAGACTTTAGACAAGACTATTTTGCGAGAATCGTTTTCCTCATCAATCATCGTCGTCTGTGCTTTTTTCGTCTTAACTGAATTCTGTAGTAGGTACTAGTTAGTATAAATGAATCAAGTAATGGAAAATACTGCTCTCAGATTTACTCGATGCTTTATAGTTCTTACGACTTACGTATCACTCATTTATAAGGAAATTAATCACGTGTATGTATATGCATATAATTAAAATTTTAATTTCTATTTTAATTATTAATATAGCTATTTTTAGACGCCAATAATTAATTGAAATGACCGAACTTTCCTGTTATAAATGAATAGGTATTTAAATTTGAATAGGTTTTTTATTGCATAAATAAATACTTATGCTGGCGTTATGTTTTTAATTCCCAGAAAGTATTATTTTATTGAAATGCAAGCATTGCCATTTAACAAGATGGTCGTACTAAACACCGTTAATCAGATTTCGTCAAAATAGATCAATAATTATTATCTATATACTTATATGTATACTAATATTATAAAGAGGAAAAGTTGGTCGCGGATAATCTCAGAAACTGTTGAACCGATTAACTTGCATAATGTATTATTTCTCATTATTGTAACACATAAGGGTATAGTTTAGGAGCTAAAGTTTGTGATAGAATAATGAGAACAATAGGATTCCATTCTTTGGATACGGAAATATCCACTTACATTAGCATATTCAAATAAGAAGCAAATACTGTTTTATTGCATTTATTATCATCAGGATCGCCACTTTTCTGTTTTTAATCAAAACAGATTCTTTACAATTAGCATATTCGTTTCACCCCAGTTATAGTCCGGACCGTAAGCAACAAAATACCACAACCACCTTGAACTTGATGATTCCTCGATGCTGTTTTGCACGGATGTTGTACACATCCATACCTTCGATTTAAGACCTGTTGCCAAGGTGGCATCCCCTGCAGGGTATATAATTGTGATAATTAAATAGGGGATGAAATTTTGTATGGAAGTTCGTCATTTTTGAAGTCAGAAGCATGAAATTTTGCACAGGAGTTCCTTATATAACGTAGGTGAGTACTAAGAAAGGATTTTTGAAAATTCATCCCCTAAGGGGGTTAAATAGGGTAAAAAAGATGGCATGGGCTCTGATGGGTAGGCAATCACCCGCTAAACGCCCCTGCAGGGGGTGCCACCTTGGCAACACATCTTATATCGAAGGTATAAGCGTGTACAACATTCGTGCAAAACGGCATCGCGGAATCGTCAAATACATTTTCAAAAGATGTTCTCCTTTCCGATGTACAATTACAACTGTTGTAATTGCAGTACATCGGAAAGGAGAACGTCTTTTGAAAATGCCAACCACGCGTGTTGGCGAAACGTCAAAAACCAAAAACTTGAACAAACGACGACCTAATAGCCCAAAAAACTCGTCAATATTAAACGACGGCCGCGAAAGCCTTACACAGTTTAGATACACTATAAATAGTAAAATCAGTTGCACATGCTTTATTACTTTCACTTGTCGAGGTCTTGTTGGCAAATCGCCTCACTTCTCCTCAGTCAGGATGGCGTTGAACCCAGGACCTCCGGCCATTCGCAAGGACATTATTACAGTAAAATCGTTCAGCACGCTTATTAATATTATTGGGTTAGAATTTTTTTAATGGCTGCTGTAGTAATATTGTGATCACTTTACATATGTATTCAAAATGTATCTGAAACACATGGGCTAAAGACGTCACTCAGTTTTATTTATTTATTTAATTTTGACAAAATACATAATATCATTTGAAAATATCTGTGCCCATAAGGCAAAGTCGCTTATGTCGTATTTGTGGTAAAATAATGTTATAATGACTATTGAAATCTTCTGATCGATTTGGGTATTTTGTTCAGACAATTAATTATCTGAAAAATTCCTTCCCTGTTTAAAAGTCCGCTTGTTCCCGGGTGACGTCGCCTATACAGGGTGATTCATAATATGTGCGCAGGACTTCAGGATGTGATAGCTCGTTCAAAAATATGAAAAAAAGTTCCTATTAACAAGAGTCCGCAAAAACACCGTTTTCGAGATACAGGGTGTTAAAGTTGAAGAAAAAAATTTCGTTTTTTGCTTATATCTGAAGAACGGTTTGAGGCACACATTTTCAACCTTAAAATTGCTTTGTTTTTTTTTACGAAAATTTTTTTTTTGTTACCAGTCTGTTTTGTTTGTGTAATTTTTTATTGACATTTTGTCAACTTATAAAATCAAGTACGTAGGTGCTTAAAAAAAATCATGTTTTTAATCCTAAAATGCTCTTTTTCTCGGAAACGATTGACTGTAGCGCTTCAAGACAAGAGTACCTTTTTTGTGTAGAATATCCAGGCGGTTCCAAAACGCGTTTCAAAATTATTTTTTTCCAGTGGCGTAGAAGTTAGGGGGAAAAATACCCTTCAATCCTTCAAAATCTCCACCACTGGTAACAAAAAAAAGTTTTCGTAAAAAAAACAAAGCAATTTTAAGGTAGAAAATGTGTGCGGCAGCTTAACTTTGTACCTCAAACCGTTCTTCAGATATAAGCAAAAAACGAAATTTTTTTCTTCAACTTTAACACCCTGTATCTCGAAAACGGTGCTTTTGCGGACCCATGTTAATAGGAACTTTTTTTCATATTTTTGAACAAGCTATCACATCCTGAAGTCCTGCGCACATATTATGAATCACCCTGTATATTAGGTATTATACTAGGATTATACTACGATAAAATGGGGATGAACAGTAATCGAAAATGTTTAGCAAGTCGGGGAACCCGGACGTGATTTCTGAACGAAGTATAGTAGCTCCTCCGTATCAGCGGTTCGGAAAAAGCGCGCGAAACTGTCAAGGCAAACAAACAGTCGACTGCCGCAAAGAACAAAGAACACGATGAGGTGTTCTGCTCTCGTAGTTGATTCCTCCTAATAAGAGACTTATGTTAAGATTTTATTAACAATTACATTTTTATTAGCATATTTTTTCATTATTATGTAGGTTAAATTTTATTTGTCTCAGGACATAAAAATTGTTTCCTGCATGATAATTTTAAACACGCAATGTAGGTATAGCAGCACGCAGGTTTCCTTTGATTTTTCCTCTTTCAATTTTGCTACATATGTGCAAAAATCTGAGGCTCACAAGTGGTTAGCTACTGTCCGCGGAAGACGAAGCCGAACCCCCTCGGGTGCGGGACAGACCCGTAGCAACTCTGTTTTTCATGAGGGGGCAAATAAAAATTATGGATTTTACGCTTTTTTTTAAATCTCTAATTGTGTCATCAGTCTATCTACTATTCAACATATAGTCCGATAGACGGTAGTGCAGATAATAAAAATTATCATGTGACGAAGTTCAATGAAGTGTGGTAAGCATAGACATAGAAATTTAGGGACGTAGTATAAGCGAGTGGGGTGGTTCTATTGCGGTCGCTTCAGTTGCGCAAGCGCTGTACGAGCAATTGAGCATGTGCAAAGACGCGACCAGTAGAACGTGGGCACATACATAGCATGGACATGTCCATAAGACAGGCATGCACCCTCCCCTGAATGGCTTCCCCCCCTCGTCTAAAGTGGTACTTTATACTACATCCCCGAATTTCTATATCTATGGTACATCCTAAATACTATCTAATCTCAAAATATTAGTCTTTACAAAATTCTTACAACTTTTGACCACGAACTCTTGACTATAACGTTTTTACACAGTGTTAATCAAAGTTGGCAGAGTTAAACAAATCAATCGTAAGTTATAAAGCAATAATTATACTAAAAATTCGACATACGCAGTTTTGCTTTTTGACCACAGATATACCTACGTATTTTTAAGAATCAGCGCGTATAATATCATGCAGATGTAAAACTTAATTTTCTGAACAAAATATCAAGTGTAAAATTATGATTACTTTTAATATTATATAACATTGTAACCTTGATAATGACCTAAGCTTTTTTTCTTGAAAATATACGAAAATTAACGTCAGTTAAATAATATATTATATTAATAATTAAAATGTATATCGTGGAACGTTTGTAAATAGGTAATTACAATAATAATACTTCCGTGTCAACAGATTTTTTTTCAATAAAATCATCTGTCTGCATTTAGCTTGGACAGTGGGCTCACCATCAAAAAAGCCTTCATGCATAGCATCTAATGTTGTCGTCGAGATGACATTTTATTATAATATCGAGATAAGATTAACAATTTTTCTCGTCACGAATTCCGAAATGAAATCGAGATTAAATTGTCAAGATCTCGACGAGACGAGAAACTTAAGCTTCGAGAAATCTTGACGAAAGGCCTTTTAATTTATTTTTACTGCCATCTGTTAGCGAGTTTACTATTTCTTCTAGGTATACTAGTACTGCGGTCTGCGATTGTATTCCTTTCTCTTCACCTCCAGCACTATTTCCGTCACGCTTTTTTCCATATCCGATCGGAATCTCCTATACTTACGGCATCTAAATCGTAGAAAAATGTATTAAAGGAATCATCTTTCTCCTCCTTCCCCTGCATACATTAACAGTAAATAAAACCTTTCATTTTGTGATAAAAATTACGTTCAATACGCATATCACCGCATAACTATATTATACAAAATCAAAAACATTGCATGAAGGTCACTTACGTATAATAATTATTAAAAAAATCTACAAGTGCAGTTATAGTTTGTTGTTGATTTATTTCACATGGTGGTCTTTCCATGAGATGATATGATGGCGAAAATAAGATTGTATGATTTATTAGTTACGTAAGAAATCACGCCATTTTAATATATATGTGCGAGTATTTATTAAATGTTCCGCAGGCGCTCAAGTTTTGCAATATCTAGTAAGTACAGTAAAATGTATGTTTAATATATGGACTGATATTTACAGTAATTATTAATTATTTTTAATAATACTTCACATAGTTATATCTACACTCAGTATGATACTGAGTGTCCGTATAATTGTGTGCATCAGACTCGTATTATTTTACGTAGTCAGTACAGCCAGCGATCACACGGCAAAATCTATCCGGTATTCTGTTAAAATATTGTCCGGTATCCGACAAATTTACTATCGGGTGTATCCCAAATTAATACATAATTATATCCACAGTGTCAAAAGTTTTAAGTCTATACTAGCTGCCCTGCCCGGGTGCAAATCGAATTAATTCCAAGTTGGATTTGTCAAAAGCGGTGCGTGAAAATAATAACAAGTTGCCGGCAGTTAATTATAGATTCGCGCGAACGAGCGAAACGAGTGAGTAACGTATTATTTAATTATCAGTTTTAGCGAACGAGCGAAACGACTAATGTATTAATTGATTATAAATTCGAGCGAACGAGCGGGGCGTCTATAGTATCTAATAAAGGGAATTATAATATTATTTTAAATCGAGATCCAACGAAAATCGGTAATTAACATTAACAAAGTTAAAAAACAGACCTTTCCCGATTCAGACATCAAGTTGATGTCGACATATTTTCTGTCAGTTAATGGTTAAACTATTATAATTTGAATAAATTTCTGAATCAGGAAAGGTTTGTTGTTTTACTTTGTTATTTTAAATCTATAGATTTAAAATAACAAAGTAAAACAACAAACCTTTCCCGATTCTATACGACACTATATATTATAGTTTCGTATAGAATTCATGATTTCGGCTGTATAGTACTTATCACATATATGTGATTGTTAACATTTTCTGTCCATATTTGAATAAAGTCGCTAGACAAATTTTTTTAAATGTTATATTAAAATTGGGTCGTAAATGGTTTGACCGTATGGGTTCCTCGATTTTTGGAAAATCGTATAGGGGTTCCCCGAAGAGATAAGTTTGGGAAACAGCTCTATCGATAAACTGTTGTTATATCCGTTTTAACTGGTTTGAATTTGAGGAAATTTTGGGCTGTATTTCATTACGCTTTTATAACAGGAGGCTGTCATTCTCGAGCAACGCCGGGTAAAAACAGATAGTCACTTATATGACTGTAACAATAAATTATGCTTTGTCATTTATAACTTCAAATACTCGTACGTAATAATTATAATAATATATCGTTGGCCATGAAATGACAGTAACTAAGTACTGAAAAGTATTATTTTAAGTAGATTAAAGTCATTATTACTTTGCTTGTGTTTAAACTGCAGACATCATAAATATAATTGACAAACAACTAAGTAAATTGATAAGTGATTTTTGACAATTTTTTTTTGTATTTTTTCATAATATGAAAGCCTATAATTTTCTTTATAATTATTATTAAATTCAAGGTTTATCATGTCGAACGTTGATCTCATATAATTACAAATTAAGTAGCACATTACCGGGGTTATAAGGGAGAATTAAAAAAATGAACTTCTTATGAATAATCGGAGGAGATATGAAAAATTTAAACCTACAAATAGCTTATTGTTCTGCTCCAATAATAACCTAGAATGTGTACAGGAGTATCTATATTTAAGGGCCAAAAAAATGCACTCTCCAATTACCTACGTCGCAATAGAGATTTGACATTTGACGTTATGATATCTGGTGTCAGAAAATGTAAGCAAAATGTGGTTTCCCGATTAGGTCATGCCTCTATGTCAAATCTCTATAGACGTCTCCCCCTGCGATCCTAGCTAACTAGAGCGCCTCGGGGGCCACGGCTCCCACTTTAAAGAGCACTAATATAATTAATACATATATACATATTTTAAATAAAATCATACTTCGTTTTTGTACATTTTTAACGGAATTTCGACTTAGTTTATAAGGTAGGTACTAGCACACTTGTACACTATTTAAAAGCTTTTATTTAACAGGAGTCGTACTTGGTATGTCTTCCCAGTTTCAAAATTTGTACTCGAATTTTAACTCACTTCCTATTAATAATTGAAAATACTGGGGTGGCGCAATGTAAATAGTTCCCAATGTGTTGGAAAATAGTGTGGCGCAATATCTGCTTTAGTGCAACTTTTTTGGTTTGTTTTTAAGTAAATAGTTTTGTGATTATTAATTGTTAAAAGTAAATGGAAGTCTGAGGACAATTTAATAGTACGTTATAGACGAGAATCCTAGTTCTTACGAAATGTTTAATTGACATTTGTCCGACTTTCTGGGGAGAATAAAAAGAGAATAGACAACAACTGTCATTATGTACATTTTTCAGTGTGTTAAAAATGTCGACAAAACGACATAATAGTTTTTTGAAAATAGTACAGTAAAATTACCGAAAAAAATCATGCCACCTTGAAAAAATTTACGGATGAAATTTCTTTTTACCAAAGGGTTGAGCGACATAAGACAAGTCAAAAACCAAAATGGCGTATCCGCACCCACAGCACAAGCCAAATCTTGAAAAAATTTTAAAATCGATTTTTCTCGTTTACTAATAGTCCTACGCAAGAAAATGTTTAGATAAGAAATGTTGGAAATAAAATCTTATACATTTTTGGTCATAGCCACGATACCGTGTAGTTCATATTTCGAACGGTAGAGGGTGCCGAAGTTACCAAAAATCTGTTTTTCTTCATTCTCTCCCCGTGGGAGTCGCTTATTCGGATCATTGTCGTTGACATTTTAATTAATTTTTGGAGCAATTTTAGACTTATTTTTGGTTACATATGAACACAGTATGCAATTTCATAATTCATTAATAAATTACGCTACAAAAGTGTATACAGGTGTGCGAATATCTGCATTCGCCGCCACTGCATTTTATACGTATGGAAGTGTCCACATCCGTGCGGAAACTCGAGAATTGCATAGTGCATCATTGAACGTGTTGCAGGAAATGCCAGTCCTTTCTTACTGGCAGCACGAAATTGAAAAGTTCAAGTTTATCTTGTGTTAGCAAAACTAGATTGTAACTGGCTGATGAATCATTGAAAATGACTTAGAAAATATGGCCTTTCTTATATAGACCGTATAAGTAAAAAAAATTTTTTTTTGAAGTAAAACTTCTTAAGCGGTGTAAATGCCAGATGAAACGGAAGTGTCTACCCGCGTAACCAATAGCAACGCTATAAATAAATCAATGGCACAGGTTTTCCTAAGTATGCGCCTATTAGACCAGGGTCGATAATTTTTGAAACCAAAAAAAATTATAGTAGGATGAAACCCATTGGAAAAGGAAGAGAATAGAACAAAAATGAAAGGAAAAATAATTTACGGGCGATCTGAGGTCGGGAAGTGGTAGGGGGTGGGTTTTTAAGGGTAAAAAACGGTTTATCTCAATTTCCGGCAAAACTACAAGTCCTATGGAAGAAAGTTTAATCGCAAAGTTGTAGGTAATAAAAAGATCTACAACTTTTGTATCACACTTTTTTCACATAACCTCAAAATTTATGTAAAAAATTCAAATAACCAAGTTTTTGGTTTTTTATTTTTATCTTTTACAAAAAACATTTTTTTTCACGAAATTTGGTGAAAACTTACCTTTTTATGTCCCAAACACACTGTAATTTTTTTGATTTAAAATATTTATTTTTTCACCTTATTTTGACTTAATATCGAAAAAGCACCCTAATTTACAATCGAAAATTCTCACGTCAAAATATCTGCTTTTTTAAAAAAGTCGGTGGGCTTTTTGTTCGTTGAAATATCTACTTTATGATGGTGTAAAAAAATATACATTACTACGGTAAATGTTCTCAGAAAATGCAAATAAACGAGTAATTAAAGTGTAAATTTTAATAAATACCTCAAAATTGTACATAATGATTAAAAAAAAATTTCGGATACGAGTTTTTTTCTCGTTTCTTTGCATTTTCTGAGAACATTTACCGTAGTAATGTATATTTTTTTCACACCATCATAAAGTAGATATTTCAACGAACAAAAAGCTCACCGACTTTTTTAAAAAAGCAGATATTTTGACGTGAGAATTTTCGATTGAAAATTAGGGTGCTTTTTCGATATTAAGTCAAAATAAGGTGAAAAAATAAATATTTTAAATCAAAAAAATTACAATGTGTTTGGGACATAAAAAGGTAAGTTTTCACCAAATTTCGTGAAAAAAAATGTTTTTTGTAAAAGATAAAAATAAAAAACCAAAAACTTGGTTATTTGAATTTTTTACATAAATTTTGAGGTTATGTGAAAAAAGTGTGAAACAAAGGTTGTAGATCTTTTTATTACCTACAACTTTGCGATTAAACTTTTTTCCATAGGACTTGTAGTTTTGCCGGAAATCGAGATAAACCGTTTTTTACCCTTAAAAACCCACCCCCTACCACTTCCCGGCCTCAGATCGCCCGTACATTATTTTTCCTTTTATTTTTATTCTATTCTCTTCCTTTTCCAATGGGTTTCATCCTACTATATTTTTTTTTCACTTTTTACCATTTTCAAAGGCTTCAGCTCTAGTCTATATAGCTTCCATTGTATAATAATTACAGAATATTGTATTTTTGTTGTATAATGACAAATGTTTTGGGAACAAATAAATATTCTATTCTATTCTATTCTATTCTATTATACGAGCCCGGAAAGTTAAATGTTAGAGAGAGATTTCTTGTAATATTTTTTAATTTTTTGTGATTTATTTTTACTGTTTCTATAACAAAACTTTAAAGAAAAAAAATACGCTGTTTGGTATATTATAAGTTTTACTTCGGTCGTGTGTGCCGCGACCAGGGCCTTTCAGAGAAAATGCGAGGCCCAGGGCAACTAATATTTTAGAGTCCCTTCAAAATTTGAAATAAAATTGTGAACAAGAAAATAAAGTCAATGATATTTAATATTTTTGCATTACATTTAATTATTTTACAGAAGCTTACGCGCTTTAACATTAGCAAATTCACTGATTATTTATAGATATAGATATATAGGTATCTATTTTTATTATTTATAGTTTATTTATTTATAGTTTTTCTCGAATATTTTTTTGGGGAATTTAACTGTAAAATTAAGGCTCTTCTACGAGCCGTGATATCGCCTTGCCTTAACTCCTATATTTTTGTTTAACATATTGACTTTGCCAAGAGTTGAGGCCTCTATACAGGGTGATTCATAATATGTGCGCAGGACTTCAGGATGTGATAGCTCGTTCAAAAATATGAAAAAAAGTTCCTATTAACATGGGTCCGCAAAAGCACCATTTTCGAGATACAGAGTGTTAAAGTTGAAGAAAAAAATTTCGTTTTTTGTTTATATCTGAAGAACGGTTTGAGGTAGGTACAAAGTTAAGCTGCCGCACACATTTTCTACCTTAAAATTGCTTTGTTTTTTTTTAACGAAAAATTTTTTTTTGTTACCAGTGGTGGAGATTTTGAAGGTGGTCTGTTTTGTTTGTGTAATTTTTTATTGACATTTTGTCAACTTATAAAATCAAGTACGTAGGTGCTTAAAAAAAATCATGTTTTTAATCCTAAAATGCTCTTTTTCTCGGAAACGATTGACTGTAGCGCTTCAAGACAAGAGTACCTTTTTTGTCTAGAATATCCCGGCGGTTCCAAAACGCGTTTCAAAATTAATTTTTTTCCAGTGGCGTAGAAGCTAGGGGGAAAAATACCCTTCAATCCTTCAAAATCTCCACCACTGGTAACAAAAAAAAATTTTCGTAAAAAAAAACAAAGCAATTTTAAGGTAGAAAATGTGTGCGGCAGCTTAACTTTGTACCTCAAACCGTTCTTCAGATATAAGCAAAAAACGAAATTTTTTTCTTCAACTTTAACACCCGGTATCTCGAAAACGGTGGTTTTGCTGACCCATGTTGATAGGAACTTTTTTTCATATTTTTGAACGAGCTATCACATCCTGAAATCCTGCGCACATATTATGAATCACCCTGTATATATTGCGAAATCCGTGGCAGTTGCCCCTTCATCCCCTTCCTCTGATTGGTCTTGGCCGCGACATATGCCTTTTTTTAATACAAAATTTTTCCTTATAAAATTAATGTTAATCGTACGTAAAACTTTTTATGTTAGCGAATTTCTAGATAGTTTGTAAGGTACCTATATCAGTGTTTTCAGGTTTTTTCGTGAAAATACATTTTTTCTAAATCTACAATATTCATTCTTCGATGTAGGTAAATTTGCCGCAAAATAAATGTTTCGGTGTAAAACTGATTTGAACGAATAACAAACAATTTGACAAAAAAATATAAAAAAAAAATTACGAGGTATTTGTATAATTAATAATTTACTGTTTTATACGCGCAATGTAGTAAATTATTTAACAATGGGTAATCATAACATTTTTTTTACCCAAACGTAGGTTCGAAGTCACGTCAGATTTTAGCTATCATTTGTGTTTCGTGATCGCTAGCAGCAAAATAAAACAGCGCCGTGCAAAATTTTTTTAAACTACGATTCACATAACGGGCTCAGCTTATAATCCTGTGCCACTAGGCTCGATTCATACTATCGAGCTGTTCTCGGAGTTCGGACCACTCTCGGAGTCGGTCCGCTCTCGCTACAATAAAATCGCATTGTATTATTTATTAATTGAGGTTACTACAGCTGTTTTTTGTATGGGGAAGTATTATTGGCTGCGTTTCCAATAAAACTTTCCTATGATATTCACATTTATTGCGCAAGTTTAGATCTCTCTGCATCCAGTCTTCCATAGTCTTCCAAGTCGGACGGCGTAATACCGGTGTTACAGATCGAGAGCTAGTGACAATTTTTTGGTGTTATTTATTCAAGGCCTTATTTTTGTGAAGACGTTGAGGGAGACATATTAAAGTGCCCTGTGTAAAGGATTTTGATAGATAGCGGTATGGGAGCGATGCAAACCGCCCCCAACATGTAACAAAAAAATGGTCACAATTATTATTGCTTCAAGGCTGAAATTGTTTGTATAGCTTGTTGGTGAACCCAATAATGCCATTATAATATTTGCAGAGCGATTGGTCAGTATTAAAGGGGTGGCAGATCACCCTAAACGTGTCATCTACCCGCCGAAATTTATATTATTAGTTCACGGTTCAAATTTTAGTATATTGTTACGGCGACTGTTTTAAGCATATATTTCAATTTACAGAACAAAATCTTGGTATTAACCCCCTTTCAGAACGATATAAACACCTAGGCGGGCAAGTTTCCCTCTAAGAGAGGGGGTTAATGCCGACATTTTGTTCTGCAAATTGAAATATATGCTTAAAACAGTCGCCGTAACAACATATTAAAATTTGAATCTTGAAATAATAATATAAATTTCGTCGGGTAGATGACACTTTTAGAATAATCTGCCACCCCTTTAATACTGACCAATCGCTCTGCAAATATTATAATGGCATTATTGGGTCACCGACAAGCTATATATAAACAATTTCAGCCTTGAAGCAATAATAATTGTGACCATTTTTTTTTTGTTACATGTTGGGGGTGGTCTGCATCCCTCCCATACCGCTATCGAGCAAAATCCCTTACTCAGAGCACTTTAATATGCCTCCCTCAACATCTTCACAAAAATAAGGCCTTGAATAAATTGTCACTAGCTCTCGGTCTATTAGCTGTACTGCTCGAAACAGATTCGAGATTACGTCACAGATGTCAAAAGTTTGTTTGAAATTGAAAAATAAACATGTGACTATAATTTTAAACTCATATACAATTGTGATTTTCTTCTGTCTAATCCTCATATAATATGTTATACGGTATCTTAGCCAAATAATAATGGCTGTGTAATATCAGAAACGTGAATTTTAATTTAGCGGGACGGTCTCATTACGTAATGTAATAAATTGTTTAGTTACCACTGCTTTTCACAGAACACCCAAATCAGATTTTACATCAGTTCTGGGAAAAACCGACATCCCGTTTACCTTAACACATATCCATTCCAACGTCATTTTTTTCAAATGTCAGTGTAAATAATTGTACCTACCGACAGTCTATAGTCTATACTGACACCAGTTAGCGTAATGTTGGTGCGACGCCAGTGCCGGAGTAGAGGCTCGATTGTAAAATGTATTTTTGATGCGTAAACATATCTTTAGGTACTAACTACTAACTATAACTCGGTGAAATATCACTCTGCTTGGTCAACTGTCAACTTTTTTTGAGGTTATGTCTTGAAAGTACTTACGTCGGGGACTAACTGTTTTTAACCGACTTCAAAAAAAAAGAAGGAAGGTTCTCAATTCGACGTGCATATTTTTTTTTTTTTTTGTATGACCACGTATAACTTTTTACAGAGTAGTCCGATTTTGATGATTCTTGTTTTATTGGATATGGTATACTTCGAAGTTAGTTCCATATAAATTTTACTTAGATCGGTTCAATAGTTCGGATGGTTTTTATAAAAATGAGTAACGGCATATGATTCCTTAAGGTAAATGTCACTTTTTGACATTACACAGCGTAAGAAAGTCGGTTTAATAAAAGTGAGTAACGGCGTGTGATTCCTTTAAGGTAAATGTCACTTTTTGACACATCACGCAGCGAAGTCAGTTAAGTTTGTAGAAGTGAATCTATTGACAAGCGACTAAACTACGTATTGTAAAGTCACTAAAAAGTAAAAAATAAAAAACTTTTTAACAAAAAAAAAAACTCCTTCAAAAAGTCACTAAAAAGAGGAAAATAATGAAATTTTGAAATCTGCGCCAATTTAATAAAATATGAAGTCGGTTAAAAAGAAGAATCACTATACTATACTTTTTAACCGACTTCATATTTTATTAAATTGACGCAGACCTCAAAATTTCATTATTTTCATCTTTTTAGTGGCTGGGGTTTTTGAAGGCAGGCCCCCGTCGTTTTTGTCAATATGTAATCCGCATAAATTTGTGCTTCAAGCGTTGTGCGCAATGCAGAAATTCTTAATACAGTCAGCTCTTATACCATTTCTCCTCCTGCACCTTACTGTTTTCAACCGTTACAAGTTCCCTTTCCTGTACGCCGTGATGAGACTGCGGTATGTTAATTGTTAAATCTTATATTCAAATTAGTGTTAGGTACTGTATGTCAAGTACCTATAATACACTCTATACAGTGGAAATAAGTTTTTGGTTAATTTTTTTTACTTAAGCTTTTTTCAGAGACATGAAAATATTATTATATTTCGCATGGCGTAAAAAACGAAACATTTATAGTGGAAATCATGGGATAGTTACGGAAATTTTGATGACGGAGGAACTGGTCATTCAAATTTGATCCTTATGAAAATATTGCATGGTCATCAGAACTACATATGTGTGCAAGTCTAAGAGGCAGCGACGGATTTTCTTAAGTGCATATGTAAGGCAAAATAATCTCAACAATCCCTGTATAAGTGTTCCCCATTTGAAAATCTGTAAATTTGGCAGCCTTTCTCCCTTGCGTTTTAGGTAGCAGTTAATTAGACATATTTTTCATGTACTTAATAATGCAACGCCATTTTTTAATTATTAAATTATTGTTTTATTGAGTCAATGTTGTAATCTTTAAACAGTTTTGTCACCAAGGTATACCCACCTAAATTTCGTTTATAATATTTTTTATTATTAGGACTTGTGGATTTTCAATAATTTTTTTCGAAGTGCATCAGCATTTTCGTCTGGCAGTTTAGAATTACAATATAACCCTTTATGTAAAAAAATATGCCGGACCGTACGTAGAAACATAAAAAAAATCTTTTTTAATTATAAATAAGTTTAACGACATGATAAGAATGACCAATCGAGCAGGCAATATTATTTTATGTAGAATTTAAAAAAAGGCGGCCAAGTGCGTGTCGGACCACGCAGAGTAAAAGGTTCCGTAATCGGCCGAAAATATCCCATATCTCAAAAGCTACGTATAGTAACATATCTTATTCAAACTAATTTTCGTTGAAAGTATTTTATAAATTCTACTTTCTTAAATTTTTTCAGAATTTTCCACCCCATAGTTGAAAAGCTAGAGGGGGTGGTATACACTTTTTACGACTTTAGAAGCGCATATCTCACCAACTATTGATTTAAAGTCATTTTGAAACTTCTACATCATTTTTGAAGACCTATCTAAAGATACCCCAACATGCTTATGTGCACTGGATTTTTTTTTTCATCCTTTAGTTACATGTATGGCCCCTATTTTTTTCATATTCAAACCAATTTTCGTTGAAAGTATTTTATAAGTTCTACTTCCTTAAGTTTTTTCTGAATTTTCCACCGCATAGTTGAAAAGTTAGAGGGGAAGACACTTTTTACGACTTTAGAAGCGCATATCTCTTCAACAGCTAGTGACTTAAATAAAAAAGTCATTTTGAAACTTCTTCATCATTTTCGAAGACCTATCTAACGATACCCCACACGCTTATGTGCGCTGGAAATTTTTTTTTCATACCTCATTTACATGTATGGAGTGCCACTCCTAATTTTTTTTCTTCGTCATTTCACTTCACCATTGTATAGCGGTTCATAGAAGACACCTACCTTCCAAACTTCATCTATATAGTGCTAATAGTCTCCGAGTAAAATGGTTGTGACATACGGACGGACAGATGGACAGGACAAAATTATAAGTGCTCCGTTTTTGCCATTTGGTTACGGAACCCTAAAATGTGTTGCATTATTAGATACATGAAAAATTAATATTTTACGTGTCTAATTTCTACCTGCCACCTAAAACGCAAACGAGAAAGGCTGCCAGAGTTACCTAGATTCTCAAATGAGGAACACGTATACAGGTATTCCTAATATTATTTTGTCTTACCAACACTTGAGAAAAAACGTCGCCAGCTCTCCGTCTAAAAGTTTCAAGTTGATCACATACGTAGTCTCCGGAAAAAAGCTTGTTTTTAAAAAATAAACAAAAACTTATTTAGATAGGTAGCATTAATGTTATCTTACACTGATTTCTAGCTGGATAACGTAACACAGCTATATAACTCGGGTCGCAGTGCCAAAACTCTGCCGACAATATAGTGTATTTGCTAATACTGGCATTGTGGCTTTATTATGTGAACTTAAGTTTGTTTTTGAACAAAATAAAAAATTTAACCCCTTAATACATCCCTTAAAATAATATTTTTTTTCTTAATTTCAATATTTTTATCAATGCAACCTCGGTACCAAATTAAATACACCCTTCAGTAAGTAAAGCATTATCCGCAAACTAGTGTTTTCATAAAATTTGTAAGTCTGGTCCTGTCGGACCGATTTCATTAAAATTTTAGCAGCACATTTTAATCGTTACTAAAGGGTTAAATTTCAATTTTGAAACGATTCTGAGAATTTTTTCGGCATTTTTGGGCCCAAAAAAATTTTTCAACCCCTAAAAACCACCCTTAAAATGGTCCGATTGGGCTCATTTTAAATAGGCTTCGTGCGGTGATAGATTTCAACGTGCCTACCAAATTTCGTCAAAATCAATTAACTCTTTCGAAAGTTATTGCCCGCACACACACACACACACACACTATATATATATAAATATATACATATATAAATAGACATTTCCAAAAATGGTGCCAAAGTGTTCAGGAGGCTATGAAACGTCGAGAAATTTTGGTCCGACCCCTAGGTCCCGCCATCCGACCGACGCCAATAGTGTATGTGCCATATGGCAAATACACTAATAACAGGATATATTTTTATGAAAATTAGTGCTATAAGAGTTCAACTTCTATAATATTTGGATGTGAAACCGAACTTTATAAAGGTTGTGTTACCAATCACGAATAGGGTGGCTGTGACTGTCTTCCCTAATAACTTTGTTGGCTGATGGCTAGCGCTAGCTAATGGTTAGCCTGTTGTAAAGGCGTGCAATTTGTCACGTTTTCCACTTTGCACATCAATAAATCGAGAATCTTATTTTCCCGTGAAAACGTTAACTGGAGTTAAAAGACAAAACCACTTATGTCGAATTTGTAACTAAATAAGAAAAGAAAGGCTGAATCATACAGACAATGGAACCGACGTCCGCTAAATTAAAATTGACGTTTCTGAACTCAGCCATTCCTACTTGTCTAGGATATAGTTTAACATAGGTACATGATATTGACTATAGACAGAGGGCTTGAGAATGGCCGAGCGTGTAGGTACATGATATTGACTATAGACAGAGGGCTTGAGAATGGCCGAGCGTGTAGCAGTGCTGTTGTTTACATGGCGCTGCTATGGTTCCTCTATTACAAGTCCCCAGTTCCCGAGTGATCAAATAACCAAGCTGTTGGTGGTCTTTAAAACACACACAATTTTTGACTATAGGCAGAAAGAAAATCACAATTTTATGTTAGCTTAAAATTACGTGTTTATATTTTAAACCGCCACTTTTGAATTGATTCAATCATTCTAGCCAATAGCGATATTACGACGTCATCATGGTAAAACATGAACCAATGAACGAGCGACGTACGAACTTTGCGTTCGTTTGTTCATCAGATTACTACGTCAAATTAAACGCGTATTTTAAGTGCTACTATTATTGACGACTTTAAATAATGTTTTCTTTCAAAATAAGAGTTCAGCGAGCGTGTAATTTCTACAATATTCTAGTATAGGGTGGGTATGAGCTATAAAAATAATGTGGAACGGCAGTTCGTCATTTTTCTCTGCAATAAAAAGAGACAAATCGCTCATGTCTCAAGACACATTCATTCGACACGAGCGTTGCGAATGCCGAGTCAAACAATATTCATTGTAAACACGGAACATTTTAGCGAATTTAGATTTAGAAAAATATGTGCTGATGAATGTTTATATGATGAGAAGGTATCTTGATGCATGTGACTGACTCTGGGTTAATAAGCCATCTTGAAATGCAATTTAAATTTGAAATTTACGGAAAGATGAAACATTTTTACATGGGTAAACCGAATTAGAGTTTAAATAGTGTATCTGATGATATAGAAAAATTGTGTATGTCGCGACACCCGGAGGAAATTCTTATGCAATACTCAAAGGCTACGCAGTAAAATTTAGTTTACTTTTAGGACCGTACAGTTTACATTACACAATACAGAAATGAAACAATAATTCTAGCTAGTGATCGGGAACGCCGGTGGCAAAGTTATACAGTTCTGTTCGACCGGCGACGGCGCAATTGTATGAAAGCCGTGTGGAAAGCAGTGATAATGTTGTTTACACTACACATTACATAAGTCAAATTTACTTAAACTCAAAATCTGCATCTAAATATCATTTACAGAACAATACAATATCTAATAGGTACCTATACGATATTATAATATGATTTGTTTGTCGTTGTCATGGTTACACCGTTAAACGGCCCGAATTTACATAAGAAGTTACACTTAAAATAAAATCGACATAAGCAATTTTACCTTTTGGTCGCAGATTTGTGTGTGTCAGTAATTTACAGGTATGTTTACATTGCAGTTTAATTAATGTATATATATCTATAGGTTAGGTACTTCGGACGAACTGTGACACAAGTTATATAGGGGTTTCCCGGAGTCAATCACCTTCTACCGGAGCTGTGGCTTTCTATATCTGTACAAGGGGTTTCTAACCTTTTTTCCTTCAAGTCTCCTTTAAACTTTCTTTTCCTCCACATCGCTCAAGTAACGGTTTACGAAGCCATATTAATAACTAGGTACATGCAGTTCTTGGCATACGTAAGTCAGGACTTATTACGTAAACAATTCCCGGCCTACACACAATATTTAACGATAGAACTTAATCAGGTAACCTACGTCAAGTTCAAGTTGAAGAAAGCGGTGTCAAATTTCTCCAAGTTCTCGCGTTGGTATCGTGCTTCTCGTATATGTATTGTACTGCTATTTTCCACATGTTAGTATATACTTCCCTTTTTTTTAGTAATGGCTAGTGAATAAACGTTCATTTGAAGGAAAATGTGAGCCGTGGATCAATTTTTTGAAGAATGGGGGAGAAATCTGACTTGAGTAAAATTCGACTTAGTATGTACTTAGTCGAGAACTGTCTAATGGCTACTGCAGAGACTGTACGTATAAACAGTGAGTTTTTTTGAAGTGAAAACTTCCATAAGCGCGTTAGACACTTTTTGCCTGGGTACTGAAATAACGTGAAGCAATTCGCAATTTTGCGTAAGAATTCGCATGTGAAGCGTCCTCAATTTTGCGTAAGAATTCGCAACATACTTATACAGTTATACCATAAAAACGGCCGTCTACACACTTTGGTTTAGTCTTTGCGTTCTATATGCATTGGAACCTGGGTTCGAGACCTGATGGTAGCGTAGAATTTTTGACGTTTTTTTTTCTATAGCAGCTCTTGTAACAGCGCTTATACCTGCTACACTCACTGCTTCGTTGTGTACGCTCGCATATATAACAATGCATTAATTTAAGCAAGCCCTGCTATGATCTACGCCATCTAGAATCCCAGCTCCATACTGCACGTAACTTTACTTGTTCGTGCAGACGATGCTGCGCCTTGGCTTCTTCTAATTTTAATACTACCATATTATGCTTTAAGAAGAACGAGATGAACGATATTCACGTATAAGTAAATATAACAAGGGTATTTTATCTTCGTTAAATTTCATTGGATATTAAAAATTTGCAACGTGGAACTAACCAATTATATTTTAATTTATAAATTTATTATTCGCATATTTTATATACAAACTGCAATAAATAAATTATTAAGCTTGCCGGCCACCTCGTAGCGAAATTGAAGTTAAATTTTAAGGATGGTATATGAGAAGTAATAATTAGTATACTATACCTACATGTCATTAAAATTGAAAATTTTATTTACAATATTATTCATTAATTTATATAACTATCTTAATAACCCGGAAAACTTTGTATGCTTGTGACAAGTTTACGGATAATTTTTGACTACATTGTACTCTGACGGTGGCATGAAATATCCGCCGAAACGTTGGTATTAAACATCAGTATCGTCTTTTATTGATCCTTAAGCTACGAGGATATCATCTTCCTCGTCGATCAATTAATTAAAACATTACTCACTCGTTTCGCTCATTCGTTTGAAGGCCAATTTTTCAGCCGAAACAGAACTTCGGCTTTTTTCTCACCGAATCCTAAAGTAACTGCTAACAAAGCGAGGGAAAATAGTTATTATTGTAAGCTGAACTTTCGAAAACAATTCCCTTTTATAAATGTATTTACTAAAAAGAGTAAACTAACTTTTTTCTGAGCTTACAAGAAATTTATAATATATAGACTATCTACTAAAACTAAAAGCGTTGTGCGTATACGATGACGCATTTCTTAAAATTTGAATTTCTTCGCGCCCAACGTTCATAAAAAAAGTTGTTTTCTCTTTCTAGTACATATCATAAAATCGTTGTTTGTGTGTGTGTGAGGTGGGGGTGATTTAAATAAAGGGTAAGTTCGGTTTTGAGCTCAGATCGATCTGAGTACTCTAATGCGTTCGAATTTAACATTTATATGTTCTGAAAGATCTCTATCCTGCGTTCGGATTTAAAATCTGGAGGAGATCGAGTACGCTCTATGAGCTCCGAGGAAAGCGAGCGAGCAAGCAGATTTAACCATTTTCAGAGCATTCATTTTAAAAATGAGCGGAAACACTTATTGTGAGAATGGGTAAATTTCGAAGTTTATTTATATGAGGTAATTTTTCAATAGGTAAAAATACACGAATAATATTTATTCAAAGAATAGTAATAACCAATAAGTCTATATCGCACAGAATTATTAATTAAAATATTTATTATATCTATGGGTCGAAAAAATCACAAACGGTAGTACTATTAATTTTAAAATAAAGGATTAAAACGAAAATAATAATGTGAATAATAAAATTAAGTAAAATCGCAGGATAGTGGACAAAATAATTTGATTTATTAAATTAAATGTACGACGTTTCGTCTATAGATTTAGACTTTTTCAAGTACAATCATAAAAATAAAAATATTTTTATTTTTATGATTGTACTTGAAAAAGTCTAAATCTATAGACGAAACGTCGTACATTTAATTTAATAAATCAAATTATTTTGTCCACTATCCTGCGATTTTACTTAATTTTATTATAATCACGATGGACACGATTTCTAATATAAATGTGAATAATGATTTATTATTATAACAATGTTGAATTAAATCAACATGAGGAGCAATAAAGAATATATTTCGGCTTTAGTAATAAGAATTTAACTTACTGGCGCCATTTTATTCTGACGTTTAGAAAAATCTGCTAGACTACGTTCGGAATTGTTTAGATGGCTCGATTTGCTTGCTTGTCACGTGACCAAAAATCTGTTCGCTGCTCAATCAATCGAGTGCAAAACCGAACCTACCCAAAGTAATACAAGCACTGCCTCATTCGATTATTCGTAGTAAATTCAACATACGACTTCGGCAAAACCTACGGCCTGATTTCGGCTGAAGTCGAATGTTTAATTATTGGCCGAAGATGACCGAAGTCGAAACTTCGGTCGGACTCTACAAATTAACTCGAATAGTGCGTGGTGTAGCTACACGCTACCGTCAGTCGCTCGATAAGACAGTTCGATTCGTTGTGGACGGCGAGCTTTATCGTTTATCAATCGCAAATTGCAGTTATATAAATTTACAACAAAACTGTTACGAATGTTCTGATTAACACAGAACGCTGCAGGTATTATAATGTTTATAAAAGATAATTAGGCTTGTTTAAAACAGGTTATAAAATCAATGCGGGTTATAAAGAAGATATCAAACAGAAACTCTCACACGCACGGCGGTGTGCGGCGGACTGATCTATGAGATCATCTAATGCCACGGGCAACGAAATTAACAATCACGCGGCAAGTTATAAATTTACGGTTGCCAAAATATAATTTTATAGCTATCTGAGAAAGCGATCTCGGATACCAAAGAGATGTGTATTTTATATTATGTTATTTTATTACACCTGTATAACATTACAAATCTTTAACTGTTTGGTATGTTTATTCCAGGATTGTCGGTGTAAAAATGGACCAATAGCTTAGTATTACTGATCTAATTACGTCATAAAGATACGAAGCGATTGGTCCATTTTAACATTCAGTTCTGAAATAAATATGTGACAGTAACTGTCCGCTGTATCAGCAAACGATTGCCTACACCAAAAGTGCGCAAACTGAACTACGGCGAGGGGGGTATCATCTCACCTCTTAGTCATCAGGATTAAAAAATTCTAGCGCGATCAATTATTATTAAACAATTTAAATGTTTATTTCTTTATAACTGCAGAACCAAAATTTGGCTATAAAACATTCAAGTGACGGGCTGATGACACGGAACATTAATAATTGTGCAAGTATATGGCTTACACTTGACCGATTTTTTTTTCTTTATTAAATGTTTAACGGTGTTTCGACTCCGATTTTTATTTTATATTTTAGGTCTCCATGCCAAACGTGCGTTAAGAAACGCGCATTGTGTGTAAATATATTATCTTATCTTATCATAACTTCAAAAATCTGATCGTATATATGCTCCTTTTTTAATAATATTTGTTTGCTTTTTTGTTTCAGGTCCCGTTTATTCGTTTGAAACTTGGTGCAGTTTGCAAGACATTGTTTTTTTTTCTTTCTACAAGCTGTTTATCGGTATGTACGTATAGCAGTAATTATTCTGATGCAATTTGTAACTTTCTTTCCAATCATAGATATACGTAATGTAATAACAAACTAATTAAAATTACATTGCATTTCGGCCATATTTCCTGTAATATACAGGGCAAATCAAAAATTTCATCGAAGAATAAGACGCGTTTTCATGATTTTTTCTATTTGTTTAATAGAGCAGAAAATTTTTGAACAAAATGACTCCTAGATTATTTCATTCTGATTTCATAGGAGCTCAAAAGTAAATTTTGAAATATTTATGTAAGACCCTCCCGTTAGAAAGTGTTTTTGCTCGTGATATAAAGGTGTACCTACACGAAATATTATAAATATAATAAATACAAATTTTAACACGGACGTCGTGAACAAATACATATCTGCAAACAGTATATGAAAAACCTGAGTTCTGTCGATCGTTTGAAAATTTGTCACTGTATGAGTAATTTCAACTCAGTCCGCCACGATAGTGGAAAGTTTAGGGTTAGAATCCCTACTGTGACATAGGTTTGAATTAATGATTTTTTTCTGATTACAGCATTGTGTTACGTCATTGTTCTTACTCAGGTGTTTCATATACTGTTTGCAGTCATTATGCATTCATTTAATTATAAATATATTTTTGAAGTGAAACTTCTTTTCACACGGCACAGTAACTGAAATCATGCGACTGAACATACGGAACAACACTCGACGCAACGTCTAATGAAACAACATTTTTTAACACCCTGTATGCATGTTTGTGTGTGTCTACAGTTGTGTTTCTACAGTCGACACGACTAGAAGTTTCACTTCTGTAGTATGTAGTGTAAAATGCACGGTGTCAATTATTTTATAACAATTATTTATTTGAACCAGTCTGTATAATAATTATGAGAATAAATTCTACAAAAAACACAAATCAAGGTGTGTGTCACTTCGCGGGACCACCGCATTCAGTACACATTAATTGGTCAAAAAGAGACGTCAATGCAAATGATTACAGTGGCGGCTTCTCCTATGAGGCAGGTGAGGCAGTGCCTCACCAATAATTTTGCAAATTAAATAAATTACAAGTTTATATTATTTTACTATTTGCATAAATATATCCATTAGAATTAATATTTGGCTTCATAGAAATCAGTAAAATATGGGCCTGCCGTCAATCTTAACGCGCTTTGCTAGAAATATCATCCATCCCATTTCTGCATGCGGTCGTATATGGTATACAGGCCGGCCTCGCGCTTCCTTGTCTTTCATGGGCGGTTGCCTGTTTTTGTTCTTATATCATCCATCTCATTTCTGCATGCGGTCGTATATGGTTAGAGGCTCGCCTCGCGCTTCCTTGTCTAGCGTATTAGTAATGTGAGTAATGTAGTGTTTATGATACCGTAATAGTCCAGTCGAATCTAGCTTTAAGTAGCGCATAAAAACATTCTTTTGAGGCAAGCCTCTATGTAAATTTAATGCGACATGTAATGTGTGTTATTATAGTTTTCGGTAAATACTTTTGTGGTTTTTCGTACTGATTTTTGTTTTGCTTTTTTGCAGTGCTTTTTTGCAGTGATTTTTCTAAAATATTATTAACTATTTTTCAATTTTTTAAATTTAATATTATAGTTTTTTTTTTACAAAAGGTATTACACAACTGACGAAGTAGAGTGACCACTGACCACTAGACTAACTTTAAAATCTAACCTTACTAAAAAAAAATTTTTTTCAACTGCGCCTCACCACTTTCAAATACCACGAGCCGCCACTGCAAATGAAATGTGTTTATGTTTTACTATCCTTTACCCAGCGGCTTCGCTCGCGTTAACTGAACTCAAGCGCGGCCGGATAAAAATACCCCATGCTTTATGTTCAGGTATCAGCTGATCTACACTGAGTTTCATCAGAAGCGATTCAGCCTCTCTCGAGTAACGTTACAAATAGATAAAACATTCTGGAAACACGTTTAAAATTGCATCAGCCGTTTTAGAGCCAGCTCGGTACCTACTGACAGACAGAACTATAAAAAGTCATATAATAGGTTTTTCTCATAGGGCAAATAGTGCACAAAAAATGACTTTATGGCAAGGCTGCTATAAGGTTACTGAAAACAAAACAATATTTTTTTATTTTTAATGTTCTGTACCCAAATCGGCAAAACGGAACAGTGTTTTTTACAAGCTTTTATTTAACTTGCAATGTAAGTTAGTTGTTTGTTTGTGTGTTTGTTTAGGTCAAATCTTGCAAGTCAATTTTGACTTCCATGTATTCAATCGATTTGAAATTTGGTACACATATGTAATATGTATTCCCAATGACAATACATAAATAAATCGTTTTTAGAAATAAATTCAACCCCTAAGGGGTTCAAACGGGGATGTAGGGTTTTTTTTGACTAATCAACGCCCAGGCCAAATCGCTGAATGTTTTTGCTTTTCTTTTGTTTACTTTTTTATTTTTAGACGCTAATGACCTCTGTTGTCGAGCGTCTTTAATCTACAATTCATTCATTCAAATCGCTGAAGCTAGAAACTTGAAATTTGGACAATTGGTTCCTTTTCTGACGTAAGCATCCACTAAGAAAGGATTTTTCGAAATTCAACTCCTACTGGTGTCAATGGGGAGTAAAATTTTTTAAAGACTAAAATGAACAAAATAAATATTAGTAAAAAAGAGTATGTGTGTGTGTACACACGTCAGAAGTTATACTGCTTTGGCGTAACAAAACAAAAATAACTCCAAAAATTTTATCCCGCGTGCCAGTACTAAACGTTTGTAAAAAAGACGATAACATAATCTAATTATTTATTAAAAAAGCATGTTTGTGTTGAGATTCGAACCCGAGACCTAATTGCGTATGACGCGGCGGTGCTATCCGTTACACCACGCATATCTTACATAGCAGTGCTATATAATAAGGTATTATAATCATGAAAAATAATAATGTAAACAGTACGGGTGTTGGAGTACGAACTCATATTTAATGAAAGCGGCATAAACGAGCGTTTGTATAACGATAGCTTTTATTAATGTTATTCAAAACTGAAAACGCTCTTGTCACATTGTGACTGGTGATAATAGGGTATTATAATCATGAACTTCCGACTAACTTCATGGTTTTACTTTCGACTAGCTTCATGGTGTTAAACGTAAAAATTCACTCTCATCATTTTTCCATAACGCGCCAAAAGAAGTATAACTTCAAAAAAACTTTTTAGAGACAAGCTTTTATTTAAATGCACTAAAAAAGAAAAAAAATATTTTTTAATAATTTAAGTTCATAATTATAAAAGCGTGGGTCGTGAACTCTATGATAGTTTATTAGTCACGAGCACGATCCACGCTTTTAAATTATTAAAAATTATTTTTTCCTTTTTAGTGCATTTAAATAAAAGATTGTCTCTAAAAAGTTTTTTTTACTAATATTTATTTTTATTATACACTTCGACACTTCTGTATATTGAGCCACTATTTAAAATATTAAATATTCATCTCTTCTATAAAAAAGGTCATTTAGGGGATGGTGTTTATTGGGATACATGATATAATTCGAAAGGACAATCTGTTAAATAATTGGCTGGATAATCCCTTGATTGTTATAAAATAATTAGTATCTAGCATATTTTAGGTGTTACATTTAAGACTGTATGATGAAATACTACAACTAAGTTACAACAATCGTATATTCTGCATTAGACAGTTTAAATAATGTTATAATATTTGTATGTACAATGCATCTATACAACATATCTAGGTATTATTGTTTCCGTACGACAATAGAGTAATTAAATGGTTTAATTTGTAATCGGTAATTAGACATCAGTAGGTATTATGCACCCAAATGCATATATGTATAGTCTGATGAAATCCGTCATATTCAGTTATCAGATTTATTAGAGCGCACGGAAGTATAATGATTATGTATTTGCTATACTTGTTATTAATTGATAAACAACTATTATACAAGAATAATATATACCTGTGTGCTCAAAAGACAAAAAAGCAATTAAGAATTTTAGAAAACTTCTATAATAGTCCTTCAAAAATAGAAAAATAATCTGTCTTGTACCAGTGGGATCGTGGGTTTGTACATTCCTACTTGACGCAAAGAGTGTGCGGCTAAGCCAAACCCGCGAACCTACTGGTAAACCCTACATATAATAGTCATTTAAACAGAAAATAAAAGCACCTGTAAATTAATTTCTTCGCAAAAGATAAAAAAATTGATAGAATTAAGTACAAGGCTGTGACATACGGATGGACATGATGAAATTAAAAGCCGATGTTTATATGGCGTTGCCATCCTATTACAAGTCCTGTGCAGTTCCCAGATTCTACCCAAAAGCGGGTAAAATTGCTAATTGAATAATTTATTTATTATTAAAAATAATAAATTGATAATAGTGAATTAACACGGCAATATAAATTTAATCAAGTAGTGTTGAGCAGTATACGAGATACTGACAATAAAATATGATTTAGAAAATCGAATTCGTCTACCACCGATTTAATATTTTGATTTGATATTGTTTGTTGAATTTAGAACTAATAAAATTTTAGTAGTGTTGTCCAGTAGACTTTTGTACGGTGGGGGCTTGGACTATAAGTAATTCAATCTTTTTTTACCAATATATTTTTTGTGGAACTTTTTCGTTTTATTTCTTTGCTTTTTATCGGAGACTATTAAAGACTGGCTTGTTTGTTATAATGTATTTTTTTTTTAATACGTTCTTCAATATTGCAATAGTAATCATGTAACCATGCAGAAAAGTCCGCAACAAAAAAAATGTCTAAATTCAATAGGTAGCTTAGATATCCAAGGCGCTCGAAATATCGTACTAGAATTGAATTGTAGATTATAGACGCTCGACAACAGAGGTCATTAGCGTCTATATCGTACTAGATATAAAAAAACTCTTACATACATTTTTTCAATAAACTGACGCACGAAATCACAAAAAATCGCATTTCTAGCGCGATATTTCGCTTTGCATTAAACTATTGCTGGAAAAACACATTTTTTAAGTAATTTTTCACCTAAATACTCGACATTTTAATAAGTTCCGCAGCAGTAATTTCGGTCCTTATATACCTTAGATACTTTCGATAAATTTGCGAAAGAACGAGTTATCTCAAACTTGCCAACTCTATCACAAAATTTTGAGTTTAATCCTACTGAGCCTAATGTATAAAAACACTGTAATAAAAATCGATTTAGTATATTTGTTGAGTTGACCCCAAATAAAGAGATAGACAAAAATTACGACAATAGCTAATTCGGTCTAGCTATCATATAATCTGTACATCTAAGTCGAATTTTCGTTAAAAACTTATAATGGAGACTTTCCTTATTTGTTATAGCGTCTTCATAGACCTCATACCCAACCTAGAATATTGTAAAAGGTATAACCTTGTCGTTGAACTCTTATTATGTGAGAAAACCTGATTTAAGGACGTTATAATATACTCAAAAACCGCGTTCAGCGTGACGTCTTATGACGAACATTAATGAACGCCTAGTTCGCAATTCGTTCATTGTTTTATGTTTTAACCTGATGACGTCATAATACCGCTTTTGTCTGGACTGCTCGAATCAATTAACGTCCCACACAGAGTATGTCAAAATATACTGTTTGTAATAAGCATGTATTTATTTTAATCTCACATAAATGTGATTTTATTCTATCTAATCCTTATCATACAGATCTAAGTTTTATTTAACACCCCGAGCGTAGTATAAGTACCGTCATATACCGACCACTCGCGCAGAGCCAGTACTAAATAAAACTAAAAAGTGGCTTGGTGTGTGGATAAAACCACACTGCTGACTTTCTATTGGATGCCCTTAGAGATTAGAGACCCGTCTACCGTTGAGAAACTATTTGCAATAAAGGTTAACATTTTACAACCATTTTACAGGAGTTTTTTTGTTATAAAAAAAAACGCCAATTCAATTTTTTTGCAAACCTTATCAGGTGTTCATTATGCGTCGAATGAATTTGATCCGGTGTCGATATCTTTGAGATATGCGAGACAAAAGGAGTTCACATATTAATATATTCATATTATGAATTTTTAAAAGTTTTTTTGTTAAAAACCGCTAATTGAATTTTCCTGCAAACCTAATCAGGTGTTCATTATGTAATTATATGTCGAATGAAATTGATCCGGAGTCGATATCATTATTAATTGTTCTTGAGATATGCGAGCGGAAAAAAGTTCACCAACGTGTTAATGAACATACGTACGTACACACACGAGAGAGAGACATCTCTCTAAAAACATAGATTCGGATTTTAGGGATCTCAAAACGTGCAGATATGTCCAAATTTTTCATTCTCAAAATCGAACCCATTACAACAACTTCCAATGGGAAGTTAGTAAATTAAATACTTAAATTGTATCATTAGCCAAGTAAGAATGGGCTGGATTATTTAAAAAAAGTTAATTTTATCATAGCGGGACGGGGCCCACAGGGCCGTAGCTAGGGGGGGAATTAAGGGGCAATGCCCTACCTTAAAACATCCAGTGCCCTACTTTAAGGAATTATAAACAAGCCGCAAAGACTGTCACGACAGAATGACAGACTTGATCTATCTGGCATTTGGAAAAACAAAATTAAATTCGTTGGACTAAATGAAGTTCCTCGGAAATTTGATAACATGGCAAGTTCTGTATTTTTTTTTTTTTTTTTGAATAAATTGTCATTTACCATTTTCTTGCTTTTGTAATTTGATATCACCAGATGAGGTGGGCAATCCAATTAAAAAATTGTAGTCTTTTGCTTCAGCCCTACTTTAAACTTTCAGTGCCCTATCTTGAATTCAGCTCTAGCTACGGCCCTGGGGGCCCATAGAAAACAAAGTTCTATTAAGGTATTGAATTGATTTGCAATGCGCAGTTACATTTGTATTGGTGTACACTGTACAGTAGGTGTATGTGTGTATGTGGTCTTATATAGGGACAGGCATTTTAGTAATTATTTATTGAACAGAACAGGTGTTTGCGTTAGATAGATTCTACAAAGATAATCTGAAACAACATACGAGGATATACATAGAAATTACAACTAATAATAAGTGACAGCGCGTATTAAGTTTCATTTAAATATGCCGTTCGTTTGCTCATATACGATTATATAAAAAACTTGTTATAATTTATACCAAAAAAATTGCAGTCTTTCATACAAGTTGTTGCAAAATATCCATATTTTAGTGATGTAAATTAAATATTTAATCCAAAACAAATCTATTGTAACAACTACTTTTATCGTAGTTTAAACCACGTCAAGTTCGAAAATTGAATTTTTCTCAAAAAAGAAAACCGACATAATTTGTGATATTATCTGTTTTGAGATACAAAAAACGCTTTACCGTTCTCGAGTGATATTGATACAAACAGACAGACCAAAATTCTGGAAACACGCGTTTTTTTCATAGAATTGAATATCGTGTAGGCCGTATAGAGTATGAAATGAAAAGGAGTTGATTCCAAAATTAAAATTCTAAATAAAAATACAAATTTAAACAAGCCGTGAGGTCGGTCGTTTATTAGGACTAAAGTGCGACCCTTGAGGTCCACACGACGAACTTCCCAGTTTGATAAATATTTAATAATAATAATTAAATTAGATATTACACAGAAAAGTAATCATTTTTATCATTAAAACATAATTATTATTTATTTTTAACAATAATTAAAGAAAAAAAACGGCTGAACCGATTTTTATAAAATTTATGTCGGATCAAAATGACGTTAACACGCCTCGATTGACACCCTTACGAAGTCGATATAATTTTTTATTCGTGAGATATTGTGTAAAATCTACTTTTTTGGAGTCTATTTGGTTAAGAAAAAAGAACGGCTGAACCGATTTTGATAAAATTTCTTTTAGATCATATTTACGTAAATACGCGTCGATTGACATCCTAACGTAGTCGATATCATTTTTCATTCTCGAGATTTCGTCTTAGAAAGAAATGGACACATACGTACACACACAGCCATCTTTCTAAAAATAGTGTAGTGACTTTGAAACATAAAAATTTGTTATACATTTTGATTTCGATTTTCGGACCCATTACAATAACTTCCAATGGGAAGTTAAAAACTAAACTACGAAAAAGTAAAAAATAAGCTTCCAATAGGTATGAAAAGTAGTCGGGTAACTAAAACTAACATATTTTTACCCGACTAATTTTCATATTAGAAGCTTGTTTTCTATTTTTTCGTAGTCGGGTTTTAGTTTTTTAAACTTCTATTTTTTTGTCAGACGAGTGCGCAATTCCATACAGCCAGACTTGCGCGTTACAGAGTTTGCTAAGCCAATGATATGCGAGTACTTTGCCAGTGAATATCAAAAGAACAGGGCCTGATTCAGTGCATTTTTCAAAGCCGGTTCCATAGACACATGGAACTTTGCTCCGTGCATAGACATACAATACGCCGGTCTTGCGCACAACACTTCTGCGCATATCACACAAGAGTTAGCTTGCGCATACTGCATTTCTTATGACAAAGCTCTTAGCTTTCCATTTAACCGCTCTGGTTCTAAGAAGGTATAATAAAATAAGTTATATTTTATTACGTCACTGACATTGACCATGTTAAAATGAGGACTGCAGCCGAGTTGTCTCCCATCAAGTAATTTTCAGTTATCTCTTAAAAGGGCCATAGGTAAATTGTGTCCCGGCCGCAGCCGAGTTGTCACCCATCTGGTAACTGGTTATAATATAATGTTATACATATTTGGAATTGCATAAGAAACAGTAATTTACGCATAAATGTAAAAATATTGGGATGAGTAGAATAAAATGAGGCATTTAATTTGGAATGATACGATTCACAAGCATTCGTTGTTCTTTGAAGTGACGAGGAATTTTCAGCCCAAATTTGAGGTGGAAATAGCGAATCATCGTCAATATAATATGCAGAAACAAGGTAGTCCAGAAATTTCGTTACAGCAGTCGATGTTGGCCAATTCAATGGCAAAACATTCACCAACATCTTCTGGAGCCAAAAATATATGTCAAATATTTTGCAGTTTCCGATTCGCCTTATTATACTCGATAACTAATCTAACTTCTTGTATTTTTCTGTACCAAGATTGTTCACTGGGCCCTGGGGTATTACTTTATTAGCAGGTAATGGTTATCAACTATACTCGATGCATTTGGGAAACAACTTACCTATGCCTGGGAGACAACTTGACCGTGGGAGAGAATTCACCTATTAATTTTTCTACCTAATGTGCTCGGGTGACAACTAGTCTCTTCCCAAAATGAGAATCGCGCCAGTCGCTAAGTCATGGTGGACACGGGCAACGCCGAGCTTAGCAGGTAGTCTAAACTAAACTGTAGTCACACTCGACTTATGTCGCTATCAATTCAGATTCTGGCAATGTATAGTGAAATCCTTAGTCTTTGCCAACGATATAATAATTATAATACGAATGTTATTTTGGGTCAACCTATATAATGGAACTGTTCACCGAGACATGTTGGAGCCAATAATTGAAACTCGCCAACGTCTATTAATAATTAAACCGAAAGTTAGGAAACACCTTTTCCCACTCTTAGTTAACTTTCATTTCCGAAATTTTTTGGAAAACAGCTGCTTGTTCGACATATTGTCGCAGTTTCCTTTTATCTAAATCTAGCTGTTAAACCCGGCGTTGCTCGTACTCCACATGACTTGGTTCCAATTTTAAAATGGACAATGTCAAAATTAGTGACAAAATGTTAAAAATAACTACAAAACACCAAACCATTTAAAACTTCTCGACGTACGTTTTGCCAACCAACTTGGCATCATTGTGAGATGATTAAATTAATTTATTTAATGGTCTCCTGATGGTGCCAACTTAATTTTTAAATGGTTTGGTGTTTTGTGGTTATTTTTAACATTTTGTATCTTCACACCAAAGTGACTTAATTTGTATCTGCTCGGAACCAGCGATTGAATAAGCTTATGCTAAGATAAGAATTCACAATAAATTTCGCTTGATGTTGCTAATATGTAGCGTTAAGGCCGTTAAGTCCGACGTTGTCTGCGTGCCCACCATGGTTTAACACTTCCAACAATTCCAGGATAATTCTCCAAATTAAACAGGCAGAAAAGGAGACTTTATATAATAATAGATGTACACTCCTTATGGATAATAATATATGTAACCCATGATTTTTTCTCGTATAAGTATGTGTTCAATCATTCTGATAAAGTATAAACCATCAACTATAATGAAAGTATTCAAATATGAGAAATTTTCCTTACGGTTTTATTACAATGAAATTAACAATCAATATATGATTAGATTTCCTTTCCCGTAAATAAAATTCACTTTATAATTGAATTGACATAATAGTATCTATTTGGAAACTTGCCCGACGCATAATTGGTAGTTTCGAATGATGTCAATTCACTAATAAAGTGGATTTTATTTACGGGAAAGGAAGTCTAATCATATTGATTGTTAATTTCATAATGAAAGTAGTTTCATTGTAAATCTCAAAATGTGTTTGTAGAATTTTTTTGTCTTTATTAAAAAACAATTCTAAATAAAAGCTGAAGGGACACGTGCCGCTCGCCTTTTATTTAGAATCCATATGGCATATAGGCTTCTTATTATCTATGCGTATGACAGAGGTGCGCAAATTGGGTAGCGCGCTCCAAAAGGAGAACGATCTCAAACTCATCCTTCTCATTGAAATGTCTTAGGTTTCACTGTAACTTATCGCTTTATTTTGAAATGATTTTATATGTTTATAATTGTCTGCATTTCTGTATAAATAAAGTAAAATTAGTGGAACTTGCGCTATGGTGAAGGAGCGCTCGATGTGTTGGTGGCGTATCCGTGTGGAGATGGATGTAAGAAAACAAGCAACTATACCTACAGCAGGCAACTTTGAAGAGTCTACTGTACATGATATGATTTGTGATTCGCAACCGTCATCTTGTTCTTTCAGACGATTATAATATAAACCACCTGCAAATGCTATAATATGGCGTGGTTCGATATTATATGGTGTGTACCCTGAAGCGTAACCTCGAAATAAACTATGACTCATTCGTCAGTCACTTTTTAAATTACCGCAGTAATTTTATGCCCAAAGCGATTTCTTGTTAAAATGCTACAATCTATTTTTTATAATACGCTGTACCTAACCTCTATTGATTCGGACCAGTAAACAGTAGATATTTGATCTGATAGTTGGAAAAACTGACTACATATTATTGCGTATGATACCACATGATCAGATAAAAAATTATTTAAAAAAACCCGACTGCGTAAAAATCGAACTTAAAAGATGGAAACAAGATCAAATGATAACTTGCAATCGAAGGCATCAGATATTTCTGTTCAGTTTGTTACTACTATGCCTCCAACTGCATATTATCATTAATTGATCTTGTTTCCATCTTTTAAGTTCGATTTTTACGCAGTCGGGTTTTTTTTTTTTAATAATTTTTGATTGACGACTTTTTAGTTTTGTTTTATCAATATATTGTTAGTTCCTGTCTATAAATACTGTTGGGCAATTTTTTTCGTCTCTACCGCCATTTTGTATTTTACGGCCGCCATTTTGGTTTTATAGACGAATCGATAAAATTTTTTCAAATTTTTAACCTGGTTTTACCGGTACTTCTCTCCTGTTTTTACGATTTCGCCTCGTATCGAGGTGTGACCGTCTTAACACATACAATATGCAAAATTTGAGCAAAATCGATCCGGCGGTTTTAGTGGAGTCAATGAGTCGGAATTTTCGCCCATAAAACGCAAATAATTCGGGCACCTGCAAGATCAACTCCCCCTCCCGTTTTCGAGATCGCTAAACCCGAATATCATATTAAAAAAGTTTTTATGCATGCCCACCCCCTCAAACGGTCAAAAGCCACCCCTTTTTTCTTTTTTCGGTGAAAATTGTTGATGATTTGACCGCGGGATATAACAAAGGAAGAAGAATTATAGCAGGGACAAGACCGTGACTAACCTTGGGGGTCGATTCTACCCTCCCAGGGGAAAGAAAAGTGGTTTCATCTATCTTTTGAGTTTGAACGTTCCCTCCCCCCGTTTTCGAGGATGCTGATTTAAAAAAAAATAGTTTTAGATGAGTTTGACCCTTTCTACCCCCTCAAAAGAAGTAAAAAATAAAAAGGGGAGATTTCTGCCCGTTTGAGGGGGCAGAAAGAGAGAAAATCATCAAACTATTTTTTTTGTAATCAGCATCCTCGAAAACAGGGAGGGGACGTTCAAACTCAGAAGTTAGATGAAACCACTTTTCCATCCCCGGGAAGGGTAGAATCGACCCCCAATGGTAGTTACGGTCATGTCCATATGCCATAATTCTTCTTCTTTTGTTATATCCCGGTCAAATTATCAACAATCTCCATCAAGAAACCATGCTGTCGTGCGTCCGTGCTCGAAAACCGAAAAAAGGGCTGGTTTTTGTCAGTTTTAGGGGGTAGGCACGGAAGTAAATTCGCCAAAAATTCTAAATCTAATTTTTGCACGATCACAAGATTTTCTCTATATAGGTACAGGTATAGGTACTCTACTACCTACTTCTAGTCTAGTATAAAAACATATTTTTAAAATCTGTAGTAAGTGTTGACAAGGACGTACGCAGAATTTTGTTGAGGGGAGGGGGCAAAACTTATGAGAGTAAATATGGACATTGGACATGCGGTTATCATACTGCAATTAGTCCAAACGTTCTAAATGTAATTCGGAGAATTTTCAGGCGCCAAAGTTCAATAGGTATAACGAGAAATAAAAGGGATTAATATGAAGTAATGCTTAATGAATTTTCACACTTCAGTCCATTATTCCAGGTCCAAGGAAGTGCAGCTATGCCCGCCCTTCCCCTCTCCCTTGCGTACACTCATTAGTGTTGAATAAGTTTAAATTAAAATATCTCTCAGATCAATATAGTTTTCTAAAAAAATCTCAAAAATGCGTAATTTGAACGCTGAAAACCGAATTTCTCGAAAATATGAATATTAAAGCGAAACTTACCATTATCTCAGGTTGGTTGGACACTGTTTGTTATATGTATCTGCAATGTTCAGCTAACGCAGTTACTGAAGTACACGATACAACAAACAACACTGATGGACGATTTCTTTCTTCTTATTCCGAGGCTTATGAACGACCCGTTATGCAATAATACGGCGCACAAGTGTTTTGTAAAACCCTCAGAAGTATGCAGCACTGCAAGCGCGACGTTAATAGCGACGTCGCTGTTATCAAATGAAAGACAGATAGTCGTTGACGTCTTATTTAATATATCAAGTCAATTTGCTGCGCCGCCCCATCAAAAGCCATAACACCCTCTGGATGATGCCCCCCGGATGTTAAATTACCACTCGCCTCTTTCTGTTTACTACTCAGATACAGGTCCGGATTAAATGTTAATAGGACGTACAGCTAAATTAAAATTCGCGTTTCTGATATAATCCAGCCGTTCTTACTTGACTATAAGATAGAATATAGATGATAAGAATTAGACAGTTATAGATATTAATATAAATTAATAGATTTATACGGCTGAATTGCAATTGAAAATTTTTCGTTGGAAAGCAGTCAATTATATAATTGATTCCAAACATATTGGAAAAAATCATTTCACCAACCATAGTCACAGTCAGGATTCTAACCTGAACCTTTCCACTTTCGCGGCGAAATGAGCTTACATTTACTCAACCGTGACATGATTACTAATCTAACATTCTCCTTATATGTTTAGGAATCAATAGATTTTCACCACATGCGAGTGTTAATTCAATATAGCTATTAGACCAAGAGGCGGGCGTTAATATATGAAGCTCATTTGTGACAGGATGAAATTTTCAGGGAAGGTAGTATTAATTATGACAAAGAAAAAGCGCTAGGGTTGCCTAGTCAAATCCTGGTGCGACGACCGGGATAAGCCACTTCCGGTGCAAAATGTCAATTTTTATATGTGTATGTATATATGTATAAATTCAAACAGCTCAAAATTACAAAGTGGCCCTTTGTCCAGCATGGTAACCATAGTTTTTAAGAAAATGACATTTCGAAAATTATAAATTGTTAATAACTGCTCAAAATTGGATAAAATATAATAGTTAAATCCTGTATCACGGAAAAGAAAAGTTATACATTTTGTAAAGTAGTATCAGTATATGCAAAAATTTAAATTTTTGATGTGAAACATCTTTAGGTACGGGTGTAAAGTCGTTTAAATGGAACGTCGCCAAATGTCATTTGTTATTGCATTTTGAAACTACGTGGTCAATAATTATAGTTTTTTTACTAACATTATCAGCGGTAATGTGTCATGCATCGTTTTTTTTTTTTTTTTTTTATTAAAAAAACAGATAGATTATTATGTATTGTTTTTTTTCTTATTGAAAAATTATTAATGTGATATTTTTTAGCACCTTACCTATATTAAAAATGTTAAAAATTCAATTTTCAACAAAAAATATCTCGCATTATTTTCTAATCTAACTAGCATAAAGAGATACCTTTATTAAAAAAAATATATTTAATTTTTATTTCATGATTTTCTTGACTTTTTTTCAAAGCAACTACCTTAAACTACGTTTTGTTAAAAAATGTTTACATAATATTATTGTAAAAAAAAAAATAAATATTTTAATAGCACGTTAATATTTGTTCGGAACATTTTTGAATAGTTTAATGTATAGTAAACTATATTGAAACTCATGTCGATCACTCACGTATGTAATATAATAAAATTAAAAAACCGGTTGATTTGTGAATCAGAATTGTCAATCATTGGCAATGTTTGCCTTCTTCAGGCCTAAAATTACATAATTCTAATAATGTAATTTTTAACTATTTTGTTGCCTTCTTCAAGCCTAAAATTACATAATTATAATAATGTAATTTTAGGCTTGAAGAAGGCAACAAAATAGTTGCTGAAAAGTTGCCATAATAAAGATTGACAATTCTGACTCACAAATCAATCGGTTTTTCTTTTATTATAGTAAATTATTATTATTTCCCATTTTTTCATTATAGTTATTTTGGTTTTATATTCGCTTAGTTAACTTTATACCTGTGTCTGATTAAGTTGAATTTCAAGAAAAAATATTAATCGAGGTTCACTAAAGTCAAATGCTTCAATTAGTTTTTAGTGTCAAACCAAATTTAAAATCACAAACAAAAATCAACCTTTTTTCTCTTTTCGAAACAAACTCCAAACCACCTTTTTTAAAACTTTTATTACAGGTTACTACGACCTTCAAGTAAGTAATTTATACTAATTTATATAAGAGGTGCACGTTGAATTACGTTGAAAAATAAAAATAAGAAATTGCTACCCTAAAATACATAAATTCTTGGGAAAATTGTCAATACCAGATTCAGGCAATTCCTGCGTAATTATACGGATATGAGTTAGAAACCAAATGCGTTGAAAACATAAAGTTATAAATAACTAGACATACGTATGAATGTTTGCCAAACACAAGGCCGATAACTCATTTCAGAACGGTTACAATATATAAGTATACATATATACATAATGTTATTTGACAGCTTTAAAAATGTCAAAAAAACAAATATAATTTATAAGTTTTCAATGTGTTACCCAAAATTTCCTTAGGCAACCCTATGTATTTCAATACAGCTCTTCGAGATCTACAATATGGCGTCAATTGTATACTGTCATATAATGACGAAAGATAATTATGAGCTAATGAAATATGTGTATTTTGCACCGGAAGTGAGCTCCTCCCGGCCTTCGCACCAGGATTTGACGAGGCAACCCTAGCACTTATTCTTTGTCATACTAGATTCTACCTTCCCTGAAAATTTCATCCTGTCACAAATGAGCTATATAAATTTACGCCTACCTCTCGACCTATATGTTATAGAAGTGAATCTTCGTACTAGCGAGAGCTCAACATGAAAATGAAAATTATTTCAAATCCCCTTAATGGGATACACTAATAGTACCTAGATATAGCAGTGTTATACATAACCAAAGATTGGTATTACTACATAATATTTTAGAAATAATTATATCTTGTAGACATCGTAAGATAATCTACATGTTACATACATACATAAAACACGGTATATGGTTGGTAAAATGATTTTTTCCAATATGTTTGGAATCAATTATATAATTGGCTGCTTTCCAACGAAAAATTCTCAATAGATAATAATAATTCTATGTGATTCGCTCAGTTAGATTATGGTTTGACAACAAAATAATCAAGAGCAACACATTTCTCGTACCTATATCACTTTTCTGCGTATCTTTTATAGTTTAGCCAGCGTACACCAATTTAGCTCGGAAATCGCGAGCGGAGGTCACTGACTTGCTTAACGTTTTCGCTCACTAGTCAACCCTATTTTGTCTTAGCGAAATAAAATAGGTATATATAGCCCAATCATTTTATACATAAAAACGACCAATCTGCGAAAAAATTCGCAGTTAGCTCAATTTTTAACCGACTTCAAAAAAAGGATGAAGGTTCTCAATTCCACGTGTATATTTTTTTTTTATGTATGACCACGCATAACTTTTTACAGAGTAGTCCGATTTTGATGATTCTTATTTTATTGTATAGGGTATACCTCGAAGTTGGTCCCATATAAATTTTACTTAAATCGGTTCAGTAGTTCGGCTGATTTTAATAAAAGTGAGTAACGGCGTGTGATTCCTTTAAGGTAAAATTCCTAATACGTTCCTCGGCGCATGAAGTACGTACACTCTTGATCGTTTTTTTTTATGAACGGGTATATAAATCGTATTTATACCCCCTTTGGGCCTCTGTATAACATTTTTGTATACGAAGGAAAATTGGTAATAAATATTATTATTATTATTATTATTTATTATCACCAAATTAATCTGTATTACCAAAGCCAACGCTGTTTTATTTATACAAATGTGGGGGTTGCACCTAATTACGGCATTCAGTATTCATCTACAACCAGAAGTATTCTAATATGCTTGTTTTTCCTATTCAGTAATAAAATTTTCCGTAAGATTTCACTTCCAATTTACGTTTCTTTTTAATATTATACCTACTTATTAATATATTTGCCTATACATAGTATATGACACATACACTATTGACGTCGGTCGGGTGGCGGGATATCATCAAAAAATGTTATCCATTTTTGTTTAGGACGAACATAGATGGACTAGAGTTAGACAACATGATTGTATAAATAAATACTTCAATCCCAAATAGGTAACATATTTTTGACCCAGCCTGTATTATTCGTTATTATATCTTTTCTCTTAACTGCAAACAAGAATTAAAGAAATATATATTTTTTTAAACGCTGAGCATAAACCGCCATATGATGACATAGAAGACAGTCACACTTCTTTGTCTATAGAAAAATAAACCTATATAAATTATCTTCCTCGTGGTTTACTTTCAGTTGGCGTGACACTGCAGTAGATCTAAGCTGAGCGTTATGTATAGGTACATCATTTCTGTATAGAGGCATAATTCTATGTTTAAAATTCCATTGAAAAATAGGTACAACAATAAACAGAATGACATTATGTTACAGTTTCATAATCTATTTGTAAATTGTAATGTAGATTCTAACAAAGAAAAAAATGTAGGACGATCCCATTCATCACTGCACGAAGCCTTTCTAAAATGGGCGTCATCGGAGTCGGACCATTTCAAGAATAAGTATAGTTTGTATTTATACGGATTGAAAAAAAATTGCACACAAACACCGAAAAATTTAGCGGAATTGTTTCAGAAATCTGGTAAATATTGAAATGTGCTCCCTAAAATTTTAACAAAATCGGCTGGACAGGGAATTTATGAAAACGCTAATCATAGCAGTTATTAAGTTACCTACTTACGGAAAGGTGTTTATAATTTGGTGTCATTAGGTTGATTAAAAAGGCTTACCGAATGTTGAAATTCAAAAAAATTTAATCATTTTAAGCGTTGTATTAAGGAATTAAATTTTTTATTTTGTTCGAAACCGAATTTGTTAAATTTAATTACAAAAAATGTATTTATTAGCAAATATACCTACTATTTTGCTGGCAGGGTCTTACACTGCGACCAACGTTTTTATTTTCTATTGTACGAATATAAATATCCACAAATATTTTTATCTTCCACAAAGCAATCAATACTTAATCATCGCTATAAAAAAGAATATAAAAATAAACAAATAAATAAGCTGTTTTTTTTCGGTATTGTGTGGGTATAGGGTAAACGCATCTGTTCGCAACCACTTACCTGTGGTTGACCAATTTTATCTTTATAACTAGCCTTTACTCGCGTTAATGTCGGTTTTTTGGCTACTGCTTAGCCCCAAGCGCGATGAGAGGTAGCCTGTCATATTCCCTAATATATAACAAACACTATTGTAAAGTCAGATCAAAATCAGTTCAGTAGTTTTTTAGTTAACTTGGAACAAACAAACTGACAAATGGACAAAATTATGAAAATTCGGTCTAGGTATCCTATAAATTGTACAATTACAGATTTAAGATTTTATTTATTTGTATTGATTGACAGAATAGATTATTACATAACATATTAGACCTATGCAGGGCCGGCGTTAGGGGGAGGTAAGCGGGTTAAAGGTACCCCGGGTCCGGGCCCCCAAACGGGGCCCGCCGGCCCGGGATTTCTTTACCTGTTATATGTGACTACCGTGTTTAAAACTGCGAGCATTAAAACATTTTCCCAACAAAAACGCTTACCCGGGGCCCGAAAAACCTAGTGCCGGCCCTGGACCTATGCAAATAACATTTCTAATTTTACCGCGATAATATACTTTGTCGACTTGAAGAAAAATTAGAAAATATTTATTTGCAAATGATTTACACATTTGTCGCTTGATGTATCACTTACTTGCAAGTTAATATTTTGAAATTTTTCTTCGCACCGATAGAGTATCTATAGACAGGGCCGGATCAAGCCATGTAGAGGCCCCTAGGGCCTAGGCAATGCAAGTCTCGGGGTCCCTCTCTCCTTATGTACCGTCTAACGTGGTATAGCATAAATATAGCAGCTTACTGTAATGTTTGCGTGACGTAGTGGTTAGAACGGCTGCTTCATACGCAATACGTCGCGGGTTTGAATCACGTGCAGCACCATTTTAGTTTTTAAACTAACTATTCCATATTCCACTTGATATTTATATATATTTTTTCTATTTATTTTTTTATTAATTATGACTTATTTTTCTAACGTATTGGGGGCCCATGGGCGGTGCCGAGCCCATAAGAAGTGGCCTACATTGCCTATAATATGGATAATCCGGGACTGATTATCGGTAAAACACAAAATAAATTATGAAATAATAAAATTACAATTTTTTTATTAGGTTTGTGTTATATAATAATCTATTCTGCGAAATATAAATGTAAAAACTGGTCGACCATGTAGGCGAACCAGGAGTGGTCCGTAAACGCTGCCTTTACCCCACCGAAACAGTAAATATCTACTTACACCGACGTAAATTAATATTTAACTAGTTACTAGAATCTAATCTTTGATTAGATTGTTTAATTTGAAAAATTGAACTTAAAATAAAACGGGAACGATAAACGAAAAAAATCATGAGGACAGTGTGGTCCAGTGGTTAGCGTCGCGGCCTCTGAATCAGACTGTCGTGGGTTCGAATCCCGCCTCCGCTCATGGATGTTTTGTGATGTCATTTAGTATTAAGTGAGTTGTTATTTAATGTAATCAAGACACTAATGACCTAAGTTGTCGATGCGTCTATAATCTACAGTTAAATAAATAAATGAAAAAAGTCGTAAACAAATGCTTCTATGAATTTTTGTTTTTAAAGTGAAACTTTATTTGCCTCGTTTTTTTCCGTTCGGGTAGCGTCACGTCACGTCCTATATTGTACGACTGCATACAAGTGTGAAGTTATGTTCATATAACTATACTGTTTGTCTAAATAACTGATATCGTACATCAAATATCCATTGACCACCAACAATAGAATATGGATTTTATGTTCGTCTCCATACTGATCAGGGTTCAAATTACATTACCACCACGTAAACAAAATTGTAAACTTTCGGCGATTTCGGGTTAAAAGCGTTTAGGGTTATGGCAATAAAGTTTCACTTGCACCGTGGTTTCATAAAACCGCGCCCTAGTTTTTTGAATTTTCGTACCTTTTAATATTATTATAAAAACTTCCTTAAATTAGATACAGGGGCGGATCCAGGGGGTGGCGGTCGCCAACCCCGAAATCGTGAATATGGTTTTTTAATTTGACACGGGAATAGAAATAGTTTTACTTGGAACAAAAAAGCTAGTCCAGGCTTACACGTTTTTTTTTAGGTAGAACATTTCTTCTACCTCGTGAGTTTTTTCGTAAGTTATGCCAGAGGACAGAGGAGGGGATTCGTTATTGCTTTAGCGTATGATTATCTATATATTTAAAACACAAGCCCTATTTCTCTAGACAATCCGCCAGCAACCCCTGCTCAACCGATTGACATAATTATTTTTTTAAACTGAGGCCTTTAGTCCACAGATATGTTATCGCTATTTTTTTTGGTGAAATTTCTTTAAAAGGGGTGATTTCAAGCGATAATAGTAAAAATGACGAGGGGGGAAGTGGGGTGAAGAGAAACGTAAACAGAGAAAATCCATCGGCGTTCACGATACATGAGTGTGAGAGAAATGCAAATATGTACGCATGTCGTGGATAGGCTATGCAAACAATAAACAATTGAAACATCTTGACAGAATGACAGTTGTACATTTTAATTTTTAGAGCCCAGATTTTAATAGGGTTATATTGACAAAATTTCTAAAAGTATTTAAAATTAAACAATAAAGATGTATATGTACGTGCAAATTTTTTTTCTCTTTTAAATATAGTACTTAGTTTCTCAAATACCGACAAACTCATCGATTTTTTTCTGAAGATCATTCGTACGCAAGTATTACACTGATAGATACGTTCTATAGCTTCTAAAAAACTACTATTTTACGTACACTTTAAAGTTATGTTTGAATCAAAAATATTTATCAACAAGCCGTGAGGTGGGTCGTTTATTAGGACTAAAGTGCGACCCTTGAGGTCCACACGACGAACTTCCCAGTTTGATAAATATTTAATAATAATAATTAAATTAGATATTACACAGAAAAGTAATCATTTCAATCATTAAAACATCAATAATTTAAAAAAAAAAAAAAAAAAAAGCGGCTGAACCGATTTTTATAAAATTTATGTCGGATCAAAATGACGTTAACACGCCTCGATTGACACCCTTACGAAGTCGATATAATTTTTTATTCGCGAGATATTGTGTAAAATCTACTTTTTTGGAGGTTATTTGGTTAAGAAAAAAGAACGGCTGAACCGATTTTGAAAAAATTTCTTTCAGATCATATTTACGTTAATACGCGTCGATTGGCACCCTAACATAGTCGATATCATTTTTCGTTCTCGAGATTTCGTCTTTGAAAGAAATGTACACATACGTACGTACGTACGTACGTACACACACACACACACAGACATCTTTCTAAAAGTAGTGTAAAAATAGTGTAGTGACCTTGAAACATAAAAATTTTTTTTCCTTTTTGATTTCGATTTTCGGACCCATTACAATAACTTCCAGTGGGAAGTTAAAAATTATATTAAAAACATATAGTTAAAAGCTAGGTTATGTGTTTTACTCACGCGTTCGTATACACAATGATATTGAGAAAGCTTGAAATATATATTTCTTATTGTTTTCTTAATAAAGTGATTCATATTACATATAAAAAAGGTTTGTGTTGGCAAACATTTTTTTTTGGCGATAGCCTTTACTAAACCATTGTTCTTAGAAGACAGTGTTAAGTCGTCGCAAAAAAGTTTTGCACGGGTACACTAGTTATAATTATAATGCCACCCCCGAACAGAGCGGCTGGATCCGCAGTCAGATAGATATATTAGTCCAAAGTGTATTTGCATTACATTGGATAGTTAGACTAAAAAATTCTTCGACGCTAGAGCAAAAAGCAGTTTTTGAAGCAGATTTGACCTATTGCTCACCTGTAATTTCTAATGTCCAAATTACGGATTGAAACCGGGAGCCTGTTAATCGTTTTAGAACTTAGATAGCAATAATATTTTTTGTCAATTTAATCTAGATTTCGGCAGACATACCTATATCGTCTCTATGACGAGTACAATTGTATTAGTTGCGTGGTAGTTTTCAATATTTTAAAATTAGTTACAAAATAATAAACAAAAATTTAAATAAAGCACCTTTACTTCCACCACGGTCAATGCCAACTGTGTAAATAGCAACTTAAAAACAGAACCTAACGAAGCGCGCTGATGGGAATATAATGCGACCAATGTTGCCAGATTGAAGGAATTTAGGGGGAGGAAATGTTTAGGGAATTTTATAAATATGGCTAAGAAATATTTTGATACTTTTACCAACGTCATAAATTTTGAAAATATCTTTACTAATTTCCCTCCAGCACGCAAACATTCAAACTCAATTGATAATATTCGCTGTAATAACTACAGTTCAGTCCAAAAATTGTAAGCAGTGACTAATACTTATAGTTTCACAATGCAATATAAGCGGCACAGTTATTATGCTTGGGAAAATCTAAGAACGGGTATGCTTTACAATTTACATTGTTTTATTGCTTTGCCGGTTCATTATAAAGCTTGTTAGTATAACTAAGTACTAATCTTTGTCTACAATTTCTGATAAAAATTTCACTGTGTTAATTCAAAGTTTTTTTAGAAATAAAGCTAAAATATGGTATGTAGTGCTGACTAATTAAACATTTTCGTGAAAATTTATTTGTGGTACTCTCTTCCTTGTATACAATGCGAAGTTACGTTATTCGAATTAAAATTTCATTTGAATTATTAACTTCCCATTGGAAGTTATTGTAATGGGTCCGAAAATCGAAATCAAAATGTATAACAAATTTTTATATTTCAAGGTCATTACACTATTTTTAAAAAGATGTCTGTGTGTGTGTATGTGTGTGTACGTACGTACGTACGTATGTGTCCATTTCTTTCTAAGACGAAATCTCGAGAATGAAAAATGATATCGACTACGTTAGGATGCCAATGGACGCGTATTAACGTAAATATGATCTGAAAGAAATTTTTTCAAAATCGGTTCAGCCGTTCTTTTTTCTTAACCAAATAGACTCCAAAAAAGTAGATTTTACACAATATCTCGCGAATAAAAAATTATATCGACTTCATAAGGGTGTCAATCGAGGCGTGTAAACGTCATTTTGATCCGACATAAATTTTATAAAAATCGGTTCAGCCGTTTTTTTTTTTTTTAATTATTGTTAGAAATAAATAATAATTATGTTTTAATGATTAAAATGATAACTTTTCTGTGTAATATCTAATTTAATTATTATTATTAAATATTTATCAAACTGGGAAGTTCATCGTGTGGACCTCAAGGGTCGCACTTTAGTCCTAATAAACGACCCACCTCACGGCTTGTTTGCATTTTGTGTTTCTCCCTCCTTTTCCAGCTCTCGTTTCAGGGTTGCCTATAAAATACCTGTTCAAAATATTTTAGGGAAATTTGTCTATATTTGAGGGAAAATTCAGTTCGCAGTGGGGAAAACTGACCACCATCTTTCCGCAACACTGGCTGCGACACCGAATAAAAATACATGGCTTCACAGTTCATCGCAGTGACCGTACTGACTTTCTCACTCAACAGTCAACACTGCATCGACCATGGATTTTCGTTCATCGGAAAGACTACCATTTTTGTATTTTTCCGAGACGAATGAATTGTGGCATATTAATGACATCGATGTCTAAAATAGGAACAAAATCGCTGGAGCCTGTATGTGTTATTGTTAATGCCGTTACGGGTGGACAAAAACTTGTTAAAATAAGCGGAAAATAAAAACACTGATAGCTTTTTAGAATATGATTTAATTCATTATTTTGTACAACTGTCAAAGAGGAAAAAAGTAGAACCAGTTATATCATTATTCGGTTACTGTTCTTTTAAATAAACAGTATAGGTATAAAATTTTGTATAAACAATGATTTTGCCTAAACAGAACCGTTTTCGAGAAGATAGCAATTTTCGATTCGGGCAGTAAAATACCTTTATATAACACATACATGCTTTTAGTGTTTTTTCGTATCTATTTTGCGAAACTTAAATAGCCGTTTATTGACTAATGTCCATTATGTAACGCTTTTCAGTGCTATAATGGTTCATTATGTAACTGGTTACATAATGATCCATTATATAGGTTATATGGTTCATTATGAAACTAGTTACATAATGAACCACTATATAACTGTTTTTTTAATTCAATTAAATTCTAAAACCAAGCATGTGTTATATAAAGTATAGTGTGCAACGCGTGTGCAAAATCTTTATGCGTCAGGCGCGATGTTTTCAGTATTCGTATGCGGCTCTCGATGCATACTCGCCAAGGCTCGTGTGCGCGCTCGTCTACTACTCGTACTAAAAACATCAGCACTCGTATTCGGCTCGCGATACACACTCGCCAAGGCTCGTGTGTGCTCGCCTACTACTTGTGCTGAAAATATCGCGCCTGACGTATAAAGATGTATTTAGCACACTAGTTACACAATATACTATTATTTGGAGGACTAGGTGGAAAATAAAAAATATTCTGAAGAATCCCCTAAAAACTCTAAGTTTAAAATTTGGTTTCAATCCGTTAAACGTACGGACTGATGGCCGGACATCTAAAAGTCGCTTTTTCGGTAAAACGTCTAAATTCGTCGAAATTTCGAATTAGATTTTATTTTTCAGTAGACAATTCATTAAACGATATAAAGTAAAACTATGTAAATCCCTATGATTTATAAATTGTTTTTCTGAGGCTGAAACCTTGTTTAGTTTGATGAAAAATTTAACAACATACCATTAATTTTATGTTTATTTATCTAATTTTGTACCTATTGAGCTTTCAGAGAGTGTACAAAATAAATTCTTTAACTGTTTTAATTCTTTTAACTGAATGACGCTTGACTATCGAAGAATGCTTTAAACGACGTGTTTAAAGCAGATTTTACAATTTGTTTGTTTGGAATTCTTAAAATTTGTTGTTTTACTGTTTATGTATAATGTGTATTTGGAAAGTTACGCAAATTTGTACGTAGAAAACAGTAAAGCCGTTTGCAGTTTAAAATTCGTTATTAAATTTTTTGCAAAATAAAGAACGCATTAACAGAAAATTTGACTTGACAGTGACCTTAGCTTGTAATCACATAATTACAGTTTTTGTATACGCAGGAACAGTCTAATGTCGTCAAAATTTTTATTATGTAGAACATTAGACTGTACACAACGAAAGATCGTTTTTCAAAATTCATGCTTAATTTTATTCAAAATGCCTAAAAAATAAAGTTGAAAAAATACCAAAATAATCAACCTCACATATATTTTTGGCTTTTAATGACAAAAAAACACAAAAACGAAACAGCTTCAGGAATTTCCGTATAGCTCCTGCTTATAACTTAAAAATTTGATTATTGCTGCAATTTTATGTAGTCGGGTTTAGGATAAACCAAAGCTTTTTAACAAGCTTATGTATTAACTTCATTTATGCTGGGTTTCAGAAAGCATTGTCAAAAAATTTGATTTGACAATGACCTTAAATTGTGATCATAGATTTACAGTTTTTATACATGCAGGAGCAGTCTAATTTCGTTCTTAAACTCTCTGTCATGTAGAACAATATAGATTGTACTCACAGAAAAACAAATATTTGGTCTTCATAGAAATTAAAGATCGCTTTAAATTTTTATCAATATGCGTAGAGAAATGTTGTTTCGAAGTGGAAAAAAATATCGTTTCAATCGATAAATTATTTCTTAGCAAGATCAATTTGAAATTCTACAATACTTTTCTTATGGAGAAATATGTGTGGTCACAACCTAAGGTCATTGTCAAATCAGATTTTCTGACAATGCTTTCTGCTACCCAGTATTAGTTAGGGTCAAATATTGTAATCCAATTTCACATATCGTATCGACTTGAAACTTTGCAAACATACTTACGTATATACCTAAGTAATTTATTTATACGGCTGGATTTCATAGTAAAGAAGGGAATTGGATAAGCAGCCAATAGACCAATCATAATCAATTCCTGCATTTTTGGAAAGAAAAATCATTTTACAACCTATGTCACAGTCGGGAACCGAACCCGATCTTTTCTTATTTATTATTATACAATCCTTAATCTCCATATATGCAAATAATCGATTAGAAATACACAATGTGCGAGAGTTATTAATTTTGTGTAAGCGTAGATGAGAATCGTCAACTAAGTGAGAGCTCGCAAATTTGTATTAGGTACAATTCTTACTATATTATAACCAGGATTGGTATTCACAATACAGTATAAGATATCTGTAGAAAATCGATGTGATAATCAACATTGTCTAATAATATCTTACGTATGTTCCAATTATGAGGATCTTTGCATAACCAGTTCCTTCGTTATCGAAATTTCCGAAGCTATCCACCATAAATATTCCGTCTCGCCATGCAAAAAAATAACCAAAAACTTATTTAGGCCTACAGTTAACTAATTTCAAAAATTTCATTAAGAAGAAAAGAGTTTTAGATGAAAACTATAATTACTTCAGCGGGAGTGATTGTTTGACTGACTGGCATGGCTGGCATTCCGTGGGCAATAAAACTGTTTTTAAATTTATATATAAGTACCTACCTATTATTGTATTTTATGATTCATCAATCTCTAAATATTTAAACATATTTCTTGTATTCTGTGGAAATGTACAGCATTAATCTACAAAGTGGAACATTAAAATATGATCGTTAAATGATAGTTTATAATAATATAATTAATGTTTATAACAAACCCCTTTCCATAATAATAAAAGTAAATTTATTACATGGCTCAAAAAATATGATGCAGTGCAGCAGTATGTCAAGTGATTGCAAGAAGTACATTATTTTGAACACCCTGTATAATAAATTCATTTTTTAGGACAGACATTGATTCGTCCGTCCATTATCTAGTGATTCTCAAAATTTCAGTTTGATAAAGATTTCTGTTTTGGCTATGTCGAATTTAAGGTAAAGGTCTGCACTTGTCAAAAATTTCTAAAAAACTTGAATAACTCAAAAATTATTCAATTTTCGAGCATGGCTTCTCTTACAATTTCTATTCACATTTAGATGCAGAATTAAAAAAACAAAAAAAAACAGGGTGCTAGGTTAAAAAAAACATAGCTTTGATCTGCCACGCTTAAATGGGACAGGCTGTATAATTGAAAATATTTTTAGGTTATACACCATTAAAATTTATACAACTTTTGTATTTAAACTTTTTTTCTATCTTCACCCAAAATCAATATATCGGCCGACAACGCAAGTCTTGGACACCCTGTATACTAATCTATCGCGCCTTGTAATTCTTGAATTACTCGCATGCTCCAAAATTTTCTAATAGAATTCAGTGGCGGCGCTAAGATTTTTTGTTAGGGTGCGCCAGACTTGGGCATGATGTTCTGAAGGTGGGCCAATAACATTTGTCCCCAAAATTTCAGTTCTCGTCAAAATTTTAAACCAGATTACTTGCTATAGAATTTACAAGAAAAATTGTTGAAATTTCGAGGGTTAAAAACGTATTTAAAAGATAAACTAGAGATTGAGGATTATTCCAGGGTGGGCCAACGGGTGGGCCAAGACAGTTTAAGGTGGGCCATGGCCCACTCGGCTCACCCTCTAACGCCGCCACTGATAGAATTCACAAGTTAATTCACACTGAATGTAAATAATACCCCGTTGCCGTGGATTTGTTCATATATAGGAGACTTGGGGGGCCTTATAGCTACAGCGCCGCACGTGAAGCTTTTACGAACACTTACCGTCATCGATTTTCAAGACATGCGCTTCGCATTGTGGCCTGCGTAGATCAGTCTCCTTTTTCTCTAGTCCCCATGCGTGTAGCGATATCGTTATTTTATGTTTATATAGCGTTTCCGTGACTTTTCCTCATTTCCCAGGTTTTAATCCAAGAAGTGGTAAAAATGGCAATTGAATTTTCAATGTATCTGTTATTAAAAATATAAATTGGTACTAGACCCAAATAACCCAGCCTGCTGGTGGCCTTAGACTGGTAATCACTGCTAATCGTAAAAAAAATCGCAGAAGCACTTTTACCATCACAAGCATTGGCAAAGTTTATTTGCCTCCGTAAAAATCATTAAAAAAAGTTGGTTCAACAAAAATATACAGAGTTGAGCTTTAAAATTAACATTTGAACAATTACACCTGTGAAGTTAGTGGTCTTCAATAAAATTCAAAGGAAAAGTTTGAATTTATTGTTTAACTAAATGAAATGAAATAGCTTTAGGTGGTCCCATAAAGTATTTTACATTGTGTATTGGCATGCCGGTACATTTTGTGTAACTTTAAATTACGTTTATTGTTTAATTTGATTTTTTTTTGTTTAATGCTCCACACGATGTGTGGTATACTGTGCGCGTCTATAGTGACACCCCCCCCCCCCTTCCTCTTACCTTTTGAACGAATTGGGAGGTCAAAAGGGGGTGTTTTTGACAAAATGTTCATATCTCTCAAATCTTTAAGGTAAGGGATATTGAATTCAGCATGCTGACTCCGCTTTAAAAATATAAGCATATACATATTCGATCATTTTTTTTTTAATTCAACCGCTAAGGGGGTAAAACGGGGGAGTAGGGTTTTTTGACTATAATCAACGCCTAGGCCAAACCTCTGAACCTAGAAACATAAATTTGGACTGTAGGTCCTTTTGTGACATGAGCATCCACTAAGAAAGGATCTTCCAAAATTCAACCCCTAAGGACGTGAAATTAGGGTACAAAGTTTGTATGGATAGAAATAAAGAAACACCTACTTCAGCGTTTTTGGAAAATCAACTAAATGAAATAGATAGGTACATAGCTCTAACGTGTTATATAAATTGACCTGAGATTCGTCAAATACATTATACATTGATGGTCAATTAATAATCTTCTAACAGTTCACGGAAGATTTTGTGTCACCGCCTCTTGGACTACAGTGTAAACTATAGTCATAATATTATGTGGTAATACCGATTATAGCATCGATATATCTAGGTACCTATGTATTTATTTAATATATCCCATTATTGGATATTCGAAATAATTTTCACTTTCATGTTAGACTCTCGCTGGTTCGAGGATTCACTTCATATCATATAGCTATTGAATTAGCAGATATGAATTGACGCTCGCATGTAGTGAAAATCTATTGATTCTGAAGCATATATGGAGAATATTAGTTTAGCAATCTTGTCACAATTGAGTATTGTAAGCTCATTCCGCCGCGAATGTGGAAAGGTTCAGGTTAGAATCCTGATTGTGACCACTGGTTGGTAAAATGATTTTTTCCTATATGTTTCGAAACAATTATATAATTGGCTGCTCTCCAACGAAAAAATCTTTCAATTGCATTTCAGCCGTATAAAAAACTATTATTATAGTCATAATATTTGTGTACTAAATTCTACTGTGCACGTAAGTTTGGTTGCCTAAATATTAATTAAAAAAACGTTTGCTGCCAAAATAAAATTTTGGAGGATACAAGTAATTCAAGAATTACAAGGCGCGATATTCATGTAGGTACTGTGTGTAAACGGTTTTATCGAACATAGGGAAAATAACACTGAGAAGATTTATAATTTTGTAGTAGGCTATGAGCCATAAGACCTAATATAAATATGTATTGGATTACATAGAAGAACTAGTAGGTACAGTGAATTTTTTAAACAATTTTCCATAGCAACGGTTAACTATTAAGCGTTACTCGGAACCGGCTAAATAAAAAAGTCATGATGTGTCGTAAGACACCCGACAGAAGCTATGCTTCTTACGAATTGTATATAAAACCGAATTTATCAAAGATATAAATAATACAATTAAAAAGTTATTATTTGATCGCCATTTTGAAATCTGACGCCATTTTAATTTTTTGTGTCTTATTAAATTCTCAAATATCAATTTTCAAAAGGATCGGATAATTTCTACAAAGAAATATATACCTATTATAAAGATCTTTTTTACTTGATTTAATGTTATCGTAGATACTTATATAAAATTAATAATAAATAAATAAAACACAGCAAAAATTGATTTAATCAAGATGAGTCTAAAATAGGTCTGATCACAACGAAATTATAATTTTGAATTACTTGTTTGTTTCAAAAGCGTAGCTAACAGAAACTGCCAAACAAAACAATGTTGTGTCGACAATGTAGAGTATTATGTTGACTCAAAAAGACACAACATAATGACCGCCATTTTTAAATATGACATCATTTTACTTTTTTGCGTCCTATAAAACTCGCAAATATTAATTTTCAAAAAGATCTGATAATTTTTCAAAAAAGTTCATACGGGCGCCATTTTGAAATCTGAAGTAATTTTTTGTGTCCTGTAAAACTCTCAAATATCAATTTTCAAAAGGATCGGATAATTTTAGCAAAAAAGTACCTACATATGGCCGCCATTTTAAAATATGACGTCATTTTATTTTTTTTGTGTCCTATGAGACTCCAAATACCGATTTTCAAAAAGATCGGATCATTTTTGCAAAAAAGTAAATATGGCCGCCATTTTGAAATCTGACGTCATTTTATTTTTTTGTGTTCTATAAAATTCTCAAATATCAATTTTCAAAAGTATCGGATAATTTTTACAGAAAAGTGCATACGGCCGCCATTTTTAAATCTTACATCATTTTATTTTTTTGTCTCCTATGAAACTTTCAAATATCAATTTTCAAAAGGAACGGATAATTTTTACAAAAAAGTACATACGGCCGCCATTTTAAAATCTGACATCATTTTATTTTTTTGTGTCCTATGAAACTTTCAAATACCGATTTTCAAAAGGATCGGATAATTTTTACAAAAAAGTATATATGGCCGCCATTTTGAAATCTGACGTCATTTTATTTTTTTGTGACCTATGAAACTCTCAAATATCAATTTTCAAAAGAATCGGATAATTTTTACAAAAATGTACATACGGCCGCCATTTTGAAATCCGACGTCATTTTATTTTTTTGTGTCTTATGAAACTCTCAAATATCAATTTTCAAAAGGATCGGATAATTTTTACAAAGGAGTACTACATATTTCCGCCATTTTGAAATATGACGTCATTTTATTTTTTTGTGTCCTATAAAACTCGCATATATCAATTTACAAAGGGATCGGATAATTTTTACAAAAAAGTACATATTATGGCCGCCATTTTCAAATCTGACGCCATTTTATTTTTTGTGTCCTATAAAACTCTCAAATATCAATATTCAAAAGAATCGGATAATTTAAAAAAAAAGTGCATATGGCCGCCATTTTGAAATCTGACGTCATTTTATTTTTTTGTGTTATATGAAACTCTCAAATATCAATTTTCAAAAGGATCGGATAATTTTTACAGAAAAGTACATACGGCCGCCATTTTTAAATCTTACATCATTTTATTTTTTTGTGTCCTATGAAACTTTCAAATACCGAAAAGGATCGGATAATTTTTACAAAAAAGTATATATAGCCGCCACTTTGAAATCTGACGTCATTTTATTTTTTTGTGCAGCCTATGAAACTCTCAAATATCAATTTTCAAAATGATCGGATAATTTTTACAAAAAAATACATACGGCCGCCATTTTGAAATCTGACGTCATTTTATTTTTTTGTGTCCTATAAAACTTTCAAATACCGATTTTCATAAGGATCGGATAATTTTTACAAAAAAGTACATTTGGCCGCCATTTTTAAATCTGACGTCATTTTATTTTTTTGTGTTCTATGAAACTCTCAAATATCAATTTTCAAAAGGATCGGATAATTTTTACAAAAATGTACATACGGCCGCCATTTTGAAATCTGACGTCATTTTATTTTTTTGTGTCTTATGAAACTCTCAAATATCAATTTTCAAAAGGATCGTATAATTTTTAGAAAGGAGTTCTACATATTTCCGCCATTTTGAAATCTGACGTCATTTTATTTTTTTGTGTCCTATAAAACTCGCAAATATGAATTTTCAAAAGGATCGGATAATTTTTACAAAAAAGTATATATAATGGCCGCTATTTTGAAATCTGACGTCATTTCATTTTTTTGTGTTCTATGAAACTCTCAAATATCAATTTTCAAAAGGATCTGATAATTCTTACAAAAAAGTACATATGGCCGCCATTTTGAAATCTGACACCATTTAATTTTTTTGTGTCCTATAAAACTCTCAAATATTAATTTTCAAAAGATTCGGATAATGTTTACGAAAAAGTACATATGGACGCCATTTTGAAATCTGACGCCATTTTATTTTTTTGTGTCCTATAAAACTCTCAAATATTAATTTTCAAAAGGATCGGATAATTTTTACAAAAGTGACGTTACACTACTTCGTGACGTGACTTTTCAATTGTTTAGTGTGCTTTATTTCCTTAGTCTGATTTTATTACATTTATCCGAAACGTTACCGGAGAAAGACCTTTTGCCTGTGAAAATTCAAAAGTACGATTTGCACCCGGACGAAAGCCGGGCCGGTCAGCTAGTTACCATAATAATGTATTGTCACCGGAGCTACACATGTGTGCAAAATTTCAACTCAATCGGATCACGGGAAGTGGGTGAAAATTTAAAAGTACGAATTACACTCGGACGAAAGCCGGGCCGGTCAGCTAGTTACCATAATATTGTATTGTCACCGGAGCTACACATGTGTGCAAAATTTCAACTCAATCGGATCACGGGAAGTGGGTGAAAATTCAAAAGAACGATTTACACCCGGACGAAAGCCGGGCCGGTCAGCTAGTTACCATAATATTGTATTGTCACCGGAGCTACACATGTGTGCAAAATTTCAACTCAATCGGATCACGGGAAGTGGGTGAAAATTCAAAAGTACGATTTACACCCGGACGAAAGCCGGGCCGGTCAGCTAGTTACCATAATATTGTATTGTCACCGGAGCTACACATGTGTGCAAAATTTCAACTCAATCGGATCACGGGAAGTGGGTGAAAATTCAAAAGTACGATTTACACCCGGACGAAAGCCGGGGTATGAACGTCGAGAAATTTTGGTCCGATCCGATCGACGTCAATAAATTAGTTACACGTCATTTTAACTCAGTAGGCCAGGGTTTTTAAACTTAAATTCAAACATCAGCAGTCAAAAAATTGAATAACTATATTTAAATAATGCAATATAAGACAGAGCATACGTTATCTTCCAATATCCATATCACACTGTGCAACAGACAAGGACAACCGAAACAAGTTCGCGATTTATTAGATAAAGTCGCATTTATTTCGTTTAATAATCATATAAATCTGTATAAAAAAACAGTTTTGACACAATATTATACATGAAATCTATCTAAAATTTTCTGCTCTTTCGTTTAAGACAGGTTTCGAATCGATCTGACTTAAATTGAGCAAACTATAAGCAAAAAACACCGTTTTTTCTAATTTGCTCCCCTCTGGGGCCAAAATTCAAAAATCGGGCGACGTTAGGATCAAATAGACCCCGAGAGGAATTGAACAAAAAAAAGTTTTTTAAAATCGGTTAACCCGTTTGGGCTGTACGACTGATACAAAAAATCCGTTACAGATTCACAGATTCACAGACGTACAGACAAAGCGAGTGTATATAGGCGCTTCTAGCTTCGCTAAGATCGCGCCTAATAAGCCGTATAATAAAAATAATTAATCCTCATAATTATCATAAACAATATACTTAATTGAAGTAACTTTTACTACGTGAATTCGTGAATTTTTAAGTGCACTCTTGGAGTGTAGGTACACTGTTGAGGTGTCAATGTGCTGTTTGATTGATTTTGAATTTAATTTTTTTATATCAAAATACATTTGTAATAAAGAAAACAATTTAATTATAATGTTTATTAAATATTTTTTTTGATGTATGCCATTCTGTGTTTTTCTACCCTTACATCGAAAAATCAATAAACGCAGTATAGACTAATTTTCTTTTGATTAAATAATAATGTCCTTACGTCAGAGACCAATATATATTTTATGTATCGCGCCGATGTTATATGGATGAGAAATATTGTTAGTTGTTACATCATTGTTTAGGTATTTTAAGATTTCTGTTTTGACGTCAATTTTCGTACAGGAAATATTATTGAAATTGAAACAATGCCTACTTTTATTATAATTTTGATCACTAAATTTTGAAACAACATCAATACATAAAAATGAAACCGTAATTCCACAGTTTCGTGCAGTTAGGGATATATCGAAAAACCGATAAATATCGATATATCGACGCCCAAAAATATCGATATTTATCGATATCGAAGATCTGCCGATATCGATATATCGATATCGAAAAAACTCAAAATATCGAAAGAGCCCGCCCAAAATCGAATACCCACGAAATCGGGTAAAATGTTATTACTGCCAATTGGCAACACTGACTGTCGAAAAAAAGTTGACATTTAAAATTTAAAGTACTCTGTGAATTGTGATCGGGCAGTGAAAATTAAAAAAAAATAGGGATGCAACGATATATCGATATCGATAAATATCGATATATCGACGCCCAAAAATATCGATATTTATCGATATCGAAGATCCGCCGATATCGATATATCGATATTGACTTAAATCGATATATTTCGATATCGATATTTTCTAACACCTTGCATCCCTACGTGCAGTTATATAGGTACTACAGCTCAGTGTCTACACTTATCAGCTCCTGCTGAAAGAAATATTTTCGCGGGGACTGAAAACAAATAAAATAGTAAGTTCTTCTTTTGGAGTTTAAGGTTGTTCCCGCATTAAAGATAACGCAGTAAAGATAACGAGCTGAATTTTTAATATGTTATTAGTCGATATTAAATACATATAATTTAATTTTTTGAGTAAGATCTGACCAGCGCTGGATTTACACTAGGGGCACTAAGGGCTAGTGCCCAGGGCGGCAAATTTTCAGAAGCGGCAAAATTTGGAACGTGAAAACATTCATAAATTAAAATAAATAAAATACTTTTTCTCATTATTAAGAATGTGTGTAAAATTATGAACACTGCAGTTTTATTTACGAAATTGTTAAAAAAACTTAAGTATGGGGCGGCATTTTTCACGGTGCCCCAGGGCGGCACATAGGGTAAATCCGGCCCTGGATCTGACGTGTAGTTTTTTAATTTTTAAAAACTGATTATTTAACATGTAAACAATAGGCAATCTCGTTTTAAACGCACATTTTTCATATAATTCAACCACAACAGCTAAAGATTAAAATCTAGAAAACTGAAGTTTATATTAATCAATACTCGTAGATTATGTAAAAATTATAAAAAAAGTATTCTACCGTGTAAGTTTGGAGATATTTTAATATAAATAATTGAAAATTCATTAAAATAGCTGTAATTTGTCAGCCATCTTAGGGTATATTCGGTTTTACGCTCAGATCGATCCGAGCGCTCTAATGCGTTCGAATTTGCATTATATGCTATCTATCTTTCTCTATCCTGCGCACGGATCGATCTGATCGCAAATTGGAATTTACCCTTGCAAATAAAGTCAAATGACATTTACTTTTTATTGTTAATACATATTAAATAAATAATTAAGTAAATCCGATTATAAGTGGTCTTAAGTAACATCTAAAATTAAGTTATTAATTTACAGCAGCCATACTCAAAGTGTGTTCCGCGGAACCCTAGGGTTCCGCGATACTTCTGTAGGGGTTCCGCAAGAATTTAGAAAAAAAATTAAAGCACACCTCTCCCTGGTCGACCGTTCTGACTTCTGATTATTTGCGTTGGAAAGAGAGAAATAGAAAGTTTTACGTCACTCAGTGAGTTTGTTAGCGATAACGATTCAGAAATGTTTCAAGATGATGTATTTGAAGAATTGGTCAAACATCTCACTTAGATGCGCGCATGTTTTGAGAAGTATTTTCCAGAAGAACAGAATACAAAAATGAAACTGAATTCATGGATTCATAATCCTTTTTTACCCAACTTACAAAAGCCCGAAAGTATGTCAAACGAGATATATGATATGAGACTTCAACTGTCCTCTATCAAACCTGATATCAACCAATTGATGAAAAATAAAAAACAGTTTCATACCTCCCATTAGTTAGGTTTTTTTCTTTTTTAATATCTTCTATTATTATACTTGTTATGTAAGTAAGTAATAAGTAACTGTTACATTGTACTTTTATTATGCTTATTAATAAAGAATACACTTTTAAAAACTATTGTTTTATTGTAGGGTTCCGTCAAGTATTTCGCTTTCCAAAAGGGTTCCGTCACCAAAAAAGATTGAGAACCGCTGATTTACAGGTTAACTTTTTTTTTATTTTAGTACAAAAAAAAATAGATTTTATTTCGACTCACTTAGACAGTACATTTCTGAAAATAGCTCATATTAATATCTTTGAAACGGCTAGTTTGCGAACCCATGTTTATTAGGCTTTTTTCACTTATTTTGGTCTATACCGGGGGTCGGCAACCTTTTGAGACGGAAGAGCCAAACGTTACAATTTACAAAATTTCCCGGTTTTTAAAGAGCCAATAACATTTTTATTTCAATATTATCGTATTTCATTAGGATTATAACTAAACAAACAGAACAGTGTTGCCACATTTAAAAACTGTCAGCTGTCCGTATACTCTCTACTCCACCTATTCTCACTGTTCTCTGTTGAGTGTTTTTATCCTGTTTAAAGTTTTTTTTGCAGTATAATATTTTTTATGAGTTTTGAAAATAAAATAATATAATTATTAATATTTGCGCATGGAACTGGAGAACCGCATCTTAAATACAAAACAGTATCTTAAATACAAGGTATTCTCAGGCTACACGCATCCCTATAACATCGCCAGTCTTTGTGTTTTGAGCATTGTCTGACCACCCGCGACCACCATCTTAATTGGAATCACATTTCTCGTTCCTACAGAAAGATGACTACGCAAACCACCTGCTACGATCATACCATGGTGGCGCGGCGTCAACATCATTGCTAATAGACACTATTCCGAGTATTTAATTTTGTTAATCTACTAACAAATTCAGAGAAAATCTGCTCACAGATGATCATTATCAAATAACAGGTAACATTTCTTCCTTCATTTTTAGTTTCCATTGAAAACTGATACAATTACGGAACTGTGAAATATTAACCCAATTAGGATTATGTTTTGTATTATTATACTAATAGAAAGAAAGAAAAAACTCATCTTCACGCCGGTTTTCTATTTAATTCTCAGAACAAAGATAGCTACAGAAGTAGCATATCACAGTTTGTAGGTATGTACAACTGAAAGTCGGGACGTGCAGGAACAGTTGAAACAATTGAAAATATACAATAAAGTATTTTTACTTACTGATGAAAAGACCGCTTTGGAACCTTTATTGTAACATCCAGGCACACAACACGACATAAAGAGTAATTAACACTACAGAATACTTAAATAATGTTATGGGTACCTGACAGGTCGTACTTTAGCGTATAGTTGTGGCTTCACAAGCGACGCCGTGTGTTCGAATCCCACCTGCGCTCATGGATGTTTTGTGATGTTATTTAGTTAAGTTAGTTGTTTTAGTGTAGTTGAAAGACGCTAATGACCTTAGATGTCGACGCGTCTATAATCTACAATAAATAAAATAAAATTCACAAGCGACGTGATTATATGCTGTTTCTATAGCTATCACTGTTCTGAGATTTAATTAAAATCCTGTTTCGGCTGTTATCAAGGAAAACGAATAACATACTCAAAAATAAATTTTTAAAAAAAGGTATATGTCGCGACACTCGGAGAAAGTGTAACTTCTTATGCAATACTAAAAGGTTACACCGCAAAATTTAGTATTTGCTTATAAGACCGTGCAGTTCACACTACACATTACAGAAGTAAATCTTACTTACGCAAAATTTGCATATACGTCCGGCAAACAATGGCTCTAATTAGTGATCTGGAACGTAAGTTTGTAATTGGGAAAAGTTATACAGTTTGGCTGGCGACGGCCGAACTGTATTATCACCGTTCGGCAAACGCAGTGATTGTATAAGTCAACGATCTGGAAAGCATGTTTGTAAGTGGACAAAGCTATACAGTTCGACCGGCGAACGCCGTCCGGCTAACAGAGGCGAAGCTTACCAACGCAAAATCTACATCTAAATGTAATAAATTGACATATATATTTCAAAAAAATTAAATAAATAAATTTCTCTGTTTTGTATTAATATAGGTTCGCGACAATTTTGCTAAGGTATCCGTAGGCGAAAAAGTTTAGGAAACGCTGCTCAATCGAATGGGTTACTACCTATACTATTTTCCATTTTTTAAAGGCCATCCTAAATATGTATGAGGTAATATTGTCGAGGACAGTGTGGTCCAGTGATTAGCGTCGCGGCCTCTGGATCAGACTGTCGTGGGTTCGAATCCCGCCTCCGCTCATGGATGTTTTGTGATGTCATTTAGTTTTAAGTTAATTGTTATTTAATGTAATCAAGACGCTAATGACGTAAGTTGTCGACGCGTCTATAATTTACAATAAATAAAATAAAGCTTATATTGTCGAGATTCCAGTCCGGTACTGGGTACCAATTGTGTATCTCGTTTCTAGTGATATCACTAAACTGAATTGGTTCACGCGATTGTCTATTTTTCACACTAATGAAATAGAACCATTTCACGTGAATTTATTTGCCATCGAATTTGTCAGTGAAACGTGAAATATTTCACGTTTCACTGACAAATTCGGTGGCGAATAATTTTACGTGAAATGGTTCATATTTCACTAATGTGAAAAATACACAATCGTGTGAACCAATTTACTTTAGTGATATCACTAGAAACGAGATACACTATAGATACCCTGATGATGCACCGGCATTACGCTCAAGCTACCGGTGACCTGTCAGTTGCCCTGAGCGTCGCGACTGACTGTCGACGAGTCGCACGCGTGTTCCACACCAGGATACCTTGACGCCAATCACCATATTGTCGTCGTTTGTTATATCGTACGCGTTGTACAGACAAACTGGATGCTTTAAAGGTCTTTATTAAGTTTGACCTATGTCCTATACCAGCGGTGCACCAACTTTTTTAATCGCGATTCGCCCTTCTATTGAGGTTGTATTATTTCTACTACAGTATTCGCCTCCTCTACTAGAATTACTATAATAGAAAGAACCTTAAACGTCAGCAGGAAAATGTATTCAAATTCCAAATACAGTAGAGTCCGTCTATTACGACTTCGTTTATAACGGCTAACCGTTTTTAGCGACGTAAATGGCAAACTCAAGTTAGGTTTCATATAGACGTAGTATGAAAGCGTATCAGTATAGTACGATTTCGATTTAAGTATTTAGCGACCTAATTTTATAATAATCGTCCGGTTAGAACGAAAATCAATACAATGTTTAATTTTCAATTAATTAATTAATTGTAAATTATAGACGCTCGTTTAATTTTCATTAAAATTACATAATACATACCTACAATATACATACATATGTATTTTTAAGTGTTAATATATTTTGTTTTATTTTCATAGAAATTAATCTATTGTACACTATATCTCTTCTCTATCTTCTCTATATAGTATAAATTGAAATAGTTTTTCGCGTCTGTCTGTCTATTTAACCGCTAACTCCTCCTAAACCACGCAACGGATTTTGATGCGGTTTTCAAATTTCAACATCAGTTAGATAATTTTTCACGGAAGGTTTATATTTATAACATAACAAATAATAATTAATTAATTAAATTCGTAACCCGACCGTAAGAATTCGCAACATACTTATATATCATAAAAACGACCGTACTCAACTGTTCCACTCGTAGCGCAGAGGTTACATCGCAGCGCTCTATGCACAGGGACCCGGTTTCAGAAACTGATGGCATCGTAGAATTTTTGGTTTTTTTTTCTAAATTCTACATGATATTTATTTATATATTTTTATTTTTGTTATATTCTTTCTTTACGAAATGTTACAATTACCACAAAACACCAAACCATAACAAACACTCTCGACGTACGTTTCGCCAACCAAGTTGGCATCCTCAGTTTTAATCATCTCTTGATGATGCCAACTTGGTTGCCGAAACGTACGTCGAGAGTGTTTGTTATGGTTTGGTGTTTTGTGGTAATTGTAACATTTCATATTTTTACACCAAAGGTTCCACCATTTTTTATTGATATTCTTTCTTTGACAATAATTATAATTTTTTTAGTTTAGTTTGCGCTCATAGTTTTACAGAATTCCGTCTGATGTCACTATCCCTGTAGTAATCCGTCTATCTATCTTCTTTATCTTCTTTACATAGTATATAACGAGCGTAGCGAGTGAGTAGTGTATTGCACCCGGGCTTTCTTTACACCCGGGCGAAGCCGGACGGGGCCGCTAGTGTATTATATAAAAACAAGCTTAAATTATGCGGTCGCTTTGTGCGACGTCCGGTTAATACGACATAATGTCGCCGGTCTCTTGAAAGTCGTTCTATCCGGATTCTACTGTACAAACAATAAATTGAAAACTCGACTTGATGAAGGTGATATATTGTCACAAAATCACAATTTTAAGAAAATCGCATTAAAAGTATATTTTCAGTTGCATAAAAGTTACAATGCAGATGCCACATTCATCCACATTGAAAAAGTAAATTCTTTTCGTGACGTAAGCACCCACAAGACAGAATTTTGCGAAATTCAACCCTATAAGAGTGTCAAAATTGAATATAGGGTTTTTTTCACACTATATGTCGTAAGTATGAGGTTTTGAATTCGACATTTGAACACTTAAGTGTGTTTTTCAAAACGGATGGAAATGGTATCTTGAGCTGTATTTCGAATCCAACGTGGATGAAGTCGCTACTCGCTGACAACAACTATAGTTCTTTTATACTAGAACCGCGGCTGTATTCCTTTCTGCTTACCCCCACCACTACTTCCGTTGCGCTTTTTCCATATCCGATCGGAATTATTCCTGCCTGCCGCGCTTGAAGAAGTTTCGCTCAATTTTTAACATTGGAAATGTTTATGTTCGTATATGGGGGCAGAGTTACGAGTTTTCGTTCAAGGCCAAAAGACAACGGTGTCGCGATCAAGTGAGGAGCAATCATGCAAAATTGAACAAGTGCAATTTTTTCAAAATGCGTTTTATATCATGTCTAGGTATTTGCGACGATCTACGGTGTTATTTTTGAGCAAATGTTAATAAATACTGTAGAAAAATCCATTTAAAAGTTAAGTAATCAAGCAAAAGTGAACGCCGTATATAACAGAAGAATAATAGGGTTATTCCTGACAAAACTAAACAGTGCATTGATAAATATTGTGTGTATAATAAACAGTTAATTATGTTTCATATATGCTGTTATCATTTCCAATGTCCTCGATGGTGGCAAGGATTGCGAAATCTGTGAATTTTTTTTATACCTTGCTCCCAGAAAACCGGCGCCTATGCATCCGCTTGACATAATGGTATATTGGTAACTACGTTACATGTGCTGCACTCGCACATTTTTTAAAATTTTTATCATTAACAATCCTTCGAGAATTATGCTACATTCATGCATTTGTTCTCACGGGCTATATGAGAATTTACTGTGTCAAAAATAAAATAATATACTTTCATTATTTACATTAAAATTTCAAATCCAACATAATTGCAGCCAAAGTAACGATTTTTATTTATTTGTTTTGGATGTATGTGCCAGTGTACTGTTAATTTTATGTCTGCATATCTATCAATAATAATTAATTTCTCAAAGAGATTGATATGAAGTAATACATTATTTATATATTCTCGTACATACAGTTCAATTAGCGTAATTGATATTTGACTGACGTTGGTTGACCCTTCATCACAGTCAACTGTTTTGGAGATTCGCTAGAATAGGTACCTACTACCATCGAAACCTCGTTGAAATACTACTAGCAAAGTCGGTAACAATCACAGAACAATTATACTTCCACGGTAACAATAGTCCCGCAAAATTAAAATTTACGTTTCTGATATAACCCAGCCATTTTTACTTGACTGAGATACTGTTTACATACATGATAAGAATTTAGTAGAAGAAAATTACTGTTTTATGTAAGATGAAAATTGTATATTTCTTTCAAACAGTATAGTAATTTTTGCCATCTGTTAGAATTTATCTGATTCGAGCAGTTCAGCCAATAGCGGTGTTATGACGTCAACATTTGTTTGTTTACATGCATTGTCGGTTATAGTTTAATGGCGCTACCCACATTACCATACTTGAATTACATCAGAAGGAGACAAACAATTATTAGAGTATTTATTATTAAACCCACTTCTGATAAATTGTTATTTCTCTCTTATTTAATTCACGTATATCAGGATGAATAAATTAAAAATAAACAATCTGGACTTAGTACAACTTTATTTACATCTTCTTATATATAAAATTCTCGTGTCGCGGTGTACGTTATTGAACTCCTCCGAAACGGCTGGACCGATTTTGATGAAATTTTGTGTGCTTATCGGGTAGGGTGGAGAATCGGACAACATCTATTTTTCATCCCCCTAAATGTTAAGGGTGGTCCACCCCAAAAAACTTTTTTTTATTTTTTTGACAAAATTTTTTGTTTTAATTTTTTCATGATTCAGCATTGAAAAATACATACAACTCTAAATTTTCACCCTTATACGATCAACCCCTGATTTTTAATCGCGATTTTTATATTAAGCTTTAAAAAATACATATATGGCGAACGAGCGAAGCGAGTGAGTAGTGTATTTATAATATTCAAGCGAACGAGCGAAGCGAGCGAGTAGGCGAAAATATTCAAGCGAACGAGCGAAGCGAGTGAGTAGTGTATTAATAAAATTTAAACGAACGAGCGAAGCGAGTGAGTAATGTAATCATAATATTCAAGCGAACGAGCGAAGCGAGTTAGTAGTGTATTTATAATATTCAAGCGAACGAGCGAAGCGAGTGAGTACTGTATTAATAAAATTCAAACGAACGAGCGAAGCGAGTGAGTAATGTAATTATTCCTAGAAATTATTAACAACGTTTGCCGGATCAGCTATACTAAATATACGTGAGCGGAGTAATGGGTGACCGCTATTAAATCATAATTTCATACCACCCGAGCGAAGCCGGGACGGGTCCGCTAGTTATAATATACAATTCTCGATCAACAACCTACAACTGTCTCATCTCTGCAACTCCAACTTTTCAACGTTCTAAGTAAAACTATTAACTAGTTCTAAAAATTAACAGCTATTCTAATTATGCTAGAATGCACGCTCTCGCTGACCAATGAAATTCAAACACTTATATTCTATCAGCCAATCTCAATAAAATACGTCGCAAACGACAATTTCTCTCAGCCAATAGACTCCTTTCACACCAATTTCTTAGAACTTAATTTTACTTGGCTCATATATAACCTGGTATGCATCCAAATTTTAATCAGTTAATTATTTAAACGTTTGGCCTGTCAACCCAAATCTGTCGAACTTGCGACATACGATGCGACTCTATGGCGCCTGTTCATGTTATAGTTTTATAAAATCTTGTACCTAAGTTCTAAGAAACAACTACCCACATAATAAATTCATTTTAAAAATTATAACACAATCATGATTAGGTAACATTAGATCCCTACTTTCCGACCTTGTCGCACAAACTATACTATTTACTTATATTTATAGTCAGATTACGTCACGTTTTACGCGCATTTTAAGTACGCTATTATTATTGACGACTTTAAATGAAACGTTTTCTCCCTGCAGTTTGGCGAGCATATAACGTTTACAATATTCTAGGTTGAGCATGAGTTCTCTGATGATGCTATAAAAAAATCCGGGTCGGTCCCATTCCTGTCACTGCAAAATGAATTAATAATTGTCAGTAATTTCCCTTCAAGTGAATGTTATTCAAGTCGCACACTTGTTGTTCAGCGTATCGCTTGTCATCTTGAACTCTTGATCTTCTAGTTAGTTGATTTTTGCTGTGCATGAATGCGTGATGCCACGCTGTCTACGATTGCCAAGATGACGGCTCAGCCGTTAGGTTCTCTTGATTTGATTCGAAATAGTCGTTCATCTGTAAAATATTGCTATAAATAATTATTGTTCATTAGCTGAGAGAACAAATTGCGAAACAGGCCAGAAAATGTCACTCAAAAAAATGAGATACCATCTTCACATCCTTTTCTAATCAGAGTCGGTCTAGAGTCTGTTCTATAATTTTGCTTCAAATATCATTTCTATTTCTAGGTGTGTTTGTTAACGCAGTTCTGACGGTTCTGAACTGGTTCTGTCAGTTCTAAAGCGTTTGTTGGCTCCACGGAACTCATCGGACTATTAGAATTGAGTGTTTGTTTGTCAAATTCTCGGACTTTTTGAACTGGGTTCTAGCAGTTCCAGCTCTAGAATTGGTACTCTCAGAACTGATTTGGATCCCCTCCGCATGTAAATGTGTATTTTAAAAACGTAATGTTTTGATAACAGCAGAAGGAGTACATTCGGGACTTATTTTAGTAATAAATCCGTTTGTTGGAAAACAAATTTCTAACTACTACTAACAATTCTGATTTCGTTTCAATATTTCAGTCCGAATTGTCTGAAGAGTTCTAGAACCGATCTAGGACTTGACCAACAAATACACCAATTAACAAGCAGTTCTAAAACATGGTTCTAACAGTCCGAGGAATATTCTAGTGCCAACAAACGCTTTAGAACTGACAAAACCGTCACAACTGCACCAACAAACACGCCTATACAAATGATATTTGGATTTTATGTTATGAGCATTTGCAGGGCCGTTCCTAAGGGTTGAGGCGCCCGGGTCAAAGACACCTGAGGCGCCCCCACCCACTACCAAATTGACCAAGTAGTGTAAATATGTCAGAGATGACAGCACAGCATTACCGCACAGTTGTTAATGAACTATGAACATTTATTCGTAAGTATTTTTGTTACTTATAAGTATTTTTAGACAATCGTTTTTAACGAGGTCGCTAAGCAGCGCTGGATTTACACTAGGGGCTAGTGCCTAGGGCGGCAAATTTTCAGGGGCGGCAAAATTTGGAACGTGAAAGCATTTATATATAAAATAAATAAAATACTTTTTCTCATTATTAAGAATGTGTGTAAAATTATGAACACTCACTTTTATTTAAAAAATTGTAAAAAAAACTTCAGTGTGGGGCGGCATTTTTCACGGTACTCCAGGGCTAAATCCGGCCCTATCGCTAAGAATAAGATAAATGCAACTTGGACACTGTATCGCATAAGAGGTGGTTAAAAGATATTTTTCGGATTCAAATTTTAACTTATATCTATCGGTTTTGAGTCTTTGACGCCCTTGATTCGGCGCCCGGGTCAACTTGGCCCGCTTGACCAACCTCCTCCCCTAGGGACGGGCCTGAGCATTTGTCTCACATCAGTATTAACATAGCACATGAAAATAATCATTTAAATACAAAATAGCGTGTATTTGTATTCGAATAATTTTAATATTGTAAAGAGAATAAAAATTCTTCTCGTTACAGCCAAAATCTCGCTTTATCCGAGTCTCATTATATAGAGGGGTTCTACAGTATTCTGTTTCTGTGATAGATAAGTATTATGTACAAAAATGAAAATTATGAAAAAGTGTTTACTCAACACATGCACGCTTTTAATGTTTTTTCGTGTCTGTAAAGCGGATGTTAAATGTCCGTTTATTGGCTGGTGATGTCATGATCCATTATGAAACACTTTTCGATGCTATAATGAAATATGGTTACTATGATAACGAAGTAAATAAATATTGTATATATATCAAGGCAAATGTTTTTAGTATGAGATGAACTGCTGTCAGTGAATCTACGGTGTTTGACATTAATTCAATAAAGCTCTAAAACCGTGCATGTGTTGAATAAAGTATATTGTGCAACTAGTGTACTAAATAGTAAATACATCTTTTTGCGTCAGGCGCGATGTTTTCAGCACTCGTATGCGGCTCGGAAATGCGCACTAGCCAAGGCTCGTACGCGCCTGTCTACTACTCGTGCTGAAAACACCGCACCTGACGCATAAAAATGTATTTAGAACACTAATTGCACAATATACTATTCTAGATCTTCGTTCCGCTTGTGAATTTAGAACTTTATACGACGAACGAAATATGAATCGAATGTTATTTTTCTGGTACTGTTTTATGAATCAGAAATAAAGAATCGAATCCCTATACAGTAATATTTATCCTTTAACGTATTTGCAGGCTATCACTTCAAACAGTTGCGCAGCATTCCACTTTATAACAATGAAAAAAAAAGAAGAAAACGTTTATAATACAGAAGACATTCATTAATTAACTACAGTTGATGTACTGAATGAAACAAAATGAAAGTGCACGTGTCCAGAGTGTCGTGTTAAAATATTTACTCGTGGACTTAGAACGCCTAAGGGAAAGTGTAAGCGACAAGATTGTGAAACCTATAGAGAATAACGGCGCCAATGGCTAAGTTCTGTCTTTTTTAAATAATCTGACAAATTTCAACTCTGCAATTTCCATTAATTTTCTGGAACTCCACTTCATACCTAACCAGGTAGCGTCAAATTATTTGTAAAAAGTAGGCAGATATAACCTAGAATTTTCGAAAACTTAGCGCCTACGGGGCTAGTTGTTGAATAGAAAATGTTGACTTACCGAAAGTCCAAACCAAACATACTGTAAGATCTAACTTAGTCTCATCACGGTGTGCAGGATTGGGGATTCATAAAAGGTTGAAAACAGTAGATCGCTGGAAGGGAAGGTCTAGAAAAGCGTTGACTTAGCTAATCCAGTCAATTCAAGTCAAGTCCATTCAATAGGTTTCGCACTGAACAGGATAATTGGTTGAATATGGATGTACTCGTTTAAGTTCTAATTTTACGTTGACTACAAAGAAGAATAAGAATTGCGTGATAAAAAAACTATTTTGGGTTAACCCCACAAATATTAGAAGGCGTGTTTTCGAACCATTCAGCCACCTTTCTATAATTTAATAGAAAATCTCAATATGCATGTTTAGGATGCTTGCGATTATTAATCGCGTCTTTATCCCGTACTAATATGCTATCAAATTTTCCACATCCATTAAAAAAACATTTTTTTGACTGGATTGGTGCGAAATGGGCCTTAACCGGCTTAAGAAAAGCTGCTGTATTTTAAGTTTCGCTACCAATTCATAGTTTACCGAGTAAGTATAATATAAACTGATGAAAAAGCAGAAAGATGATTTTCTGCTGCTGTTTAATAATTATCGAGAATTTAGCAAAAATTGCTATATTCTCTATATTCTACTTTCTTTTGCAATTTTTAACACGCTTATATTAGCTTCACCTGTATGTTTGCATGCTTGCTTGCGGGCTTGTGTGTTTGTCAGTTTGTAACCGACTTCTTTGAACTTGATTTTGACCAACTTTGAACGGTCAGATTTAGTTTAAACTTTGCACACTTATCAAGGACCGACGACAATACAATAATTCCATAAGTTTGTCCCATTATCCTGACCAGGATCTCCAGGACTAAAAAAAAAAAGCAAAAAACTTCAGATTGAACTGAAACTTTGCACACTTATCAAGGACCGATTACAATACAATATTTCCATAAGTTTGTCTCATTATCCTGACCAGGAAGTCCAGGACTAAAAAGCAAAAATAAATTATAATTTAAAAAAACTAAAAAACACGCTTTAATGAACTAAAAAATAAAAAATAATTAATTTTATTGTAAAAAAGCGTGGGTTAGTATGAATATGATACAAAGCACCCCACGCTTTTTTACAATAAAATTAATTATTTTTTACTTTTTAGTTCATTAAAGCGTGTTTTTTAGTTTTTTTAAATTATAATTTTTAATATTGAATCCATCTATAAACATAGCCCAGTCATTGGCGGGTATTAATAATTTCTAGCTGCCCCTACCCGCCAATGGCGGGCGGGGCAAAGTCTATAGATGGATAGCAAAACAACGTTGAGCTGACAACTCTCCAGACATATACAATTAATTAAAAAATAAAAATTGGCCAAGTGGAAGCCGCTGAAAGTTCTCGGAGTTCGGACAAAAAAGAAACACATAAATTAAACAATATAATAAATATATAGATTGATAATGGCTAATTAATTATTATCGGTATATGGATTTTAATCTTTCCAGTACTGTTTGGGTACCCGTCGTTATCCCTAGTTTAAACTTATAATATATTGTGCACAAGTCCCTGAAATAATAATATGAATGCATCTATTATAATATCTTAATATTAAGAAAATGGCCGGCTGTTATTAGTTACATAAATTGACGTAATTTAGATGAAGATGCAAGATAAGTATGACATTCGTTTACAGTCGCTCTGGTAAAAAACGAACATCGCATCTATGATTTAATAGATTGAACTTGGCAAACGAATGGTAATACAAGTAACACGTAAACAGAAGAATATTAGTTACAAGTGCAGAGTCGGACTTCTTTTAGTTAGAATTTTGAAATTATTTTTTAGAAAACAATTAAGCTCGTCTTCGCCAGGAAACTGGTGCCAATTTGAAATAAGAAAATAACCTCATTGATTCAGCGCACACATGCTATATTCTGTATCACGATTATACAATTGAGTCGCTTGTAGATCGTCAGATATGCACCTACCAACAGCGTAAAGCCGCGCGCACACTATTCGCTGAAATGCACAACTAGGGTTGCCAGGCGTACCGATTAATCGGGATTGTCCCGATTTTGAGTCTTAAGTCAAGGTGTCCCGAATAAACTTTTGGGACATCCAAATGTCCCGGTTTGGCCTATTTTGATTTATATTAATTTTATGGCGTTTTTAAACCGATAGCGGCTGCATTCGTCCAGCCTCGAGTTAGCTCGGTGTTTTTTACCTCTACTTTGTCTAGCCCTATGTTTGAATGTTTGCGTTTGGATTTATGCGCACTGGAACACGCACACATTTTTTGAGTTTTTTGTTCTTAAAGTTGTGATTTTAAAGTTTAGTTATGTTTTTTATACATTTTTTAACAAAATAATTTGTTTTTTTTAATAAATATTATTTACTATGCGATAATTCGATTTTTTTATGTAAATACTACTTTTCTGATTGTAGATTTTTTGTTATAACCTAACCCAATCTGAACATCATTTGAACATCAAGATATCTGGCAACCCTATGCCACGAACTGCACGAACGCGCGATTGTCGAACATACTTCAAATGTTCAATGGGAAACAAACGCATCGAGCGTATGCTGTTGCCAAATCGCGCGATCGAACGAGAAACTTCGGGTAGCTGAGTAATTGTCAAATCGTGATGCAGTTGCTAAATCGCGCGTTTTCTATACAAAAAGTAGCATGTGTGCGCTGGCCCTTAGTTGATTCGAATTTCTAAAAACCACGTTTACCCGCCTTGAAAACCCCCAGATGTAAAATGTATTCGAAATAGCAATTTTCAAAACTTTGGAAACCATTCAGGTAGATACCTACCGATTTAGGGTCCGCCTGAACTGAAAGACTGGAATTTCGAAAAAAAATTACAACAGGGTTATATAAAATCCCGGATATCGAATTTCAGCGCGATTAACAACTTGATTTTTAAACGGTTTTATTAAGCTTGACCCCGTATATTTGTTTGTTTATAATGTTTATATCTTATTTGTTTCAAATCTTGCGACCGATTTTTCACCCAGTTCCCGTTATCCGATTGAGTTGAAATTTTGCACACATGTGTAGCTCCTGTGACAATACAATATTATGGTAACTAGCTGACCGACCCGGCTCCCTTCCGGGTGCAAATCGCATTTTTGAATTTTCACAGGCAAAACTCAAAAGGTCTTGCTCAGGTAACGTTTCCGGTTTCAGTGGGTCGGATAAATGTAATAAAATCAGACTAAGCAAATAAAGCACACTAAAAAATTAAAAATAAAAATAGTTAAAAAAACTTTTAAGTTAAACGGTTTTATAAATGTACTAAAAAAAAGAAATAATATTTAATTTAGGTTCATAATTTAAGTATAACATTGGACACTTTTGACGCGCACTATGTATATTGCGATACAGTTTTTTTTTTAATTTTTAAATACATTATAAACTATTTTGCTGTATCACTATAATGAGTGATTCATAGTAATTCTTTTTTTTTCAGATATTACATATTGCATGAAACTGCAAAAACAGCATCATGTTCAATGTTCATAGGGCTGTGTAGTGTGTATAACATACAGTTGAACCTCCCTTAGTCGAACCTTCAAAGTCGAATTTTTACCATAAATCTTGTCGTTAGGATTCATTTTATATATATATTTTAGGGTTCCGTACCTCATAATGAAAAAACGGAACCCTTATAACTTTATAAGATCACTCTCGTGTCTATCTGTCTGTCTGAGATTAAACATAAACATCCAGTTAATACCATACTGCATTTTAAACAGCAGTCCCAAGTGCAATTCGGGGAATTTTCAGGCGCTAAAGTTCAATAACAGGAAGTAAAAAGGATTAGTATGAAGTGAGATCATATATCCTAAATTGTGCAAATTTTGTACAATTTTATCCATCTTTGTTTAATGAAAATCAAAATAATCACGAATACACTACAAGATACAAAAATAATTTAAAAACTACTAATTGTACACTTGCAGTGACTCACAAGGGTGTCTGCAACGCTATGATACGAATACACAATAATATACCTACGGAGATCAAAACTGCAAATTCCAATCAACAGTTTAGGAATAATTTAAAAAAATATTTATTATCTAAAGCTCACTACAAATTGAACGTTTTTATAATTTTTTTTCTGTACTAATCAAATAAAGACATCTATCTATCTATCTAAGTTTTCACACTTTAATCCATTATTCCAGATCCCGGGGTGGGGGGCATCTGACCTCGCCTGTCGTCCTTGCGTATGGTTATAGAAACATGGCAAAAAATTAGACAGTCAATTTTGTCATTCTGTCACAGATATATGAATTATATGATGTGTTGCTGTTGCGTATATGTGCATATAAATAATATATTAATTAAAGACGTAAGTTCGCCTTCTATTTATACATATCGAGTCTGAGAACTAAAAGAATATACAAATAAAATGTTTGTGGAGCTTCCCTTTAATTTGCTTACATTTCATTTCACAAATTATAGTTTACCTACTTCGCTTTGAGCGATGTTGATATCTTGCACAGCACACTAATGAATCAATATACAAAATTTAATAACAGAAAAGCATAGGACCAAAGTTAAGGATAAAAAAATCGAGTGGGTTCAGCTTTGATTGTATCGCAGCGTTTTCCTAACGGTGAAATACATACAGCGGCCATGGCCTGCGGATAAAAACACCGCTCTGTTATCTGACATCTGTATTGTGTACCTACAAGATCGCAGGTTCGCGCCCAGCTGGAGTAATATTAAATATTAAAATTATTGCATTTTTCTTTATTTATTAAATTAATTAGTAAGAATAATAAATTGTGAAAAGTAAATTACCTATTAACATTTTTCTTCTATATTTGACTGTTTTTCATCTAATTTGCCTGCACTATAAGAATGTATGCGAATTGTCAAGAGTTCGTATTTACTTATATCTATATTAGTCTAATATTGGGTTGCAGGAAGTATTGTCAAAAAATTTGATTTGGCAATGGCCTTAGATGGTGATCATATAGTTACAGTTTTTATACATGCAGTAACACTAACAGTCTAATGTCATTGTGAAACTCAATCATTTAAGCCCGCTCTAGACTCGTGCCGGGAAGTCGCGGCGAGAATTCACGCCGTGAACAAGCGCGAACATCGCGGAATGGGAAAGCTCATCCACACTCACAATGTTCACGGGGGTGTTCGTGCTTTTGTAGAAGATGGACGAAACGATAGCTTATAGGTTCTGCTTGGTGATATTCCAAAAAGCGTAGTTCTAACTCGTTGCTCTAGAAAGTATTCATAAGTATTTAAAATACAATAACACATGAACTGATAACACTCAACATGGACTGTCCACGTCCGTCCGTTTAGCTACATAACGACTGCAGCGACTACACTAATTGAATGTGGGGAGCGTTCACTTTTCTCGTCCGTGAACCCTTTGGCGCGGACGCAAAAAACAAACGCGGAACGGAAAATAAGGCGTGAACAAGCGCGAAACGCGTGAAAACCATCTACACTCGCGTTCACGTCCGTTCACGGTCTTGTCCGTACTAAGCAACAGCCTTATCCATTACTCCAAGAACTCAAAGGGTGTTCAGCTACTTTTATGGTATAGCAGTGCAGCACTTCTATGATTATACTGTACATTGTACTTAGAGCTAAAAGATTGACATTGTGCCTATGTAAAATATGTAACTATAGAAACGAACAAGATGTACTGGTAACTACGTCACACGCTGTTTGTGACGTACATTTTCTTTTTGCATAATAAAAATGCGATGAAAAATTCCATGCAAATACCTACCCTATTGTAGTAATAATTATTACTAATGTAATTATTATTTTGCATGAAGCAAGGAACTTTTGACGTCAATTTGTGTTGTCAACACATAATTTTCATTTACACAATAACATTTTTAATGTAATTGTTATTAGACATTACACTCATTAGAACAAATTTTTATGCAAATATTTATGCTTAGATTTACGTGATTATTTTTTATTTATTTTGAATATTTTATTACGTAATTGACACATACAGACACGGTGTTATTATAAGACGTATGTGTTACAAAAATCGGTATGGAGAACCGCGGTATCGCTGGGCACTGTATTTTTTTGTCACGTCAACCGTCATTGGAGTAAGCGCAGCTTCATATAGGTTTCTGTAAAAAACGGGAAAAAACAAAACCATTAAGATCGAACATCATAACGTGATAAAAATGTGCTCTTAAAATTTTGTCAAAATCGAACAGATCACAATAGTAGATTGTATAATCTATTTAAGGCAAAATAATCTGTATTCACTATTCAGTATGTATCTAATCAATGATCCATACTGAATACTAAAAAAGTAACCACAAAATATCAAACACTAACACTTTTTTTCTCGACGCACGTTTTGAAAACCATGTTAGCATCACCAGGAGATGATTAAAAAGAGTTTTTAATCATCTCCTGATTATAGTAGCAGTTTTGCGAAACACGCGTCTAGAAAAATTGTTAGTGTGTCGGTGTTTTGTGGGTATTTTTTAGTATTCAGTCTCTTCACACTTGCTTCACACCAAAGGTTCTATCCCTCTTCAAGTGATTAATCCAATGATTCATACTAAATTTATCTTTCTTTTGTTGCAGGCTTACAAAAAATGGATACTACTGGAGTTTTAATAGAATACAATTATCAGAATGACACTTATAGCGGATCGGGAATGTTGTTTGAAGGTCGCTGGATAATATGCACGGGCTCATTATTGTCCCCTTTATTGAAAAATATATACAGCATAAATTCTAAGAATCAAATTTTCGAACAACAAACGGACAAAATACAACGTATCGAAAAAAATACTGATATATCACCCATAAAATGTTCAGTTTTTTTAGATCATGATGAAATTATTGGACATTTATATGCGTATTGGAAATGTAAAAATATTTCTAAGGTTTTAAATACAGTACTTTCAGATTGGATAATAAATTATGAAAAAGAAGAATCTAAATTCGTAAGATCTATTCTTCCATTAGTTTTTATTTGGGAAATACAAACTAGAAATTTGAATAAAGAAAGGTCTTTAGAAAAATCAATTTTAAATCTATACACCTTGTGCCAAAAAATTAATTTGACAAGAGGTGATTTGGTTACATTACAATCGACACCATTTGGAAGCAAGGCTTTCTTAAACGCTTACAGTCAGGGTATTGTTTCAAATTTAATTGGCGATAAAAACTGTTTGATATTGACTGACGCGTCAGCTTCTCCTGGATGCGAAGGAGGACCCATCTATATATTAGTGAAACAGTAAGTAAAATCGGTTTACAGTTACCAAGGCGAACGCGAAGACGTGTAGACGAACTTTTTAAGCCTGCACCAAAGGAAACAGTTCACACAATCTAAGACTGGTTTGTTGATTATGTCTGCACCATTCATTGATCTCGGAAAAATGCAGAAAGGATAATAATACTGATGAACGAAAAACCGCGGTCGATAAAGTAGAGCGAGAGAGTCATTGCGGTGGAGCCGTACCATTTTTTAAGAAATCTGTAGTTTCATTTCTACAGATTTTTTTTAAATATACAACTAATAAAATTTTGAAAATATGTAGTTATATATATAGGACCTAAGATCACAGTCATTGGCGGCGGAACGACTTAGGGGCGGGATAGCTTGCCCCCCCCCCCCAGACCTTCCCTTCCGCCGCCAGTGACTATTATAATAGTCTTTTTATCCATATATGTAGTTAACCCGACACAAAATATAATAATTTAATAAAAATTCAATCGCTGATGTCAAATTTTATGTCTAATTTAATAAGTTTTGTATTGACAATTTTTGGCAACACAAATAAATCATGTTTTTTTTAAATATCAACAGAGACATGACGACAGGACAAGTTCCTGTGGGGTTGATATTAGCTTCAATGAGTTGGTGGCGTGATGAATGGGTAGGATTTACCTTAGGATTATCTCTGTCGCCACTTTTAGAACAGATTATTTTGAATTCGGAATCCCCTTCAACATCGATAATGCATATAGAAAAGTATGGTACTTTGAATATAGGTAAGATCTGCTGAATTTGATATTTATAAGTAGGTACTAATGTTAGCGGACATTTAAATGTGCAGATATTTGTATCCCCGGGCGTAGAGGACAGAGGTAGACATTTATAAACACATTGATCTCTAATTTATGGATTAAGAATGGCGGCACCATTGTGTAAAACCAACAATAATTATTCTAGAAATTTGTTAACTTTAAAAATAATGTCAACAGTAAAAAATTAGTAAGTAAATGTAGCCTAGTAACCCATTAATTGTTAAACTGTTTATGATCAGTACTTCAAATTAGTTAATTACCAAAAAAAAATTTTAGGTACAGCTGAATGTTCAAAAATTATTGTACAATTATCGATACGAAATTGTGATTATTATGAATTAAACAATCAACATTTGAACTTGTCATTAGACGACATCCTACAAACTTCAGCTGTCGAGCGTCTATAATCTGCAAACTGTCTATCGACACCCGCCAAATTATACTTGGCGTTTGCGCAATCACCATGATTGTGGAGTTTTGATTGCGTCTGCAATAGCAATTCTACCCAATTTTTGAACATTCAGTAATTTACTACCCACATATTATTTTACGTTATGTAAAGAATATAAATTAAGTTTTGATAACATGGTTAAATTTTACAGGTGATATCGATTTGTCCATTATACAGGTAACGTGTGGAAGTGGCTGGGGAACTGGCATTGTGGTTAACAAAGAGAAATCATTGATTATTACAAACTCCCATGTGGTGAAAAATGTAAGCACTTTATTTTTTTCAGTAAATTAATTGTCGATACACCGAGTTCTCACCGTACAAAAATCTACTGGACAACACTACTGAAATTTTATTAGTGAATTTAATTAATAATATTACGATGGAGAACATCAATGCAGTGGCAGACTAATTCGATTTTTTATGGTCAGTATCTCGTATACTGGTCAACACTACTTGATGAAATTTATACAGAGTATAGACAAACTAGCGGCCCCGTCCGGCTTCGCCCGGGTGCTAAGAAAACCCGGTTACAATACACTACTCACTCGCTTCGCTCATTCGCTTTCTCACTGGCTACGCTCGTTCGCTATATATATAAACCTTCCGTGAAAGATTATCTAACTGATGGTGAAAACCGCATCAAAATCCGTTGCGTGGTTTAGGAGGAGTTAGCGGTTAAACAGACAGACAGACGCGAAAAGCGACTTTATTTTATACTATGTATATATTATATAATAAAGATATTAAAAATTTGCAAGGCAGACAAAGATAATCGTAAATACTATAATTTATTTTTCTCTCAGGAAAAGTATTGATCTCATTAAAACATTGTCTCACCACACCTGGGGAAGCGATACAAAACAACTTATTCGGATATTTCAAGCACTGCTAAGATCAAAAATTGAATATGCATGTATAGCATATGCAGCAGCACAAAAAAATATTTTAAATATGATCAATGCGGTATACAATACAGGCCTACGACTAGCTTCAGGCGCATTAAGAACTACACCACTCGAAAGCCTATATACCATCACAGGCGAAATGTCTCCTGAAATGCGCAGAGAGATGCTTACAGTTCAGTACTGTACGAAAATAAAATTAAACCCCACCCATCCAAACTACCAGATGGTTATAAACCCACACTATCAGTGCACGTACGAATCAAATGAAAGACTTACAAAACCCCTGGCTATAAGAAATGAACTACTAATTCAAAAATACAACATTGAAAACATATTATTAAAAACCAATGATCACAGCAAAATACCACCTTGGCTGTTCAATAAACCTAACATCAACTATGATTTAACAGTATACAAAAAATCGGAAACCACCCCGGCAATCTTTCAATCTCACTTCAACCAAATTTTGGACCAGCACAAAGACTACATCAAAATTTATACAGATGGTGCAAGATCAGAATTAGGAACTGCATGTGCATTTGTTCTCAATAACAAACCAACAGAAATTAAACTTTCAAAATTTGCCAGTATATTTTCAGCAGAACTATTTGCTCTTAAATCTAGTCTAATAGAACTCATAAAAACACCCCAAGAAAATAACAAATATGTAATACTATGCGATTCACTCAGTACACTACAATCTATTTCGCAGCTATACCCAACAAACTGTATAATTCAAGAAATTCAGAATCTACTATATGAACTACAGAAAGAATCACAAACAATTAAATTCATTTGGCTTCCCTCCCATATTGGCATACATGGAAATGAATTAGCTGATACACATGCTAAACATGCGATAATATCTGGCAAAATACCTGCTGATGAAAACACAATATATGGAGACTTAAAAAACTATATTAAAAATCAAACAAAAGCATTCTGGGCTGAAAAATGGTACAACATTGAGAATAATAAACTAAGGGAAATAAAATCAGATATAAACTTTTGGATTAGTCCCATAACGCTGAAAAGAAAAGAAGAGGTGGCTCTAGTAAGACTCAGAACCGGCCATAGCAAGTTAACTCATAACTACATTTTCAAAAAAGAAAATATACCAACCTGCGACACGTGCCATGTCCAGCTAACTATCGCGCATTTTCTCACAGACTGTATAAAGTACTTTCAAACCAGATATGACTGCATACTCCCGGATGACCTAAAAGAAATATTAAATAATACGCAATCCAATGTTAGTAAAATAATCAAATTCTTAAAAGAAACCGGACTTACCAACCAGCTCTAATTAATAAACCGTACCACCTCAACAATATCCCTAACACTTACCGTCAAAAGAAATCCAATGACTCTCCATGACCCAGTGCTCCTGTTAGATACCTAAAAAAAAATGTTAATTATTATTGTCAATTATTGTGCTTTGTTACCATGTAATTTAATTGTATACTTACCTTACATAACATATGTATACCCACCTAATATAACATACTTACTATTGTATTTCACACCAATTTATATTATGTGCTAATGACCAGATTGTAATCGAAGCACTTTTTTTCCTAAATAAATAAAAATTTTTCTCTATAATCTGTATAAATTTCATCAAGTAGTGCTGACCATAAAAAAATATTTAAAAAAAATCGAATTTGTCAGTCACCGATTTGATGTTTTATCTTTTAAATTCACTCATAAAATTTAAATAGTGTTGCTCAGTAGACTTTTGTACGGTGAGAGCTAGGACTAGCACGTATCTTGTGAGGATAGCTACACTTTTTTGGGAAAATTACAAGGATAATGAAATAGTAGTTACAAAACGTTCTTAATATTGTTGTTCCAATTTCCGTTTTGAAGGAAGCACGTGCCCCTGTTCCCTTTCATAACAAATGCGAATAACTACTTTTTCCAATTATTTTCACAAGATTGAATATAAATAAAATTGAATGTCTGTCTGTGTGTCTGTCTGTCCAGGCTAATCTTCGAAACAGCTGAACTGATTTCCGTGGGACTTTACCCTAATAATATGTATCGACAATAGTTCTTCCACTAGTTTATTACAGCATTATAATAAACTGAATGTATATTTTTAATTTAAGATCTGTTGTTTTTTTTAAGCACAAAGGTTTCAAAATATGGGGCTTACGGAAAGGTAGCCGGTTTCCTTTGAAAGTACTCTACCGCACGATCGATGGAAAGCCATATGATGTAGCTGTTTTGCAAAACACGACGCACGAGTTGGGGCATTTGAACGCCCTCAAATTTTCTTCAACTTTACCTCGTTACGGTAAATGGAAAACTATAACCATTATTAGAGAATTTTATAACTGAATAAGATTATGGACTTATCTTGGCATCCAATATCGTGTTAACGTCTTTATTTTATGTAACATTAAAAGTCCGACCGAATAATTGGCTTCGACCAAAAGTTGCACGTTCGGCAAAATAATCGGCTTCAGCCAAAACCAAACCAAAGCCGGAGGTCCGTTATTGTCTATTGCCTATACGCGGCCGACATCAGACATGTCGCTGTGTGTTCTTTTGCTTTACTTTATAGTTTAGTATTATTTTAACTCACAAAAAAATCTTTGTTTTTGGTACATAAAATAAATTTTTTTTTAAATCACTTTCGGTCGGACAACCAAAATGATTACACAAGTAAAGTATGTGAAGGTTGCCGATACTAGCGATCATTTTGGTATCCAACTGCAGCACCGTAGCTAGGGCCTGGCAACACCCCGGAAGGCGCAATCGCGACAATCGGCGATTATTTGAATATATTAAGCGAAGAATTTTTAAGGGCCCAAAATTAGAGTCTTACCCTGGGCGCCGAAGACCCTAGCTATGACACTGATATTGACTTATATCTGAGAGATTTATATTTTTTCAAGCCACAATTATTTTTTGCGGGATTTATAAAACAGGGAATGGAATTTCGAAGATCTAAGTATATACAGTTGAATCCGGATAGAACGACTTTCAAAGGACCGGCGACATTATGTCGTATTAACCGGACGACGCACAAAGCGACCGCATAATTTAAGCTTGTTTTTATATAATACATATAAGTGTACAGTAGATTAATTTCTATGAAAATAAAACAAAATATATTAACACTTACAAATACATATGTACGTATGTATATGTAACTTTAATGAAAATTAAACATTGCACATGAGTGTGTATTACAGATCAGAGGCACAATATGTATTGTAATTTCGTTCTAACCAGACGATTATTATGAAATTAGGTCGCTAAAAGCAGTTGGTCGCTTAAATCGGAGCCGTACTATACTGATACGCTTTCATAGTACGTCTATATGAAACCTAACTTGAGTTTGCCATTTACGTCGCTAAAAACGGTTAGCCGTTATAAACGAAGTCACAATAGACGGACTCTACTGTATATGAACGAAGCGACCGTGCCTATTGGAATTCAGACAGTGACGTCACATAATTGTTTTACGCATCAATAGTTTTTTAATCACACATGTGACGACAGAAAATTCTACATTATCACGAGCTAATAAGTTTCGCTTCAAAAATGCATTTCGTAACGCGATTTGATTTTGGTTTATTTTAGGTGAGCCAGTGATAGCGATAGGCTATCCTTTCTTTAGAGAAAGTGTTCACAGCGCTCCGACAGTGACAAGTGGCTCGATTTCACATTCATCTAGTGCCATGTTGCATACAACATGTTCAGTACAGTCAGGAGCGAGTGGTGGCGCCATCGTGCGTAAAGCGACGGGTGAATTACTGGGCGTTATGGTTTGCAACATCGCTAGCAATTCTACACATACTGCTTTTCCACACCTGAATATGGCGGTGCCTTCATACATTATTCAAAATGCTCTCACGAAATACATTTCAAGTGGAGGTAAAATTTTTATCATATAGTAATGTACCAAGTTATCACTAAAACTCTGACAGAGGCTGGAGAGGCAATTCGGGCCTCAAGGAGGCGCACTTTTATCTTTTACGGGATTGTAACTTATGAAGCTGAAATCTTGACTGAGCACGGGCCTTTTTACTTTTAGTTCGTCATATCAAATCAATATTTATATTACAAAAAAACGTATGTTTCGAATAAAAATAATAATAATACTCGATTTTTGCAGATGTTGCAGTGCTAGAGGATTTAAAAAGCAGAGATCCAGATGTTATAAAAACCTGGACATATTTAAGTGCAAAACTTTAATAACATAATATATTATTTGTTTTTATATAATATTAACTAATTCATAATTATTGTTACATAGTATCTATTATCTAATATATTTTGTTAATAAAAAAATTGATGGCGGGTCAGTCTTAATCAACATTTTTGAAAAAAAATTACCAACAATTTGATGTTTCGTTTGAAACACATTTTAGTATCTGGTTTTTTTTTTTTTTAGTAATAGAAAGCTCACCAGCCCGACTCCGCTTCGGAGGGCGAGAGATTCTAGCGGGGGAAGGAATAATAAATTATAAAATATCTCTCTGAAACTACTGAACCGATTCTAGAAATTCTTTCACTAATAGAAAGCTACACTTCCTGAGTGATATAGGCTATATTTTATTTTGATAAATTTCTCGCGGGGGGATAATAAATCATAAATCGAAATATACGTGGGCGAAGCCATGGATAACGGCTAGTATTAAATAAATGCCGTGAAAAATGTATGCGGCAGTTTTCCTATGCCTATTATAGGAACACGTACAATGACCTTGAAGTACCTCACCGGTCAAATAATACGCATTTTCTATCTCATTCTGGCCGCGCCAGATCAGTATAGACCTTTCATTACCAATTTTTTTCTGCGCTGAGCGTATGTGCATGTGCCCAATTTCGCCATGTTTTTCAGAGGCTTGTCATATTGACAGATGACAAGTGATTGACATTGAAAAAAATAAATAGTAATTAAATAAAAATATTATTTAAAGAAGTGGTACAACACCCTAGAAAAATATTTGAGTACTTTTAAAGATAAAATTTTAACGATAAATAATTTATGACAGGTAGGATTCTAAACTTTCAATCAATTTTCGTTTACTTCCACCAGTTTTCCGGCCATGGCACTTCAACCGCCGCGCCGTCCCAATTTAGCACAAGTATGTTCTTCCACTGTTTTGTGCATTAATTTAGCACCGTCGGTATTAACATTTTCATCTAAATTAATATTGAAAAACGTTTCTGGCCTAGTCATTGCGTCAAAAAGTGTATGAAACTTCTGAAAGCCGCGACCATAACCATGGCAACGGCGCTTGCGCGTAACTAGTGAAAAGGTCTAGGCAGTGGCGGCGCGTGAACATTTTAAATGGGTGTTCTGCAGAGTCAACTTGGAGATTAGAGTAGCCCCCCCTAATGAGGGAACCTCGAAAAAAAAATGCAAAAATACATTTGATGCAATTTTTAAGTGTATTTTTGATCTGAATAATTTGTCTATACATTATACAATGATTTCGCTAGCGCTAAAATCGTAAATAAAGTGATTTTTATAGCAATATTTATTATTGTATTAAAAAAAAGAGTGTGTGTGTGTACTATGTACGCACGTCAGAAGCTATACTTCTTTTACGTAACAAAACAAAAATAACTCCAAAAATTTTATCCCGCGTGCTAGTACTAAACGTTTCTAAAAGACGATAAAATAATAAAATAAAGATATTAAATAAATTAATTTAATTTATTAAATATATTTATTTATGATATTTATATCTAATTATTTATTAAAAAAAAAGTATGCTTGTCTTGGGAATTGAACGTTGACCTGTTGGTTATAAAGCCACTATGTTATCCGTTATACTACAGATACATCCAATCCAATCGCTATATAATACGGTTACCCTGTGTGCGTATGCCAACAGACTAGATATATTAAATAAGAGTTTGTACTGTACGTTCTGCAAACCTAAATCGCTTGCTTACGCATACAAATCTGTCTCTTTTTGTACTCTCTTTAACACATTGATTTTGGTGCAAAATATAATTCAGAACGCGTCACCTGCGTAGTAAAATTAGTACGGCTGCGAACGGTTTATAGAATATAGGTCCCGTGGCATGCCGTCATTTATAATAATGCTATGTGATGACTTCATAATTAGGCTTCATAATTATGAAATTAAAACATATTATGCAGATTTATAATACAATTTTTTTAAATTTATAATACAATTTTTTTTTAATTGTGCGTTATTTTCTGGCACTGCGGCAGCTCCGCAGCTCTCATAGAGGAGCCGCCACTGGGTCTAGGCATTGAAATTTGAAGATAAGTAATTGTTTCAAAAATTCAAGCTTACATCACTGAGGTAAAATCTATAGAAGACGCATATCGTATACTGCTTATACAAAATTGAAGCCAGGTTTGACATAGCGGCAAAACACGGGATGGATTGGGAATCTCTTCTTCTCACATATCTATACTAATATTATAAAGAAGAAAGATTTGTATTTTTGTGTGTGTGTATGTTTGGAATGAATAAACTCAAAAACTACTGTGCCGATTTCAAAAATTCTTTCACCTATAGAAAACTACATTATCAGCGAGTAACATGGGCTGCATTTTATTTTCAAAAAAATTAGAGATCCCTACGAAAATTACAACAATGTAACCCAAGATATCAAAAATTTGCCTATAAAAGTCATTATTTGGCGTGCAGCGCTGTGAAAACTAAAAATTCTTTCATTAATAGAAAGCTACACAGAGGGAGAGTCTCTCGCGGGGGGCAGGGGGAGAAACTCTTGCGGGGGGGGGTAATAAATCATAAATTCTTATCTCTGGAACTACTAAATCGATTCTAAAAATTCTTTCATAAATGTAGAAAGCTACGCAAGGGGTGAGATTCTCGCGAGGGGCAGGGGGAGAAATTCCTGCGGGGGGCTAATAAATCATAAATTCTTATCTCTGGAACTACTAAACCGATTCTAAAAATTCTTTCACTAATAGAAAGCTACGCAGGGGGAAAGATTCTCACGGGGGGATAAAATTTACAATATATACTAAATATACGTGAACGCTCCTATGGGTGGCCGCTATTAAATCATAATTTCATACTACCCGGGCGTACCGGGACGGGCCGCTAGTACATTATAAAATGAAGGCCAACAGCTGGCTTCGCTTTTAAATGCTTGTAGACCCTCTATAGCTTTAACCTCAGTGGCTTACATAAACTATAGAGCGAGTCGAATAAAATCTAGTGACTAAACGGTTTAAAATACTGGCAGCACTGACTGCGTTGACAGCTAGGCACCGTACATTCCTACAGTTATGTTGCGTTGAAGTTGAATTAATTTTCAAATGTCAAAAATATTGAAGAATATTTTTATAGTGTTAATTATCAGTGTGATCACTAATACGGATTGATCGTATATAAAAAAGGTAACATTAACTTTTCGTATGCATTTTTTTATGTATTAATTATTGTTAGTACTGCCATGGCCTATAATAATCCATATTTTATGACCTTGATTTTCCTCGCATATTGCATATTTTGGTATGCATTAATTACTGTGAAAATAATAGTAATTAAATTGATGATTCATGAAAACATTTTCTCTGTTCACTATCAACGTCATATTTAAAACGAAACTAGTACTTAGTAGGTCAACAGTAACCTTATATTGTAACTAAAATTTGACACTATTTACTTTAAGTTTAATACTAAGTATTAAAAGGAAATAAGCTCATCCTTAACACTGCCTCGTTTAGCAAGCGTGTTTTTATTTAGGGAAATTTGGAGTCTGGACGTCTCACATTCGGCACATGTACAAATTCTTAGAATTTTGCGTATGCATTCGTTGATGTGATGTGTTTACTGTAAAAATAAAGTAAACTGTCGCGCAGTCGTGTAAAAAGTTATTCATGATGAATATATTTAACGGTTTATTAAAATATTGAAAAGTTAATAATGAGAAAACAAAAAAAATTAAATTTATTTATTCCAGTTATGATTAATGCCTCAAATTTACACAAATCTAAAATTTCTAATAGAGTAGGTACCTAATTTGGTAGCGTAGGCATCTAGTTCTTTTCCAGGTGTAACCTGAATTTAACTGATCATACATTTTTTTATTTTAATTAATCAAATAAAATTACAGCTTGTCTAACATAGCAGTACGGTCTGCGAGCAAAATAGAACAATTTCCATTTTAAATTTTATTTTTCACTCAGAATTTATATGGTACCTACTTTTTCTCGGACTGTGTGCTAAAAAAAAGTTTTTGCAAATACCGCTTAAATGGCAAGATTTATCGCAAAAATAGTAACGTTATTATTAGTGATGTGAGTCGATAATCTGACCATAGTCATGACGTGGTCATGACCAAAATGACCGTCACGTCACATTGGTTGTGACGGTCATTTTTGCAAAAATGCATCAGATTGGTTGTGATGGTCATTTTGCAAAAATGACGCTATGAATGATCTGTCATTTTCATAACTGACGATCATATACTTGTTGAAACTGGTAAACACGCGTGTGTTCTGTGTTATGTAATAATCAATAATTTTAAAATGACCAAAATGAACGCCATAATGATCGTGACGCGGTCACGATTTTAAATGACCGTCATTTTACATCACTAGTTATTATAAAATTTGTAAACCATAAAATTTCCCACCAAAAAGGTTCATATACTTTTTTCGTACGAATGATCGTTCGTGAGATATCGCTATTTTCAAAATTATAAAATATATTTTTTTCCGAAGTTTGTACTTTTTTTTGTCTATTTTGACTGGGCTATGACCTGATAATGTAAATCCACCGTCATCATTTATGGCAAGCAGTTTACATTGTTATCCAATTCTAAAACCTGATATCGCACGGTATATTTAAAAATAGCCATTCTTAGGCTATCCACGCTTCGGATAGTAATGACAGCGGTGTTATATGAAAAAAAGCGCATGTAATCTACCGATTTTTTGTCTGTTCATATGCGCTTTTTCATATAACACCATTGTCATTTAACTATCTGATAGTTCGATCAGTCGATTGATTTATCATTCATGTGAACCTAGCCTTATGAATGATTTATATAACTCACATAAAATTAATGCCATTTTTTTAACTGCTATGAAACAATGGTCCATAACAGTGTTTTGCTTGATTCAGGATCATCGAAAAATATCGTCCAGTCCTCTTTAAACAACTCGCAAGTCGCACTGGCAATGAAATGATATACTGCCTGGAAACATTTAGAAAAAAAATTAGTATAACGTTTTAAATTTTAATTGTAATTTATAAATAACAACAAATCTGAATTGACAACGACCTTAGATTGTGATTTAAAATATTAGCTTACCATCGTTGATTCTGGTAAATATGTATTTCAAAATTACAGTACATACGTTGTTCTGTGAAGAGTGAATTATTTTACAATTTTAAAATTGAATATATTTTGTTATCATTTTCAGCAAAAATAATACAGAAATGCGCTTTAAAGATTTTTTTTCAGTTCATTTCTATATAATTTTACATAAAAAATGTTCATCAAAAAAGTAAGATGATACACCCAATTTTTTACAGAACATTAAAATGATTTTACAATATTATTACTAGGTACGTCGCAGTAAAATATTATGCTTTGGTAACAAAAATTAAGAAAATAAGCAACTAATATTTTTATTAATTTTTTGTTTTAATATTCAGTATAATTGAAACTTAAATTTCACCAAAACTGACTCATGGCACTAAACATTAAACACATCATAAAGATTATAATTATTATGTTGGTACTTGATATTGCTTTGTCATAGTCAAAACGTATCGATTCTAACCATAGCTATATTCAGACTTATTATAGATAACTCGATGAAAACGTTGTGTTATAATTTTCTATGAATTATTTCAATATTAAGATATTCTATGACATATATGATTACGGTTGATACACCTTTCTTTAATTTTGACTCGTATCGATTACAGACTAAAAACCCCAACATATCATTGCGTTACTACGTATGCCATATTATAAATATTTTTTACTGAGCATAGGAGGTTCAGTGAAAGAGATAAAAAATATTATTTAAATTGTTTATTTACTGGCTGTCAAGTATCAGTGTTGCCCGTGCCTCTCATGATTATACATAATATTTAGACTATACAGGGTGAGTTCAACCACCCGTATCAGTCGTTTTTTTCGAAAACGGTTAGTCGTAGAGAGTTGTGTCAAAAATTTGTATTATAAAAGCCCTAATAAAGAATCGAATGGTAACAATTTTTTTTCCGGGAAGGTCTGCTTCCCTATTAGTTTGCTTCAGAATGTCCAGAACTCCGGAATTATAAATGTAACGATAGGTCGAAAGTGGTATTGTTGAAAAGATCTTTGAAAAATAAGCAAATTTTGTAGGAAAAATTTTTTTATTACTGCCACCCCTGTAAATTTCTATAAGTATTAATATAAATTATTATATGTTCAAAACTCCGGAATTTTAGAAAGCACGGTAGGTTGAAAGTGGTGCTGTTGAAAAGCTCTTTAAAAAATAGGCAAGTTTTGTAGGAAAAATTATTTAATTACTGCCACCCCTGTTAAGTAGCAATCGTTTGAAATTATTAAATCAAAATTTCATAATAACGATCGAAGTCGGCATTAAAAATCTAGCAACCTTAGACATTGTCACAAGTGTTCAAACTGTCTTCCATTTACCTATCGTTATATTTATAATTGGGTTTTTAAGTCAAAATTTTTTTTGTCATAAATGGAAAGAACGTATATAAGTTTTATAAGAAAACAATTTTTTATTTTTATTTTTTTATAATAAATAAGAAGTTATATCAAGTTAAAAATAAATATTTAAACTTAGTACCGATAACGCCCGACAGTTCCCGAAAAAAACCCGAGCGCTTTGTGACGTAACTATGTTTAAGCTGACTCTGTGTGACAGGTGTGATTTTGTTTATAATTTATTTATTCCTATTCTCAACGTCGGTGTATTGATTATTTCATTGTAAATGTCAAATCTCAAAAGTTTTCGGATTGTTTCGTACCACTTTGTACAAACAATACAAAAACAAGTCCTGAAAAAATGTTTTTAAATGTGCCACAAAATGTTAAACGTCGAAAGCAATGGTTCCAAGCAGCACGATGTATTTGCCCTAAAACTACGTCAAATTTTTTTTGTTGTGAAGATCATTTCGATGTAAGTATTTTATTATAATTATATTATAGTTAATAATGATTTATATCAGAATATAGGTAAATACAATGCATATTATTATAGTTAGGTACGTCAAATAAAAATTTACCAGAAAATTAACTCCAAATCAGAACTTTCAGAATTAATAATAAATTTGTATACTGTTATCAAATGATTTTTGTTTAATTCTTAGTTTTAAAAGTTATGTCTAGCTAGGTTATACATGTACTAAATGGACAGTGTAAATTGATATTTTGCAAAATATATATGTCATGTTGATTTCCGCAGGTATATTATCAGAATTGGCCTTTATAAACCCTTTATCACACATTACTAGAATAAATTTATAAACAATACTTTTATTTCACTAAACTTCAATAATTTTTACAGTTGACAGTACTCACATGAAAGCACATAAACATAATTACGTCACAAACATGGTAACCATTCATGGAGTGTTTTGTAGTCACGTGATATTTTTTAAATTTTATACATTTTAATTAATTTATAATTAATTGTATATAAATGATAAAAAAATTTTCTCATCGATTTTCAATATTATTTATGATTAAGTATTGAAATAAAATAAAAAAACTGATAATTATTTTTTATTAAACAACCCAATTCCGGAGCTCTGGACATTCTGGAGCAAACTAATAAGGAAGCCGACCTTCCCGGAAAAAAAATTTGTCACCATTCGAATCTTTATTAGGGCTTTTATAATACAAATTTTTGACACAACTCTCTACGACTAACCGTTTTCAAAAAAAACGACTGATACGGGTGGTCGAACTCACCCTGTATATAGGTATCTAATATAGAAAAATATCGATATTAGCTAATTTCTAAGCACTTGAACACAGCTATGTTAACTACGCACTAACCTCGCCCTTAATTTTACTACACGACTGATACAACAATTTAGTAAGTCGCTATTTTCGCCTACTGCTCATCCCCCTTTTGTCGTAATGTAATAATATATAGCCTGTACACGCGGGAGAAGTGGACTTTAAAATAGTGAAAGAACTTTTTTTAATCGGTTCAGTAGATCTGAAGTTACAAAATGCACAAGAATGCATACATACAAATTTTGCCTTTTATATATTATCTAATGTAATACAGCTTTGTCTAACGATACGCACTGTGCACACAAGATAGAATTTACTTATCTGCTTTCTACATTTAAATATTGTAGATTATAGACGCTCGACAACAGAGGTCATAAGCGTTTTGTACATTTAAGTTTTTTTTTCGCTCTAGATATATATATATATAATTGTATTTTTTTCTTGAACTATACATGTGAATACTTGTAACATACACAGTAATTACTGATGCTCTGTGAATGCTATCAGTTGTAATCTACTGAGTATACACGATAACACGACGCACCCACACAACTATGCTAGATGAGCGATATACAGTGTGTCTCAGATCGACCGTCCACTGACAATACAGTTAAATAGAATGAACTCTAAGCAGAAAAGTTCCTAGATATTTTTTGATCCGATATACCGTTAATGAGATATTATCACAAATAAGTTGATCGGAATACATGAGAATGTTAATAAACTACATCTAGATTCCCCCACTGTTGGTGATAAATAATTAATATCTCATTAACGGTACATCGGATCAAAAAATGTCTAAGAACTTATCTGCTCAGAATTGTTTTCTCTATGTCCGTCAACGGTCGATATGAGACACATTATATATTTTTGTTTAAATTGAGCTCTCAATAAAAAGTTACTGATACGCCACTGGTTAAATTATAGTGGTTAACACTGATTAAAATTATGAAAGGCTGGGAAATTTTTATATATTATAAGAAATAATTTTTCAGAATATCGAAAACACTATACAGTCGAACTTTGATAATTCGAACCATGACTTGCCACAAAAAAATCGAGTTATCAAGACTTCGAGTTATCAAATAATATTAATTTCCACTCGTGACGCTACTGTTCGAGTTATCGAAGTTCGACTACGTGTTACATTACCATGGAATGAATTTTATTTCAGTTTATAATATAAATATTATTAAACTTTTCCATTGTGTCATTTTTATTTTAAAAATAAATCGTTAATTGTTATTTTTAATCAGTGTAATTTTTTTGTTACTAATTATCAAAATGCTTTGTTTATCCTTGTATTGTATAATAAATTATGGCTGTGGTTACTGGTTTACTGATATATAATTTATCAAAATGTGTGGGAATAAAAACAAAAATACAATCGGCATCCTGTTTATATAATTCAAACGAATTCAGAAATTTTTGCTCCACAAAAAAATATCGGTATGGTCAAAAAAAAATTAATATGAAAATTTTCAGTAAAATTTGAACAAAGCTCTCATAGGATAGACGATGTTTTTATTGGACAAAATTGCGTATAATTCCAATTGGCTTTACAGAGACAGGTGTTTATAAAAATCATACAAATCTATGTATTTGCAGAGAAGTTCTTGTGAACGAAATTATAGATACAAAATATCTCAAAATTGCGTATTCCTAAACCGTTGATCCGATTGACACCAAAATCAATAGGCCTGGAGCAAGGCCGTAGACAGAAAGAATTCTTGGGGGAGTTGTGAGTCCGACCATTCTTACTACGCCGTATTTCGAGTACCGTCATTATTTTTTTTTAATGTAATAGGTAGATAAACGACCTGTTTACTCTGACCTCTGCAAAAATTTCGGGTGGTCCTCCCTCCGCTAATAGCCTTGGCCTGGTGTGCTTACCGAGAGGAAAAAACACAAATCAGTGTTATTTTTGTAGAAGTTACTGTGAACGAACGAAATTATGGGGTACAAAACTGTGTGTTCCAAAAGCACTGATCCAATTGGCACCAAAAAAATTGTTAGATTGTTTTTTTTTTTTGTAATGTTTATTGGCCAGACTCTTGTCTTTGGCCAGTAGCCGAATTTGTATACTTTGTCCTTTTGATCTTGATTGTAATATTTTATAGCTTGATATCACACTCTTTTAGGTATCCGTATATTGCTTTATAGGTATTGGATTCCTGTTTGGATAAAATGTTAATTACATCATCCCAGTTAATATGATTTTGGTTGTTAATATCTTGAAACGACGCTTGTCGGAAGTTTCGAGGACGAATGATTTTATACTTCCCTCAAATGCGTTATTAAGTGGACTTTGTTTAGAATAATGTATTCTGAGTCATGTTGTATTTTTTTGTTATTTAATAATATAATATTATATCTGATGTTTTAATACAGACCTGTCGTTTTCATCATTGTGGATGAGGAAACCGTTTGATATGAGTAATAAGTTGGTTTTTAACATTTCTAATATTATTCATTATGTAGTTCATATTATTATAAGTTAACTTTGGTTTTTTATTTTTTTGATAAACAAAAATTTTAATATGGTTCAGTGGTGCTTAAAAAGACTGAAGTGTTTCGTAAAGAAACAAAAAGAAAAGAACATCGGAGTGCAAACCAATTCCAACGATTCAGTCAGGTGGAAAAAGTTCATAATAATTTTATTTTTAATTTGAGAATGCTTAAATGCCAAAAGTATGCTTTAAGCTTCTTGTGAAACTCTTCTACTAATTGATATGTCGAGATATTATTTTTTTTCAAATGTAAAATATTTGAAAAATCGTGAAATATTACCTCGATTTATTTTTGATATAAACTTGGATCGAAATTTGAAAAATTTGAAAGAAACCTCTGTACTCTTACACAGTGGTAAAGTTTGTTTGTGCGTTTGTCCAATCTAATCTCGAAAACTACTGAACTGATTTGAAAAACTACTCGTATTTTACCGTTTAAACACCTATTTTCTCCCGATTATCATAAGCTATAATATACTAGCGGTCCCGTCCGGCTTCGCCCGGGTGCTGTGAATTTATGATTAGTTACAGCGTTACTTCATGAAGGTTTCCACCACCGTTTTCACCCCTTAGAATACGGATTTCGATAATTTATCGAACACCGAACTATTCGATTTTAACAAAGAATACTCAAGTCAAATTTCGTGTTTCTAACTCGAGCAGTTTCGGAAAAAGGCAATTTTGTTAATTCCCCTTTTCACCCCCTTAAGGATCGAGTGCGAGTTGGGGGGCGGTGTAAGTTTAAAATTGAGTATAATTGTTAGCATCCCTTTTTTCAAGATGGCAGCCAAATGTGGTAGCCGCCGACCCCGAAAACTCAATTTGAAACTTACACCATCTCCCACTACGCAACCAAAAAAAACCTTGTCCTACCTAAAATGCAAACTCTAAAAAATGTAACATTTTAATGAACTAAAGGATCTTTGTGCAATTTAAGACAAAAGAGTGTGCCAGTTCCCTATCCTATCAACATTGGCTGTAATGTGTGCCCAAGGTTAGTAGGGTATAGGTTGCCTCGTTCCGGTAGATAGTAGTGGGGGGATGACGTCACTCGGAATATACCATGCTTGCTCACGTCAATAGAAAAGATCAGACCATGGACGCTGCTAATTTTTGGAAATAAAAATCACAGTAACCATGATATTGTGATATGTTTTTTCAATACCTAATAGAAACATGATTCTTCTGTTAGTGAAAAAAATATGATAAGTTGTCAATTTTGCGATAGCTGTTAAGTGTTATGCATGGCGGAAATTTCCACCATGGTGTTATGGTGTTTTGTGGTTATTTTTAATATTTTGTTAATATAAAAGATAAAATAATAATTTATCAATTTTTAAGTTAATTCTATTCGTTTCTTAAATTTAAAAAAATAGGTAATTAACAAAATCTGCCATTTCTTGAGCATTATTTAATTTTTTGTTTGTTTTATATTATAGATATTAAAACCTAAATTTTGTAAAAAAAATAAAAATTATCCTATTTTTTAACATCTATTCTTCTATTTATTGTCTCCTGCCAATTTTAAGAAAAAATCTGCACGAGGCACCTAATATAAATAAGCATAATCTTCAACGCTGATTGGTCAGATGGAACGAGGCAACAAAAATATAAAATTATGACTCCCTCCATTCATTGGCGACGGAACGACTTTGGGGAGGGGAGGATTATGGGCCCACGAATACTTATGAAAACTTACATTGTAAAGAGTATTTAAATATGCTAGTAACTAATGGGGGAGGCCCGGGCCGAGGGGCTAAGAACAAAAAAAGCACATTATATTTTAACAGACTTCAATAAGTCGCCTGATTTTTTTTATGTGTGTTATTTTGTTCTTTTGTTTTTAAACAACAAACTTGCTGTTAACAATAGATTTGTTATAGTACATGATATAATATGATAATTCGAATCTTAAAAAAAAACAGTCATTTGGATAGATAGATTGATACTAGAAATTAATTGTGTTTATTTTCAATCTCAATTTGTGTATCTCTGTACCTACTATTAAATTTTTCATATTGTTTCAGATATAATATATTCAAAATGAAGAGGACGTTACAAAAACTAAAGCTAATACTGTGGAAAAATTATATCATAAGAAAACGTCATTATGTCGTGCTATTTTTTGAAATATTCATTCCGGTTGTTTTGTTTTTCCTTGTCGCCATAGTACGCAGTAAGGAGTCGGCGGTAACCGCGGACAATAAAGTAGTTATCAATACAACGACATACTATCCTATTTATTCTGGAAGCGAGATCGTGTCTGAATTTTCAGGAGAAAATAGAATCTTTTACTCGCCGATTAATCCGTTCACCGACTCGTTAATTGCAAAAATAAGGGAGAAATGCCATATAAGCGAAGACCGTAAGTAAAAAAGACAAACAAATGCGAATAGGACTCGCGCCATGAGGGTTCTGTACTGCTATAACAATTTGACAATTACTTTGTTAAGGTTGACAATTGACAAATTTAATAAAATTAAGTTTATCACGTAATAATTCCACATAGAATTAGAAATTAATGATTTTCGGATTTTTTCCTTTACTTGTGCTATGAGACCTTCCTTCAAGTCAAATTTCAAGATTTTAGGTATACGGGAAGTACCCAACATACAGGTTGTTTATTAAATATACGGCAAAAATGTAAGGAGTGATTCTTGGGTAATTTTAAGAATATTTTGTCCTTTCATGATTTTCGAAAAGCCACTCTGTTTTGTCTTGCTAATTACGTTTCGATCGCGACTTATTTTTGGTGTTTTTGAAAGATTTCGACAGCCAATGAGGAATAGATTGAATTTATGCAGCCTAGCAGACCTGGTGGTAGTCGAATTTTCAGCAGTTCTTGTAGATTAAGAAACTTCACTGTATTTATGTAATAAAATATTGTTTTTTGTAGAAAAATTTTTAACGCCCTGTTTCGAAACAAAGCGGCTTTTCAAAAATCATCAAAGGACAAAATATTCTTAGAATAGTCCAGGGAATCACCTCTTGAATTTTTGCCAATGTTTAATAAACACCCTGTATAGATTTTGATGGAATGAGCCGATATCAAAATATGTGAATTTAAAAAGTCGTATCCTTTTATTGCATTGAGTTAGAAGCTTGAATTTTTTTACAGAATGATTAGGTTGTAGACCTTAGTATTTGGTATTAATTTCAACTTGATACCTCTAGCCATTCCTGAGAAAAAGGTCTTGACGGACAGACAGACTGACAACAAAGTGATCCTATAAAGTATAAGGGTTCCGTTTTTTCATCTGAGGTACGGAACCCTAAAAATTAATTATTAGTATATTACGTTCTCCTAGAATTTGAATTTAGCGCCTCTTCTAAACGAAACGTAACACGAGTAGAGGGGAGTAAGGGCTTATGAAAATGTTATGTTCGGGAAAAGGGTTCAAAAATAGCGGAAAAAACGTTACGTAATACTTGAACGTTTCCTAAAACCCAGCGGTTCCCAACCCATGGGCCGCTGGCAGCGTGGTACTGGGCCGTGGACGCTGGTCGAGAGTCTAAGCCAAGATAAATATTATTGAGTGAAAACACTCGAGTCACTCGATTGTTAGCAACAATCGAATTATTCGATCGGTTTGTTGTTAAGGGTTTTTACTTGTAATTTTAGTTAGTGGGCCTCAATTTTTTTTTTACAAAATTGATCCGCACAACTAAAAAGGTTGGGAACTGCTGCTATAACCCATTACCCTCTATGGCTCATTCCCATTTGACACAATATAAATCGGCAGCCAACAATTTGAGACGGAGATATAATATGTTTTATTTCTATCTGTGTGCTAAATCGTACCACGTTACCATTACTAGTTCAAGCGCACTATGAATCTACCTGCAAATATAGTTTTCTACATGAAACTATGGAACTCATGCTTTTCTGTGTACAATGATTTTAAAATTTCAATGTTGTAGGGTGAACCAAATTTTTTATTCCATATTGTTACAGGGATAAAAAAATTTAATTCTGAAAATGAATTATTGAACTACTTCAATGAGCAAACCTTAAAAAATCCTTCAGAAGTGGAGAATGTGTTTGCAATTATAATGAACAATGTGGACAAAGCTACTGAGCCTCCTAAACGGTTTAACTATAAAATTCGAACAGTAGATCCTGGTTGGAGAACATCTTTGTTATTCCCAATATTCATTTTACCGGGACCAATGGATAGTCACGGTTAGTATAAATTCTTTAGAATACTAATTAAAATTACCAAAGAAATAATAATTGTACTATTTTAGCTAGCAATCCACATATCTTTTTTACCTGGATTGCGCGCGCATACCGTGTTCACAGATGATCCGGTAACTAGGCAATAGTTTGCCTATATCAGTTGTCACTGACTGCTGCTGGCTAGGTGGCAGGACACGGTATGCGTGCGCAACTATATTTTTTCTTTTCCTTGGAGCAATAACGATCTCGCTCTTATGTCTAGAGATAGATCCGTTGATAATGAGCCATTTTATTGAGAGTAGTTCATCCACGAGAGGCAGAACTTGTGGTAGGTACAAACATTATTTATTCCCCATTAGTGTCGTGTCATTTTAGTGATATAACCTAATTATTATTATATTAATTAAATTACACCACTAAAATTACACACCACTAAAATGACACGACACTAATGGGGATTAAATAATGTTTGTACCTACCACAAGTTCTGCCTCTCGTGGATGAACTACTCTCAATACAATGGCTCATTAAATTGTGTCATCCAGCCCTAGAATTGGCAATAGTCAACTTGGGTTGGAAAATTCCGAAAATATGTTTTCTTTTCTAAATATTTTATATATCTATTTTGGAATAAAATCGTATTGTATTTATTTGGTCGTTGTTTTTCTTTTTGCAGCAAAGTATTTTAGAACTGGCTTTTTAGCATTACAGTATGCTATTAATACAGCATATTTGGAATTATTGAATTTGGGAGGATCGTCAGATGCGAAATTACCTATAAATGTAAGTTTGATTTTTTTTTTATTTGTAACATTACAATAGTTTATAACTTACAATATGATCCAAAATGATTATTTCTAAACTGACAGTAACTTCTGAATTAAATGTACGGGAAAAAATATAAGTTACGTTTTTTTTTTCTTAAAGATGACAATGCAAGAATTTCCGTATCCCCCATACACTCAAGACTTCAACTTTATGGAAATTTACAACATAATTTTACCGATTATAACGTTGTTCAGTTTTGTAATGCTCTGTCCATCGTTATTGAAACGTATCGTTGAAGAAAAGTTCACAGGTGTTAAAGAATTAATGAAAATGATGGGTTTGAAATCTTGGATGCTGTGGTTTAGCTGGCTGATCCACGCTTTAGTTGTGAATCTAGTATCGGTTACTATAATAGTTATATTACTAAAAGTGCCATTGGAAACTGGAAGTAAATCCGTCATTCCAATGTCAAATGAATTTTTGATATGGACTTTCTTCGTCTTATATTGTACGGCTAGTATATGTTTCTGCTTTGCTCTCAGTACTCTATTTAATAAGCGTAAGTATTCACTTTTTAAACCCCAATGGGGTCGTCCCACATGACAAAATTTGATAATTTTGAACGGTGCACATTATTCCTCATTCATAAATAATGTAGACCAACTTTTACATGCTTATTGTATTGTTAACTGATAATTCGATTTAATAATTAGATATTTATTTAATAATAAGTTGGTTTAATTTAATAATTTTTATTTTACAATAATATAAGTTTTCAGTACCGATGATTGAAATATAATAATCTTATATTTAACAGAAAAGAATGCAATTCAGAAATAATTATATAACTCTCTATAAAACTATTTGATAAATTATACAACAAATGTAAAGCAGGCTTCACATTACAATACACCTCCCTTTGTTTTTAGTTTATTAAATTAACGTATATAAATTGTGTTTTAATAAACTATTCAAATGTTAATTTCTTTGGTTGATAAACAGGCCGTCCGAATTTAGTACGGTATGGTGATTTTGGATTGCCTGTGTTTGCCATTTCGTTTTCGCTTCTTTTTGTTTCCTTCTTAGCTGACGGTTCCGGGTCTTTTCCATGTGGGCTTGCTGGTAATGTTAATGGAGGCGTACCTTGTACATTAACGGTTATTAACTGTTTTCTGTTTCGACGTACATCTCCGTTTTCTGTCTTAACAATATATGATCTCGGGAAGTTGGTTTCATCTTCTATTTTTCCGAACTTCTGTAGATCCGGAATCCATACCTTTTCTCCTTTTCCTAAAGTCGGTAAATTCTTCACTCCTTTTCTGTTGTTGTAGTTTTTAATATTTCTCTCTATTAATCGTGCGTGTTTTTCTTCAAATGTGGCAATGTTATTCCAAATAGGTTTCAATATGTCGTTAGTCTGTGGTAAATTTGTTCTAAGTTTTCTCCCAAACAGCAATTCTGCTGGTGAATATCCCGATTCAAGAGGAGCAGATCTGTAAGCTAAAAGTCCAAGATTCGGGTTAGTACATTTCTTAAAAATACCTTTAGCAATTGAGACGCCTTTCTCTGCTAGCCCATTTGACTGAGGATACTTGGGACTTGATGTCTCGTGTTTAAATCCATATTCTTGTGCAAAGTTTTTGAAATGTCTGCTGTCAAACTGTGGTCCATTGTCCGACCTCACCACTTCTGGAATGCCAAAGCGAGCAAATACATTTTTTAGTATAGCTGTCACTGCTTCTGAAGTAGTACTGTTCAATTTTATGACTTCAATGAAACGTGAATAGTAGTCAATGATAACCAAATAAATATTTCTATTCAACTCCATCAAGTCCATGGCGATAGTGCTCCACGGTTTCAACGGCAACGGCGAGGCTATCATTTGTTCTGATTTGTTAGTTCGTTGCTGAGCGCATTCCATACAGCTTTCAATAATTTTCTTTATGTCAACAGATATTCCCGGCCACCAAATTGATTGTTGGGCACGTCTCCTGCTTTTAACGATACCAAGATGACCTTCGTGCAAACGATTCAGCATATCTTTTCGCATTTTTCTTGGAATAAATATTCGAATTCCTTTCATTATTAAGCCATTGTTAACCGTTAAATCACCTCGAAAAGAATAAAAAATTGATTGTTTGTTTTGAAAACCCTCTAGGATATCATTTTTTAGCGATATACACTCTCTGTCTGTATCTTGGTTTTTCCGTATCTCTTCTAAACGAATGTCGGTAAATGGAGTTTGTTCTATAATACTTTGAACAAATAAAATTTCCTCTTCAATAATATCGGTATCGTCACGCGTCGTTTCTTTTATTGGTGCTCTCGATAAAGCATCAGGCAACAAAAATATTTTCCCAGGAATATGTTTGATATTGTATCTGAAGCATACCAATTTCATACGAAATCTCTGTATTCTTGCAGTGAGTTCTGAAATAGGTTTACTTTTCAATAGTACTAATAGTGGCTTGTGATCAGTTAAAAGTGTAAATTCTTTTCCCAAAACATACTGTCTGAATTTTTCGCATGCCCACGTTAGTGCTAATGCTTCCTTTTCAAGCTGTGCATATCTGCGTTCTGTCGAAGTAAGACTTCTTGACGCGTACGCTACTGGTTTCCATCCTTGTTCATGCAACTGTTCAAGTACAGCGCCAATTCCATAAGATGATGAATCTGCCGCAATTCTGGTTTCGAGGTCATTATTATATAATGCTAAAGCTTTTCCAATAGTCAAAGCTTCCTTCAGTTGTTTAAAGGCTTCACTTTGTTCTTTTCCCCAATTCCAATAATTATCTTTTACCAATAATTTCCTTAATGGCTGCGTTTTCTCTGATAGGTTTGGAATAAATTTCATAAGAAAATTTACTATTCCTAAAAATCTTCGTAAGTCTTTGACATTTTGTGGCTCTGGCATTTCTAATACAGGACGTATTTTATCAGGATCCGGCTTAATAGTTCCTTCTTCTATAATGTGTCCTAGAAATTTCAGAGACTTGACACCAAATTTACATTTACTTTTATTTAGTGTAATTCCATGTTCTATTAATTTTTTTAACACGCAAGTCAGTCGCCAATCATGTTCTTTTTTATTCTCGCCAAATATGAGAATATCGTCTGCTTGGTTAATTACCCCATCGAGTCCTGATAAAATATGTTGCATTCTTCTTTGGAAGTGTTCAGGACCGGAGTTTATTCCAAAAGGCAGTCGTTTAAAGTAGTATCTTCCAGATTGTGTAATAAATGTTGTCATCTTAGTAGATTTTTTTGAAAGTGGGACTTGCCAAAATCCATTTGAAGCGTCTAATAGCGTCATTATTTTAGCAGATCCCAATTGAGATAGTGATTCTTCAACTGATGGTAACTGTAATTTTTCTCGTAGTACATATTTGTTTAGTTCAGTATAATCTACGCATATTCTAATACCGTTATTCTTTTTTGGAACGACAACAATCGGCGCACACCACTCAGTTGGTTCTTCAATAGGTGCTATGATGTCTTCCTCAACCATTTTCTTTAATTCATAAGCCACTTTTTCTCTTAATGGTAATGCCACCCTTCTTGGTACTGGAACTGAATACGGCGAATAATTTTGTATTAATTTTATGTCATATTCATGATTCATTTTTCCCATACCGTTGAACGCTTCTTGATACTGGGTTATAAAATTTTCGTAGTCGTCTGATTTAATTTGTTCAATTTGTAGTGACTTATCAAACTGGATAATTTTAAGCTCCGTTAATGCTGGTCTTCCTAATAATATATATTCTTGCTCTTTGACAATATAAATATTTTGGTTTATACGTTCTTTGTTAAATTTCATTTCTACATTTGCTACTCCTATTACATCAATATCAATTTTTCCTGCACCAATTAATTTTTTATCGGTAGGTTTAATGTTTAATTTTAATTTCTTTGCTAGATGCTGCGACATTAATGATACGTCCGCACCAGTATCTATTTTGGCAGCCGTTGATTGTTTATTAATAGAAATGTTTATAATCCACGGCTGATTTTCTTTTATTTCATCAACAATTTCACCCATGTAATTTTCTTCTTCGTCGTTAGTTTCATGTACATATTTGGTACGGCAAACTTTACTAAAGTGCCCCAGCCGCTTGCATTTTCTACAGGTTTCTTTATTAGCCGGACACTTCCACCACGGATGAAACGGGGTTGCTCCACATTTCGGACACATTCGTTTGTTTGAGTTATTTTCTGTTTCTTTGTCGTCGTTATTATTTCTTGCCTTATTTTTCCTTGAAACTGCTTCTACTGCTGCTTCATTTTGTCTGACTACACACTGCTGTTCTCTTACTGACTCAAATTGACGAACTTTAGTCATTGCTGTTTGCAGTGTCAAATCTGGATCAAGTTGCAATGATTCAGAAAGTTTTGCGTTATTGACACCAATGACAATCATGTCTCGAATTAATGCATCTTTAAGAGAGTCAAACTCGCATGTAGCCGCTAAGCAATGTAAATCTTTAATAAAAGCTTCAGCTGATTCATCTTGCCTTTGCTTTCTGTTGAAAAATTTGGCTCTTTCATAAATTATATTTTTCTTGCCGCACAAGTATTCATTAAGCTTTCTTTTTACAATTTCATAACTGGCTAATTCTGTGCTCGTTATGTTTAGCGTTTTGATTAAATTCTCCGATTCTTCACCCATACAGTATAATAGCATGTGTACTTGATTTGCTTCCGATCTTGTATTCAATCCTGTCGCTAATCTGAACCGCTCAAATCTTTGGATCCATGCTGTCCAGGATTCTGTGTGGTTGAAATCAAACTCTCTGGGCGTGTCCACGTTGTAATGAGTATTATGGACGGTTGAAGTTGTAGCAATTGGATTTTCGTTCGGCATTTTAAATTTGATTTATATTTTTCTTTTATAATAATTTTGATTATATTTTTTTTTTCTTCTACACCTGACACCATGTATTGTTAACTGATAATTCGATTTAATAATTAGATATTTATTTAATAATAAGTTGGTTTAATTTAATAATTTTTATTTTACAATAATATAAGTTTTCAGTACCGATGATTGAAATATAATAATCTTATATTTAACAGAAAAGAATGCAATTCAGAAATAATTATATAACTCTCTATAAAACTATTTGATAAATTATACAACAAATGTAAAGCAGGCTTCACATTACAATACACTTATATCCTTTCTCTTAATTGCAAAGAAAAATTTAAAACATGTATAATTTATATAATATCTGGATGCCGAGCTTTGCTCGGATGAGTTCAAAAAAATAGTACTTGTATGCTGTGAGATATTATTTTCTCAGAATATTATTCCGAAACAAATTTATTTCTGAAACATAATTTAAATAATTGTTTCTGTTAAATATTTTAAATACCTATGTGTATTTTTAAGCGTAATAACTAAGTATCAACTTGAATCAAGCATTTTTTCCTGTAAATATTACTTAGGTCGCCATTTTCAAATCTACCGCCGTTATTGTTTTGTTGACTGAAGAACTCGCAAAAACCGATTTTCATAGATTGAATATCTTGTAAAAATGTTCGAATCAGATGAAATTCTGCTTGCCCGTTGCCGTTTCAATAATCCATTTTTAAACATTGATACCAAATATCAACTTTATCGAAGTACTTTTTCTCTGTGATGTCATCTTAGCAACTTCCAGTAAATTTCAAATATTTTTTTTGCATAGAAGGTACCTACTGAAAAACTCACAAAAATCGATTTTCGAAGAAATAGAATTCATATTATATCTTTTAATAACAAACGTCAGACTATAAACCTGCAGCGCAAAATTTTTTTGCATGCACCTTCACCATAGTTTTTAAAAATCGATGTGTTTTGATATACTGCATGTCTGCGTCGCTAGAAGTGCGGCCCTTCGGGCCGCCGTGCAAATTTTTAAATAAAACTTTTTTGTATGTATCTTAACAATAGTTTTCAAAAATCGATGTGTTTTTACACAGACTCGCGGTGCCAGAAGTGCGGCCCTTCGGGCCGCCTGTTTGTCATTATTTACATATTGTGCAAGACACTTCTTATATTAGTGTTCATTTACAGTTTTAACCCTTGTGATATATTATACAAAATCTATGTAGAAATAGGCTTCGAATCGATCTGACAATTGACCGAGTTATAAATAAAAAAACCCTTTTTTTTAATTGCTCCCCTCTGGGACCAAGATTCCTACCCAGATCGATTTCTCGCCCCGAAAAATCCCCATTCTGTAAACTTCATCAAAATCGTTATTCGTTTTTGAGAAAAAAAAGTCTAGGTAAGATTATACGTCATACTATATTTAATGTACATAATATACATATTTTATATAGGTAATATAAAAATAACATACTTAGGTACCTATTTATTTAAATATTAGTTAAAACTACTTACATAATTATGTTTAGTTTTTATTTCTGTTATTTTTTACTATACAAATAGTTCACGGATTATTTTAATAAGTTAAAAATTCTGTCAGAGTATTTTGACATATAAATAATGAAAGTAGTTTGTTTTCTCCAAAGCCTACTCACGATATTACAATGTTTTGACAGGTCAAAAAACCGTTTTTAAAAATGATAAAATCGATAGGAAAACGAATTTTTCCAGGGATGAGACCTAGCTAAATCGATTTTTTGCCCCCCGAAACCCCTTTTCGGTAAATTTGATCAAAATCGTTAGAGCCGTTTTCGAGAAAATATTTATATAGATACATAGAAACATATATACAAGATTTACTCGTTTAATAATATAGGGGGATTTAAAACAGCTTCGCTTAACCCACCTATGGAGAATGGTCGTCCTCACTTTATAACTATTGATTTGACACTTCCGCGTCAAACTTAACCAAACACAATATGTATACAACGGCAGCCAGTCTGTCAACTGCCATTACCGGCACGCGAAGCTCTGAACTGGAGCCGTTGGGCAACCCATATTAACTATGCAAGAGCAAGATAACAAATCGGTCGTCATGAGATTGCCTTCAATGTGATAAAAGTGCGGTATTATAGTCAACTGCGAATAGCTATTCAAAGTTCGCGTCACTTCCATAATAGTCCAACGAGCTAGTCATGAAACGTGCGTCACTAGCTCTCGGTCTATAACAACATTGTTAATTACATTGAAAAATACACACTTTTTGAAATTTTTTTATTGCACAATAAGCTACAAAAAAAATCTCAAAAAATTATTTTATAATGTATTTATAATGTAGAGTCTAACTCAAAAGAAAAAAAATGTGGAACGACCTCATTGTCTACTTTCTGTGTATAATAAATGCAAAGTTGTGATTTCACATGAAATAATAAATATGTAGGCTTACATTGGCTCTCTGTAATTTTCAGCAACAATTGCAATGAGTGCAAGCGTTCTAATTTGGATATTATCGTATTTTATTCCGAATGCAATGGTTGGAGACACGCCTCTGACATCGCGTTCAGTGAACCTGTTGTTGTGTTTGATTCCCAATATGGCTATGAGTCGAGGATACAAATCAATTGCAACGTTTGAAGGAAGAGGTTTGTCCAATTGAATTTTTTATGTAACATTGTTTTCATTTCGAGTTTTTTTGAGCATCAAGGTTTGATGCTTGGTATTGTACTTGAAATGAACAAATGTTTAAAAGTAAATCATATATGTAATACTTATATATTGCTAGTGGAGACCAGCTTTGTTAACAGTCATTAAAGAAGTACGTTTATGTTATGCGCATGCTCGTTCATGTCCTTGGGAGGACGTGTGCGCGCGCATAATTGACAATACAATATTATGTTATAGTCAATAATTCGTTTTATGTAAATGAAAAATTGGTCGTGTAGTTTCTGAAAAAATCGCGCACATACAAACATACAAAGGAAACACAGAACTAACCTCTTTTTAAAGTCTGTTAAAAAATTAAAATATGCACACAGCGACATGTCTGATATCGGCCGCGTGTAGACGGTAGAGATTTAACGGACCTTCAGCTTCAGCGAAACCTTCGGTTTGTTTTTGGCCAAAGCCAATTATTTTGCCAAAGGTGCAATTTTTAGTTAAAGGTGGCCAAAGCTGATTATTCTATTGAACTATACCTACGCTCGCTCACAAAATTGAACAGACTTGAAATATTATAATTTCACTGATTTATTTTTTGCAGATGTCGGCTTACAGTGGAGCAATCTATTTGATTCAGCGAGCGGTCTCAGCAGTGATGTAACAATGGGTTGTGTATTTGTTATGTTCATTATTGATATAATCTTCTATCTTGTGATTACATGGTACATTGACTCTGTAAAACCTGGTGTTTATGGACTGGCCAAACCGTGGTATTTTCCAGTCATGGTAATTATTCTAATATAACCTTAAGTTAACATAATTTGCACGTTTTATGTAAAACCGAAGTATAATATGGACTAAAAACGACTAGGCGAGAATCGAAAATCATACGGTATTATTTTTTTCAGTATTGCTTCAACAGCAAAGTTCAAGATTCTAACAATATGTCGAATACTGAACAAAAAAATTGTGAACCTCCGCCTGTAGGAATAGAAGCAGGTATTCAAGTAAGGAATCTTCGGAAAATGTTTGGAAATAAAATAGCCGTCGATGGACTCAATATCGATTTTTATAAAGGACAGATAACTGCTCTTTTGGGACACAATGGGGCAGGCAAAACTACTACCGTCTCAATTTTAACAGGTAATTTATTATGAAATTGCAATACAAACCACCAATAAGTTATTTGTTTATTTAGAACATCTTTTAAAACATAATTCTTCATTAAAGAGTCCTGTTTGCATAAGCTACGAAATGTTGCACAAACTGCCTGAACAATTGAGATGTGCATCAGCCATCAATAAATTTAAAATACAACTAAAAAAATACTTAATAGTGCTTTCACCCTACAGTCAGATTTACTGTGAAATAATTTTGTACTTTGACAATTTGTATCTTGTATGGAGCAATACAAATATAACTTTATTAGTGTATTTGCCATAATATGGCACATACACTATTGGCGTCGGTCAGATGGCGGGACCTAGGAGTCGGACCAAAATTTCTCGACGTTTCATAGTCTCCTGAACACTTTGGCACCATTTTTGGAAAAGTTGATTATATATGTGTATATATATATATTTAGATATATATGTGTGTGTGTGCGGGCTATAACTTTCGAAAGAGTTAATTGATTTTGTCGAGATTTGGTAGGCACGTTGAAATCCATCACCGCTCGAAGCCTATTTAAAATGGGCCCAATCGGACCATTTTAAGGGTGGTTTTTAGGGGTTGAAAAATGTTTTTGAGCCCAAAAATGCCGAAAAAGTTCTCAGAATCGTTTCAAAAATGAAATTTAACCCTTTAGTAACAATTAAAATGTACTGCTAAAATTTTAATAAAATCGGCCCGACAGGACCGGACTTACAAATTTTTTGAAAACACTAGTTTGCGGATAGTGCTTTACTTACTGAAGGGTGTATTTAATTTGGTACCGAGGTTGCATTGATAAAAATATTGAAATTAAGAAAAAAAATATTATTTTGAGGGATGTATTAAGGGGTTAAATTTTTTATTTTGTCCAAAAACAAACTTAAGTTCACATAATAAAGCCACAATGCCAGTATTAGCAAATACACTATATTGTCGGCAGGGTTTTGGCACTGCGATCCGAGTTTTTATTATTATAAGAATTTAGACGCTAATTACCGTAGCTGTCGAGCGTCGAGCTGTCGAGCGTCTGGAATCTAGAATTTATTGTTTCATTGCATGCTATTATTACTGGATTAATATTTTTTCTTTTTTTTAGGCATGTTTTCTCCAACAAGCGGCTCTGTTAGTGTAGACGGCCATGATATTCAAACGCAAATAGAAAAAGTCAGAGATTCTTTAGGACTCTGTCCCCAGCACAATATGCTATTTATTGATTTAACGGTTATGGAACATTTGGTTTTCTTTGCTATGGTGAGTTTTTTTTCTCTTTTTTACATGCAAGTTTGGTGATGTATGCGAAACTGTAATCTCTTAAAAGAGTATTTACCTACTAGACGTTTTTGTAAAAAAGTTCGATCGATTACTAACTTCATTTGTGCACAACTGGTTCCATACTTGTGGCTATTATATCTCACGAATTTCTTAGGTGCTTATGTAAAAAAACCACTGGACCTATATATATGAAATTTATTTATTGTTCGTTGGATTCGTAAAGGCTATATATCTTCCCAATTTAATAATTCTAGTTTACAAATATGACTGGGAGACACAATATAGGCCTCTTTGTGGGGGAGGGACACGTCGCCATTTTGCACTAAAAAAAATTTGTTATTCGAGACCCATTCATAGACACTCCACATAATAATAATAATAATAATGAGCCTATATAATCCCATTACTCCACATAGCTTATCTTCAAAAATTTAATTTTCTTTATCCTCATTGATGTACGAGAGCCCACTAAATATAAGTCCAATAGAAAAAATTGGCATGTGTCTGGGTTTGGGCCATCAATTTCATTATTTGTTGATTTTCAAATTTCAGTTAAAAGGTTCAACTAAAAAAGAAGCTGAAAACGATGCATGTAATCTGTTGAACCAATTCAATTTATCGGAGAAAAAAAATAAAATGACCGAGACACTGTCGGGCGGAATGAAAAGAAAATTGGCACTTGGCATTGCTATAATTGGCAAATCCAAAGTCCTTATGCTTGATGAACCAACATCGGGGATGGATCCCGAAGCAAGAAGAGAAATATGGGATATTTTGCTGGTAATACTAACAAAAAAAATTCGACTGATGACCAGTCCTATACTTCCCACCTAGTAAATATTTGCAAAAAAAAAAAATAAACACTTTTTTTTTTTATTCTTTGACTAGGCCCAAATAACCTTAGCTGTTGGTGGTCTTTAAAACACAATTTAATTTTTATTCTTTGAAAAAAGCATGGCCCTCTTTTTTGTTTGGTGATCTACTGATGGCTAGCTTAATATAGCAAAAATCATGGTTACCTTGATTTACATACAATTTTTATTTTTTTTAGTAAAATATTTTTTTTCTCGAAAACTATATATTTTAGAGAGAAAAAATATTTACATTTTTTTCATATTATAACATCTAGAATTCATTTATATTTTTTTTTACCTATGTTAATACGTGACATTGAGAACGTTTTTTTGAATATCTCAGGATCCACTGAACCGATTTGACTCAAAATCTAATCAGATCTAAGTTAAAGGCTGATAAACACAATAGAACAATCGGCATGCCCGTATGTTGTTCCGTTCTTAAGATATCTAAGGCGAAAAATTGACCACATACACACACACACATACAGACATCAGTCAGAAAATGATCTTAAACGATTGCTAGGGTCTCAAAACGTGAAGATTTGTTAAAATCTCGAAATATTTTTTTCGGACTAAATCCACTTCCCTACCATAGTAGAGGTGGGAAGTAAAAATGTCATTACAATCAAAGTTAAGGAATAATATCTTGTATCTAAGATACTGTTCTGTACCTTAATTCTTGGATACTTTTTATATCAAAGATACTGTTTAATATTTTAGATATACAGAGAGTTCCATTTTGATGTATACATACGATTTACATGTAAATATTTAACATTGTTTTTAGGCTTTAGCAAATAAGAATACCATGGCTTATTCTGATCCATTAATTTTGTCCCAATTCTAAATTCCCTATCTACATCTATCTGGGACACGGTGTATATTTTTTGGTATCGTAGATAGGGCATCGAGAACCGGCCATATTTTGAGAACCGGTTCTTTTGGCTCTGAACTTACACCAGAACCGGGTACCCGGTTCTTTCGGTTTTATTGGTTCTTAGCTATAAAACAGTAAGCAGATTAATTTTAATATTATTTATTTTAGAGTCTTGTTCATTACGAACATGACACAAGGGAAAGATCGTAAATTAAACAATAAATTCCATATCAAAGAATTATTTATTTTAAGAACAATAGTCTTTTTAAGTATTTTAATTACATACTTATCAAATAATCAGTTTTTTGCAAGAACCGAATTACCCGGGCTTTTATATTTAGGAACCGGTTTTTATTTTGCTTCTCGGAACCGGGAAAAACCGGGTTCGATGCCCTAATTGTAGATATATTTTATTGTAAGTATCTATATATAGCTGAAAATGAAGATGCTACTTAATAGTATCTGATATCTAAGGTACATGATTACGAGGGGAAATAACAGAACATTGAAAAATAATATGACTTTTTTTATAAATCCGAAAGCTTTTCCATATTCAATTTTATAAATGTCTGGACATACTTCAAAAAATAAGTGTCTTAAACACGTAGTAACTATATTAAACATTTCAGCGCATGAGAATGGATCGAACTATAATAATCACAACACATTTCATGGAAGAAGCTGATGTTTTGGGTGATCGAATTGCAATTATGGATCATGGACAACTGCAGTGTTACGGAACGTCTTTATATCTTAAAAAATTATATGGTATGTCTCATTTTCTCATTTCTTTTTAACGCGTTGAAGGACACTAAAGCATTAGAGTGTCACGAGAAGATTCAACACAACGCCGTACGGCGTCACTAGTTTTACTGATCGATTTGACTGCACGCAGGGATATAAATCAGTATTGGGTGACACTACGATGCTTTGGTTTGTACATTTTGTGACAGTCAGAATTTGACTACTACTATTTCCTATAGAAAACAAAACGCCGTCTTGCGTTCTGTCAAACTGGTGATGCCTCATGTCGTGTCAAATTTTTTGTATTCTAACGTGACGCCATGCGGCTTTAGTGTCCTTCAACGTGTTAACAGATCAATTATTTCTGAATAAAAAGCCTTTTTTACAAAACTTTCTTTTAAAAAAATTGTGAAAAATAAATTTTGACCTAAATTAGGTCCATTCCTCACTTGTGCAGTTGGAACGGTAAAGTAATTTAATATTGGTAAGCCGCTAGAAAAGGCTAATTATGGTTAATATTTTAGGAGCTGGTTATCAGTTGTCATTGATGAAAACTTCAAATTGTTCAATTGACAATTTGACAAGTCTAATCAAGTCCTATGTAGAAGGAGCTCTATTGAAAAATGTTTCGGGAGCGTTTGTCAATTATGCACTGCCAACTACCAAATCTTCTGACTTTCCCAAACTGTTCCAAGCAATTGAAAACCAAAAAGAAGAATTAGGTATAAATAGTATTGGAGTATCAATAACAACTTTGGAAGAAGTATTTCTGAGGTAAGGACTGTCTATAAAAGAGGTTTGAATAATGTCTAATGAAGCAAGTAAAGATTTATTAAAAAGTAACCTTTACTCTTGGTTTCATTCGCATCAATGTCGGTTTGATGTAACGGTTAGCTTGCTGGTTTTAGATCAAACTGTTATGGGTTCGAGTCCCACCTCTGCTCGTGGATGTTAGTTTGATGTAATTAAACGCTAATGACCTTAGTTATCGAGCGTCTATACTCTACAATAAATTTTTAAAAAGTTTGGGTGTCAGTAGATAGTGAATTTTAATTTAGCGAGATGGTTCCATTTATGACAAAGATAATTTAATGGATTGAAGTGTTCTTTTAATAAAAAAGAATCTTCATTGTTGCAGAGTGGGAAAGTTAGCTGAGGAATATAAAGATGACAAAGAACATAAAGATGATGATAATTTCGATATGTCGGAAACTGCAAGTGACGCCGGAAGTGTAGAAGGTATTTTATTATTATTATTATTATTTTCTTTAAACAAATGGCACTGTTGGAAACTGCTAAAAATTGAAGATACTCAACATCAACTGTGATAATCAATCTTTGACTAGTGTTTTTAGGGTTCCGTATTATTGTTACTTTTGGGGATCCGAAATGTTTTGTTTTTTTTTGTATATTATGTTATTGGGGTTTGACGCTGACATCTAGTGACAGGAAATGAAACTATATCAAAATGTGATTGCCACGCCTCCATGTCAAATCCCTAAATAACCCTTAAAAACCCGAAATTTATTGAACATGTGTAAAAACACGAAAATATGTAATTTTTTTTTAATTTTCAGCAATGAGAAAAAATAAATGTGAAGGCTGGCGTCTAACATATAGAAGATTCATTGCATTGTTCAATAAGAGAAAAATTTTTACTTACCGCAGATGGATATTATTTACTTTACAGGTACGTTCTATTATAACTAGCTTTCCGGCCTGGCTCCATGGGTAGATTTTGATTTGACTATGAAATAATCAAGAATAACAAATTTTTCATATATCACTTTGCTGTATCTCTGAGGTCTAGCGCACACATGCTACTTTTTGTATCGAAAACGCGCAATTTAGCAACCGTAACGCGACTGCTTTACTCAGCTACACGAAGTTTCTCGTTTGATACGCGGCCTTACACTGTTGATAGCTGCATTTGACGATTTAGAAGTGACTGAATGACCCATTTTCCTGAGAATAGTTTTTTCAATTATCCACGAGAGGCAGCACTTGTGGTAGGTACAAATATTATTTATTCCCATTGTGTCGTGTCATTTTAGTGGTATAACTTAATTATTAAATTAATGAAATAATTAAGTTATACCACTAAAATGACACGACACTAATGGGGAATATTTAATGTTTGTACCTACCACAAGTGCTGCTTCGTGGATAATTGAAAAAACTACTCTCAGGAAAATGACTCATTGCACAATCGTGATACAAAAAGTAGCATGTGTGCGCTAGCCCTTACAGTTTAGCTAGTGTACATCAATTTAGCTAAGAAATCACGTGCAAGGTCCTGCTTTAATTTAATTTTTCACTAACTGGTTGTTCCTGTGTCTTAGCGTAATAATAAATGGTGACTTTGCATGCTTGTCAATTAAAATGGATACTTCTTTGTTATAGTCGATAATACCAATTTTAATGCTACTATTGGTAATATCATTAAGTAAAGATAGCAACAATAGCTCTCCTTTGGAGGAACCGGAGTTAAACTTGGATCTGAGTATATATGGTCGTACGCAAGTCTTATATTCTGGCGATGCTAACACAAGAAGAATAGCCGACTTCTATGGTAAACTAAGTCCAACCAGTGATTTTATGGATGTATCTGACAAGAATTTAACTGATGGTATGATTTTTTTAAATTTACGTGTACCGAAAAGCTAAACTGCAAAAATATGCATGCTTAAAGCAAATCACGTGTGCTCGTTGCAGAAGGCGTTGTCAAAAAATTTGATTTGATAATTACCTTAGACTGTGACCACACATATTTCTCCATAGGAAATGTATTGAAGAATTTTAAATCAATCGTGCATGAAAAACAATTGATCAATTGAAACGATTTTTTCTTTCTTTAACTGTGCATACATGTATTTAACATAGTTTTTTTTGTACAATTTCCACTTTGAAACAACATTTTTCTACGCATTTAGCTTGAAAAGCGATCTTTTTCTATCTAGATCAATCATTTGTTTTTGTGTATGTACAATCTAATTGTTCTACATGACAGGGAGTTTCACGACATTAGACTGCTCCTGCTCGTTTTCCTCGACACATGTTGTGCCTAAAACCCCCCAGGGGGGACATTGGAATGTGGTTGCTATCGCAAATTGCATTCCTATGTTCTTTGGGAATTAGCGCTCCCAGGGACCCGAGCTCGTACCAGTCGGTTTGTGTATGCCGGCTGGCGGATTCTAATACACAAATGGATTATTTGTTGTGTTGAAGACGCTAATGACCTGAGTTGTCGACGCGTCTATAATCTACAATTAATTAATTGTGCCTAAAAATAGACAGGATGTGCTACTTAAAAAACATTTTAAGTAGCACACCCTGCATATTTTTAGGCGTAACATGACGTGTAGAGAAAAGCGAGCTCTTTTCACATACCTAAAGATATACAGGGTGTGCTACTTAAAAAAATTGGCTTAAGGTAAGTTAAAGTTACGCGTTTTCCAACTATTGCCACTAACACCCTGTATAATACAATGGACTAATACTTGACACGCACAAATTGACTCGACTTCAAAAATGTGGTTGTGTGTATTTTAGTAGCAGATAAGGAAAATGTAGAATTTTGCAGAAAAAGTTGAATATTTTGGCAACGTCGCAACCGAATTTCAAAAATGGCACCATTTTATGTAGACCTCCGAATGAACAATGAGATAACCTGAAAATATACAAGGTGTTCTATTTATAAAAATACAAGTCAGTTGTACTGTGACTACATCGTACACCCTGTATAGCTAAAAATAATTTTAAAGTATAGTGATCTTATTCCAATGCATCTTTTATTTAAAACTTTTTTTTCTAATGTTCATAATAAATGAGATATCGCCTGAGACATTCTTAATAACTCACCCTATATCCTTCGAACCCAGGTATTGACTAACTAATATTCTGTAAATGTTTACAGCTCTTCTTGAAAAGGGTCGAGAAAACATTGCCCATTATCGATTGGGCTTAATCGTGGCAGGCGATTTTCATACAGAGTCAGATAAAAGTCAAATGGCAAATGCAATGTTCAGCAGTATTGCGTTACATGCTGCTCCAATATCACTCAACATGCTAACAAACGCAATTCTGAAAGCATATAAAGGAGCTGACTATTCCATAACTATCAGTAATCATCCTCTGGATCGAACCACCTACGAAATTAATCATGAAATCACTAAAACTACAATTATCTCCTTATGGTATATACTTGTGCCTTTAGGTAAGTAAATACTTCTCAATAATTAAATTGTTAAATCTATTTATACCACTGATATGTCTTTACAGACAGTCGACGCCTTAGATTCCACTTCTGCCTAATCACTTAGAATTAAACGTCTGACATTTTGTGGGATCATTTCCCAGATATAAGCCGTAGAGCGATGATTTTTACATGGTGCCGAGGAATTATTTTCGGCCGGCGTGGCGGCGTGACTGAAAAGGCTCCCAGAAAAGGTCGTGCGCTGGGAAAGATCCATACAAGATGTCGGGCGTTCTAATATTCTTCCCTCACTTTCGTACCAATCTGTAGATACATACCTTATTTATACACAGTGATTCAGTTTTAATCTTGGTAACTATCTATATCTATCCATCCATCGGAAGCTGATGCCATAGATCAATTAAAAAAAGTTCCTATGATAATAATACATAATTTATTTGTGAACTACTAGTCTAGTTACAAACTTGTCAAATTAATGCCATCAAAACTACAATGGAGATTGACACTACCAAACTTGACCGCTAGGGGCACCAGCTCCGTAATCACCTGTGGGCAATACAGTAGAATCCGGATAGAACGACTTTCAAGGGACCGGCAACATTACGTCGTATTAACCGGACGACGCACAAAGCGACCGCATAATTTAAGCTTGTTTTTATATAATACACATAAGTGTGCAATAGATTAATTTCTATGAAAATAAAACAAAATATATTAACACTTACAAATACATATGTATGTATGTATTATGTAACTTTAATAAAAATTAAACATTGCACATATGTGTGTATTACAGATCAGAGGAACAATATGTATTGTAATTTCGTTCTAACCGGACGATTATTATAAAATTAGGTCGCTAAAAGCAGTTGGTCGCTTAAACCGGAGTCGTACAATACGGATACGCTTTCATAGTACGTTTATATGAAACCTAACTTGACTTTACGTTTACGTCGCTAAAAACGGTTAGCCATTATAAACGAAGTCGTAATAGACGGACTCTACTGTAGTTGCAAAGGTTATGAGTTTGTGCTGATAACTATTTTTTCTAGGTTTACTATTCCTCATCGGTAGTTTCATAACATATCCACTATCGGAAAGAGTATGCAATGCTAAACAGTTGCAACTGATGACCGGAGTAACTGTGCCAAACTACTGGCTAGCTTGTTTCGCCTGGGATTTTGTTCAGTATATATTAATCGCTTCGATTATGTTTTTGTCGCTGATTATTTTTGACTACAATGGAATGTTTGGAAAATTACATGAATCAAGTAAGACGTCAATTCATACATTTTATAATTTATTTAAGAAATCATACGCATACGAACCGGACTTATTTATCCACTAGAATCCATAAGGCTTCCGGATAGCACGAATTTTTGACGTGAATAACGTCTAATGTCTCATACTGGGGTGGCATTTTGAAAATATAGCATATTTCATTGGTAAGCACTCAGCGCGCACTGAAACTCACTGAGTGCTGGCCGCATTGACACGGGGACGGTGCCAGTGCGAGTTTTATGCCTTCCCTATGAAGCACGACGGTCTTTGTCAGTGCATTATCATCCAACCTCTTTGGCGCGCTATTTGAACAATGAAACAATTCCTAATTTAAAAAAGAATTGAATCGACTTTATAAAGGAAACGAACGTATCTAAAAAGGATAAAATAATATGTTCCTCCTTTTTATAGAAATTATTTCTTTATTATAGTCATATAGTGGTTTATTTACTCCGACTTCTAATTATACAGGAAAGGAAAAGTGATTATAAAGTGGAGAGAAAAATTATTTTGCCTTTATTTTAGAGGCATTCTTTCTAATTATTTTTATTCCACTATTTATTATTTAATTTAATTTCAAATAATGCGTCTGGGTTAAGGTTCTTACTCGTATTATAATCCTTATATTGAAAAAATATTAGTAGTTCCAGAGAAAATCGTGGTCATACAAATTATATGCATAACTATACACACATAATATTATAATAATAATTATATGGAATTGATATAAAAATAAATTTTGTTATTTCAACATTGACTCTACAAGTTACAACTTGAAGAGGAAGGACTGACCGAAAAATTATTGAAGTTTACTATTTTAGAGACTTTCCGCTTTTCATAAAAATATAGTTCATCTTTGACGCTGCTTGATGACGAAAATACCGATTCTAGCAATTGAATTACTTTCAAATCTGTCAAATAACAGCTGTCATCTGTCATATTGTCCCGCGCCGCTATATTGCACTAGACCCGCACCGTCTCTCGTGGACGGTGCGGATTTCTTGTACTTTAGTACAAAAAACTCGGCACTCGATTTACCAATGAAACACGACGCACGAGCACAGTGCGCACTGATTCGTCCAAAGAAACACGCTGTCCGCATTGAGTGCATACTAGTTTTACCAATGAAATACGCTATTAGATGAAACGGAAATAGTTGTAAGTTGAAGTGGTGTGAAACAAAATACAGCATGTTCTGTTAAGATCTCAGACACTCACAGTAAGCCAGGTGGCTATGCGGACAAGTAATTTTAAAAAATAATTTTGTCATTCGTCACATTATTTAGGATTTTATAATGTTTATTGTGTACCTAATAATTATATTTTATTTTTATTTTTCAGTTATATTTGTTTTACTGATAATTTTGTATGGAGTCAGTGGAATTCCATATGCGTATGTGTTCAGTTATTTCAAGAAAACAATTGCTGGAGGTTTTGCACTACTTCTCATTTTAAACATGTTTCTAGGTAAGATTGGTATCTTCTATAACAGAATATGTGTTAAGAGAATAGCTGTTAATAAAAAACAGGGTCAAGAAATACTTACATATGAAACAAATTATAAAATCGAATTTAAAATTTATTTTTAACACACCTAAAACCTTGTAAAAACTATTTTTCGAAGACACGAAAATATTAATTAATTTGCAAGTCATTGACAATGAGCTTGATTATTCCAAAATTGTTACATTATAAAACCTTATCGGAACTTTTGCATGGTGAGAGAAATGAAACATTTATGGTGGAATTGACGGGATACGTACGGAAATTTCGATAACGAAGCATCTGGTTATGCAAATTAGATCATTAATATAAAAATTATTGTAATCCTCCGCACTATGTATGTGTGCTGCAGTTTCACGTTTTTTCTATTTTTATTTTTTTATTCCAATTTCTCAAGAACACTCTAATTTGTTACATCCTAATATCTCAAATAATAATAATAAATTGGGTTTTATTTTGAAATGTCAAAAAATTGATCGACTTTTATAGAAAGAATTAAATTACAAGCCTTTCTGAAGTTTTCATTCTAATTTTGTGAACATTAATGCCTGTCTTGAAGAATATGTATTTGAACATTGTCCACATACAAAAACCATTTTTAATCGCTATCAACTATCCATATTAGTATACAGAGTTCACTAATTAGTTGTTATGTTCGTTTAGGTTCCCGGGTTCTAGCCCGAGAGCTGGTAAAAGTGTCAATTGGAGTTTCAATTTATTATTAAAAAAAAAAATAATGAATTGAAAATATGAATTGGTGCTAGGCCCAAATAACCTTAGCTGTTGGTGGTCTTTAAAATACAATACTTTCGTTTAGGTGTGTATGTGTGTGTCAAACGACATCAAGATAGGGCATTCGACCAATCAGAATGGACCGTGACTGCACGGCCTAGTCGCTTGTATCACTAACATAGTCCGGCCCCAAATGGAAATTTTTGCTTAAGTCAAAAATGTGTTAAGTTTTTTCTTGATACAATTTGTTCGATCAAACAGTTTTTTTTACTTATCTGACTGATGACAAACTGCCATCTCTGGACAACTGAAGATATACGCTATTTAGTGGGGTAAAACTACCCCCAAAAGTGTACTTTTTCAAAAATCTAGAGAATTATCTGTTTTATAATGAAAAGGTCATTATTAATCTAAAAGTTGATGAAATTTTGAACAGAATGCCGTATTTTAAGAAAAAATATCTTCAATGGGTTACTGAACGTGAGTGCGCGAAAAAATCACCTCTCGGCGTCGCCATGAATACTCATGGCGAAAACGTAATGTATTTTTTTACCGCTATATTTATTATGTTCTAAATCGAATTTTAAAATTGAAAACATATTTTTATAAAGAAAAGAACGCTCTAAATCATTGTTTCCTAATCTGTGGTCCGCGGACCCCTGGGGGTCCGCGAGCATATATTTGGTGGTCCGCGGTCCCATACGCATTTATCTTACTTAGAGCATTAACAAAAATAAATAAATTACCTACGCCAAACATCTCGTAATTATTAGTTGCAAAAAAGCAGCACCAACCTTCTCATTAATGTTTTTCTACGAAAAGTTTGTTTTTTGTTTTTTAATTTAATGAAGGAATACTAAAATATAATATTGTCCGAAAATTGCACCTTTTTTTCACTCAGGGGTCCTTGGCATTATGCTTGATTTCCTTGGGGGTCCGCGGCTGAAAAAGATTAGGAACCGCTGCTCTAAATCATGCTTTTTATCCCGTACCGATATCTTTAAAAATTAAAAAGTTATAGGCTGTCAAAGTTGAAATCATCATAGAGTTTTACATGTTTTTTTGACATGTGTAATAAGTACCTTCTATACCAAATAAAAAAATCCGTCAAGAAATCCATAGGAAATTTAATGCCTTAAACAATGCTTTTTGTCCTATCTCGATAACTTGAAAAATTTAGCATTAAAAAACAAAAATATATAATTTTTTTCTTCTATTTGGCAATTTTTCATTAAATTTTGAGGGAATAAAATGAACTTAAATGCTCATAACCTGAAAATTTCTCAACTTATCGAGATAGGACAAGAAGCATCGTTTAATGCAACCAACAGGTATAACAGGCTTCAAAAAAGTACATAAAAAAACAATTGAAACTACATAGTACAAAAAAGAAAAAAATAACATCATATCATAAGATATATTTATATTCAGTCGCCATAAAGTAATTCATTTAATGAATTATACATACAAAAGAGATATTTTATACAAACTGGATACAGAATAGTACCACAGATACTTCCATAGGTGATGTAGTGCATTCAGTTTATCCTACTTTAGTAAATGGACTGTTAAAACCTTTCTAAATTTTTACAATATCTTCAGTTTCCCAAAGGTGACAGTTTGTCATCAGTCAGATGTGTAAAAAAGACTACCTAGGTACCTACTTGATGAAACAAATTACATTAAGAAAAAAAAACTTAATACGATATTTTTTGGATTTTTCATTTAGCGGCCAGACTAACATACTAAATAATAAACGAAGTTAATAAAAAGCTTTAAAAATAACAATTTAGCCACTTCTTAACAACACCAATTTTATTATTGGATGTAGGTTTCGAAAGTAATAAATAATAAATTAATTTATTAGCCCTTGTAGTATCATGCCAGAGGCAAAAAGGGTTTGTCATAAATACATAATTCATCAACAATAAAAACAGTACATTTAAAATTGAATTTAAAAAAATAAAATTGATTAAAAACTCTTCAACTGAATAGAATGCATTATTAATAAGAATTCTTTTTACCGTTTGGCAGAAATTGTTATAATTTTTTATAGCTCTAATATGTGGAGGTAGTTTATTAAATATTTTAATACACATATAGTATGCGCTTTTCTCATACATAGATAGGTAAGGTATATATAAATTATTTGTGCCTCTTGTTGCTCCCGTCATCACCAAAAACTAATCTAAATTGCGATAAGGATTTAGTTTATTTTTGCTGATGATGGGAAGAATTGCCTTCGAAACATACATCCAATAATAAAATTGTAATGGGCAAGAAATGACTAAGCTGTTTTTTACCCGACTGCGCACTTTTGACGCAATCGGGTTTTTTGATTTTTTAATTTAATTTTATTGCTTGTATTTTTTTTGTTTGTAGGTATTGTGTTGCCATTGATAGTGATGGTAATGGAATTTGGAGATTCATTTTATCAAAAGTTGGGGACCGGCATCAATTATGTAGCAATGCTGATTCCTCATTACGGTATTTGCTATTCGATGCTTGTCTTTTCAAACCAAACAGTTGAAAATGCACGGTGTGCAAATATGCCAGACAGTTTACGAGAATTCAGTTGCGGCTTCAGTGGACCCAATTTGGAACCTTGCTGTTGTAAGTACAAACTGAAATAATAGGGTACTTGCATGGAATTTTTTTTGTATGCAAAACGAAAATATACATCAATTTGAACAAAATTCTAAAATCTGTGAATAACTGAAGCTCAATCTACATATTTTAAACACAAAACTTTTTTTTTTTTTATAACTGCTACTTAGAGTGGCGATTGCTATAGACTTTGCTAGTAAATTATTAAAGTTGTAAAACGGGAAACTCACAACCTAGTCAGTTTTTTTTTTCCGACATATTTTTACTTCCTGAACGCATGTATGAGAAATGGGGAGTGACTTAAGACTAGGAATTAGCTATACAAAATGTGAAAGAAATGCTATGTAACAGTAAAAAAATATTTTGTTGACACTTTCACACGGGCGTACTGGCAGTAGTCGTCCAGCCCGGGACTTACGGGCTACCGGTCCTTAGTCCTCAGTGATAACGTACTCCTAAAAAAGTAAAATATGTAGTGCTAGTACTCACATTTTTTAAGGGGATTATTCCTTTCTCCGCAAACTAATTGATTCAGCCACTTTGTCTATGACTGAGTCAGAATCGTTGTCAATATTTAATAGTACTTACGTTTTTCTCACAAGACATAGCATAATTAATGCATCCAAAAAATTGTCTGACAACGTGCTCCTTAATCTATTTTTTATAAATTTGAGTTTTGAAAATGTTTGTTCACAATTCACTTGAGTACCTAATAGAAATTGTTAATAAAAATGTATACGCTACCTGATAAAACTCGCTAATTAAACCGTATTTATGTAAGATCTGGTAGCAACAAATAGCACAATTTTTATATTTTTTTCGTAATTTTTGGGATTGACATAGTGTGCCCTTGCTTAAATTGTCATCCTCAGTTATATGACTTTCCTGGGTAGATGTATATTCGTTAGAAAGGGAGTTTTCAATAGATGACCAATTATTAGCAAAACTAATTAATTCATTTTTTAAATTTTCTTTTGTAGCTCCAATATCAAATTTAACAGTTTTCTCGCATAAACTATCCAGCGCTATATCTGAAGGAATTCCTTTTTCTATTATTTCGGGAAAATTTGTGGGCGATAAAAAACTCAAATCTTTGTAAAAATTCCTATGTACTGGAAATCTTGTTCTTAAACTTTATCATTTTATCACAAATAACATTGTGAACTTCTACAGTAAACTTTAAAGCAGCATTTAAAAAAAAAGTTACCAATATATAATTATAAGAAGTTTTTCTTCAACCGAGCGTAAAAGTTACACGCACTTTTTTTATATGAAGCTGCTGATAAAATAATTATGTTTATTATGTTATAAGACGTGCCGAGTGCTGGGCAAGTAATAAGTCACAATACAAGCTCAAACAAAAAATATATCGCTTTTCTTATTTCTTATATTTATATTATTAAAGTACAATGGTCGACGGCCGGCCCTGAAGGGACCAGCCCGCCGGGAAATGTCCTGGTGGCCCTATGCGCCTGTTCTGATTTCATAACCACTGCCTTCGACCATGTGTGTTGTGATTTTAATTTTACATTTTTTATTTTTTTTTTTTCAGCATTGTGTAACGGCAGCACACCTTGTACGGAGCGTTTTCCGTATTTTACGGGCGAGCACAGTTTGATGCACCCCGTTCTAATGCTTTTTGTTGACATGTTTATATACATTGCTCTTATTCTGTTTTTTATGGAAACAAGCTATCCGTCACAGGCATACGACTGGTTACTTAATAACATATATGGGAAAAAAAATAATCAAAATGAGCTAGACGATGATGTCAAAAAAGAAAAAGACCGCGTCGATGGTGTTATAAGAGGTATGAAAAACTGAATTATTATTATTCTTTTTGAAAATAAAGAGTGTTTAGAAAATTATGCACACACACAAAAACTTACTAAAAATAAACACACCACCCTCATTTGCATGCGCAATCGGATAAAAAGATAGTTTCCTTTTTAATCAACCACTGGCTGAGATCACTGATCTTCAATTAAAGGATAGTGAATGATGACCATCTTGTGAAACTAACCCGTGCAGCGCCATATTGATACTTGATGGGTGACTTTTTTGGCGAGCTGCTTGATTTTACATTTTCCAAACCATTTGTAATATTCCTATGAGAGCACTTATTCAAAATCTTAACGTAATGAAATAAATAGTAGTCGAGAACAAAAATAGTTAATACAGTAGCCTCTCGTTAAGTCATCGCTTCTAGCCTTTCTTCTTCTGCACTTAACTGTTGTCAACAGTTACTGAGTTTTGTTTAGTTTGGACCATAGAAATATAGAAATTCTGGAACGTAAACTGACGCGCTGCGAGCGAGTAGAAACAGACATAGTTAATAGGGCCACCTGTCTTTGTCGATCAGCCTATTAAGACTAGTGGAATAAGGACAGGTGGCCCTATTAATTATATCTGTCTTTACCCGCTTTCCACGCACAGCAAGGTATAGGGAGTAAGCTTTCCAGCATTACTTTATTTCAGTGGTTTGGACTAAGAAGAAATAAAACAAGAAATCAAAAGCAAAGAGTTCCGTTACAAGAATAACGACTTATACAAACTGGTGTTTCTGAATATCTTCTAACTTAAATTTAAAAATATCAATATTAATATCAAATATACAAGTTTAACACGAGGCGTCATGACTAAATCCCTATCCCTATATTATTAAACGAGTAAATCTTGTATATATGTTTCTATGTACCTATATAAATATTTTCTCGAAAACGGCTCTAACGATTTTGATCAAATTTACCGAAAAGGGGTTTCGGGGGGCAAAAAATCGATCTAGCTAGGTCTCATCTCTGGAAAAATTCGTTTTCTTATCGATTTTATCATTTTAAAAAACAGTTTTTTAACGTCATAAAACAGTGTCGTATTGTGAGTAGGCTTTGGAAAAACAAACTATTTTCATTATTTATGTCAAAATTACTCTGACAGTCAATCTTTAACTTATTAAAATAATCAGTAATTATTTGAAAAGTAAAAAAATAACAACAATAAAATCTAAACTTAATTATGTAAGTAGTTGTAGCTAATATTTAAATAAATAGGTATGTTATTTTTATATTACTTATATAAAATATGTAGTATAGGTAAGTAGGTACGTTAAATGTAGTATGACGTATAATCTTCCCTAGACCTTTTTTTCTCAAAAACGACTAACGATTATGATGAAATTTACAGCATGAGGATTTTTCGGGACGAGAAATTGATCTAGGTAGGAATTTTGGTTCCAGAGGGGAGCAATTAAAAAAAAGGTGTTTTTTTTATTTATAATAACTCGCTCAATTAAAGTCAGATTGATTCGAAGTCTATTTCTACATAGATTTGATATAATATATCACAAGTGTTAAAATTGTAAATGAACACTAATATAAGAAGTGTCTTGCACAATATGTAAAAAATGACAAAACGGCGGGTCTGTGTCAAAACACATCGATTTTTAAAAACTATTGTTAAGATACATACAAAAAAGTTTTGCGTATCTAAAAATTGGCACGGCGGCTCAAAGGGCCGCACTTCTAGCGCCGCAGGCATGTGTATCAAAACACATCGATTTTTAAAAACTATGGTGAAGATACATGCAAAGAAAGTTTTGCGCAGGTTATAGTCTGACGTTTGTTATTAAAAGAATCGATATTTGTGAGTTTTTCAGTAGGTACCTATGCAAAAAAAAGTATTTGAAATTTACTGGAAGTTGTTAAGATGACATCACAGAGAAAAAGTACTTCGATAAAGTTGATATTTGGTATTAATGCTTAAAATTGGATTGTTAAAATGGTAACGGGCGAGCAAAATTTCATCTGATTCGAACATTTTTACAAGATATTCAATCTATGAAAATCGGTTTTTGCGAGTTCTTTAGTCAACAAAACAATAACGGCGGTAGATTTGAAAATGGCGACCTAAATAATATTTACAGGAAAAAATGCTTGATTCAAGTTGATACTTAGTTTTTACGCTTAAAAATACACATAGGTATTTAAAATATTTAACAGAAACAATTATTTTAAATTATGTTTCAGAAATAAATTCGTTTCGGAATAATATTCTGAGAAAATAATATCTCACAGCATACAAGTACTGTTTTTATTGAACTCATCCGAGCAAATCTCGGCACCCAGATATTACACAATTAAATGAATGCATAATGACTGCATCAGTATATATGAAACACCCATTTTGACAATGACAGAATGCTTTAAAGGGAAAGAGTTGGTCGTTTGAAAATGTGTTACTGTGTGAGTAATTGTCAACTCAGTCCGCCGCAATAGTGGAAAGTTTAGGGTTAGAATCCCTACGGTGACACAGGTTTGAAATAATGAATTTTTCCTGACTACAGCATTATGTTACGTCATTGTCAAAATGGGTGTTTCATATATACTGATGCAGGCATGCATTCATGTAATTAATATTAAATAGGAACTTCCGGTACCTATATCGATAGTTTCGATTTGTCACGATATATCGTGCATTCCTAACTACATATAACAATTATTTTAATATCCGAAATCAAATTAAATATTTCATTATATGAAAAAATATCCAGTTTCTTTAAGCTGCAGCTTGCGATTTTTAGTTTTCTTAAATGTTATTTCAAAGCAAGACTGTTGCACATCACTACTAAATATATTTTATCACTCATGCACACAAAACACAGAACGTGACAGTGGATTAACACAGACACAGAATAATGAATTCAATTTAACAGTTCAACACACATACAATACATTCAACAACACACAAATGCCAGGTATGTGCAAATGCTGATCTCATCCATCTCATCGCCTGTTCATAGTTCACTCTATTTGTGTAGCTTCAGTAGTGAGGACCAAGGACTCTTTCCGATATATCGATAAAAATATCGACATCCCATTACGATATGATTTTTTTTTTAATATCAATAATTTGGTATAAGTATCAACAATCAATTTTCTTTAGCCTGTAGCCCTTAGCCTTGTTTCTGTTCATATGGTTTTAACTATTAACTTATAAAATTTAAAGTTGAAAATCCTAATTTCCAACTATTTATATTCAATGTATTGATCTAAAATGATATATCGATATTTTTGATATACCAGTTTATCAATATATCAGTTCATTGATGTAGCAATGAATTGATATGTCATGGATATATCAATTTTTTCAAAAAAAAAGTATCGATAATTTCAATAATTTTTAAATATTGTTCACCTCAGTAGTCGCTGCAAAATGTCGACGAAAATGCGCTTGCTCTCTTTTTAACCTCTTTGTTTAATGCGTTAAAGTCAATTTGTAAAAGTCTTTTACTTCATAAGTTAATGCATTTTTCCTTATGTAGCCTTCTAAAAAAATAATATATCATTGCAACCATGTTGTCTGATATACAGATTGTATCAAATTAAACCTGTGCATAGGGCTTTCTATATCTAAGACAGAGATTGATACATAAAGCAATAAGTAAGAATGAGATAAATGATTGCTAATAGGATGTTACGTCGTTACTGTAAATAAATAATATTTATACAACCTAATAGCGTCATCTTTGTTTTTTCGCTCATTCTATGCTATTTTCAAAGGCAGCTACAAATAATTTTATTATGTCGGCGGTTGAATTACCACCATAAAACCATTTAATTATTTGAATTTTTTCCCGACAGTATAAATTGCTATTTTATCAATAATTTCAGTAGTGACTATTTTTACTGTAGAAAACAACGATGACAGTTGTTCGGTATTACAAATTTATTTACAGTAACATCGTATTAGCGATCATTTATCTCATTCTTACTTATTGCTTTATGTATCAATCTTTGTCTTACACACAGAATGCCCTATGCACAGGTTTAATTTGATACAATCTGTATTATGTTAATTCACGAATATTATGTGAATTTATTTGCGGTAAAAGTTATTAATAATTTTCATAGTTAAGTTATATAATGTTATGTTAGGCATAGAAAATGAACGGCTTGATTTACTAGTTCATTATTTGTTATGTTCGCTAGCGTCAAACGCACAGACGCCATTACATTAATGTATTTGACGCCAGCAAGCACATCAGTTAGTGAACTGGTAAACTAATTCATTTGAAACAGTACATATTGTGCCATTGTTTACCGTTCGCGGGTGAAGCCACCCTATTAGCAGTCTGAACAAATGGATATTATAATTTGATATTTTCTGTGCCAATTTTTATAAAAATATCTAATACGCAGGAGATTCTGCCGATATTTTACTTGTCCAAAACCTGGAGAAAAGATACAAAGGCAAGTTTGCAGCTGTGCGTGGAATTACATTCGGCGTTCACCGAGGCGAATGTTTCGGACTGCTAGGTGTAAACGGAGCAGGTAAAACTACGACGTTCAAAATGCTTACTGGAGTTGAACTGCCAACGGAAGGTGATGCTTCTATCGAAGGAATTTGTCTCAACACCAAGAAAAAAATGGTGAGCATTTTTAATCTATGGGAGTTATAATCAAAAGCCAAACGTTTTTTGTGTACGTGATATAAGAAATTAATGATAGCTCGTGTTAATATCGGTTTTTAACCTCCGACGCAAAACAGGGTGTTATCTTCACTATTGCTTAGCCCCTGTTAATAGAAATGCGATAATACAATATTCCCTGATCTATAACAAACACTACAGTGAAAGTCCGATCAAAATCGGTTCAGTAGTTTTTTTAGTCAACCCGAAACTGACAAAAATTATAAATATTGCTAATTCGATGTAAGTGTTAAGCTGCTTGTCCATGACAAGAATTTTCGCCGTAAAGGTAAATTTGCCGCTCGGTAGAAAAAACGTGTGACTTTGTTCACAGGACGACAGTCTAATTTAGTCTGTGTTCACATGTATATTTACCTACAACTTATTGTAATTAATACAGATAATGTTTGTAATATTATTGCGTTACATTATTTTAGTAAAAAAAAATCCGTCGACATAGAATATATTAAGTACATCCATTGCTGCAAGAAAGATATAAAGATTATTAGTAATTCAGAATCAATTTTCAATTATTCGCTGATTTTTACATAAAAAATGTGAGAAACACGAGGAAACACTACGCTATGAAATATTTACTGAATTAATTGAGAATTCTATATCTAATTTGTTTATGTAAAAATTTTTGACTGGCGGCGACTTTGCCGTCTCATGGACACGTGCACATATTGATACATGGATCATTGTGAACACGGTACAGCCGGCGCAACATACAGCACCGTGTATGGTAAATTTGCCGTGCCGTTTCGTGGACAAACACGTATATAAAACAATGTAATACTGTCAATCTGGCAAATTTGCCGGAACGGCGGACGACTAAAATTCTTGTCGTGGACAAGCGGCCTTATGCAGCTAAGTCGAAATTTCATTAAAAACAATTCACAAACTTGCGATTTTATTTAAATGTATTGATTTTTGAAATATTTTTGCGCTGATTTTCCTATAACAATTAACATTGTTAGTGAAACTGGATAGGAATTAATGTGTTTTGTTTTCTCAGTTTTTATCTCAGTTGGGATATTGTCCGCAATTTGACGCGTTTAACGAATCTCTAACTGGCAAAGAAATGCTAGAAGTCTTCGCCCGCATTCGAGGAATTCGAGAAGAATATGTCGCTTATGAAGTTAGGAAATGGTTGAACATCCTAGGTAAGTAATTGCAAATCATACATTATAGAGATTTGACATGGAGGCGTGGCCTAACCACGAACCCACATTTTACTATTAGTATTTTCATTTTCAACCACCAGATGTCATATTGTTAAGTCTTTTTGTCGTTATTTCTATTTGAAATATAAAACCTTCTGAAATTAAAAATACTTGATATTTCTGTGTGCCAAAAAAAAATAGTGAGGTCTGTAAAATTGATCTGCCACATTGCGGCATGCGCATGCGCTGGACAGGGACCTGTGACGTCATGTTTTCTTACAGCACACACAATATAACAGTTATGGTTTCAAAATACAAAAACTCAATAATGTAATTTTTTCTATATTTCGCAATACTTCATAATAATATTTAAATTTTAGAATATCAAAATTATGCTGGATACGATATATTGTCTCGTGTCAAGTATAAAAAATAATAATGAAAGTTGTTTTTTAGGCCTTCGTGAATATAAAGATGTAATTTCTGGCACTTATTCTGGCGGTAACAAACGTAAATTGAGTACAGCTTTAGCATTGATCGGTGACCCGCCATTAGTTTTGTTGGATGAACCAACCAGTGGCGTAGATCCGATGGCCAGACGAAATTTATGGGATGTACTAACTAATGTACAAAAATCCGGACAGTCAATTGTTCTAACTTCTCATAGGTAATTTTAATAAAGTTTTTAAACCTACGATTTTTGAAAGTGGAAAAATCGAAGTTTACAGATATCTACAATTAATTTCTAGTTATCTTAATAACTATTCCTAAAAAAATACACTCTAATCAATTGTTAAGAAATATGTATATCAGATTATAAGAATGAAAAACTTGCTAAACTTTCGGCACTTACTAGATTTTTCGATCAGTCAATTTTCAATACAGCTTGTCATAGTTGTGTGGGTGAATCGTGTAATGCGGTGCAGTGATTTATTTGTACATTTAAAACTTTATTTTTCACGCTATAGGGATTTAATATGGAGGCATGCCTAATAGCAAAACCACATTTTGTTATACTTTCATTTTCTGCCAACAAATGTCAAATCCCTATATACTTATTAACCATTGTTAATTTTTCTTGGACTGTACACGTAAATACTGGAAGAAACTACTGACGTTCTATGAATGCCATCAGTTGCAATCTACTGCGCATGCACAACTATATTAGACAAACATTTCATATCTTCTTCTCTTGATCATCGACATTTTGTTAAAAATTTTAAGACCCAAAGAAGATACAAAAATGTCAAACGTTGACTAAACTAAAAAATGAAAAAATCCCGTTTTTCTTTTTGGAATTTTGAGAGCCCCAAGCCTTTGTTTTTTGCACCTGTATAGTGATCCGCCATTGGTTAGCTTTATTATATTTTGTCGTTTTCAGCATGGATGAGTGCGAAGCATTATGCAACCGTTTGGCCATAATGGTTAGTGGCCAGTTAGTGTGTTTAGGTGAAACACAGTACTTAAAGCAGCGTTACGGACAAGGCTATACTGTAATGCTGAAATTATCGAACACGGCGACCCAAGAAAATATCAACAGTTTACGGACATATTTTGAAAGAAAATATGAATGTGAATTAAAAGATCAACACCAGGTACAATATTATCTATATATTTAAACAAAAACTGTTTTTTTCCGAAAGTTTCCCAGCTGTCCCACTCAACCAATTTACATTTTTTTTTTTTAATTTAAACTTTTTTGTCCACAGATGTGTCATAACTTTACTATATTACTTTTTTATTATTATTATTTTTATTATTATAAAGAAACAATTCTGAACACTCCTGTTTAGCATGCTTGTGTATGAATCTGATGTATCGGCACTGCTCAAAGAAGTTCCAAAGCGAGCAACCGAACGTACATGACATATGAATCAGGTTTCATCTAACCGCTTGGCGAAGCCGGAAGCAAGCAACCAACAATGTTAAAAAGGAGCGTTCATAATAGGGTCATCCCACGTATACGGAAACAAATAATCTAAACCAACTTTTTCGTTCTTATTTATCCTTCCTCTTAATTATTGCAAACAAAAATTAAAGAAATGTATATGATTTAAAGGCTGAGCATAAATCGCCATAATATGACGTAGAAGACTAGTCACACTTCTTTAATATCTATAGAAAGATATGTATTTAAATTATCTTCCTTGTTGTTCACGACATGAATGGTTCACACAGCTGTGAGCGTGAAGGTCGATTTGCACTATACAGATCGTCAACGTCACGTCAAAATATCTTTCCATGTATACAGGGCGCTGAATCGTTTTGCGGGTAATAGGGATTTAACCCGTAAAATCAAACTTTTGCGATTTCCTGCTTCGCTAATTATTTTAGGAAAAATATCTTCGAATAAAAGTTTTAGAACATAAAATTCTGCATCTAAAGCATTAAACAAAATTAATTTTGCATGCTTTGTGACGGCAGAAATTTGATATGATAATGTCAAAATTACCTCTAAAACAGATAGCGATAACCATGGAACTTGAACAATTAGAAATTATTCTGACAACTAAAACGGTCGTCATTTTGTTCAAGTTCCATGGCTATCGCTATCTGTTTTTGAGGTAATTTTGACATTTTCATATCAAAATTCTGCCGTTACAAAGCATGCAAAATTAATTTTCTTTAATGCTTTAGATGCAGAATTTTATGTTCTAAAACTTTTATTCGAAGATATTTTTCCTAAAATAATTAACGAAGCAGGAAATCGCATAAGTTTGATTTTACGGGTTAAATATCTATTACCCGCAAAACGATTCAGCACCCTGTATAAATGGCATTGTTCACATTGACCAGCAACTTTACGTCACAGAACGGCAACGTTTCTTTAAAACTATATTTTGACGTGACGTTGCATGATAGTTCTGGTCCGGTCGGATAATTTGAGTTTCGATTTTGGATAAAAGGACATAAAATTGATTTTGACACATTCTGAAATACTTGTAAAAAGAGATTTCTTTATCTTCTAATTCTTTGAACAATGTGTGGTACTCTCCAACTGACTTTTTCACAGTGAACATTTTCCATACCCACTTTTTCTTAGGTCGGTGGCAGTTCTTTTTTTCATCATTCAAAATTAATGCAATCATTGCTAGTGTTTTTTTTATTAAACTTTGGCGTGTTAAAAATTCAAAAATTCTAACAAACGAAAACGGATTTTTCAACGTGACGTTACTGGTCAAGTGTGAATTAAAACAATTTATGACGTAACGTTGACGTTCCGTGTAGTGCGAATCGACCTTACCACTAGCCGAGAGTGTAGCGGCGCTGTTGTTTATATGGCGTTGCTATGGTTCCTCTATTACAAGTCCCCAGTTCTCGGGTTCTAGCCCGAGAGCTGGTAAAAGTGTCAATTGGATTTTCAATTTAATATTAAAAAAAAAAAATTATGAATTGAAAATATGAATTGGTGCTAGGCCCAAATAACCTTAGCTGTTGGTGGTCTTTAAAACACAATTATCGACCTTACCACAGGCTGAATCTACGTCATTTCGGTAACAGCTCAATTCTATGTTTAAAATTCCATTGGAAATATACACTTTTGAGAATTGTTTTATTATAAAAACGGCTTCCGAAAAATTCTCAAAAAAATTTGCAATTAGATTCTAACAAAAAAAGAAGCAAAAAACGGCACGACTCCATTTCAGGTGTAACTCTGAACACCTTGTATATTGAAGCAATCATTATATGATCGACGTTATTGACACAGCTCTGATATATGCTAACACGTAATATTTTTGCTTCAGGGTCTTCTTCATTATCACATTAAAAACGTTGGACTGAGTTGGTTCGAGCTGTTTAATAATCTCGAAGATATTAAACACAACCATTCGTCTATAATAGAGGACTACACAATAAGCGAAACGACTTTGGAGGAAGTGTTTTTGTCGTTTGCTCGTACGCAGCAAGACAATTCAGAGGACGCGGGTATGTATAATTCAGAGTTTGTAGTTTAATGCACAAAATTGTCACTCGAATATTACGTTTAACTCATCGAGATACAAACCATTACCATAAAGTAAAACGTCCTATATCAGATATCTAGAATGGCTTTAAAAATTGGAAATTAACATAGTAACCCATCTGATAGATGGAACTGCCTGTAAAATTCCACATACTGTTAATGCATTATCTCTTTTTAATACATCAGCAGAATATTGCCACTGGGGTACAAGGTTAGTAGAGCATAGGTTGCCTCATTCCGATAGATAGTAGTGGGGGGATGACGTCACTCAGAATATACCATGCTTGCTCACTTCAATAGACAAGATCAGACCAAGGACGCTGCTAATTTTTGAAAATAAAAATCACAGTAACCATGGTAGTGTGATATATTTTTTTAATACCTAACAGAAACATGATTCTTCTGTTAGTGAAAAAAATATGATAAGTTGTCAATTTTGCGATAGCTGTTAAGTGTTATGGTGTTTTGTGGTTATTTTTAATATTTTGTGAATATAAAAGATAAAATAATTAATTTATCAATTTGTTAGTTAATTCTATTCGTTTTTTAAATTAAAAAAAATAGGTAATTAACAAGATCTGTCATTTCTTGAGCATTATTTAATTTCTTGTTTGTTTATATTATAGATATTAAAACCTAAATTTTGTAATAAAAATAAAAATTATCCTATTTTTTAACATCTATTCTTCTGTTTATTGTCTCCTGCCAATTTTAAGAAAAAATCTGCACGAAGCACCTAATATAAATAAGCATAAATTTCAACAATTTTTGTACTTGATTTAAACTAAATTCTAGCTGACGTCATTCCCGCGCTTACGCTGATTGGTCAGATGGAATGAGGCAACCTGTACTCTAATAACCTTGACTGGGGTACCCCTAGCGGTTGGGTTACTATAGATGGAACAATTGATCAAACCTCATATTAGTAATTACTCGTATGCTTATATCAAATTGTTCTGCCATTCTGTTTTGAAAATGCATGTACTTGTAAAAAATGCATATTATTTTATTATATTATTATCATCATCATGCACTGATTACAGCACAAAAACACGTTCTTTTTATATTAATTTCTTTTGAAATATTTAGAATTGGGCTACGTTTTTTTTTTTTTTTTGTTAATTATAAGTGGTTTCACAGAATAATAATTAGTAATTATTATTTAATTACTAAGCTTAGTGACTCGTTATGTTTGTTCAAAACGCGATTATGGAATCAAAATTGAAAATTTTTTTGGTCATGTCTCTATGAAACCGAGATCATCAGCGTGTTTGTGCAGATAGTATTAGTGAGCCTGTATTAGTATTTGGACGTGTAACACGTTTCAGGCCTTGTATAAATGAAGTATCTACAATACAGTAAAACCTCGATAAGTCGAAGAAAAGGTCTGTTCCTTTCCCTTCAAGCCCCAAAACCTCTACCTTTAACTTCCTTTAACTCGAACTATTTATGACTTCCTTAGGTGGTATTTTCACTACAATAATTTTACCTCTATATAACTCGAAGTTACTGGCAGCGCGTGGCATTAAGATCTCTATATCTCAAAGTGGTTTATACTTACATAATGACACTTCTAAGTCGAAGTTTTATCACCGTGTCCGTAGCAATTTAAGCAAGAAATGAAGAAGTACCGCGTCATTATGAACTGAGTGATTTTTTATTATAGTTTTTTTTATGTATTGACGCCATTATACAGTCTATGTACTGTCGGCAATAAAGATTAATTACTTACCTCTGTAACTGGAAGTGGTAATGATTCTTCCGGTTATTTTTAGCATTGTTTGGCGATGAAACTAAAGTCATTATTGTGCTGTGAAAAATTTTAAGTCATTCTATCGTTTACTCTTCACAACAAACAAGAAACTGTAGTCTCATAAATCTTGATGGGATAATTGGAATTAAAAATAATCGATAATCCGTTTTTTTTTTTAATAATCGGTAACATCCGATAATGGAAAAAATTCGAATTATATATAATTTGAATAATATACAGTTCAAATTATAATCGGAAATTCAAATGAAACAGTGAAATAAATATAACATGATATAGAGAAAGAAGTGACAACAAAATACTTTTTTTAACTTTTCTGTCTGACGTAGGTTCAATTGCAAATTGCTACTGGTTAGTGAGTACTGAGTAGTTTCAGCTCGGCCTTAATGAAATGCAGAAGTTGTACTCATAATTCAAGCGTTCGATATAATTCAAATGAAACATCCGGTTATTAGAATCATTCATCTAATTATTAAAATAATGCGAAAAAGCTCATCACTATTCATAAATAGAACCCATGTGTAAAACCTCTATAAGTCAAATGTTTGCCAGTAATAGAGTGTATACATTTAGAGAAAACTTAACGACCTTATGCGCAGAAACGAGATTTGGTTCGGACTGGTCTATTCTATGTTTGAAGGGGTGGGCCAGTTTATGTGTACATCTACTTGTCTGTCAGTACACTATACACTTGTCAGTTGTCATTCAGTGTTCACTGTTTAGATTTTTTTTACCTACATACTGTTCTAATTTACCATTTCCGACTAATAGAAATATGAAATAGGAGCCCTTTGATCGATTTTAAAACTCTTTATTCATTCCCACCAGTTTTTGTGCGCAGGTTTCCGTTAGGATTTGGTTTTCTCTAAATGTATGCATTCTACCTCTAACTCAGAATTTTTTAATGTGTCCTTTGAAGTTCGACTTATCGAGAGTGTACTGTATAAGATGATTTTACAGTTCAACAGTTTGCATTTTATAAAAATGTGACTTTTGAAATTGACATCAAAAACGATTATAATTTTTTGTTATTAAAAAAAAAGTATGATAAATACTAAACCTGTGTTAATCTAAGGTTAGATATGACGTATAAAGTCATATGAATAAAAACTGATATTTAGAATGGCCTTTAAAAATTGGAAATTTAAGTATAGTAACCCATCCGATAGACAGCACTGCTTGTAAAATTCAACATACCTGTGTATGATTTATCTCTTTTTTATACATATAGACCAGGGTACCTATTGTGTAACTCGTTTTTAGTGATTTCACTCATGTGAGATTGCTCACGCGATTGTGTATTTTCACACAAGTGAAAAGTGAACTTTTTCACGTGACATTATTCACCATCGAATTTGTCAGTGAAACGTGAAATAAGAGTGAGACAGAGAATAAATTGAAAAAGGACACATATAAAAATACCTTAACATGACAGCTTTGTTCTTATAGATAGATAATAAAAGAAATGCAATAAACGATAATACACAAATTTGAAATATCTTAATTTTTTAAACATTATATAGGCAAAGACACATTATGAATTTATATATTTATTTATAATATATAAATTTGAAAATAAATTTTCTCTTCGATTTTTTAAACATAATTATACGCAAAAACACATTATGAATATATAATATAAGATCGATAAATTAAATTACAAAGTTCACTTTATTTCTATACTTCATCAATTTTTGATTCTCTTTACGTTCATTGTTATTTATCTGTCAAACACCGCATAATATAACCTCATATCCGCATTAATTTGTATTTTTAAAGTGAAAATATCCAACAAAAAATAAAATCCCTACTTTGTGGCCTAGTGATTTCACGAGTGAATCCATATGTTACACAATTGAGTGAAAATTTTCACATGACATGAAAATGTGAAAATGAACACATTCACAAAAGTTACACAATAGCTCCCCAGCAGAATATTGCCACTAGCGCACCTAGCGGCTGGGTTACTGTAGACAGGAACAATTGGCGAGGTCTCTTGTTAGTAAATTATTACTCGTGATGATTAAATATATAAATTATCGATGAGCAGATTAATGTTTTGCGACGTTCTAAATATCGCATTTTTTTTTATTCTATTTATACAGCTATCGATTCCAAAAATTTGACTGAACATTGTTGTATTTTGACGTAAAATAAAATCGAATATTAAAAATATTAATTTGATCTAAACTGATTGAAGATAGTGCAGGACCACCAGGCTGACTAGGCTAAGGTCTAGAACGCCGCATAGAAAAATAGGTGCCTGGGCATAAAATATTATCAACCTAGGACCCTGAAATAGTTTGCATTTTTTGGACATTTCCAAAAGTGTTCATATACTTTGAATGTGTCATGTTCATAAATGTTTTTTATTTCCAAACATTTCACGAATTGACGAGTAACATTACGCGACCCATCAGAAATCTTCCAACCCAGAGGTGAGAAACCACTGCTTTAGAATTTAAATTTACTCGCTGAGGTGGTGGAAAATGACTCAAAATAACAAAAAAACGAATTGTTATTTTTATAAAACCGTGACTAGAACTGATTAGTTTCAGTGTTTAAAAAAAAGCTTCAGTCATTTTGGATCATAATGTAGAAAGATGGAATATGATCCTGAATTGTTTACTGTGATATTTTATTTTATATAATCTTTTAAGTGTTACTATAAACACTTGTCATGAAAACTGGATTTTGACATTTCCTTTAGAATGGTTGTGGTAGAATGTTACTGTAGCTTCTACAGATTTTGTTATCGAAATTTCTTCTAAATTAATCGTGACAAAAACTCTGGAACAAGCACAGGAAAAACAAGTACTTACAATATTATTTAATAAACATACGAAATACCTACGTCCCTATTGAAATTGAAGTACTTAAATAATAAATATGTTTTTTTTTAATTAAAGGTACCTGAATTAATTCTTATGACCTTAGTTGTCAAGCGTCTATAATCTATTTAATTTAAAAAAAATAGTAAATAATACTATTACTCATGGACAGGCCTGGACAGACAAAGATACGAGCAAATGCCCAGTAAATCAGTGCCGTACAGGGCTACCAATCAATTAACTAAGCCTTAAGTATGAAAATATTTTTTTTTTTTGTGTTCATAATTACGAAAATCGGATTAGGGACTAGTAAAGAGGTTACCAGGTAGCAAAATAGTGGCCAGTCCTGCCATGCTTGCTTTCATAGCGTTTGCTACATTATGATAGACTTCCGAAGTTTGCGACCGCGACGAGAGACAACGACACGCGACAGAAACATGCAACAGTGACAGGTCTCAAAAGCACCGATTAAATAAAATTGGTAATGCATCAGTTCGAGTATGTTGAGTGCAACGTGATACACTATGTCGTCTCCCATTGCGATCGCAAGTTTTAAATGGATATTTTTACATAATGTAATAATTTTTGATGTGTAAAAAATAGAGATGCGCTGAATAGTGGTTTCACCGAATACCGAATACTATTCGGTTTAACCTTTAACGAACCGGATATTCGGCCGAATTATTCGGTTTACCATTTCATTGTTTTGCCGCGTAAACAGGTTCTAACATGTACGCTACGTGTCGCTGCTGGCTAGTTGACAAGCAAGCCGTACCTCACCACCCGCGCACACCGCGCTATCACTTTGCTTCAAAACATCGCACAATTACGTTAAAAATACGAACAAAGGTGCTTATTACAAAAATACCGTGTCGTGTAGTCAAGAAAATAGAAATACTCGAACCGATTATATTTGGCACCAAAACCGAATAATTCGGCTGAATACAAATAGTGAAAAAGATGCCGAATACGCCGAATACCAAACGAATATTCGGCGCATCTCTAGTAAAAAACTATAAGTAATTCAAATTTGTACCTAGCGTACCATTTTTCATCTTAAATGAAACATTCTACTACAACTATGTAATCTTTTCTTGCATGAATTGTGTGTACAATGCTTTTTACAGTTACGTTGTAGTGCACGTTTATGTTTAATATTATGTATGAATACTTTAATATTAATTAAATATTTGTGGAAAGTGTGTTAAAAGCTTGATATTATAGTAAAAATTGAAGTTCGTTTTTGTTTGTTAGCAATATAGCGAATTTAGCTGGTGAAGTTTGATAACAGGATTGTTATCACTGATCTCTACTACTAACTGGTTTGATAATTCTGTGAGACACCGTTACAATGAATTGAAAGCTCATTCAGCGTCTCAAAACAGTGTAAAAGGTGCTAACTGCTATGTTAATGCGCATGCATTGCCATAACCTCCACTTATCATTATAACAGCGCAAGCGCATCAACCTAGTATTTAGTACATTTTACGCTGCTTTGAAGCGCTGGATGGCCCTTCCATTCAAAATACTTTCGCTGTATTCAGCCCATAAGGACCCCGCCATTCAAGTTTACATAGAGATCATTGGTTATTATTGTCTTACATAATTCTCAAGGTCTTAAATAATTTTAATATTAGAGCTATTTCATGAAGTAATTTTTTCGATTTAATTTTTCTGTTGTAAGGAAGAAATAGCTTTTAAAACTTTGACGTGAAAAAACTGTTATCTTGCAAAAACGGGAAAAAAACTGTTTCAATACAAATGACACGTACTACCCACACGGAACTTGTTCCATAAATATCCATTTGATTATTTATTAAGTATCTAGATTTGACATTAGTTATGTAACAAATTTGTATAGTTTGTATTTCACTAGTTTTAAATTTTAGTCTCGATTTTTCTAACTGCAAGCGAGTGTATGTAGTGATTTGTGATTGTTTATTTTTGAAAATTGTGAAAGTTTTCGTGTGATGGTGTATGATTATCTTATTTTGAAAATTGAAATTGATTGATAAAGTGATTGAACTAATGTTAGGTTAAGTTCGAGATATTGCTAAAACTAAAATGTGCATTTCAAACTGTTGTGGAATTAACTTCGAACTTCAGATTCCTCAGATTGTAAGTTTTTTTTTTATTTGTTTGATTGTTAAGCGTTTTTATTTTATTTTTTTTACAAGAGACAAAACGCAAACATTTAGGGGAGCCCTAGTTTAAATCTCTCCGATCCATTCTTAGTCCATATTATACATTCAGTGTTCATGGCTAAACCTAGTCATGTTGGTTAGAAATATGCGAAATGTCAATTTATATAAAAAAAACAATTCCAGTATAAAATGGATATTATAGAATTTGTGTTAATTTATATCGTAAGGAAAAATTAGCAGCACTTGAAAATTATCATCTCACTTTTTCCTTACGCAGCTTGTCAATAAGTGACGAGAATTTTTTTTTTTAATAGTTGGTGGCCGGACTTGTTATTGGCCAATAGCCGAATGTATGAGCTTTATTATATTTGTTTGGTTATTAAAGATTTATTCGGCACTCTTTCATTATATTATTACTTCTTTGGTAGTAACCGTTCAACCAAACGATCTAATGCTATGTTTATTAACGCTAGAGCGTCATCGTTGAACTTACCCTTTTTGAATGGGTTATATAAAACTGGTTTGCAAAACAGACAAACGCAGATTTGTAAATTACTATGCAAAAAAATGTTCATTTGCACGGATATTATTTTTAGGGCAAAAAAATACGATAGGAATGTTATTTTTGTTATTTATGTACATATATTTTTTGTCGTCCGACATTTAAAAGGTTTTTGTTTTTATGCAGTGTCCTAAAAGTAACGCCAAGGACGAAGAGCCCTTTACTGTTTCTGTCTCCAAAATGTACATGTGAAGTTATTAATTGTTGAAAAGAAAACTGTACACATATAATGTGTGGTTGTATTTTTATAAAAATTTTGGAGCATACAAGTAATTCAAGAATTACATGTCGCGAAATTCATATAATTATTATACAATTTGATGTTGGGTAAAATCGAAATTTTGACGGATATTTGGCCCACATTTACCTGTCTTATCGCAAAAACCGATTTTCAAAAAAAAGAAACGAATATTTTAATAAAAGTGCGATTTGTACCCGGACAAATTCAGGCCAGTCAACTAGTTATATAGCAACCTGGCCAGACAACAAAAATATTTCAAAATATAAATTTTCACCCATCTCTGAAAAGAAAAAATTTGTTGTGAAACAAACCGGAATGATTTTAAAAAATAACTAAAAATATTTTAAAATGCGTAGAACCGCAAAGGAAGTTATTCACTAAAAAAAAGTCATGTAAATCGGATCAGTGGTTCTCGAGTTATAAGCATACAAACGAACAGACAGACAGAGAGAGCCAAATTGTTTAAGAGGGTATAAAACGTCGAGAAATGTTGGTCCGATCCCTAGGTCCCGCCATCTGACTGACGTCAGTAGGTTTCAAGTCTTTCTAACCCAGCAGGCCTTGATTTTTATTGGATACAATAATCAAACATCAGCTGTCCAAAAATGTAATGTAAGGACAATTGAATCAACTTCGTGATTTATTAGGTAAAATCGAATTTATGTAGTTGGATTTGCATAGAAATGTGTGTAAAAAAACTGTTTTGACACGTTCTATTGTACGAAATCTATATAAAATTTTCTCATCTTTCGTTTAAGACAGGTTTCGAATCGATCTTACTTGAATTGAACGAACTATAAGCAATAAACACAGTTTTTTCTAATTTGCTCCCCTCTGAAACCAAAATTCAAAAATCTGGCGATGCTAGGATCAAATAGACCCCGAGAGGATTCGAACAAAAAAAAGTTTTTTAAAATCGGTTGTTTCGTTTGGGCTGTACGGCTGATACAAAAAGCGGGACAAACTCACAGACAAAGCGAGTATATATAGACGCTTCTAGCTTTGCTTAATAAAATGTACATTTTGCGTAAATTATAGCAATTACCAATCTTCTAATTAAAAAAATAGTTGTTTTCACAATGCCGCTATTGAAAATTCAATTTTCGGTACCCGTTTAGCGGGTTGAAACTGAGCGTTTTCATCCCTAGGGATGAAAATTCTCAGTTGTCGGTTTTCTCTGTTTTTTAACGTTGTTAAGAGGGAGATAGAGCGATTGAATTCCCATATAATATTCGAAAACGCCAAAATGACCGACATAACCTGGAATAAATCTGACAGATCTAATACTTTTGCGACTTTTTTGCGCGCCAAAATTGTAGGTACCTCAAATTGAATTGTCAATAGAGTTGTTGTGAAAAATAATATGCAGTTACTCGGAACGAAAGGCGTTTGCAACACGTGTGATTGCTGCCCGAGGAACGAGAGCAGTAATCACACGTTCCTCGGCCAGCAAACTTCAGTGGTTGCAAACGTCAAGTTTCATCCCTTGTAATACAATATTGTTCTCTTTTTATAATTAAACGGCATGCTGTGTTTGCACGCGATTTTCTTGTTTGAACTAGTTTGTACATTCGCGTAAGTGGTAATCAATTTCAAAATGTCTTGACAAGAATGCGCCCGACGTCAACGTAAAAGAGGAACAAGACGAAATTAATTTTTTTTTAAGATTTGAAAAATTCTTTCACTACTTCTTATAATACTTAGTAACGTAGGCTGTGTATTATTATGCTACGACTGAGCGAAAATAACGATTTGCATCCGAGTGAAGCCAGGCTAGGCAGCTAATGTGTTATAATTTACAATTAATCATTTTAAAGTAGGTACAAAAATTCAACTACAGCTCTTAGAATGAAATTTTTACAATTAATAACTTAGTACTTAAACAGTACACTTTGAAGACACAAAAACGGTAAACGGATTTTCCGGTTCCAAATGTTACAATAAAAATGTCCTTAAAATGCCTGCGTTACTTCCGGAACACTTTGTGTCACAATTATACATTCTTTATTTACGATAATGTTTTAATATTTATGTTATCATAAGCACGTTTATATATTTGCACATTATTTCATAAGCATTTTATACATCTTTTATCACATAAAAACACAATAAAGTTTATTTTTCAGCAGCATTTTTTTTTGTTTCAGCATGCGTTTATGTATGATGCAAGTTATGGACTGTGTCTCCATTGATGTAAAATTAAGGGTAAATGTTGGGTATGTCCCTTCACTTCGTTCGTATACATCACTGTCTAAGCTATATTACTAAACCTAGAACTTCGTTTGAGAGTTTCCAACGCAAAATGTTCGTTATCTAAGCCAAGCTTTACGTCAATGGAAACATGGCCATGTAGTGGTAATGGTGTTATTTACAGGTCATTATGTAATAGTTGGCACACCAAGTGATGATTTTTGATTAGTCCATTTTATCTGCCATACTATGAAAAATGGGTGAAAAGTTGAGTTTTTATCATTTCGTAATTGTACATAATCAATATGAAAATTTTTATTGTGAGCATTCAATATAAGATAAATAAGACTAAACGCCCATGTATGATAAATCAATTAGCCGATCAAACTATCGGATAGTAATGACAACGGTGTTATATGAAAAAGCACGCATGAAATTGACCGATTTTGTGTCGGTTCATGCGCGCTTTTTTATATAACATACGGGGCTTGAGAATAGCCGAGAGTGTAGCGGTGCTGTTGTTTACATGGCGTTGCTATGGTTCCTCTATTACAAGTCCCCAGTTCCCGAGTTCTAGCCCGAGAGCTGGTAAAAGTGTCAATTGGATTTTCAATTTATTATTAAAAAAAAAAAATAATGAATTGAAAATATGAATTGGTGCTAGGCCCAAATAACCTTAGCTGTTGGTGGTCTTTAAAAATACAATACTATATAACATACGGAATGGTCCTTATATATTAGGGATGTTAAGGAGGTAGTTTTATCGGAGTCTCATAGTGACCTCCGCGGAGTCGGAGGTCGCAACATCAAATGTAAAATTTGCAGAAAATAATCATAAATTAATTTATAATTTCGAATTGACAAATAGAAGAATTAAAAAATAAATTTTAACTTTTAATCAACGACTATAAATTATAAAATAATTTTTAATTCTATAAAAAGAATTATTAATTATCAATAGTTCTTAATAATTGTGTAATTTAAATTATAAAAAAAATTGTATTATGCACAACACTAAACACAGTTGCAACTTGTTGCAACTCGCATGACATTTGACGACGACCGACCACTCTTCGTCGTTCGTTGACGGTTTACTAAGTTCCGACAAATCTCTGTTTGAATTAATCAGAACCAGAGTCGGATTTGGAATCGATGCTCCGTAACATCCCTACTAAGTATGTCGACAAAACTCAGGGTGTAATTCCTTGGACCATTCTAAGAATAAAAGTCCATATAAACGTGTGGTCAAAAACGGCCAGTTTTCGAGATAGGTATACAAGGTCCTCAACTTCTTATTTTTTTAAACAATTTTACTAGAATTTCAAAAACACATTAAGATTTTGAATTGAAATTTGGCATACGTAGATACTATTGCAAGAAGTAATTTTTTATTTAAAAGTTTTTAGAAATACCAGGGGCGTACTTGTGGTCTACGTATCAGGATTTGATGGGGGAAAAGTGGACCCCGAGTACATACCTGATATTTATAAAAACTTTTAAATAAAATCAAAAATTACTTCTTCCGTAGGTATCTACCTATACTAAATTTCAATCCAAAATCTTAATGCGTTATTGAAATTCTAGTAAAATTGTGTAAAAAAAATAAGAAGTTGAGAACCCTGTATCTCGTAAACTAGCTGCTTTTGACCACACGTTTATATGAGCTTTTATTCTTAGAATCGTCCAGAATTCACCTTGAATTTTGTCGACGTACTTAGGAACCATCCTGTATAATATCGTTGTTATTACTATCCTATAGTTCGATCAGCCGAATTGATTTATTATTCATGTGCGCCTAATAATTTTCATAAAGCGTGCTTCATTTCCATTTCCCCTATCAATGGCGACCAATGCCCAACTCTTACTTGAGAAACTCCACTAAAAAATCACTTAGAAAACCGGAAAAAGTCAGGGAAATCTGTTCTGGAGAAAAAGTGGGCAACCTGTTAAAATAAGTTAAACTAAGCAAATTCTATTTTTTTTTTTTAATTTTAATATCCGGCTGGTTGCAACCAGTATTCTGTTATCGAAAAAAAGAAGCCGGATAGTGCCGACTATCCATAGTTGTCCATCTCTAGTGTATGGTATAACCAGGGGGCCATACATTAACCACGCGACGCTCTTTAAGGGAGGGGGGAGTCTATAAAGCGTCACGATGCATCACGCAGGGAGGGAAGGTGTATAACTGAGCGTCACGTGATTATACTTAAGTTTAATTTGGTAGTGGTAGACCAAAAATTATGTTTAATAGTCGAATCATGATATCCTGTAAAAATCTCATTAAAAACAGCTAATAATGCCTTGTACTTTCTTTTAGTTTACTTGTAAGTTTAATGTAGCTTCTACTTTCGTAAACTTTTAATTTATTGTTACTTTTTAGGGTTTCGTATCTCAATAAGAAAAAACGGAACCCTTAAAGGATCACTCGTTTGTCCGGCTGGCTGACTGACTGGGTGTCCGTCAGTCAAGACCCATTTTTTATGTTCAATTGGAAATAATTTATTAACTTTCCATAGGGAGTTATTTTTTTAAATTTTTTATTCTTTTATAATCTAAAAATTCAAAATAAAATAAAAAATATGGGGTGTTACGTGATATGAGCTTAATGGGAGGAAGGTATAAGCAATCGTCATGGGGGAGGGGAACAAAAATGTTCAAAAGTTGCGTCACATTGTTAATGTATGACTCCTAAATTAAAAACATTAAACTTTTATACAAATGAATGCAAAATTTGCATTTGTGTTAGAAACACCCATAGAAATTTCATTTCGATTGGTGTTTCTAACACAAATGCAAACTTTGCATTCATTTGTATGTATTAATAGCCGCGACTACTTTAACCGCACGAACAATTTTCTATTAAATTTTTATGTAAAGCAATGCAACACTGACAAATTAAAATTGCAGATAAAACAGGATCAAGATGTTTTGGTTGCATCTGTTTTGAAAAAACAAATTGAAGAAAAAAAACAACTGTGTCTATTTCATAAAAATATCATGGATAGAATAGGGAAGCCACCCAAAAAAGTGTGGATACAACAGATAGAGATGGAGAAGAGAGCAGTTCTTCTATCTTTTTCTATCACAAATACATAACCATGGTTTCAGATGTAAATTAACAATACTTACTATAAATTTTTTAATTCACAAATGCGTTAGAAGAAAAGAAAAAGAGAACTGCTGCGTTTTTTATCTCTCTTTTCCAAGGTAAAGCTGTCACTTACAGTGGGGCCTATTGCTCCCCTACTCTATCTATGATATCTCTATTCTCTATGGTCTATTTATCGATTTAAAATCATACAGTGGGTCTCACTGCGAGCTATACATAGGGAATTTAGCATTGGAAAAAAAATTGATGGATCAGAATAACCAATGAGTACCAGGCACGGACTGTTACAAAAAACAGTGTGGACGGAAGACTCAGCAACAGCGCACATAGCTTTTCTTTGAGGTAGGGAGAGGCAAAGAAATTGATTGCTTTGATTTTTCACCCCGACCAGTGGCAAGCGGCGCTAAACTCGCCCGGCGCATGGGGCGACGCCCCTGGGCCCAGTCCATCCTTGATGACTACATTAATAAATTAATGATTTATTTAGTGTTGTTATGATAATTTTTAATAAGTTTTTGTTATTCATTTCTCACTCACTCAATCGGCGTTTTCACACTTGCCGACACGACACCGGCAAGATAACGATAGCGACGCCGGTGGACGCAAATCCTACGTAAAATTGGGAATTCTTTCACACTCAGCGACATAACGGTATCGTGTCGTTACAGGCGCCAACATGTTGGCGAGGAGCAGTCACTCCACTCGTGCCGTCGCCGATTTTTAAACGATTTTATTTAGTTTCACTGCTACCTAAGTAACCAACTAACAGTAGAACATTTCCAGTTACGCATTTTTAACTTCCCATCGGAAGTTATTGTAATGGGTCCGAAAATCGAAATCAAAAAGGAAAAAAAATTTTATGTTTCAAGGTCACTACACTATTTTTACATTACTTTTAGAAAGATGTCTCTGTGTGTGTGTGTGTGTACGTACGTACGTATGTATGTGTCCATTTCTTTCTAAGACGAAATCTCGAGAACGAAAAATGATATCGACTACGTTGGGGTGCCAATCGACGCGTATTAACGTAAATATGATCTGAAAGGAATTTTTTTAAAATCGGTTCAGCCGTTCTTTTTTCTTAACCAAATAACCTCCAAAAAAGTAGATTTTACACAATATCTCGCGAATAAAAAATTATATCGACTTCGTAAGGGTGTCAATCGAGGCGTGTTAACGTCATTTTGATCCGACATAAATTTTATAAAAATCGGTTCAGCCGTTTTTTTTTTTTTTTTTTTTTTAATTATTGATGTTTTAATGATTAAAATGATTACTTTTCTGTGTAATATCTAATTTAATTATTATTATTAAATATTTATCAAACTGGGAAGTTCGTCGTGTGGACCTCAAGGGTCGCACTTTAGTCCTAATAAACGACCCACCTCACGGCTTGTTTACTGTGAAATTAATATAAAAAATTTTAATAATTTTCGCCCGCTCGAACGACACTGCCGTCAAATGTGAATATAAAATTCTGCCGGCATATCGGTGCCGGTGCTGTGCTAATATCGTGCCGGTATCGCGGTCGGTAAATGTGAAAACGCCCATTAGAATGTGAAACATACAATTTCCAACAATTTCCCATTTCATGGTTACACATAATAACATTTCTGACAACAATACAACTGGATTTATTTTAAAATAGAACACAGGCTGTCAAATACGAAATTTTACCAAAAACCAGAAATATAAAAATATAATTTATATCTAAATTAGTTCAAATGTATGCAGTGTCGGGAACAACGTATTAAAAGTGATATACCCCCTTCATGTCCTCTTTTTCTTTACAAACTAATAATCGCCAAGAAATATGCCTTTCGGCTTTCAAGGCCAACTTGGGAACTAAGTTTGTTCTTATGGGGATTCAATGTTAAAAACATATGATTAACTGGATTACATCTAAAAATATTATCAACTTTTCTCCCTCGATGCTAAAGCCACAATTATATCAGAAAAGAGTAAGAGAGACTCTTTATAAATAATAATAAAAATGCGCCTTTTGCGTCCAACTGGAAGGCGACCTAATGTCTTGCGTCCAAATTTCTCCGCGTCCTTTTGTCCCTTGCGACTTTTTGTCTCGCGTCCAAATGACCGCGTCCTTTTGTCGTGATACCATATATCGTATGTATACTTCGCCGTGAGACGCGCTGTATGATGTTTTGTGTGTATTTTTTATTGTTATAACTTAGTCGTAGAGCGCATTGATAACTTCAGCAACTAATTTGATTGCTGGAAATAATTTAATTACGTCCGAACCGAGTTCCAGTACATTACCAGTGCGTTCTAAGTCTAAAAGGGTACTTGGATGGTATATTTTGTACTATACAGGGTGTCCAAGACTTGCGTTGTCGGCCGATATATTGATTTTGGGTGAAGATAGAAAAAATGTTTTATTACAAAAGTTGTATAAATTTTAATGGTGTATAACCTAAAAATATTTTCAATTATACAGCCTGTCCCATTTGAGCGTGGCAGATCAAAGTTATGTTTTTTTTAACCTAGTACCCTGTTTTTGTTTGTTTTTTCAATTCTGCACCTAAAAGTGAATAGAAATTGTAAGGGAAGCTATGCTCGAAAATTTAGTAATTTTTGAGTTATTCAAATTTTTTAGAAATTTTTGACACATGCAGACATTTACCTAAAATTCGACATAGCCAAAATAGAAATCTTCATCAAACTGAAAGTTTGAGGATCACTAGATAATGGACGGACAAATCAATGTCTGTCCTAAAAAAATGAATTTATTATACAGGGTGTTAAAAATAATGTAATTCTTGTACCTAACTTCAATCACGTGTAACTTTTGATTGTTAAATACAACGAGGTTATTTTTTTACTGGAATTGTATTCTTTAGGATATTTACTAATACTTTTATTAAGGGCTGTCCAAACCTAAACCTAATATTTTAGTACGAAAATATTAAGTTTAGGTTTGGACAACCCTTATAAAAGTGTTTGTAAATATCTTAAAGAATACAATTCTAGCAAAAAAATAACCTCATTGTATTTAACAATCAAAAGTTACACGTGATTGAAGTTAGGTAAAAGAATTACATTATTTTTAACTCCCTGTATAATAAATTCATTTTTTTAGGACAGACATTGATTTGCCCGTCCATTATCTAGTGATCCTCAAAATTTCAGTTTGATGAAGATTTCTATTTTGGCTATGTCGAATTTTAGGTAAAGGTCTGCATGTGTCAAAAATTTCTAAAAAATTTGAATAACTCAAAAATTACTAAATTTTCGAGCATAGCTTCCCTTACAATTTCTATTCACATTTAGGTGCAGAATTGAAAAAACAAATAAAAACAGGGCGCTAGGTTAAAAAAAACATAACTTTGATCTGCCACGCTTAAATGGGACAGGCTGTATAATTGAAAATATTTTTAGGTTATACACCATTAAAATTTATACAACTTTTGTATTAAAACTTTTTTTCTATCTTCACCCAAAATCAATATATCGGCCGACAACGCAAGTCTTGGACACCCTGTATAAATAAAGCAGTAAATTCTGAACAAAATGACACCTAAATCATTTCGTTCTGATTTCGAATAGGCTCAAAAATAAATTTTGAAATATTTATGTAAACCCGCTAAAAAGCGTTTTGTGAATCGTGGCGTCACATCTCGTATAAGTGTGGAGGAGGTGCGTTTATACCTACTATCTATTTTAAAATGTTTTGTACCTATGTATACAAAGTTTTGACGTCTTTTACAATTAATTTATATTTTAATATGAATAATTATAGCGCTTCAAGTGATTCTAAGATTTTAGAGTTTTGTTCAAATCATGGATTGAAACCGAACAAAAATAATGTTCCAGTTTCAATTTGGTCGCATGTTCCAGTTTCGGTTTGAGAAATTTAGTCGAGTTTCAGTTTCGTTCAGGTTTTAAAGATATACTTTGGAAATTAGTATTGTATCAAAAACTCGATTATAAATAAATAAAAATTTTATATTTATGTTATTTTTAATGAATAACGGAGAAAATAAAAACTCAATAAAGAATTATTACTTACCTAATTAAAAATAACAAAAAAATAAAATTTCAAAAGCAAAAACTCTTCTCCCCTTTTACTTTCGAGTTAAGTCCTAGAAATTAAGATTTTCCAGAAAGTCGAGACTTTTCCACCGTAAATGTGAAAATTTTCGTGAAAACCGATTTTAACCGGTTCGTACGATTCATTTGGTTTTAGTTTCGATTTTTTTCCCTGCTAAAATAGTAGTTTCAGTCACGGTTACTGAAATGAAATGGTTTTTAATGGTTACGGTTTCAATTCTTGGTACAAACTGACTCATATTTTCGTTTTACTTTTACACAATAAAATCAGATAAAAAATTCCATGCACGTACCCTATGTATTGTGAAATGTCCATGTTAAAACTTTTATCACTTTAAAGCTTATAAATGACCATGTTATGCAAACTTATTTTTATTATAAATGTTTGCAAAATTATAAAAAAGTTTGTGAAGACTGAAGAGATAGTTAGGTATATTAATTAAATTATTAAAATGTTATTTGCATTCACTGTGGTATGTGGATAAGTCGAATAAATACACGCAGATGGCAGAGTCAAAATGTAAGAAAACAGGCCTGCATGAAAGTTGTATTGTTTTAATTGACCCGTTTTAAGTAGTTCGAGATTTTAGTCGCAAGACAGAACTACAGTCACTTGTCAATTTCAGTTAACGGAAATGTAAAAATTAATTGTGCTGTTAAAATTTTGCCATTCTAGCTTATTGGGATTTGCCATGAAGACCTGGCAAACACATTTTGCTACACTTTCATTTTCTTTCACTAGATGCCAATGTCAAATCCCAGTACACTATTCAACTTGTCAGGCAGTTAGTAACAAAACTTTAAATTTTTTCATTCATGATGCAGAATCATTAATGAGACGTGTTTTTGAAATAAAATTTATCGTGCGTTCAAAAAACCATGAAGTAAGCAGGTGAGCCGTGATTGAAGACTGATTAAATTATTTTATTTATTACAAATTAAAATACCAAAATGACAATGGTAGTCACTTGTCAGTTAGCATTGTACTGAGAGATGTGGGTTATGAGTGATTTTTTTGTTCGTGATCACCTCCGTTCATATTTCTTCCTGAACAAGCGCTTTATTTAAACACATTCTCTGTTTCGATTTAACTTATTTTTTAGCAGTTGTTATACACAGTGTCAATAAGAACGGGGGGAAGAGGGAACAAATTGCCTAGCCCCAGCTTAATTGAACAGGGCTTGTTTTTACCCGACTGCATGCAGGTGGAGGGTTATATTTTACTTTGTTTATTAGAAATATCTAAAACTTGACTCTTTATTAAAACTGAGCACCGTAGTTTGCGAACATTATTAAAGAATTGTTTTATGTTTATAAATAGATTTTATTAAGATACAATGTGAATTGTGAACGCTTGTTAGCGAACATCTTGTGATCTGTTTCTGCTTACGATAACTAATCACGAACAATTTGCGACGTGTTTTTAACGTAATATGTATTTCTCATGTTTTGTTCTATTCATGTTTATGAACTGAGAAGTAGAGGTGCAAATCGTGCGTGAAATTTTTCCTGCGTGATCGAGAAAATCGTGAGTAAGTGTGCGTGTGATTAAAAAAAATATACGCATGCGGCATACGTGATTGTGCGTGAGTGGAAGAGAATTTTCGTGAGCATGAATGAAAAGTTAATCGCGTAAAAAATTATTCCTGTATTTTCAGGCGAAATGCGGAGGGTGTAAATATTTGCGATGTGATAACATAAATTATAAAAGTTACTGTAAAATTGCGAGAGTGCGAGTTAACATACGTGAGTTCCGAAATATAATTATTTTCGTGCATGTGTTGAAATTTAGACGTGAGCGTGCATGTAGTAGTGCGTGAACGGGCGTGAGTTGAAAATGATTTTCGTGAGCGTGAACAAAATACTACTCACGATTACACCTCTACCGAGAAGTTTGTGCCATAAGCGATAACACAAAGGAAAACTGGTGACAAATACGTTTTTTTTTTTTCCATTTGTGAATATATTTTTGTAATAGCAGTTTAATTTAGTAACATTCAAATTCAGTAGATGACATTCTAACAATATTTCTGGAACTATTTTTGTTTTCTATCCCGTATTCGTATGTAATTGAGTGACCCGTAACTTACTTGTAACGGCTGTTACCCATCATGATTTTAATAAAAACTTCACTCACAAACCTCTGGAGTACAATATTACGTTGATAATTTGCAAAGTTACTTAAACATTAAATAAAAGTACAGTCGAGTCCGTCTATTACGACTTCGTTTATAACGACTAACCGTTTTTAGCAACGTAAATGCAAACTCAAGTTAGGTTTCATATATATAATATATATTATGCGTCCGCTTTGTGCGTTGTCCGGTTAATACGACATAATGTCACCGGTCCCTTGAAAGTCGTTCTATCCGGATTCTACTGTATATATACGCTTATAATTAATATTAGATAGGTACCTATCCAAATTTGGAAGGTTCACAAGAAATGGCCAGACACAGCTTGTCTAATATAGGTAGTTGTTTGGGTGAGTCTCTAACCTGGGCCGTAGCCGAAGAGTGGTGTGGGGGTTAATTGACAAACACATTAGTAATGATTTCTCTGATGTTCATTTATAAATAAACTTGTTCTTTTATACGTATAGATGATTGTAAATTATAGACGCTCAATAACTGAGGTCATGAGCGTCTATTGTGTTCATTTAAAACTTTATTTTTCACTCTAGATTTATATACCTAATACCGTTACTACTTTTTCTCATAATTTGAAACATACAGTAACTATACAGTGTGTCCACAGACTCATCCTCAACAACTAAAACAAAACAGCGGTTTACTAAGCCAACGCGAATTTCAACTGTTTGCTAAGCCTTCTGTTGTTTTATCAATTAATTTAGCATAGCCTACTATTAAAAATCAGTGTTTTACGTATAACTCTGTTATTTTTGAAAATAAATCCATCAACCTTCATATTAAATTAAAGAGAAAAAAAATCTCTTTCGAATGGTGTCATGGCCATCTTTGACGTGTATTTAAAAAAACAAAGTTAATACAAGTATCTCTAAAACTATAAAAGTAAATAAAAATATGAAAAGAGATTTGAAATCTTCATAAAAAAGGGCCTTAAGAAAGTGAAAATATTTTTTTTCCAACTTACTTAATAAGCGAGTTATAAACAAAAAACGAAAATGGGTAAATCTCGTTTTTCAACTGTCGGTCGCGAGCCAAGCAAAATATGGAAAGCTTGACTACGCAGGGTAGTAGTACTGGAGATTCTGCACATTTTGTCTCATTTAACCAAATCTCTATCTCCCATAACAACGGAGATCCCCATGTTGAGGATGAGTCTGTGGACACACTGTATACTGACACTCTGTGAATGCTATCAGTCACAATCTACTACACACGCACAACTCACCCGCACAGAGCTGTTAGACAAGCTGAACACTCATTAGAAATGCTAGACTATTTCTTCGTAAATAATTAGTGATGCAACGATTACGACTAATTCACGATTATTGCTATAGTACAATTAATCGTAATCTACGATTATTTTACGATTGCCGAATTTGCTATTTTTATACTTTTTAATTTTTTCATAGAATTTGCGATTTTATTTTTTGTTTATTAAAAAAAGTTTTTCTAATGATTTATTAAATTTTTAATTCATTGATAATCGTAATCGTACGATTATTGGTTTGTTAATCGTAAAAACAGGAATCGTTGCATCACTATAAATAATGCAGGGCGCTATCTAATTTCAAGAAGTAAGCCACCCTGAAAACAATTTTTTCTAAAGGATGTTTTTGGCGGCAGAAAAATTCATACCTACTATTTTCTTGGATCGTTTAAAAAATGCAAAGAAACATTGCTTCTTGATTTAATATAATTCGGATACAGGGCCCCCACGTTGTGAGACAGGTCTTCTGGCTACAAATTACAGACTACAGCTGACCCCTCACGGTATTAAAAATCGAGTGCCTATTGTCCTTTAAAAATCCGCAAAATTACGGCCGGGACCTCTCTTGTGATCAGGCATCTGGCTGGATCCTTGCGCGGGCCCATGGTTTTTTTTCTTCAAAGGCCGCCAACAGCTAGGGTTATTTGGGCCTAGCATCAATTCATATTGTCAATTTATTATTTTGGGTTCATTGGCCATGTGAATTCATTGTTTCAATATGTAAATGTTTGAGCCCCGCAGTTACAATGTTAGTCAACGCTGCTGCCTAAAACGTTAATAGCAGATAATAAAGTAGGTAGTACCATATTTTTATTACCTTTTATCTAGCAATTTTTTTAAATGTGCAAGTATTTATTGTTAGTTAATATTTATTATTAATATACTTAAAGCATGTATGGAGATATATTAAGTTTTTGAAATATACTAATGCTTTTGCACTATTATTATTAATTTTTCACTTGAAAAGGTGTACTAACCATTTTGTCAGGTCCCATCCCGCTAAATTAAAATTCTGATATATCGAAATTTTATGTAAGAGTGGTACCTAGTCTGATTTAAGCAGTCCAGCCAAGAGCAGTATAAAGGCGGCATTACACGACGCGTGTTATCGCAGTTCGCGCCGCGCCAGTCCGCGCATACGCGCCGTGTGAAGGCAGTGGCGCGATGCGACGCGGGCTAGCGCGACCTGGCGCGTCCTTTCCGATCAAAGTCGGTCCCGTCAAAGGCGCGGCGCGGGTGCATCCGTGCCGAATCGAGCGCGCGATGGGGCGCGTGGTAGTGCAGGTGTATATTTATTGAAAGATTTTTACTAAAAACCAAATCTATTTGAAATTCTGGTTATATATTAATAACTGATTTATGGTGGCATCTTGAAATATTTTTAGAAGGGTTTTTCAGTTTGTATGTGTAGTAATTCATTAATTTCTAATAGATTTTTCATTTATTCAAAGTTACCAGGATTTCAAATATATTTGGTTTTTTTTTAGTATACATTTGTACCTTTTGACTTTTGAATAAATACTATTACTACAATTACTTTTTATTTCCTATGATAATTCTTGTATCAATGCTTTGCAAACGTCATTGACGCAATTTTGAAAGTGCGCTGCGTGCTTCGGTCTGGATGCGGCGCGGCGCAACGCGCGCCATGAGAACGGATGAGCGCGGGCTCGCCTGTGGCGCGTGCTCGCGCGTACAAATCGGCGCGGCGCGGCGCGACCTGCGATAACACGCGCCGTGTAAAGCCACCTTTACAATGCCAACATGATAAAACGTGAACCAATGAACGATGTGCAAACTAGGCATTCGCTCGTGAAATTACTTTACATTGAACGGGAGTTTTAAGTGCGTTATTTTTTTTTTTTTTATTTGGAAGCGAAAAAAAAAAAATACTATGCGACTTGGCTTCTGTGGCCATTATCGCTATACATAGATTCATATTATTATTGACGACTTTATAACTTTTACAATATTCTATAAACAACTTTTTTTATTAATGGAATTATAGGAAATTAGGATAAGGTAGGCAATTTTGGGAGCATAGGAGTTTGACAGGTAATCAGCCATGACCTTGAATAAGGAACCATCTCGATATTCATCTGGAGTTATTCGAACGAGTACGAGTACTAAAAAAATTGCCGAATATGTCAAATAATAAATGAGTACTTGGCACATCTCTAGTACGGCAGTAATTTCTTAATTAGCGTAGGGAGCGAATTAGGTAATCTGGTACTGCTTACACTAATACCACTACTACTAGTGAACTGTGAAACAATTTTATTACAATGAAGTTTGCTTCCTCTCAATGAATTTTTCATCTAAAAGACAATGTATTTAGTCTCAATGAACGTTCATGGCTGTATATTTTTTTCACGGTACAGGTTTTTTTTACCTTTCAGATGATACCCTTAATCCAGGCTTAGTCGGAAAACAGCAATTATTAAACTATTGAAAGCACAATAAGTTTAATAATAATAGGGTTCCGTTCGGAGGTACGAAACGGATAACATTATAATGAGGTGAAGAATCTGTTTTGATTAAAAACAGAAAATTGGTGATCCTGATGATAATGAGGTTTTACTCTATCACCATTTTTAGAAAGCATGATTGGATTGGATGGAATTGTTTGGAATTTTGGGAAGTTCGTTTTATTAAATTTTGGATTTTTGAAATACACAACACAAAAATACAACTACATTTATATAGTTTAAGCCGGGTTGACACGATAAGAATCAACTCGGACCGAGTCACATGTGAGTACACTCGTACGAGTCAGCGTCATACGAGTGTACTCCTATAATGGTTTACACGCTCGTTGAGTACTCTTATCAAAGTTCATTCAATTTTGTGCCAACTCACGGAACACACTGATCTGCTCAACATGGAACAGACTGATCTCACGTTCCACAACACTTTTTCTTCTTCATACAGTTCCACGAACCTGACAGTATCACGTTCCGACCACTTTTTCCTTGACGCCGCCATTATTTTTAATTAAAATGATCCGAGTTCAGATCCGAGTGAATGAAAAAATAGAGTAAAATCTGAGTCCACTTGGATTAGATGCCGGCGTCCGAGTACGCTCGGATTACATGTTTACACGATACGAGTAGCATCCGAGTAGTAATCCGAGTGCACTCGGTCCGAGCCAACTCTTATCGTGTCAACCCGGCTTTACCGGAAAATACAAATCAATGTTAATTAATAACAATAAGGTTTAGGTATGGAGAACCCTTAAAAAAAGTGTTAGTAAATATCCTAAAGAATACAATTCCAGCGAAAAAAATAACCTCGTTGTATTAATTAACAATCAAAAGTGACACGTGATTGAAGTTAGGTAAATTAATTGTATTAATTGTATTTTAAAGACCACCAACAGCTAAGGTTATTTGGGCCTAGCACCAATTCATATTTTCAATTCATTTTTTTTTTTTTTTTAATAATAAATTGAAAATCCAATTGACACTTTTACCAGCTCTCGGGCTAGAACTCGGGAACTGGGGACTTGTAATAGAGGAACCATAGCAACGCTATGTAAACAACAGCGCCGCTACACTCTCGGCTATTCTCAAGCCCAAGTTAGGTAAAAGAAGTACATTATTTTGTACACCCTGTATAATAAATTCATTTTTTTAGGACAGACATTGATTTGTTCGTCTACTATCTAGTGATCCTCAAAATTTCAGTTTGATAAAGGTTTCTGTTTTGGCTATGTCGAATTTTAGGTAAAGGTCTGCACGTGTCAAGAATTTTTAAAAAAACTTGAATAACTCAAAAATTACTGAATTTTCGAGCATGGCTTCCCTTACAATTTCTATTCACATTTAGGTGCAGAATTGAACAAACTAATAAAAACAGGGTGCTAGATTAAAAAACCGATTGTTTCAATCGATCAATAATTTTTTGAGCAGCATCAATTTAAAATTCCGCAATACTTTTCTTATAAAGAAATATGTGTGGTCACAATCTAAGGTCATTGTCGAACTACATTTTCTTACACCGCGTTCTGTAACTCTGTATTTTTTTCAACTCTTTATGGGAAGGCAGTTCCTGTATTGTATAAAAAAATACACAAGTACTCCAATTTAATTATTTATTTTTCTTATGTTTACAGTAAACAATACACACGGTGACTACTCCATTCAATTATACGAATTAACTTAACTATGGACTTAAGTAGATTTTTGTCAATATCATTAGAAATAATAAAATATACGTTAAGTAAGGGAGAGGGGGGGGGGATTGTCAAAAAATTATTTATTTTGTAAACATTACAATTGAGAAAAAAATATTCTAGTCACAGTAATGCAGGCCACTTGGCCCCACATAGAGTTCGTTTCAGTATTTTGAACATCGTTCCTATTTAATCAGTTGAATGCAACTGCTTTTTTGAAAAAAGAAAACATTTATAGTACGAATGGAATCACACTACTCAAATTTTTTTAAATGTAAGACAAACGATTCCTCTGAGGCTGAGCAAAACTGCTTTAACCAAAAATCCTTTTGCATAATTGTGTGTAAGCCTGCTTTTTCCATGTAATTAAATGGAACTATCACACACCAATACAGCAAAAATATATAAAGCAACTTTTTGCTTTATTTAACACTTTTTGTTGAAAGGTTAAACCCAGCTTTAGTACACATTTATAATCTAACTTTCAGATTTCGAAATGTTTGTATTTTGTCCTTTTTATTTTTTTTGTGATTCAAATGATGAAAAATAGTTAACAAATTAGCAGGTAAAAATACTGAACCGAATTCCTTACCAAAAATTATTTTAAATATTTAAATTAATGAAAAAGAAAGAAAAAATACATAGTAGGTAATGTTTTTACCAGTATTTTTGTATGAAAAATGTAGAGGACTATTATTTAATAAAAACCTTACATTGCTAAATATTTAATTTCTAAACACCTACAAAAATCGAGACAATAGTCAGTAATTATTATTATTAGTATTTTAATAATACCAGAACAAAAGACTAGTTGAACTTTTGTGTTGTCCGAAAAAAAACCTTGATGATTTAAAAAAGAAGATAATTTCTCAATTTTTGGAATAATAACCTGACAATACTTGTAAAGAAATGTGATTATTCTTCACAAAAATTGCACCTATCTCTTGGATCCTCCAAATAAAGGCTACAGAAATCAAATGATAACAGAAAACCCATTCAAAGTTTTCTGCAATGTCGACAGAACAGAGCAACAAAGGGACCTTAAAACAATCGAACATCAATCGAACGACCATCAATTCTAATCCGATCCATCATATCTACAGCGTCTTTAGCATGATGATCATTTTCGAAGCGAATAATTGCTGAATCCTTTCCTCTCATTTCAACGTATTTTATGTCACCAATCACCCGAAATCTATCTTGAACGGTTTGCCATGTTGCTGAAGGTGGCAACTGAAAATATAGAAAACGTTGGACATACATAAAACCATGACATGAGATTTTTAACACATTCCATAATATTAATTATACAGAATATCTAATGAAGAACAGAGCATGCAAGAATAAAACATCATCACTATGTATCTGGATAACAAATGAAAATAGTTATGGTATAAGTAACGATAGATATGTTAAAAATTCTTATTAAATTGTAACAACTATAAGACGGAAGATATTTTTTTGATTTTTAACTTACATTGCTGACAATAACAGTATCGGATATTCGGGAGCTACTTGAAGATGAAAAATCCAAGAGTTGACTTCTTGATGGCTGAGGGTTGTATGCTGAAGAATTAGATCTGTAATCGGACTCTTGTTTCGCCACATACTTGGAGCTTAAGTCATAATCTCTACTGCTTGTACTCAAAAAATCCCTCTTGTTACCTAATCTATCCTGATTGCTGGCGGAAGACAGACTAGTCAGAGTATTCAAGTTATTCAAAGATAACTGGGAATTTGGAACATTTAAAAAGTTGCCAGCTGTATTGGCTAATGCTTCATTTCGATGCATTGCAGAACTGATAGAATTTGATGCCCCGGTTAAATTATTTGTATTTGCTGCAGCCAAATTTGCAGCCAAAGTGTTGTGTGTCAGTGGATTTAAGCCAGCGGCACTGAATCCCGCCAATGCGCTCAAATCTCCAGTTAGAAGTGGATTAGACAGACCGCCAACATTTGTTAGGCTTGCCTGTAAGGCAGCTATCTGTGCATTAGTCAAGCCAGCTAATGCTGAATTGCCTACAACACTACTCAAAGCGGCCGCATTAAAACCTGCCGTTCCTAAAGCCTGCAAAGACTGAGTCGGAAGCGCGCCCAACAACCCGGCATTTCCAACATTTCCCACATTATTGTTATTATTCGAAACTGGTGGAGTATTGTTACTCGGTAAATTATGACTCACATCTCTCAAAGGTTCGCCATTAGTTCCCAAACCTAAACCTACACCGTCCAAACCGTCTGGTAAACGAAGAGGACCCTCCTTTACACGGTCCATGCGAACTGTTAGTCTGCGATCGAATAACAGCTGATTGTGTAACATTGATATTGCTTGAACCGATTCAACAGGGTGATCGTATTCAATCACTGCAAAGCCGCGACTTCCTCCTTCCTTATCCCTAGATAAATCAACACTTACAACCCTGCCAGCCAATTTAAACACTTCAAGCAGTTTCTTTTCATCAACTTTGTAATCCAGCTGTAAATAAAACATCTCAAACTTGAATCAATTAACATACCTACTAATCCTCATGCTATCAAAACGTAACAAAAAAAAATGCTTCTTAACAACACACTTTTCAAAATCGAAAATTCAAAAATAAATCGTATTATTTTTATTTTGACATAATGTTTTGATTTTCCAATAAAATAAGTATTGTTGCATAAATTCTTATGTAAAGATAACAGTAACCATGGATTAAATTTTCTAATCAGAAAATAAAACTTACGGGTCTTGAAATAAAACATTGTGGACTTAATAATTTTAATTCAAAAAGGCTGGGGAAATTCACTACAGCAATAGCAGATTTTCCATGTATTCTCTTCAATAATTTTTTATAAAAAAGGAAAAAACAAAACAATTGAGTAATGACTAATTTGTTGAGATAGAGAAATTTTAGAAAGATAAACTTTCCTGCATCTTAGGACTTTTAAGTAAACACTCAACAAACCAATAACATATAAAAATGGTACACTATGTATGTCAAAAAAGATTGCCTGAATATTACATCGAAGTCATAGTAGAAATACACATATGTGGATCATATGTAGATCAACCATATACAACAAAATCAACATAACAATTTACTCACGTTTGCGACAAAGACCCGATTGATCAGTGGTCCATTAATGCCCAATTTTTGAAGAAATCCAATGCTAAGGCCATATGTATTTCCGTAAATGTCACCTTGATTATCTGTACTACTAGCAGAGGTAGTTAAATTTAACAAAGATGGCAAATTACTATAATCAGCTTGCATACCACCAATGTCATCTCTTAAATCTGGTAGCCTGGTGCTTCGATCTCTTCGGCCGTTGATGAGGTGACCGTACTTATCGCGTTCATTGCCAAAATCTTCTTTCACAACAAGTTTACGACCATCCAGTTCATACCTATGCATGACTTCCAAACATTTTTTTACCGAGTCAGAATCAGAAAATTCTATGACCCCACACCCTCTAGGTTTATCATTGTCATCGACAAACAACTGGACAAAAGCCACTTCTCCAATATATTTACGAAACAAATCCTTTAAATCTTGCCAACTATACTGATACGGAATATTCGATACATAAACTCTTCGATCGGCTGAAGAACCGCTCTTCTTCGGCCTGTCACTGCTTCGATCGCGACTGCTATTTAGATCCGAGAAACGACTCGGTCTGTCACCTCGACGTGATCTATCCCTTTCTCTTTCACGTGATCTGTCTCTTGAATCAATGCTGCCGCCACCCATTGTTCTCGGTTATAACTATATATGACGAAAATACAAATAGCTGTTTATCTTTATTTTATAGCTACCATTAGAAAGTAACTTATTTACTAAACACTTCAAAAAAACAGAATCAAATAAACTCGCCGAAACGTTGTGAAGCAATTATTATCCCAAGTCGAATGCTAATATAGAAACCTTAAAACGTTGATATTCAAATTTTAAACAAATTAAAATATAGCAACTCTAGGGAAAAAATCAAAGAAAACTTCGACGCAAAAAAAAACAGCGGAAACCTGGACGTAGATGGACGACCTCTTGTACCCCTTCAAACAAAACCTGTCCTGTTATAAGAATAAAGAAATCAGAAATTTAAGTATGTCCAATTCGGCAGTCGAATACCGGCATGCCCGAATACCTTCTGCAAATATACGCTTTTATTTATCTATTCGCCAGAGACCAAAATCAAGGCATTTTTGAAGGACTAAACAAATTAGACATAATATGCAAACAATGTCTAGAAAGTAGAAACAAATGTAAATATAACACTTATCAAAGCAACAATCCATAAAATTAAAAAAAAATCCTATCAAGTCAGCCGATAAACCTGCAAATGATTTCGGTGACGGTGCACCAGGCACCAATATTACAGCGAACAACAAATCGATCAAAAATAATTAGGTATCGCTAGACTAGCATCGGTTATAAAAAACTTACCGAGTAATGAAAAATTAAGGTTACCGTAAAACTAATTCACTGATATGTCTCTTGTCCTTATTTTTTAATCACAGAAAAACAAAATTAATTTTATATATTATTACAATATAAAACACTTTACGGAAACGAAAGCAACAAACACAAATCTAGTATCGACCATCCATCGACGCCTAGGAAAACGGAAGTAACAGTGTTACATACACAAAATTACATATTCTCATTTTCTCCTAGAAGTGGAATTCAAAAGTTTATCGGCAACCATAGACATAGTTGAATTATTTATGCAAAGATTGTTTCCAAGGTGGTTTACTTTTAGGAAACATAGATGGCACCGCATGTAATGTTATTTACGAATTATTAATGTTTTCTGATGTACTTGTTAACATTGAACAGACAAATATAAATTATTATGTGTTCTTTTGATTTATAAAAAAACACATATCAGATAGTAAACTGGTAAATTATTTCACTTATTAGCTTCTACCGACAGCGGAAAAGATTACTGGCTATAGCTGTCCAATTGGACAGCTATAACCATTTTTTGTGTGTTTTATTTGGTAAATTATTTCTTATATGAAAAAAAGCGCGGTAAGCTATAACGTATAATATGTTATATTATCGACATGGATTGTTACGTCATCGGTTTATAACCGTGATGAAACTGCAGGAGTGGTATATTTATAGAAGTCTGCAGAGTAATTTTCTTCCAGAAATTATGATGTATGCAACGTAGAATCATTTTTATTAATTATTAATGGTCGCAGGTCGACGAGGTCAACGTTACGGGCATGGATGGTCACGGGTTACCGTTGCCGTGACATTGGCAGTAGGCAGGTACGTACTTTTAATTAAGTACGCTCTGTTTTAGTTTATGAGTATGACCTCATAAGTAAGTTCAACCAACTGTAAATAGAACATTTGACCATCTCGTAAGGTTTATTAAAGAACTAGCGGTCCCCGTCCGGCTTCGCCCGGGTGCTAAGAATTTATGATATTTTTATTCCCCCCCGCGATAAATGGCTTGTGGTCTTTATAATATTAGTATTTAGTAGGATTCCGCCTATACGCTAAAATGCTAAAGAATTTCAGAGGTACGTTTTGTTACTATCCCAGTGGAATTATCCCCCCGCGAGAAATTTATCAAAATAAAATATAGCCTATATCACTCAGGGATAGTGCAGTTTTCTATTAGTGAAAGAATTTTTAGAATCGGGTCAGTAGCTCCAGAGATAAAAACTTATGATTTATTATCCCCCCCGCCAGAAATTCTACCCCTGCGAAGCGAAGTCGGGCTGGCGGTGTTTTTAATATTAGTAAGATTCCGCATATACGCTAAAATGCAGAAGAATTGCTACGTTTTGTTACTATCCCACAGAAATTATCCTCCCCCCGCGAGAAATTTATCAAAATAAAATATAACTCAGGGATAGTGTTTCTATTTGTGAAAGAATTTTTAGAATCGGTTCAGTAGTTTCAGAGATAAGTATTTATGATTTATTGCCCCCCTCCCCCGCGGGAAACTCTCCCCCTGCGAAGCGAAGTCGCCTGTCGTTGTCCTCGCTTCGCGTACTTGCCTAGAGTTTGTAATATTAGTATAGATAGTCAAAATTTCCTACACCCCCGTTTTACCCCCTTTGGGGTTGAATTTAAGAAAACTTCGAATAGTCTAAGTACAACCTTCCTCAGTAAACGGGCTATCTAACAAAAAAAAATTCGACTGATGACCAGTCCTATACTTCCCACCTAGTAAATATTTGCAAAAAATAAACACTCTTTTTTATTCTTTGAAAAAAAGCATGGCCCTCTTTTTACTTCCCACCTCTACTATGGTAGGGAAGTAATGGATTTAGTCCGAAAAAAATATTTCGAGATTTTAACAGATCTTCACGTTTTGAGACCCTAGCAATCGTTTAAGATCATTTTCTGACTGATGTCTGTATGTGTGTGTGTGTATGTGTGTGTGTGTGTGTATGTGTGTGGTCAATTTTTCGCCCTCGATATCTTAAGAACGGAACAACATACGGGCATGCCGATTGTTCTATTGTGTTTATCAGCCTTTAACTTAGATCTGATTAGATTTTGAGTCAAATCGGTTCAGTGGATCCTGAGATATTCAAAAAAACGTTCTCAATGTCACGTATTAACATAGGTAAAAAAAAATATAAATGAATTCTAGATGTTATAATATGAAAAAAATGTAAATATTTTTTTCTCTAAAATGAATAGTTTTCGAGAAAAAAAATATTTTACTAAAAAAAATAAAAATTGTACGTAAATCAAGGTAACCATGATTTTTGCTATATTAAGCTAGCCATCAGTAAATCACCAAACAAAAAAGAGGGCCATGCTTTTTTCAAAGAATAAAAATTAAATTGTGTTTTAAAGACCACCAACAGCTAAGGTTATTTGGGCCTAGTCAAAGAATAAAAAAAAAGAGTGTTTATTTTTTGCAAATATTTACTAGGTGGGAAGTATAGGACTGGTCATCAGTCGAATTTTTTGTTTAGTGATCAACTGATGGCTATAGCTTAATATAGCAAAAATCATGGTTACCTTGATTTACGTATAATTTTTATTTTTTTTTAGTAAAATATTTTTTTTCTCGAAAATACATTTTAGAGAAAAAAAATATTTACATTTTTTTCATATTATAACATCTAGAATTCATTTATATTTTTTTTACCTATATGTTAATAAGTGGCATTGAGAACGTTTTTTTTAATATCTCAGGATCCACTGAACCGATTTGACTCAAAATCTAATCAGATCTAAGTTAAAGGCTGATAAATACAATAGAACAATTGGCATGGCCGTATGTTGTTCCGTTTTTAAGATATCGAAGGCGAAAAATTGACCACATACACACACACACACATATACATACAGACATCAGTCAGAAAATGATCTTAAACGATTGCTAGGGTCTCAAAACGTAAAAATCTGTTAAAATCTCGAAATATTTTTTTCGGACTAAATCCATTACCTTCCCTACCATAGTAGAGGTGGGAAGTAAAAATTCATAGAAACGGAGCTTAGATTGTTTACATCATGTTCACATAGGTACAAAACGGTATTTTTCAACACTCTGTAAAGGCCCCCATACACCTCGTTCTTTTTTAACAGTTTTCCCTGTCGGGTAAGTCGGTTGGAACGAACTGTCGGTAAAACCGAGGTGTGTTTGTAAAACACGTTGTGTTTACCCGTCGTTCAAAAATATCAAAAGAGGTTGATAAATGATATTCGTCCACCACCAATTGCGACCGATTCATCACTTAAAACTGGATTATAAAAATTTTGGAGCATACAAGTAATTCAAGAATTACAAGGCGCGATATTCATGTAGGTATTGTGTGTAAACGGTTTTACCGAACATAGGGAAAATAACACTAAGAAGATCAATTTTGTAGTAGGATATGGCCATAAGACCTAATGTAAATATGTATTGGATTACATAGAAAAAATAGTGCAGTGAATTTTTTAAACAATTTTCCATAGCAACGGTTGACTATTAAGCGAAACTCGGAACCTGCTAAATAAAAAAAGTCATGAGGTGTCGTAAGATACCCGACAGAAGCTATGTTTCTTACGCATTGTATATAAAACCGAATTTATCAAAGATATAAACAATACAATTAAAAAGTTATTATTTGACTGCCATTTTGAAATCTGACGCCATTTTATTTTTTTGTGTCTTATTAAACTCTCAAATATCAATTTTCAAAAGGATCGGATAATTTTTACAAAGAAGTATATACCTATGGCCGCCATTTTAAAATATGACGTCATTTTATATTTTTGCGTTCTATAAAACTCGTCAATATCTATTTTCAAAAAGATCAGATAATTTTTACACAAAAAGTACATATTGCCGCCATTTTGAAATCTGACGTCATTTTATTTTTTTGTGTCTTATGAAACTCTCAAATATCAATTTTCAAAAGGATCGTATAATTTTTAGAAAGGAGTACATATGGCCGCCATTTTTAAATCTGATGTCATTTTATTTTTTTGTGTCCTTTGAAACTCTCAAATACCGATTTTCAAAACAATCGGATAATTTTTACAAAAAACTACATTTGGCCGTCTTTTTTAAATCTGACGTCATTTCATTTTTTTGTGTTCTATGAAACCCTCAAATATCAATTTTCAAAAGGATCGGATAATTTTTACAAAAATGTACATACGGCCGCCATTTTGAAATCTGACGTCATTTTATTTTTTTGTGTCTTATGAAACTCTCAAATATCAATTTTCAAAAGGATCGTATAATTTTTAGAAAGGAGTACTACATATTTCCGCCATTTTGAAATCTGACGTTACTTTATTTTTTTGTGTCCTATAAAACTCGCAAATATCAATTTTCAAAAGGATCGGATAATTTTTACAAAAAAGTATATATAATGGCCGCCATTTTGAAATCTGACGTCATTTTATTTTTTTGTGTCCTATGAAACTCTCAAATATCAATTTTCAAAAGGATCTGATAATTCTTACAAAAAAGTACATATGGCCGCCATTTTGAAATCTGGCACCATTTAATTTTTTTGTGTCCTATGAAACTCTCAAATATCAATTTTCAAAAGGATCGGATAATTTTTACAAAAAAGTACATATGGCCGCCACTTTGAAAAATCTGACATCATTTTATTTTTTTGTGTCCTATGAAACTCTCAAATATCAATTTTCAAAAGGATCGGATGATTTTTACAACAGAGTACATGTGGCCGCCATTTTGAAAAATCTGACGTCATTTTATTTTTTGGTGTCCTATGAAACTCTCAAATATCAATTTTCAAAAGGATCGGATAATTTTTACAAAACAGTTCATATGGCCGCCATTTTGAAAAATCTGACGTCATTTTATTTTTTGTGTCCTATAAAACTCTCAAATATTAATTTTCAAAAGAATCGGATAATTTTTACAAAAAAGTACATATGGCCGCCATTTTGAAATCTGACGCAATTTTATTTTTTTGTGCTTTATTTCCTTAGTCTGATTTTATAACATTTATCCGATCCACTGAAACGTTACCGGAGAAAGACCTTTTGCCTGTGAAAATTCAAAAGTACGATTTGCACCCGGACGAAAGCCGGGCCGGTCAGCTAGTTATCATAATATTGTATTGTCACCGGAGCTACACATGTGTGCAAAATTTCAACTCAATCGGATCACGGGAAGTGGGTGAAAATTCAAAAGTACGATTTACACCCGGACGAAAGCCGGGCCGGTCAGCTAGTTACTATAATATTGTATTGTCACCGGAGCTACAGATGTGTGCAAAATTTCAACTCAATTGGATCATAGGAAGTGGGTGAAAATTCAAAAGTACGATTTGCACCCGGACGAAAGCCGGGCCGGTCAGCTAGTTATCATAATATTGTATTGTCACCGGAGCTACACATGTGTGCAAAATTTCAACTCAATCGGATCACGGGAAGTGGGTGAAAATTCAAAAGTACGATTTACACCCGGACGAACCGGGCCGGTCAGCTAGTTACCATAATATTGTATTGTCACCGGAGCTACAGATGTGTGCAAAATTTCAACTCTATCGGATCATAGAAAGTGGGTGAAAGTTCAAAAGTACGATTTACGCCCGGACGAACCGGGCCGGTCAGTTAGTTACCATAATATTGTTTTGTCACCGTAGCTACACATGTGTGCAAAATTTCAACTCAGTCGGTCGCAAGATTTGTAACAAAAATACGGGATCAAGCTAAATTAAACCATACCGTTTAAAAAACAAAGCATCTACTACCTACTTACTTTTGCGTGATGCCAGAACATACGTTTTTATTTGAGAATCAGTTCGGTTGCTTTTGCGTGATGCCAGAATATTTTAAAACTCGCAGTCGCATAAGAAGTTATTTACTTAAAAAAAAAAATCATATAAATCGGATCAGTGGTTCTTGAGTTATAAGCGTACAAAGAGACATACAGACAGAGAAAGTCAAATTGTTCGGGAAGGTATGAACGTCGAGAAATTTTGGTCCGATCCCTAGGTCTCGCCATCCGATCGACGTCGATAATTAGTTACACGTCATTTTAACTCAGTAGGCCAGGGTTTTTAAACTTAAATTCAAACATCAGCAGTCAAAAAATTGAATAACTATATTAAAATAATGCAATATAAGATAGAGCATACGCTATCTTCCAATATCCATATCACACTGTGCAACAGACAAGGACAACCGAAACAAGTTCGCGATTTATTAGATAAAGTCGCATTTATTTCGTTTAATAATCATATAAATCTGTATAAAAAAACTGTTTTGACACAATATTATACATGAAATCTATCTAAAATTTTCTGCTCTTTCGTTTAAGACAGGTTTCGAATCGATCTGACTTAAATTGAGCAAACTATAAGCAAAAAACACCGTTTTTTCTAATTTGTTCCCCTCTGGGGCCAAAATTCAAAAATCGGGCGACGTTAGGATCAAATAGACCCCGAGAGGAATCGAACAAAAAAAAGTTTTTGAAAATTGGTTCATCCGTTTGGGCTGTACGCGTGACACAAAATAGCGTGACAGATTCACAGATTCACAGACAAAGCGAGTGTATATAGGCGCTTCTAGCTTCGCTAAGATCGCGCCTAAAAAACTGATGTGGGTGGAGTCGACCGACTTCGTTCTATCGTTCCAACCGACTTACCCGACGGGGAAAACTGTTAAAAAGAACGAGGTGTATGGGGGCCTTAATTCTGGTATAATTTGTATCGAGTTAGTAGATATAAACGTACATTCATAAAAATATGACGTCATAGGTTCAGTAGAGCAAAAACGATTTTTAGCGGTCGGGGCTAACAAAAATATTTCAAAAATTATTTTTGAGCTAATTTGAAATCAGAATGAAGTGATTTAGGTGTCATTTCAGAATTTACTGCTCTATTAATATAACACAAAAAAAATATTAGTTAAATACTTACCCTATTATTTCTGGGTTGCAGAAAATGTCAGAAAATCTAGTTTGACAATGACTTTAGATCGTGACCGTACCCTACTGAGGTAAAATCTATAGAGGCCGCATACCGTATACAACTGCTTAATATACAAAATTGGAGCCAGGTTTGACGTCACACGGTCGATCAAACATGGCGGCAAAACACGGGATTGATTGGGAATATTATTCTCTTCTTCTTCTCCTCAAATCTCACATATAAAATGAGGGCCGAATTACAATGGCGACTGACTTTACTTTTAAATGCTTATACTTCCTCTATAGCTTTAACCTCTATCGAATTTTAAATTGAAAATACACATGTTCATAAAGCAAGGAACGCTCTAAATCGTGATTTTTGTCCCATATCGATATCGTTAAAAATTTAGAAGCTATAGCCAGTCAAAGTTGAAATCATCATAGAGCCTTACTTTTTTTTTTGACACGTGTTACGAGTACTTTCCATACCGAATAAAAAAATGTCCGTCTAGTAACCTATAAAAAATTTAAGGTTCAATCTCACTAACTTGAAAAATTTTCAAGTTATAAGCATTAATGTTCATGTTTTTACTTTTTGACATAAAATTAAAACACTTGACGCGAAGTGCTCTACTAAGAAGAGTGTTCGAGAAATATTAAGTTTACATATAGAAACTGTAGACCTATTCATGGGTTATCTAAATGAGTAAAAAAATTTTAAAAATTTGAAAGTGGTCACTCTACAGAGCACTTCGCAACAATTGTTTCAATTTCATGTCAAAAGGTAAAAACATGTTATGCAGTGGAAGTGACTGTGATAACCACCCAACACTTGAAGAAGATGAAATCTCCGAAACGCAAAGTACATACAAATGAAAATTAAATTTGCTTTTTTTTGTATATAAAACAATAAATTTCAGTTAATAAAGATTTCTTAATTTTGTTCCACAAATTAATTTTGTCATTATTACATAAAAAAAAACTTAAAAACTTAAAATTGTTTATAAAATTTGTTGGTATATTGAGATATAATTTAAAAATAACATAAATATCTCTTTTATCCAAGTTTTCAATGGATATTGTATAAAAAAAATTTCTTTCCTGCATAAATAGTATAAATATTGTTTTAACAATAGAAATAATTCCGTCCCCGCTCCAAAAGATTTCTGATTTTAAATAATATAAAAAAACAAAATTTTCAAAAAAAAAATCATCAAAATCGGAGCTGTTCTTGAGGACTTCCGAAGATTGCCTGTTTTATGTATTCATTGACGCGACTAATCTTCATAATTGATTTTTAATACTAAGTATTTGAAGAAGTCACAATAAAGCGACGATACGTCTTACCTACAATAGTAGATGAAATCATTGACTAATGACTTATATTTCTGCACTGTTCAAGTACCTACCTGCGATTCTTATAATAAATTATTTATATTTCGATCAATTTGTACATTAAATTAATGATAATATGATTCGATCACTTTTGATTTCTTAAAGAAAACGTAATTAATAAACATAATATTTTTTAATTCGTTACGATTCGCTTGTAACCCTTGTAACTTGTAAGCAAAACTGCACGTGTATGGCTGGTTGATTATTCAGTTCAGTTGCCAACGTGCAAATACTACAGTACAGTGCCAATGCCAGTTTCCTTGTACCTCAGCACAGCAGCTCTCTATCCGCATTTTAATAGAGTTTAGTTGTCGGTTGTCCGTCGTAGCTGTAGTGGTGAAGTGAATATTTTGTGCAATGTCTACGTGTTAAATTAATTGTTAAAAACGGTGTTGTTTTGTGTTTTTATTGCTAAGTTTTATGTGTACTAATAATATTACAAATACTGTTTTTGTTAAAAAATGGAAGGAATAATATACAATGCGGCACGGGATGGAAATCTTTTGAGATTAAAGGTAAGATTAGTTGTACGATTTTTTGTGTGATGAGGAAATTTTACGTAATAACTGTGAGAAATATAAATATAGTTTAGTAATATTATGGTATACGTATCTACTGTTAATTTGACCCGTACAAATTTTCTATTTACATTCGTATCATTTCGAATGTAGGACACTGAGCATATTTTTAGGTTATCGTATGTTTTTATACGTTTATCGATTTGTTTTATAACACTAAATTGTAGGTATAAGGGTGTAAGTAACCAGATTATCGAATTTTCTTTCTTTATGGATGTTTTGCAGCTATTCTGAACATATTTATTTATAATTCGCAGTAAGGCTGAACTTGAAATATTGCCAAAAGTAGTCGATACACAAGTAGTATTATTTTTAAAATAAGCTAGTAGTTTTGAAATTGATTGTTTTGAATTAAGAATTTTAAAAACGTATTGCGTGATAATCATAGTCCTCTTTTATTTGAGTGGAATGTCATATCAATATTATTTTATAAATAGGTAGGTACAGAATTCTAAAATGATTTTAAAATTAGGTACCTATATCGACTAACAAAATACATTGCCAATATGAATATTCTTCGATTAATACAATCAGAATTATTAATTTACTTCCTACCTTTATGGGTATTTCGAGTAATGAACTTTGGGATAGGTCAGTTTATCTATACTTTGAGTTTAGAGCTACTAGGACTATAGGTAGTAGGTAGTGGTACTGTTATTGATTGTAAAGCATACTTTATGCAACCTATAGTATACGTCTAATTACCATCAACACACTGAGGCCTGTTTACCGCTTTTACCTATTTACATTTTGAGTTTGTCTAAATGTTCAAAGTCCAATCGGGATATTTTGATGGCTCAGAGCCAATCATAAGGGGGATATAAAGTGGCAATGCCCTACACTCTTACTGCCTTACCTTAAAAATAGCCGACGTAGAATAATATTCCGCTTTTTATAATTTTTACCTGCCTTTTGCGCCCTAACTTCAAATGTCTGATTATATGCCCTACTTAAAATTTGGTTCTAGCTGTAACGGTCCTGGGGTGGTCATTATAATTTAATTTACTTTAAAATCCGTAAAAGCAAATACGTAATATTACGTGCAAATATTTTGATGTTATGTTTGATAAATTCAGATTATTATATTTTAAAAGAAACCTTGTAGATCTAAACCTAAAGGGACGAATAGACATTCAATAGTATTTGACAATCATTGTGGTTGAAATGCAATGTTTGCGCAAGCTTAAAACGTGTGCAAACACACTCAATCTAGTTAATGTCTGACACGTCACTCATAAACCAAGCAGTTAGCGTACTTTTTTGAGTTTCAGTTATTGTGAGTGGACTTGACCTAGGGGATAATTTCCCGGAAGTTCTGTGTACATTTTTGTTGGTAAATTTATAGATCGATTTTGCTTTAAAATGTACTGACTTTCTTTCGAAGTTTTTTTTTGTAAACAAATTCAATTTTTCTTTACTTTAGTATTGCGAGTTACCTATGTTATTTACATTAGTTAGGCGTGCTGATGTAACTAGCCCGGGAAATAAAGGTTTTATGTCGCAAATAATTCCCATAGAGCTGGATTTTTCACAGGTGGTAGAACACCTTTAGACATGTATTTTTACAAAAGTCCCCGGTTATTCACCCTGTGCTTCCCCCGCCACCCCCTCTTGAATATAATTTTGCAAGCCAGTTTCGAAATATCTCAGAAACGGTCGACTAAGGCGATTCTTTCATTATGTAATATTTTAAATAGGATTACATTTCCTACAATTTTCGTTCCCATAAATTTTCTGTGGTGCAAATAGTAAGCGCGCTACAGCTTTTTGAAAATCACGCACTTTTTGTAGCCTTGGAAACCAATTGTTAAAACGTAATGTCCTTTTCAATAGCTTTATTTATTGGGTTCTTCATCGAATTTCAAATTGAAAATACACATTTTCATTATGTAAAAAACGCCCTAAATCGTGATTTTTGTCCCATATCGATATCTTTAAAAACTGAGAAGCTATTATAGCCAGTCAAAGTTGCAATCATCATAGAGTTTTACGTGTTTTTTTAACACGCGTTACGAGTACCTTCCATACCGAATAAAAAAAAATCCGTCTAGGAATCCATAGAAAATTTAATGCCCTAAACGATGATTTTTGTCCTATCTCGACTTTAGTAAAAATACATGTCTAAAGGTGTTCTACCATCTGTGAAAAATCCAGCTCTATGGGAATTATTTGCGACATCGGGTGATTTTTTTCTTTCATTTCCTGGACCAAACGTTTGGTTAGGGCTGGTATTAATAGCAACATTCGCTTTACTGATAAATGTATGTAATCGTCCGATAATGCTGACTTTATCGTACGCAAATCAGTACTGAAAGTGATACTTTACAGGATTGCAACCATAACGAAAAACTAAATCGTACAATTTTCATAAATTGTTGCTCGATGCCCGTCTTCTGAAAGGACAAGCACGTGCTTGAAAAATAGCCCAGCGTTTTCATGCATCCTCTATTAAATCACCCCCCGCCTACGTTCCCAGATTGTAATCTGAGAGCGGATTTTTGGCGCCTTATAGGCTATAAAAACAATTCTGCCTTTTTTTTTAGAAGTATCATCAAATATTAATATTCACTTCATAAATACAAAAACATATACGTAAATAGGTTTATTTTGTTTTGTTCTTATAATTATTATTTATTTAGGTACATTTATGAAGATAGAAAAGTAATATTTGTATAACTATGAGGCAAATTATTGTATCTTCCGAGTTCCGACTTCCATATTTGTGGTGTATTCACCCAAATCTACCGCTCTCTCGGTCACGGTCTCTCCTCGGCTTATTGGTAAATTCGCCACTGATTATACAAGACTTCGCGACGGTACTGGACGGTACCGGTGCTTTTACCATTGTCATTGAAACTGTGTGCAGGAATTTTTCAGACGTCCTGAAAATTTTATGTGCACTCTTTTTTCTTGGGAAATTCCCTCCTCGTTAGATCCCTCAAATATGCTTTTGCTTCAGCTTGTTAAAATTTACATTCTTGTATACGTTTGTTGATACTGTTTTTAAAACCAGTATATAAAAGTGGTTTTTCCGAAAAAAAAGCGCTGAATATTTTATCATTTTTTTGATATCATAATTATTAATAAAATCTCAATAACATATTTTGTCAAGTAATTTAAATTGCCTGTTTTCATTAACAATTATTTGTATTCAAATGAGTATAGGTAACGTTGAAATGATTTGGACTGTTAATTTTAAAGAATGATATTTCCCTAAAACCTAAAGGCAATAGGCCAAAAGCACTATATCGATTCTATTTAGCTCCTCTCCTTCTAGGTTTTAGAGTATATGCATACATTTTTACCAACCATGATTTTTCGTAAGCACGCTGTATATAAAATATTTTCGTTATAACTGATTAGTAGATGATTTAACCCCGGTCATTTTAAATTTAATTTATATATTTTTGCTCAAAAAATTGGGGGAGCGGAACGAATGTACGATTTTACATGTAATACCTATATCTACATATTTACATAAGATCGGTTCAGCACCCGACGTATGTATGGAAAATTTAAAAGGCTCAGAACCGTCGATGTAAAGGACAATCTCTTTTAATAAAAGTTTGCCCTTAGAATTTTATTATATTATAATTTATATTTGGCGAATGTGCCTTGCGTCATTTTGTTGAGAAAGCGTGACAATATTTTCAAACTGTATACCAACGAAATAAAGACTATAGGTATATTATTAATGTAGATCTTTCACATAAAGAATTTATGTATGAACATTGTGAAATGCAGTTAGCAGTTACATTACATTTTGATGCAAATAAATGAAATAACAATAAGAAGTATACCTGCTTTATTAACAGTTTATTTCAAATAAATCAGTTCATGTTTTATAAATCGAATTGAGCAAGAACGGCAGCCTGTTTGGCAAAAACAATCATTTCTACAAGTTTTTATTACTTACCTACTTGCTGCTTACATAATCGATATAATATATCATAGTTTCACAAGTATCTCTCTCTATACTTGACAACTATTTCATATTTATATACCAATAGGTGTACACATAGTGTAGGTATAACGTAATATTTAGTATTTACAACATACCGCTATAAAGATCTTTTTGAGTCAACATTAATACTCTACATAGTCGACCACAACATTGTTTTGTTTTGTAGTTTCTATTAGCTACGCTTTTGAAACCCACAAGTTAATTCAAAATTATAATTTCGTTGTGATCAGACCTATTTTAGACTCGTCTTGATTAAATCAAATTTTGTTGTGTTTTATTTATTTATTATTAACTTTATATAAAGATCTACAATATTATTAAATCACGTCAAAAAGATCATTATAATTGGTGACCCCGACGTGATCCAATTATAAAGATCTTTTTGACGTGATTTAATAATATTGTAGATCTTTATATAAAATTAATAATAAATAAATAAAACACAATAAAATTTGATTTAATCAAGATGAGTCTAAAATAAGTCTGATCACAACGAAATTATAATTTTGAATTAACTTGTTTGTTTCAAAAGCGTAGCTAATAGAAACTCCCAAAACAAAACAATGTTGTGGTCGACTATGTATAGAAGTATTAATGTTGACACAAAAAGACACAACACCGCAATAATGTATCATTGATCAAAAGCAAAACTATACTAATATAATAAAACTGCAGAAGAGTTTGTATGTACGTTTGTTAATTTTTTTAATTAATTGTAGATTATAGACCCGTCGACAACTCAGGTCATTAGCGTCTTCAACACAACAAATAATCCATTTGTGTATTAGAATCCGCCAACCGCCATACACAAACTGACTGGTACGAGCTCGGGTTTCTGGGAGCGCTAATTCCCAAAGAACATTGGAATGCAATTTGCGATAGCAACCACATTCCAATGTCCCCCCTGGGGGTATGTATGTTTGTGATTGCTTGTTTATTAGTGTGTATGTTTGAACGCGCTAATCTTAGGAACTACCAATCCGATTTGAATTTTTTTTTGTTAGATAGCCCGTTTATTGAGGAAGGTTATAGGCTATTTGAGTTTTTTTAAAATCAACCCCAAAGGGGGTAAAACGGGGGTGTAGGATTTTTTGACTATCTATACTAATATTATAAACTATAGGCAAGTACGCGAAGCGAGAACAACGACAGGCGACTTCGCTTCGCAGGGAGAGAATTTCTCGCGGGGGGGGGGGGAGGTAATAAATCATAAATTCTTAGCACCCGAGAGAAGCCGACCGGGACCGTGAGTGTCTGGTAAAATGAGATTAATAATAACAAAAGATACAAATTACTATTACTTACAGTGAATAATTATTATTCACTGTAAGAAATTTAAGGAATTCTTCGGATTTTTTTATATTAATTGAAAGTGTTATGTATTTCATTAATTATAAAGAATAACATCAATTAAATGACCGCCTCTGTACTTTCGGCAGCACTAGCAGCCATAACGAATGATAACGAGTTTTACCAGTCATAATATCATTATCATTATCAGTTATAATATCATTACGCACGGGATATACAGGGTGCTGAATAGTTTTGCGAGTAATAGGAATTTAACTCGTAATGATTTAGATGCAGAATTTTTTGTTCTAAAACTTTTATTCGAAGATATTTTTCCTAAAATAATTACTCTTATATATAAGAAGAGATCGGTTTCCACTCTCGGGCACTGTGGAGAAATCGGTAACTCACCTAGCCGGAAACTGGGGGTTTCGGGTACAAGTCCCGACAGTGGTCATTTGATTTTTTCTTAGATATAGCTCAGAAATCATGGCAGCTTAGCTGTCTGAGATATTTATTATTTCCACCTCTAATTGTTATGTGAATAATATGGTGTGGATATAAGGGGTTTTAAATCGATTGATTTTATCATATACCAATCAATTTTTTTAAATAACACACCCTGTATATCTTTAGGTATGTGATTAGAGCTCGCTTTTCTCTACACAGACAAAATTTAGGCAAACATTATTCTATGAACTATTAATAGACTTTTCGATGCCTTTGTTTGTTAAAACATCCAAACATTTACTTATAATACGTATTTCTCATTTGAAAGTTAAAAGAGTTTAAGTATAATATGTATAAGTTACCGTCAAAGTCCGCTGCACCCATGGACATAATATTTTAATATATGGACTCAGAAGTCAGAACGACTAATGGGAAAAGTGTAAGCGACAAGTTTTTGAAACGGAAAATACGGGGCACGTTCTGTCATTTTTTTAAAATAATTTATACTTTATAGTCTGAAGTTTGGTGCAGATAAATGTCATATTTTGAGCTGGCCTGCTCGAATCAAATTACGTCACAACAGATGTCAGAAGTTACTGTTTGAAATAAACATACAAGATTATTCTCACACAGATTTGGGCAGTGCTTTAAGCGCTTATAATTCTTAAAGCACTTTGTAAAACAGATGCTCTACCTACAAAGCAATCTACTCATATCTAAAAGAGTGTGGTGTCAAACTATAACTTATAACCAACAATAAAATATAAAACTTATTACAATCGACTACTGGCCAAAGGCAAGAACCGGGCCAAAAACAATAAATAAAAAAAAAACAGATGCTCGATACTTGATGCTTAAAGCACTTGCATAAAGACTTGCACGCAAACATTATAAATTGCGTAATAAGCATTCAACAAGCTTATTAAGCACTAGCGGCCCGTCCCGGATTCGCCCGGGTGGTATCTGTGAAATTATGATTTAATAGCGGTCACCCATTGCTCCGCTCACGTATATTTAGTATACTTATTGTTAATTTGTTATCCTGCCGCGAGAATCTCTCCCCCTGCGTAGCTTTCTATTAGTGAAAGAATTTTTAGAGTCGGTTTACTATTTCCAGAGATAAGAATTTATGATTTATTACCCCCCCCCCCCCTCTAATTTTTTTGAAAATGATAATGTAGCTTTCTATAGGTGAAAGAATTTTTAAAATCAGTTAAGTAGTTTTTGAGTTTATCCATTTCAAACAATCAAACACACAAATTTTACCTCTTTATAATATTAGTATAGAATATAGATTAGGGATGATAAACGAGCGGTTTACATGCTTTATGGCAAAAACTCTCTGGCAGTGCGCACGCTGCTTATAGATTAATCGTAGATTTGCATACTTAACTGTCTTTGATGGTAACATATATTATAATATGATGTTTTATTTATATGTAATTGTGAATCACAGGTAGACCTCCTCAGTGATATTCCCGTCTTTGCCTTTTTATAAGTTTGTTAACCTAAAAAGATTGTTCTGAATGCACAAATTATACCCGCGGTGTGGTCAAAATTAAATTTAGAACTTTTTAAGACTTAACTTAGTATTTTTATGTGATTCATAGAAAAGAAGACTTATGTACCGCTGTTAACACCGATCTTCCCTCTCTCTCTCTCTCTCTACGAAGCGTGTTTTATATTTTTCAGCTCCCCTTAGAATTACATTTGTTTTTTCAAAATTGCTTTAAATACGTACGTTGCATTTGAAAAGAAATGAAAATACATTGATGTCATCGGTGTATTGATGTCAGCAATGTGTTTTAACTTTTATTTTTAAATGTAACGTAATATAATATTTAAAGTAATTTTTCGGATTCCGTACCAAAATGGTCAAATAAACACTTTAATGGTGTGACTCCATTATCCGTCTGTTCGTCCGTCTGTCTAGAAAATCACAGACCTGTAATGTCTTTACGATTAGTCGTAAGAAGTCGATATTTGGAAAATCATGGACATACAAAGAGACTGGTTACTAGTACAGGAAAACTACAACAATTAGTTTTTGTGATTTTAATAGAACTATCACATCATCAGGAGAATTCAAAGTTCAGACTAAAAAAAATAATATTTTATTCAATCATGTTCTACCAAGTAGAACATGATTGATTAAAATATTTTTTTTTAGTTTGAACTTTGAATTCTCCTGATGATGAGCTAGAAACCCGAAGCGATCGTTGAGATTAATAAATGTGTAGAACTTTTCGAGTGTTTGATTAGTTTTTGCGATTAAGAGCAAAATAGTTAATTTTGATATATAGGTACTTCGAAATCTAAATGTATATAAAAAGACTGGTGAATATGTAACAGTTATTGTGCTGGCCTCTGGAATCCCACCTCCGCTCATGGATGTTTTGTTATGTCGTTTAATTTAATTTGATGTAATTATAGACGCTAAAGACCTTAGTTGTCGAGCGTCTATAATGTACAATTAAAAAAAAAATATTGCAAATTGACAAAAAACGCTTCAGAATTTTACTGTATATAAAATTAATTTAATTGTAATTTACCTTAATCTTTCGTTCACAAATCTGGAAAATAACAAACGTGTGCCATTGACGTCAACACTTTTTTATTACAGTATACAATAATAATGTAATTTGCGAGATACTTAAATACATATATGAATTTGGTACCAGGCCCCTGAAAACGGTGTGAATTAAAGGAAGAATAAACTCTTTGAGTCTTGACGTTTTAGTCACTGCAGCAGAGGCGGACTAGCAGTCTTGGCCGTCCTATGGGCCGTTCAGTATCAGTTGCTCCTTTCTGCGGACTTTTAATTTTTTTTTTATTTATTGTAAATTATAGACGCGTCCGACAACTTAGGTCATTAGCGTCTTGATTACATCAAATAACAATTCACTTAAAACTAAATGACACCACAAAACATCCATGAGCGGAGGCGAGATTCGAACCTACGACAGTCAGATTCAGAGGCCGCGACGCTAACCACTGGACCACACTGCCCTCACGGACTTTTCAGCGTAGAGGTGTGAAGTAATACGAAAATCGGCATATGAAATGAGTCAATGACTGTCATAGTTATATTTTTTGATTGTCAGAAACAAAGTAAGGCAGCCATGTGCATATAGCTAGAGCCTAGCTGGTAGAGGAACTACAAATTCTATATCTAATCCGGCGCACCGCACATGTTTGAGCTAGATAGCGGGCGCTCACTTCCGGCGGCTGCGGGCGCTCACTACCGGCGGCTGCGGGCGCAGATTGACCGCCCTAGGCCTGGGTTTAGTCGACCTTATGGTATGTCCGATACTGCACTGCAGAAACATAATTTTCATAGATTATAGACGTTCGACAGCTGAAGTCATTAGTGGATAATTATCTTCACTTTACTAGAATTGACACGGACGTACTCGAGACGAGATTTTTCGAGAACTCGTGCCATCGGGACTGGAAAGTAACTAAGACGAGAGTTGCAAAAATGGCTATTTCACGTTGAGACGAGATGGCAACCATCTAATTACAAGAAAGATATTTAAGACATAATATAAAATAACCTCAGTTCGAAGATCTAGGAATTTCGTTCATAACCTTCTTCCATTCGCGTTCTTGCAAAAAAACTTAACCTTGATCGTGAACACGTGAACTGCATAAAGGTGAAAAATAATACACATTATCAGACTAGAAGTATTCAAGTAACCATGTTATTCAATTTAAATTCAAAGAGGGAGTGCTAATGCTGTGATAATTTCTAAACTACTGACTTTAGAAATATGCCATCGGGGACTTTTTGTAGGAAATTTTATAGTCTACAAAATTATTGGTATGAAATTTTGTCCTATCTAGCATAGTACTCACACAAATTTGGGAAGGTCGGCTGCAATAAGTTTGAGTAATTTTGTATCCTGACCTGATACACTCTCGTTAATTTTGCGAAAGAACGAGTTATTTCGCACTTGCGAGTGAGTAGTGTTCTAGAACACTTTTGCTGTTTGAGTTGCAGGCCAACTCGTATAGAGGTAGCTTAGAGCTGTATTTCAAGATCACCGTTACGTGGCGGATAAAAACACCAAATTTAGTATGAAGGTACCTTATAGGGTATACTAATAAATGTTAGCCTAAAAACATCTTGTGGCGGCCGAAAAACCACTTTTTTGCTTTTTTCGAAACATTTCTGAAACGGTCGACTTACGCAATTATTCCACTATGTAATGTTTTAAAGAGGTTTACATTTCCTACGATTTTCATTCCAAGAACTTTTCTGTGGTACTAATGGTAAGCACGCTACAGCTTCTTGAAAATCACGCGCTTTATGTAACCTTGGTAACCAATGGTTAAAACGTAATGTCCTTTTCAATAGCTTTATTTATTGTGTTCTTCATCGAATTTTAAATTGAAAATACACATGTTCATAAAGCAACGAACGCCCTAAATCGTGCTTTTTGTCCCATATCGATATCTTTAAAAATTAAGAAGTTTAGATAGTCAAAGTTGCAATCATCACAAAGTTTTACGTGTTTTTGAACACGCGTTACGAGTACCTTCCATACCGAATGAAAAAAACCCGTCTAGAATCCATAGGAAATTTAAATTCAAATTTCCAGGGGGTCACAAAGCGTCCAAAAACCAGTTATTTTGAAATAGCTCTAAAACAGTAACTTTTGGGACAAATAAATTCATTACAATTTGAAAGCTGTTAAATTTCGAACAAAATAATATTTTTAATCGTTAAAAAAATCATCTATGCGGGAAGTTTCAGGGATGGCCTGCAGGGTCAACCGTTTTTCAAATTTTTTTAATTTACGTGAACTTTTTTTGAAATTAACTTAGTTTAAATTTTGCCTGTAAAGGAAAGGATAAGACAGCTTGGTGTAATGGTCAGCATGGCTGGTCTTTGGAACAAGCTGTCGTGGGTTCGAATCCCGTCTCGCTCATGGATGTTTTGTGATGTTCTTTAGCTTTAAATTGATTATGTTGTTTGATGTAATTAAGACACTAATCACCTAAGTTGTCGATCGTCTATAGTCTACAGTAAATATTATAATATGAAGGAAAGGAAACGGCATTGACGGAAACCGTCCAGCATTGAACTTGGCATTGCAATGCAAATGCGCGATTAGATGTTTGTTTATTTTATTTTAGTATATAGAATCGTGTCGATATTCTCGCTTTCAGTTAATATAATATTAATCTATACGCTGATTTATAAAAAAAAGCTATACTAATACTGGCTGTCCGACCCGTCTCCGTCCGGGTGTAAATCGGATTGATTCCATCATTCTATGTTGGATTGAAATCAATTTTATGTCAAAAGTGGTCTAAAATATGATATTATACCCAACAAAAAAACCTCCTTCAAAAAGCCACTAAAAAGAAGAAAATAATAAAACTTTGAAGTCTGCGCCAATTTAGTAAAATATGAAATCTGTTAAAAAGTGCAAATTTAATTAATATCTTCTTTTTAACTGACCTCATATTTTATTAAATTGGCGCGGACCTCAAAGTTTTATTATTTATCTCTTTTTAGTGGCTTTTTGAAGGAGGTTTTTTTTTGTTAAAAAGTTTTTTATTTTTTACTTTTTAGAGGCTACAATACGTAGTTTAGTCGCTTGCCAATAGATTCACTCTTTTCATTGTAGTGAAAAATGGATCGTCATTATTGGTCTGGGTGATTCGTCAGTGTTTGAGATATCCAAATCGAATTAGCAATTTTCAGAATTTTTATCTGTTCAGTAATTCAAAAATTATTGAGCCGATTTTGATCGGACTTTCACTCTAATGTTTGTTATGCATCAGGAAATAGGATAGGGCTTGAGAATAGCCGAGAGTGTAGCGGCGCTGTTGTTTACATGACGTTGCTATGATTCCTCTATTACAAGTCCCCAGTTCCCGAGTTCTAGCCCGAGAGCTGGTAAAAGTGTCAATTGGATTTTCAATTTATTATTAAAAAAAAAAAAATAATAATAATGAATTGAAAATATGAATTGGTGCTAGGCCCAAATAACCTTAGCTGTTGGTGGTCTTTAAAATACAATTAGGAAATAGGATAGGCTATATAACATCGCGCTTCTACTAAAAGGGACTGAGCATTTACCAAAAAAGCCTGTGTTAACATGAAGCCGCGGATAAAAGCTAGTTCAATAATAAAAATTAATAATTCATTGGCATATTCTGTTAGTTGTTTTTCTTCAGTTACAATTGTTTAAATGAATATACGGTGTCGTAATTAGTGAATCATTAATCGTATTTTAAGTTTAGACAATATGAATTGACCCACTTTAATTGAATTAAAACTATTTAGTGGCCACAGAACTGGTACAGTTTGCTATTTGATCTACATTTGTAAAGTTCGAGTTATAGATTTTGGTTGTGCATTTAATTAAAGTGAAAAGGATTATAATTTAGTGTACCTACTTATTGCATGCAGGAATTTAGTTCTGATCAAAACTGATAATTATCCATAATCATTAAACCGGAATTAGGTGAGATTAACAAAATCTATTTGATATTGCGATTACCTAACTTTTTTACTACATATCACTGTAAGTTGAAAATCATTTTTTTAATAAAACACGTTTTAGTTTATTTATCTTATAACAAATTATTGTTTCGGACAACACAGTGGCTTCGTCAGATAAAAATCTTATACCTACTCGTTATAGATCTTTGTCTGACGAAGCCACTGTGTTGTGCTAAACAATTGTTATAAAATACAGTTAAAATACAATGCTGTGTTTTATTAAATTTCAAATTTATAAAATTAATTTGTATCATGTAACGGCCGAGTCTATCATTATTAAAAAAAAGGAAAAAAAAAATATACGCGTCCACTTGAGAACCTCCTTCCTTTTTTTGAAGTCGGTTAAAAAACGTGGATAGTCAGTTAAAATTAGATGAAACAAGACGTGCGAGCTTCATCTGCTTAGAAAAAATCTCAATCTCCTGCAGTAGGTAGAGGTACCGATTCCGTTTATACATCCGGGATTCCGTACGTTTAGCTATTATATCTCACGAGTTTATCTAAGAAACCACGTGATCGATTTTGATGAAACTTATATTTTGTCGACAGTTGTAATTTTGAACACATCTACCAAATTTCATGTTTTTAGGTTAAAATAATTTCCAAATGCGACCGGAGGACAATATTGTACTAAAAATGACCACTTTTGCGGGGCCGTTTTTGACAAAAAAATCCATAAACATTAAACACCTCACATGACTATCTTTTACCATTCCAACTCCACAAGTGCGGAATGGTATCTGCTAATTTGGGTCAAAATTCACTTTCCGCAGTCTTACAATATTTTTTCGTTCCGAGGTTACCGGAGTCCAAAAAACATATTTTTGGAAAAAGTCTGTTCGTCTGTTGATCTGTGAGCACTATACAGGCCAAACAGCTGAGCGAACCGAAAGTCGAAACCAAATTTTGGTACTTAGGATGTTTGACATGTAAAAAGGAAGAGCCCTATTTTTACATGAAATATCCCTATTCACACGTGGGCAATTCAGCACGATGTATATTATTAGACAAATGCACAAATAATAATTATTGATTCGCACACAACTAGAAGTTAAACAATTATTCTCGTAACGTGTGAACTTATTCGCCGTTGTTGATTGCATTACGATTGATCGTTAATTAAACGCGTAATGAACCATTGAAGATGTTAATGAGGTCGCCGACCCACAAACTTACATCGTGTGCACTTTTATTGTTACGCGATAATTCAATTTATCGACACAATAGTAAGTGCGAAATTATTGGGGAGCGAGGAAGGAGGCGAGCATAGAGGAGAGAGACGAGGAGCGAGAAAATAAGTCAACAAAGAGGTGAGCGACGAGGAGCGAGAATAGCGAGTGTGAAATTATCGGAGAGCGAAGAAGGAGGCCAACATAGAGAAGAACGGCGAGGAGCTACGAAAGAAGCCAACAAAGAGGAGAGTGACGAGGTGTGCTGAGTATACAGTAGAGAAAATGGCTGCGCGTTTAACTTCGCGATTAGTATAGCCCCTCAGTGCTTAAAAAGGCACAAAAATAAAATCAAAGTACAGTTTATCTGTGAGAAATTATGGTATTGTTATACAGCAATGAAAATTATTAATAATCAATGTGATAAGATTCTTTACCCGCAAATAAATTCACTATATTAGTGAATTAACATAATGATATCGGACAACACTGTCGCCATCTTAAATTAAAAACCGAACACGGAGAGTTTCAAGCGATACTTAATTTCAGAACGAGAAAGAGAAGTGAGCACTGAAGCGTCCCGATCCCATTCGGAAGATTCCTGGCAGCGTTGATCACTACTATATATTGTGAAATATTGCTGCACCGCTATTCTCACCGCTTCACTATCTCAATGAAGTCGCTTTCCGCGTCTGTCTGTTTAACCGCTAACTCCTCCTAAACCACGCAACGAATTTTGATGCGGTTTTCACAGTCAGTTAGATAATTTTTCACGGAAGGTTTATATATATCGCGAACGAGCGAAGCGAGTGAGTAATGTAATTCCTAAACCACGCAACGGGATTTTGATGCGGTTTTCACCATCAGTTAGACAATTTTTCACGGAAGGTTTATATAATATATAGCGAAGCGAGTGAGTAATGTAATTATAATATTCAAGCGAACGAGCGAAGCGAGTGAGTAGTGTATTGCACCCGGGCGAAGCCGGACGGGGCCGCTAGTAAAGTATAAACGGCTGTATACATTTACAAAGGTTTGTTCACAACGAGGCCTTCTGCGCTGCCTCACAGCTCTGCTATCATCGCTGCTTCACTACGTAATCTTCGCAAAACTTTTTATAGTATAATACCAATCTTTGGACGAAACAGTTCTTTTACAATAACATGAGTTCCTGTTATTGTTCTTTAAAAATAATCAGTTCTAAAAAAGATAACAGACCTTTGTTTTGAAAAATATCCCTGAACATTTGAAAAAGGGCAAAAAATCGTTCTTTTTGCAACTGCGTTCATTTGGTATCTAAAATTGTAAATATAAAAGTGATCGACCACAGATGGGTGGTTGGAAACCGGTGCCCCTATTTCTGTTATAAATATGATGGAAAAGAGTTAAAGCCTTCGGCAGACCATGTTTCCTTTTCAACCCTGAAGCTTGAAGGTTATCCAGGCCTGAATTCGAACGTCGATCAATGATTCATGCTTATTGACTGTCAATAAACTGTTGTGGGTGTGAGAAAATCGAAATGTAAATAAAAATATTGATGAGTCATTCACTACTGTATATACAGTGAAACTTGTGTATTTTGAACGCCTATATGGGGCAAACAAAAACCGTTGAACTTACCGAAATGTTCAAATTATCGAGAAGTTTTTTTCTCGATTGTGTCAAAAAAAATCTTTTTTTCAATAAGTTGAACACTTCGGTAACAGTTTTGAAAATACGTGTATTTAAAAAAAAACGGGCCAAGTGCGAGTCAAACTCGCGCATCGAGGGTTCCGTACTGCAAAAAACATTTTTTTTACTTATATTTTAATTTGTTCTTTTAAGTGTTTCAAAATTTTTCCGTATCAAATTTAATTAAACTAATTTTTAAAGTAAAAAATTCCAAAATATTAAAAAAAGGAAAACAAAAACAATCACGTAAGCGTGTCGTCAGTTGGATTTGAACCCGGGTCTTCGTAGTGACATGCGAGCGCGCTAACCATTACGTTGCGGAGTATTTGTTTCACGTCGTCAGATACAATGGCATTACCTGTGTATACTGTCTATACTTAAGTCTACAGTCTATTAACAGTATATACATACTACCTATACAGGGTGTCCCATAAAGAATGGGACATAAAGTAACAGCTGATTCCTTACAAAAAAATATTGCGATAGACCCCAACATGTCTATTCTGAAAGTTGATATTAAAAGAGATACAGGGTGTCAAAGCTTCCTATTACGGTTCAAAAGATACAGCCTTTTAAAGATAGGACAGACGGACGGACAAACGCCGTAGGCTTAGTAATAGGGTTCAAATACGGAACCCCAAAAATGAACATAAAAAACTTAAGACATTTTTGACCAAAGCTTAAAAGATATTTAATTGTATAAAGGGAAATGTCCTAACTGACTATTATGCATCAACGCCCATGTCAAACCGCTGAAGCTATAAACTTGAAATTTGGAGGGTAAGTTCCTTATCGAACGGAGGCATCCGCTAAGAAAGAATTTTTCGAAATTCAACCCCTAAGGGTGTCAAAAGGGGATGTAGAGTTTTTTGACAAAATGTTCATATCTCACAAATCGTTAAAGTGAGGGGTTATTAAATTCAACATATAATAACTCTTCTTTAAAAATTAGAATTCAACCCCTAAGAGGGTAAAACGGGGGTGTATTATACAGCATAAACCACTGAAGATAGAAACATGAAATTTGGAAGTTATGTTCCTTACAAGACGTAGAGGTGCACTTAGAAAGGATTTTTCGGAAATAAACCCCTATGGGGGTGAAATGGGGTGAACGTCACTGAACATGCTTGTATAAAATTCACAAAAATATTTTAGTATAGCGTAAAACATTAGCGTCATTAAGACAAATCGAATGACATCTTGATTATGAAAATCGGCCCATGATTTGGTCCTATGATGCAAGAAACTAACTAAACATACATATAATATACATAATAATACTTCTTTTTTCTTTCATAGTCGGATAAAAATAGAATGTTTTTTCTATTAGATAATAATATTATGTCCTTTATTCATAAAAATGCTGACTTCTTTTGTTTGTATTACGGTTCATTCCTGATTCCTCAAGATGGCGTACCTTTTTTTTTTATTAAAAAAGTATTACGGTTAATTCCTCAAGATTGCATCAACTGTTGTATAGTATGCCCTTTAATTCACAAAAATGCTGATTTTTTTTTTGTTAAAACAGTATTACGGTTAATTCCTCAAGATTGCATCAACTGTTGTATAGTATGCCCTTTAATACATAAAAATGCTAATTTATTTTTTTTTGTTTAAACAGTATTACGGTTAATTCCTCAAGATTGCATCAACTGTTGTAGGTATAGTATACCCTTTAATTCATAAAAATGCTGATTTATTTTTTTTTGTTTAAACAGCATTACGGTTTATTCCTCAAGATTGCATCAACTGTTGTAGGTATAGTATGCCCTTTAATTCATAAAAATGCTGATTTATTTCTTTTGTTAAAACAGTATTACGGTTTATTCCTCAAGATTGCATCAACTGTTATTTGTTTGAAACAGGTCTGAAAATGTCTTAAGGCCAATAAACAAGCTGTTAATTGCGCGTCAGGCTTTTCTATTTAATTTCTTCTTATTTATGTTCGATTTTTTTTTTGAGTCATGTTGAATACATTATTTCTATAAATACAAATTTAACACGTAAGTCGTGACCAAATACATAATTAAATGAATGCATAATGACTGCAAACAGTATATGAAGACACCCTTGTAAGAACAATGACGTAACACAATGCTGTAATCAGGAAAAATTCACTAATTCAAACCTATGTCCTGATTACAGCATTGTGTTACGTCATTGTTCTTACAAGGGTGTCTTCATATACTGTTTGCAGTCATTATGCATTCATTTAATTATTTCTATACTTTGCTTGCAAATAATAAATGACGTAGTGAATCGCAAATAAATTTGAATGGAAAAACATTTCCATTTTGAAAACAAATATAAGAATAATTATTCGGATATTATAATAATTATTTTGTATTTAAATTATTATTTCCACGTGCGTGTTAACTGTTAAAACTGATGTGAGACAAGTGCAAATCTTGGTATAACCTCCATAGTTTTCAATTTAACACTCGTAGAGTCGTAAATCATAACATCCAAACATCATCACAACCTCCAAATATCGCTCTATATCTATCTGCACTATACCTACTACGATATTCGTTGTGAGCCTCGAGGTGGGGATAATCAACTTTTCGCGAGCGCTGTATGCGGCGACTTTATGCGTAAATGCTGTATTTTTAATGAGAACGCGTTGTAGTGTTGCAGTAAAAGAACAGATAATTAAAGAATGTAATTTTACTGTATGGCAAATTGAGTTGATAATAAACGAATCTTATAATAATTGTTCGAACTTAAAACTAAATATAAGAGAAATGTAGCAACTAGATATCTAAGCAGGTTACAAATATGGTTCGGACCTAAACTAATACAGCAACAAAATGTGAAAACAATTAGAAAATTTGGAGGTATTGTCTCAATTTCAAGTAATAAGCGAATTTTTTGCTCTTTCCTATAATTTCGCATACTAAAGTTACAGCAAAGATGCCTTTTTTTCGAACCAATAGGCGGCGCCAGTGTAGAAGATCACAGCGAATAGGATTACTTTCCATTTATTCGGCTCGCAACGACTCTGCAGTTGACTCGTTGTCGACTGCGTATAGAAAAAAACTTATTGTAGACTGCCAAATGTAACGACCACGACGCGATAAATTACTTGTGAGTTTATCTTAAATTTTTTGGATTTAGACTTTGAATTATCATTTATCTCAATTCGTAACTGACTGTAAAACTATAGTGCCTCCTCTCTTCACGCGCTATCAGCTCAGCTTTCTTCCGCAGCTGAGTCTCTGTGACCGAATTGTGTCGCTGACTCACAGCGACACTGCAGATCAAATGGAAAACACCCATTATACAGATATATAAATTTACAAGTTTTATGCTGTTAAAGAGTAAAATTACAGAATAGACCCTAGTCCGACTTACAGGACATAAATATGGCATATACACCACTGTCTCCTTTCAGAGTCTCATTTTTTTAACGACAATTCTAACTTAGCTTTTCCATTTCTTCTTAAGAGTATTCGATAGCGGAATTTACCCTCTGCATTCTTCATCTCAAATCTTTTCCCCTCGCCTATGAAACGGTTCCCGCTCTCCCGACACTGTTTTTAAAGCTAAAGGATTCGGGTAAACACCAAATGAAGGACCAAGAATCACACTACAGATCCTTTTTCCAAAAAAAAAAAAGGATCTGTAGTGTGATTCTCGGTTCTTCATTTGGCGTTTACCCGAACCCTTTAGCTTTAAAAATAGCGTCGGGAGAGCGGGAACCGTTTTATAGGCTGGGGGGAAGGATTTGAGATGAAGGGTGTAGGGGGTAGCTTTCGCTATCGAATACTTTTAATCCAAACTAAAGATACTGTTAGACTTAGGTATCGTAGTTTCATCACGACGCGCAGGATTGCGAACGGTTGAAATAAGTAAAGGCTCAGGAGGGAATTCATGAAAGGCATATCGTATAATTAAAACACAGTGCGTTTTTTTTTTTGAGAATTTTCAGCGGCTTCCACTTGACCTATTTTGGTATATTTTTTACCCGACTGCGCCAGAAGGAGGGTATTGTTTTTCGAGTGTATGTATGTATCTATGCATGTATATTTCTTTATCACGCTCTGTAGCCTAAACGGCTTGACGAATTCTGAAAAGTGAGGTGGCGTCGGAATCCTCAGAGTGACATAGGGTGTATGACGTCACGGAAAATTCAATATGGCGGACGCTAGACGCCATTTTGTCAGAAAGCAAAAGTAATTTTCCTTCTAAATAAATTGATATAGGTATCAAAATCAAAACAAAAGAAAGGTTTTGTTGACATTTCAAATAGGGTACATGACGTCGCGGAAAATTCAATATGGCGGCCGCTAGACGCCATTTTGTCAGTACGCAAAAAATCGGTAAAACCTTGTGTGTGGGGTATCAAATTAAAAGGCTTGATGAGTAGATTCAACTAAAAGAAAGGAAAAAAAATTTATTAAAAAAACAAAAAACCCGACGGCGTAAAATCTAACATAAAAGATGGAAACAAAATCAAATGATAACATGCAGTCGGAGGCATAGTAGTTACATCAGGTAATTCTGTTCATTTTGTTACTACTATGCCTCCGACTGTATGTTATCATTTGATCTTGTTTCCATCTTTTATGTTCGATTTTTACGCAGTCGGGTTTTTTCTTTTTTTAATAAATTTTTTATTTTATTAATCTTTGCCATGTTTAGAGTTCCGTGGAAATTATATATAGAAAACCTTATAATTTTGTCATGTCCGTCAGTCGGTAATGTTACAACCTTGTAATATTTTTTGATTTTTCCATCTTTTGCCATGAAACTTTGAAGGTATAGGCTTTTAGTTAACCCAAAGACAGACGTGAAGCGAAATTGCATAAAAATTTTATGATACCTTCCCGTACATAGAAAGGTGGAATGACAATTTTTTTAATGCATACTTGAGTCCATCTACAATATAGATTTTGTGTGTGTTTTAAAGACCACCAACAGCTAAGGTTTTTTGGGCCCAGCACCAATTCATATTTTCAATTCATTATTTTTAATAATAAATTGAAAATCCAATTGACACTTTTACCAGCTCTCGGACTAGAATCCGGGAACTGGGGACTTATAAATTGTAATAGAGGAACCATATATAGCAACGCCATGTAAACAACAGCATTGCTACACGCTCGGCTATTCTCAAGCCCATATAGATTTTGTCCCATCATCGACGAGTAGGCACAGCTAGTTTAATTTATTAGTATGTATTGGTATTGAAACTTCAATTATTTTACATTTCCATTGTTTCTTGTCTAATGTACTGCAGTGTTGACTAACTTAAAATATTTTACAGTAAATGCTTTAGATTGTAAAATGTATGAAATTGCCGCATTTATTGTAAAAAATTAAACAATAGTAGAGAAAGTGTAAATTAGTAATTAACGTCTAAATCTGACCCAATAAAAAATGAAATAAATATAAAATGAAAATACATATTTCAGCAATTCAATTCAATTTAGATTTATAGGGTAAAGCTACCGGTTCCCGACCACTTACATTTGAGCCAACCACTTTTATATTATTAACAAAATAGATTATAGCAGAGATTCCCTAACTGTGCGTCGCGAAGCCCTGGGGCGCGACGGCACTATCCTAGTTGCGTTGCGAGACGATACGCAAATCGAAGCACAGGTCACAAATAAATGTAGAAAAAGAAATGAAAGTAGAAATTTCAAAACTTCAGCACCGATTTGAGAAATTATGCTCAGAAAAGCAAGCTCATCCTTCTCATTAAATTGTATTGTTTGTAGATTTTTTATGTTTTCTAATTATTAGAATTAGAATTTAATAAATACCTAATAATTAAGATTCTATATTCTTTGGAGTTTTCGTTGAATGATAAAGCAATTTTAATTGTCTGTTAGAGCTACACACAGGTATCTTCTTTTTGAAGGGAGTCGCAAAAAAAATGGCAACCTGTATAGGGAGTCGCAGTAAAAAAAGATCGGGAACTCCTGGATTATAACGTACATATACTATGTAATAAAGAAACTTATAAATTATTTTAAATCTCTCTTATGGTTTCGTATATTTTCCAAAAATATGGCTGCGAAGAGAAGTTGGAAAATATTAATTCATATTCATTTTAAATTTCCAGTGGTAATCAAGCAAAAGATGTGTACAAATCAATGTTTTTTATTTTTTTTCGCACCGATAGAGCCTTGAGTAAAATACGAAACCAGATATTTAAAATCATTTTTTTAATATGATTTATAGGTACTCCACTCGTAGTACGATACTGAAGTCTATTGCAATTCTACCAATTTATAAGTAGTCGTCCATGGGTACGTTTACCCTACCAGTTCCAGTGTGATATAATATTATTATTATTTATTACACATTGTTTGAATGAGTATTTAATTTAAATAATTATTAATTAACAATTAGTATACTTACGTATTTATGAGAAACCTTGCATCAATTTCTATATTATTATAGTATTATAAAAATAAAAATGTCCACACTGACTGACGGACTCATCAACACATAGTCGAAACCGCTGAATCTAGAAACTTGAAATTTTAGGGATGTCTACCGCTTATGACGTAGGCTTTCACTATAAGAACGGATTTTTGGAATCGCTATGAGTTAAGAACAGGAATTTGGAATGTTCTTTGTCAAATCCGAAAAAGTGTTCGATGGATTTTCGTATCCTAAAGAATAATGCAGAAACGTGAAACTCGGGAAAATACTGTTCTTATAAAAGAAAGAAATACAATATGTTCGGCGGTTTTTCGAAAAAAAAAATGCCCAAACGGAAGGGGGTGGATTTTGCGAGATGCTGTCACTATTTTTAAGGTGATCAGACGTCCTACTTTGAGGAGGACAGTCCTCCTTTGATGAGATTTGTCCTTCTCAGTGATAGTGTCCTCCTTTCCAGTGATAGTGTCCTCCTTTCGAATGATAACGTCATAACGACCCCATTTGTCCTACTTTTTAACGATTTCAACAAATGTTTTTGTGTTTCTGTACTATGGGTAGACAATCTCACAACCGGTAGAGTATAGTCACGGCATTCTTTAATGATATTTTTATATTATTATACAACAAATACGAATATGGCTATGGACTGTTAGATAGCGCCACTCCTATGTGTGTTTCACTCTTAGATTATTAGGTCTAGAATCTAGATAATAAATAGACTGCAAAAGTAGTTTTTTTTTATGTCCAGGTGGTGTCCTCCTGAGCAATTTTAAAATTCTGGTCACCTTACTATTTAGAATGAGCTAAACGCTGGCATTCTAAAGCTCATCCGGGCGAAACCGGGTAGAAGAGCTAGTAAGATATAATATAGAGAGGGTTTTTCAATGATCGATATTCTATAGATATTAATTTATTCTGTAGAACAAGGGTGCCCAACCTTAGGCCCGTCACATTTGAATTTGCCCTGCCCGCCACATCACCGCTGCGCTGCTTCAGCGACACGACACGACATTGTTAGGTATTTACCATATCCATGGAGTCGTCTATTTGGCTCGCAGACAGACTATTTTTAAAATTATGGCCCACTTAATTGTTAAGTTGGGCACTCTTGCTGTAGAATGTAGTATTATGGAAATTTGAAAGTATATAGCTATATAGGTACACTGCTTTGTTTTGCAAATTAACAAATAACAATTGCTTGTTGATTCACTCTGCAGATGTTTTATTTATTATTTGTTATTTATAGTTCTATGCCGACTTTGAACCACTCCAAGGTATACCAGTTCTAGAACTGTAAAGTTCACGATACTATCCATTGAAAACAAAGCATATGAATTATCAATATGTTGGTATACATGGATTTTGTATATCTGTGACTAAAAGGCAAAACTGCTTACCTATATATCATATTTTTAGTATTTTTGCCTATAATAATTTTAATATTGAATAAGTTCATGAAGAACTCAGACACTAATGTTTTATATAATATATAATAATATTATAAAGCTGAAGAGTTTGTTTGTTTGTTTGGTTGAACGCGCTAATCTCAGGAACTACCAGTCCGATTTGAATTTTTTTTTTGTTAGATAGCCCATTTATTGAGAAAAACTATAGGCTATATAATATCACGCTACGACCAATAGGAGCGGAGCATCAATGAAAAATGTTTGCAAAAACGGGAAAAATTATTCCTTTTGAGAGCTTTCATTGCGTGCGCTGCGTAAACGGTTAAAGTTACGCAAAAATCATGTATGACGGAATTATTCCACTTTAAAAGTTCTAAAAAAAAGTCCGCGACAGCATATGTCTATCTTTTAAGGTTGACTCACTATAACTTTTTTTATGGTAATCAAATTTGTTCGTAATTATAATATTCAAGCGAACGAGCGAAGCGAGTGAGTAGTGTATTTATAATATTCAAGCGAACGAACGAAGCGCGTGAGTAATGTAATTATAACATTCAAGCGAACGAGCGAAGCGAGTGAGCAGTGTATTTATAATATTCAAGCGAACGAGCGTAGCGAGTGAGTAGTGTATTGCACCCGGACTTTCTTAGCACCCGGGCGAAGCCGGACGGGTACCGTTAGTGTGTTAATACGCATTGCTTCTTGATTTATGGGATATGAACCCAAAATCTTCTATTATACTGGCGGCGATGCCGCTGACGTTTACATCAATTTTTTACACGAATGAAAATGGAACCGTGTGAACAACCGCTGTTTATTCGGTTAAAACCGGATACTGTAAAAAACGTGCGGTGTATTGCCGTGTGAACCTAGCTTTAATCGATTTACACGAAATTTGGTATATATGTTAGGTTCCACCACCCATGTTCCGTTGTTTACTTCAGGGAATATGATAGGCTATTATCGCGCTTCTACAAAGGGCGCTGAATATAGTGGCCAAAAAACCGAGATTAAAACGAGCGAAGCTGCGGCTAAAGACTACACTTTATATATTATAATGGTATTGACAATGTGATTATTAATTGATTACCTAATAAAAATTGTAAATAAAAAGTCGCTGGTCAGATAATAAAGTTTCTATAATAAAGTAAATAACACGGAAGTCTCACACAGCTATTATACATGTGAGCTGCGTACGTTAATAATAGCAATGATCAGGATAAGTTACAAATAAAGCCGGATCCGCACACTAATTACTAATATAGGTATGAAATTAAAATTTTAGGGTATATATTGTATATGATGTCTAGATAGAAAACGTTAGTCCATTTCCTATATCGATCGACATATTCTATCGATTGACAGCAAATTGCATTCCAATTTCTTTGGGAATTAGCGCTCCCAGGAACCCGAGCTCGTACCAGTCGGTTTGTGTATGCCGGCTGGCGGATTCTAATACACAAATGGATTATTTGTTGTGTTGAAGACGCTTATGACCTGAGTTGTCGACGCGTCTATAATCTACAATTAATTAATTAATCGATTGACTGATTATAATTAATTATAGATTCTCGACAACTGAGCTCATAAGCGTCTATTTTAAATGGCAGTAAAACAAAACAAAAAAACTCGGGTCGCAGTGCCAAAACCCTGCCGACAATATAGTGTATTTGCTTATACAGGCATTGTGGCATTATTATGTAAACTTAAGTTTGTTTTTTGACAAAATAAAAAATTTAACCCCTTAATACAGCCCTTAAAATAATTAAATTTTTCTAAATTTCAATATTAGACATGGATTTCATCAATACACCCAATTAAATACACCCTTCCATATCTAAGTAAATCCGTATCAACAAACTAGTGTTTTCATAAAATTTGAAAGTCCGGTCCTGTCGGGCCGATTTTATTAAAATTTTAGCAGCACATTTTAATCTTTACTAAAGAGTTAAATTTCAATTTTGAAACGATTCTGACAAATTTTTCGGTATTTTTGGGCCCAAAAACTTTTTGGAACCCCTAAATACAACCCTGAAAATGGTCCGATCGGGCCCATTTTAAATAGGCTTCTTGCGGTGATGGGTTCCAATGTGTGTACCAAATTTCGTTTCAATCGATTAAGTCTGTCGAGAGTTATCGTGTACACACATATATATATAAATATATAAATATATAATATATATATATACATCCAACGCACTATTTTGCGTCCCTCTTATACCGCAGCACATATCAAATTGCTTCCTTGACGATTTTACGTCCGTATATCGGAAGCAAAAAAGTTTCGCCATGTAACTTCTTTAATATCGAAGTCAGAAGCGCCGACCCTGGAGCTTTCGGACTTTTATTCGCGTATCTTTTTGCCTCCGCTATTGAAATTACCCTACTTGCCCCCGTTCAGCCGCAAGCGGAATCAATTTATTGTGATTTATGAAAGATGTATATTAAATTTTAGTTCACGATAATTCCGCAACTTTTTTTATTGTGGCGCTATTAATATACAGTTTTGTATATAAGGCGTTTACATTGGGCCGTTATTTGACTCCTCTATTAAATGTACCACGGCAACAGTGTAAGAATATACAGATATCAGTACTAGGCACTATTTTGATTCTTTTCAATATTGTGCAGTAACTCATTTTGGCATTTTGCTGTCAGAGTATATAGATTTCAATACTTGGCACTATTTTGATTCTTTTAAGTACATTGTAGTTTCATTTCATTTTTGCGTTATATTGATTGGAATTTTTGACAGAATTAGTTTTTACACACTCGATGCGCGTTTCGCTATATTAGCATCCTCAGGAGAGACTTAAAAAAATGTTTTTCTCTCTCTTCTTAAAAAGTTAAAATTTGGTACAGGTAAGTAAATGGGTCTTCTGGATTCGAAAAAAAATGGCAACCTGCTATTACCTCCAGGGACGGTACCTTTAAATGGCATTTTGGATCAATATAGACCTTATAACCATTTATAATACATTAAATTTGCCCTAAATGCTGATTTTCAAGTTAGTAGTGTCAGACTTTTTCAATGGTTTTAATAAGTTCGACATGACGTATATTTAGATCAAATTTAATTATTGAAATTTGACCCACTACCCGTTATCTAATTGAGTTGAAATTTTGCACACGTGTATAAGTCCAGTGACAATGTAATATAGTATATCTAATATCGTTCTAGATCCAAAATGGCGGACGTCCCAAGATGGCGGCTCACCTTTTTTTTTGCAACCCCCTTGACATAGGTATCAAATGAAAGGGTTTCATGAGTAGAATACGATAAGCTACGTGACGCCATTCTAAATTCAAATTGGCGGACGTTCTAAGATGGCGGCTTACCTTTTTCTTTACAACCCCCTTGACATGGGTATCAAATAAAAGGGTTTCATGAACAGAATACGATAAGCTACGTGACGCCATTCTAAATTCAAAATGGCGGACGCCCCAAGATGGCGGTTTATCTTTTTCTTTGCAACCCCCTTGACATGGGTATCAAACGAAAGGGATTCGTGAGCAGAATACGATAAGCTACGTGACGCCATTCTAAATTCAAAATGGCGGACGCCCCAAGATGGCGGGTTACTTTTTCCTTTACAACTTCCATGACATGGGTCTCAAATTAAATGGTTTGAGGAGTAGAATACGATAAGCTACATGACATCATTCTAAATAAAAATGGCGGACGCCCCAAGTTGGCGGCTTTCCTTTTTCTTTACAACCCCCGACGTATCAAACTTTGTAAAATCAATTAAAAGGTAAAAAAAATAAAAACATTATTAATTTGTTTAAATTGTAAAGCACAGTATTTTATTTCTAATTTAAATTTATAATTAAAAACTAAACAATTATAAATAATAAATTAAATTCATTATTTTCTATCGTATTTAAAAAAAATTCACAGATTTCGCAATCCTTGCAACCATCGAGGACATTGGAAATGATAACAGCATATATGAAACATTAACTGTTTATTATACACACAATATTTATCAATGCACTGTTTAGTTTTGTCAGGAATAACCCTATTATTCTTCTGTTATATACGCGTTCACTTTTGCTTGATTACTTAACTTTTAAATGGATTTTTCTACAGTATTTATTAACATTTGCTCAAAAATAACACCGCAGATCAATTAACTCAATTAACTAGACATGATATAAAACACATTTCGAAAAAATTGCACTTGTTCAATTTTGCATGATTGCTCCTCACTTGATCGCGACACCGTTGTCTTTTGGCCTTGAACGAAAACTCGTAACTCTGCCCCCATATACGAACATAAACATTTCCAATGTTAAAATATTTTTTCTAAACAACGCACAACTACGCATTATATTGATTCCATATACCTAACGTAATAGTGAAAACTCGTGATGTATATAATTTTACGTATTACGCAACATTTTGATTCCTTACACCACAAGACCAGGAAGAGAAGGTCCCAATTAAAATTTATTAATTAAAATATATAAGTGAAATACTTATTATTTTTACTAGTCTTATCTCAGAATAATTATTTGTTTCGTTTCAAAATAAAGCACTAAAAATTGAATTGATTATTTATTCTGATGTACCCTATCCATTAGCTGAAATATATTGGTAAAGTTTATACAATTTACTCTATTTTTTACAGTACCTAATTAAATTAAATTAAATCAAATAAAAATTAATATATTTCCCGAGTGTATGAAATTAAAATAGTTATTAAAGACTAAAAAGTAAAAAATAAATTAATTAAAATTCTTTTTTTAAATCAATGGTTTTCTTTTAAATCAAAATGCACTAATAAATAACATAAAAAAAACTTTTTAAAAAACAATGGTTTTATTTTGAAACAAAATTGCACTAAAAAGTAGTAAATAATTTTTTTTAGTGATTATAAGTTGATCAGAATATCAGAATACTTAGTTTTCAACATTTGTTAAAAGAAAACCATTGGGCGCTCATAAAATATTAAATACTGATACTGTTATGATGTTTAAACGCCCAATGGTTTTCTTTTAACAAATGTTGAAAACTATTCTGATCAACTTATAATCACTAAAAAAAATTATTTTCTACTTTTCAGTGCAATTTTGTTTCAAAATAAAACCATTGTTTTTTAAAAAGTTTTTTTTAAAGTTATTTATTTGTTACTATTTGGTCTTTAATTATTTTAATTCTATACAATAGAAAAATATATAAATTCCTCATTTTACAAAACTGTAAAATTTAAGTCCTAAATTTTCAATTTTATATTAATCAGCTAACCCAGTTATCTAACTTTTTAAAATTTAAATTAAAATTGGGTCGCCATCTTGGGGCGTTCGCCATTTTGAATTTAGAATGACGATTATGTAGCTTATCTTATTCTACTCATGAAACCCTTTCATTTGATACGTCGGGGGTTGTAAATAAAAAGGAAAGCCGTCATCTTGGGGCGCCCGCCATTTTGAATTTAGAATGGAGTCACGTAGCTTATCGTATTCTGCTCATGAAACCCTTTCATTTGATACCCATGTCAAGGGGGTTGCAAAAAAAAAGGTGAGCCGCCATTTTGGGGCGTCCGCCATTTTGAATTTAGAATGGCGTCACGTAGCTTATCGTATTCTACTCATGAAACCCTTTCATTTGATACCCATGTCAAGGGGGTTGCAAAAAAAAGGTGAGCCGCCATCTTGGGACGTCCGCCATTTTGGATTTAGAACGATTTTAGATATACTATATTGCATTGTCACCGGACTCATACACGTGTAAAAAATTTCAACTCAATTGGATAACGGGTAGTGGGTCAAATTTCAATAATTAAATTCGATCTAAATATATATACGTCATGTCGAACTTGATAAAACCATTGAAAAAGTAGAGAATAATTTATTTTTTCAGTTGAAAAGAAAACCATTGGGAAAAATGTATTAATTTCTTTATTTTTATTTTAATATCTAAAAATTCCCTTTGTATCATCTTCGTAATGTAAACTGTTGGTAAAAATCTTTTTTTATATATGATAAAACACTAACGCACATTTTTATTGATAAAAAATTAATATAGGAGAGCCTCTGGGGGGTGCCTACTGCACGGGGCTCTATGCATCAGCGTACTAAGAGTATCGGTAAATCCGTTGCTATTAGTAATATTTTTTTATAAGAACAAATAATTACACCATTATAACTATTAATTTGATATTTACAATAATGGCAACCATAATTAATTTTAATCGGATAGATTTATTATTTAGGCATAGCGGTTATATATACAAGTAGAATCAAAATATTGTCATCTATGATTAATTCTTTGCCTAAAAAAACCGGTTTTCATCTGGCAACACGGTTGGAAGTAAAAAAAATAGCAAGATAAAATATATATTTTTTTATAAATGCAAAATAGTGCTAAATATGAAACTAAAATATACAGCCCGGAGTCATAAAGACTATACTTTATAAAGACGCAAAATATGGCTATAAATAAAAAAATGTATTTTCTATTTTTTAGAATACAAACATAAAAAGTAGACAGGGGGGTCAAAAATAACTGCAGAAGTCAATATACACACTTAGATTCCTCCTAAACCCACTCCTTCTGGGAGACGTAGGAAGGTTTCAAAGTGAAAGGAATCAATATAGTTATGTAGATGTAAATATATATATATATATATATATATATATATATATATATATAACATATATATATAAACATTTTTAAAAATGGTGCCAAAGTGTTCAGGAGGCTATGAAACGTCGAGAAATTTTGGTCCGACCCCTAGGTCCCACCATCCGACCGACGCCAATAGTGTATGTGCCATATGGCAAATACACTAAAAAGACGTGTGTGTGTTTTACACACAGCGGAAGTTATAGGTACTTCTTAACATGAACCCCGCAATAATTGGTACGGCAGCGACGTCTATGAATTGAGGCACAAAGTGGTCCTGACGTGACATCTAAACAGTGGCGGCGCGTGAACATTTTAAATGGGTGTTCTGCAGAGTCAACCCGGAGATTGGAGTAGCCCCCCCCTAATGTGGCAACCTCGAAAAAAAAATTCAAAAATACATTTGATGCAATTTTTAAGTGTATTTTTTGATCTGAATAATTTGTCTATACATTATACAATGATTTCGCTAGCGCTAAAATCGTAAATAAAGTGATTTTTATAGCAATATTTTTTTTGTATTAAAAAAAAGAGTGTGTGTGTACTATGTACGCACGTCAGAAGTTATACTGCTTTTAGATAATAAATCAAAAATAACTCCGAACATTTTATCCCGCGTGCCAGTAAAAAAGACGATAAAATAATAAAATAAAGATATTAAATAAATTAATTTAATTTAATAAATTATTAATTTATTAAATATATTTATTTATGATATTTATCTAATTATTTATTAAAAAAAATAATAAGGTATGTTTGTATTGAGATTTGAACCCGAGACCTGTTGCTTAAAGAGCCACTACGTTACCGCTACACCACGAAGACACCTTATTGCATTGCTATATAATACGGTATTATAACCAAGAAAAATAATACTGTACTAGGTTCTGTGTACCCGTTCTGGCTTTTACGCGTATAAATCTGTCTCATTTTTACTAAGTCATCTCTCTTTAACACATTGGATTTAGGTGCAACACAAACTGCAGCACCTCCTGCAGGACTGTTTATAGAATATAGGCCTGCGGCATGCCGTCATTCATAATAATGCTATGTGATTATGAAATTAAAACATATTATGCAGATTTATATAATATTTTTTTTGAATTGTGCGTTATTTTCTGGCAATGCGGCAGCTCCGCAGCTCTCATAGAGGAGCCGCCACTGCATCTAAAGGAAATTTTTTAAAGTTCTTAGTTCAACAACTACTTGCAGTGGGGCGCGCGCATCGTTTAACGCTTTGCGTAAACTCGCCCGGAGTCGCATAAAGAAGTATAACTTCTAAATTCTAATAAAAGTATAAAACAACAAACAAAAATATTCTTTTAATAAACAGTGGCACAACCTTGGAACGGCGTCCGAAAATAATACTGTACGTAATTTGTGTGAATCGGGCTTAAATACGAATGGCCGTAATGATAGAGGTATAGTATCTATCTACTGTCAGTTCTCGTACGTCGTTCTTGTACCTTTAGCGCCATATAAAGACAAGTCAAGTGAATCTGGTTTTATTATTATTCTCTGTTGTTACCAGTAGTTTTATTATCCGTATTATAAATCATACGGACATACTCTGTATATATATCTTTTATCCCACAGTATACAGCTGATCTCAAATGACACGTACTGCAGGAATGATTAAAAACAATGGGGATCCGCCCACATGTCAAAATTTGATAATTTTGAATAGTGCATATTGTAACATTGTTCCTCATTCGTAAACAAACAATGTAGATCCATTTTTCGATTCGTATAATATCATTATTGCAAATAAGAAATTGAAAAAATGTATAGGTATTATGTTTTAAACAGCTTCCCTTAATCCGCCTATGGTGACACAGAGAATGATCATCCCCGCTTGATAACTACTATTTTGACACTTCCGCTGCAAATGTAACCAAACACTTGCATACAGTATCAATTCTGTCATTAACAGCGAGGTTTTTTGTGTTTTAAAGACCACCAACAGCTAAGGTTATTTGGGCCTAGCACCAATTCTTATTTTTAATTCATTATGATTATTTTAATAATAAATTGAAAATCCAATTGACACTTTTACCAGCTCTCGGGCTAGAACCCGGGAACTGGGGACTTGTAATAGAGGAACCATAGCAACGCCATGTAAACAACAGCATTGCTACACGCTCGGCTATTCTCAAGCCCCAGCGAGGTTTTTGCTATTTTGATAGTAGTATATGGCCAGATCTACCACGGGTGGACAAGCATGTATAATATTACACAAAAACAAAAGGAAGATGAACCGTGAGCGGAAATGTAAACCAATTCGGGGATCCCACGCACGATTTCTGAGCTAAATAGGTACGCTGGATAAATACGATAATTTAAGATATCCAGTAAAGTGACAAATGAAAAATTTGTTAGTTATGATTATTTCGGTGCCAAACCAAAGTTTACCCTAACGAACCGGGCCAGAAAGCTAATTATAGATAAGAGTGGAAGTCACTAAAGATTTAATACGCTCAAAAACAAAAACGAGTATAGTAATAAATTGCGATGTAATACCAAATGAAAACAAAAATAATCAAAAACAAAAATACAATGCGTTGCATAAATAAGCATAAAGCATTATGAAGAATAGTAAATAAACATGGGGTCATCCCCCTCAATGGAATTTTGATATTCTAAATGCATGTGAGGCTATGAAAATTGAGAAAATAATCACAATATCGAGTTTTAATTTACAACATTGTTTAAAATGTGTGTAACGACAAAAATCATTTTACACATTTCACACCTCCTTTTCTCACGTAAAAATATAAAATATATAAATACATTTTAAAATATGGAAATTTAATTTTTTTTATAAAATTTCATATTCAGCAATAAAAAAATTGCGATGAGCTCATTGTAATGAAATCGTTGACAGGAAATATATTTAGCATTAATCATAATATTGTTGACTTTAGGCTGTGACAAAACAGACAGAATAGTGAGAACGATTTGGGGGTTCCACCCTTTGGGTACGGAACTTTAAGAATAGAATTGATACAATTTCCCAGAAACGGAGTGTATATTAACTTTTGGAACGATCCGTACATATTATCGCTGCTATTGATATTTGTGTTGCCAACTACTAGGTGTTTGCTAACAAAACACTTGTAAAGTAATAATGACCTCCATATTTTTATATTTCGCATAATAAAGATTAAAGACACGACCGAACACAATGTATTTTGCAATAATTGCAATTTTCAAAAATTATGTTTTAATTTATGTAGGCAGAGCTGCAGAAGATAGGTACTTGAAACAAGTGCGAGTTAGACTCGCGCATCAAGGGTTCCGTACAATAATAAAAATAAGGAGTTTAGGTAGGGGTAATGTTTGAGATAATTAGTAGTGTTGACGCAAAGAATGTTAATAATTGAAGGAAGGTTTGGTTGAGGGTCAAAATAATGAAACTTTCCCAAAATATCGCTTGTGGCCAACAAGCGATATTTTGGTAAAGCTTCATTATTTTCACCCTCAACCAAACCTTCCTTCAATTAATAACATTTAGTGTTTGTTTCATTTAAATCGGTTGACAAATAAAAAAGATATGTCAATTTTAAAATGCGAGTGTTTCTATATGTGTCACCGTTAATGCAAATGTCAAAACTGTTAAACATAATAAACTGTTTAGTCCGACTGACTCACACTTGGTCGCCTGTTTGGTTTATATTATTTGTTGTTTTAGTTCAGTTTTCACTATAATCACACCAAGTTTGACTCTTGTATGTAGTACCGTTTTTACGATAGAGCAAAAACAAAAGAACATTGAAATAAATAAAATAAAATAAAATATATTCTAATAGTGGAACATAACAACTGAACATTCGGATCCATTGAAAAATTTGATTGGCTGTCGAATAATAGATCCCGACTGTTCAGTTGTTATGTTCCACTATTAGAATATATTTTATTTTCTTCAATAGTAAGTATTCATTCAATAATATATTATAGAATTCTAGACCACCGGACATCTAAGTGCTTGTTTTTTTTTTCTTTTCAGTTACGCAGTCGGGTTTTTTGATTTTTTAAATTATTTTTTTTATTTTATACTTTTTAGTTATGAGTACCTAGCTAGCTATTTACCAGACTGGATTTCCTGTCAGCATCAGTACTACATCACAATTGCACTGGAATTTAAGTTTAAATTATGTGATTTTTTTTTCAAATGTTTTTAATTAAAAATAAATCGATATAGATCCTAAACGGTCAGTCGAATCGAAAAATGTTGAGGGAAAACTAAAAATGATTATTCAACGATACCCCACTTGACATAGTTTGTTGACTTTCATTTTTTTCATTTTCACAATATGGCGTCCTGTAGTCGCCATATTGAATTTTCACTAAGGTCATGTCTTTAGTGACACTCGCCGGACTAAGGGGAATCGATTGACGTGTGAATCACAAAAATCGGCCCAGGCGTTTGGTCTGTATAGTGCTTCAAAGGAACATTTCATTTTTTCATTTTCACAATATGGCGTCCTGTAGTCGCCATATTGAATTTTCACTAACGTCATGCCTTTAGTGACACTCGCCGGACTAAGGGGAATCGATTGACGTGTGAATCATAAAAATCGGCCCAGGCGTTTGGTCTGTATAGTGCTTCAAAGGAACATTTCATTTTTTTCATTTTCACAATATGGCGTCCTGTAGTCGCCATATTGAATTTTCACTAACGTCATGTCTTTAGTGACACTCGCCGGACTAAGGGGAATCGATTGACGTGCGAATCATAAAAATCGGCCCAGGCGTTTGGTCTGTATAGTGCTTCAAAGGAACATACAAACATACATACATAGGCTGATAAACACATTACCACTTCTTCGAGCAGTCGGGTAAAAACAAGTTTTTTGTATGGGAACCCCCCTTAATTTTTACTTTTTGTTTTTTTTTAGTATTTGTTAGGATATTCGCCATATTAACACATATTCTGTGAAAATTTCAACCGGCTACATGCTATGGTGTATTTAAATAAATATCGGTGCGTGAAAAAATTTGTTGGCGGCAAAACGTCCCTTTCCCTGTCGCGGGGACCTAAAAGGCGCGGGCCTATTTATCCGATGCCTACTTTGCCTATTTGATAATACGGCACTGTGCAGATTCGTCGAAATATAATATGTAATATTGTTCTCGTTTGTATTGCAGGTGTACCTGAATTCAAATAGGGCCAAAGACAAAGTATCAATGCTGGTCGCCACGAAGACAGGAGGCGCCACTCCCCTCGTGATTGCCTGTCGAAATGGACACTACACCGTTGCTGAATATTTGATTGAACGTTGCAATGCTGACATAGAACAACCTGGATCTGGTAAGAATATTAATTATAATGTTTTCCAAAGTCACTCTAATTACAGGGCTAAATGGAATGGAGCTCCGGGGCGCCAGCCTTTTGGGGCGGTAATTTTGATTGCACTCAAATCTGTTTGACAATGACGGCCCGCGTCAGAGGTTTAATTAATTGGTAATATATTGACTTTTTCTAGTTCTGAAATTTTTGTAAAACTGAAGAGGGGCGCATTATCGTTAGTAGCCACGGGCGCTAAATATCTTAATGGAACGGCCCTGATGTTTTCCGAAAAATGGTTTTAAAGCATTTTTTTTAATGCGGATTAAATAAACTAGGAGCTGAACTAGGCATGCCAACTCATTAGGCCGGGAGTTTGCGTTGCAAATGAAAAAGTCATAGTAAGCCAGCTGATTTTGATATCGATAGTTGATCTCGTACAACTAATCAGTAAACCGACCGTCAGCTGCTCAAGTAGCGGTGGGTGTGGGTGTGAGAGGCTGCGAAAGTGGTAAAAAAAATTTTTTTTAAGTTATAGTACGCCGACTGAAACTTGTTTTTATAAATACTTAGTTGACATCATTGTGAGTTATGATCACATCGCTATCATAATCCTAGCTAACGTAATTGTCTCAATATTTTACGTGTTTTTTTACAAGTTCATGCGACCAGCAGACGCACAATCCCCCTTCCACAATGCAGCTGATGATTATTTTTCAGCTCACAATGATGTCAACTATTTATAAAAACAAGTTTCAGTCGGCGTACTATTACTTAAAAAAAAATTTTTTACCACTTTCGCAGCCTCTCACATCCACACCCACCACGGGTGCGCCAGCTGGCGCTTGGTTTACTTATTAGTCATACCAGATTTATCGAAAAAAATAACAATCGATCGGCGTAAAAACACTACCTAAAATGCAACGCAAACTCCTGGGCTATAAGGGAGTATCCCCATGTGTGAAAGCTAATCAAAATTGTTTTTTTTTTAAATCAGCGCAGTCAGCAGACCGAAAAACAGGGGTCCAAAATGCAATAGAATACAACAGCAGTTTTATGATTGGAATTCGTAAGTGGGTCGGTCCTGGGTATAAAATTTTTACTGAAATTCATAAAACAGTTTACTTTAATGGTTTAATTTCTTGGAAGACTTCTCAAATATAACATCTTAGTTTAAAATTACTGACGTTATATAGTTACATGCATTTTAATATTTTTAATCATCTTTCAACAACTATGTACCTAGATCTTTTATAATTTTTTGACTAAATTTTTTCTGTTTAATTGGTAATTAGGTATATTTAAGATGTAAAATTATGTATAAATGATAACATTAGGTCCTAAATATGTAAGAAATTCTTACGAAACAAAAATTGGAAAAAATAAGTTGTAGTTTTTTTCTAAATTGACTAATTACCCGTTATAAAAAATTCTATATCAAGATTTATAACCATCACTTTTCAACATGAATATAAAAACAAAATTGGCGCAGCGGGAGGGACTAGAGAGGGTATAGTCTATACCCACTCTAGGACTTAGGAGGGACTATACGCGTTTCTACGAATATCTCGAGTACGACTGGTCCTACGAAAAAAACACAAGAAACCCTTTTCGTAGAAAAATGAATGCTTTATCTTTTATATATAATTTTTTTTTTCGAAAAAATCGAAATTTTAGGAGTTATTGCGCAGAAAAGTTTTCACTTTTCAGTTTTTGCTAAATCGTTTGTAAAGTATGTAGCAAAAAGTGAAAACTTATCAGCGCAATAACTCTTAAAATATTGATGTTACGGGAAAATGTTTGAAATATAAAAGATAGATCATTCATTTTTCTACAAAAAAGGTTTGTTGTGTTTTCTTCATAGGATCAGCCGTACACGAGATATTCGTAAAAATGCGTTTATCAAGATGACGGCTGACGCTTAGCCCCTCCTGCCGCGCCAACTTTGTTTTATACTCAGGACTCAGAACCGACCCACTTACAAATTCCAATCATAAAATTGCTGTTAGTAGTTAACAGGCCGGTTTAGGCAAGCAGCTATGACGTCATCCATAAACACATGTGTCTGTTCGATGTCTGATGACGTCACGGCTGTCTGCCTAAATCGGCCTGTTCACTACTGCTCTTGTATTCTGTTGGTGAGAAAAAACGTCTACCGACTGGACTAAATGTTTAGGTGCAAGCTTGTATTTCCTGGATAATAGTATGTATTTTATAATTATTATGAAATATTGTTTCAGTAACATTTGATGGCGAAACAATTGAAGGTGCTCCTCCGCTGTGGTGCGCTGCAGCTGCAGGTCACATTGACATTGTGCGCCTACTCGTGGAACACGGTGCTAACGTAAACAGTACAACTCGCACAAACTCCACACCACTTCGCGCTGCTTGTTTTGACGGACATTTTGAAATTGTCAAATTTCTAATCACCAGAGGCGCTGGTATGTATACAAAAACGTTCACATTTCTCAATATATGGGTTACACTTTCGAAACAGAATACGCCATATAGAACTTTATAATGGCGTTCATCGTATCTGATTGATCGGAAAGCATATACATATTATAATAAAACTGTAACGGGGCCGCGTCTGTACATAAAATATTTTTTCAAAATTATAATCGCGGTGGGCATTAATTATCGATTTGGAGGCCAAAACAGCAATTTTTACATTTTTGTCGGTCTGTCTGTCTGTACACTCATCACGCGGAAACTACTGAGCGGATTTAAATGAAACTTGGCATGTCGGTAGCTAATATGTCCTGGGTCAACATATAGGATACTTTTTATCCCGACAAAAAAAGGAGTTCCCGCGGTGTAGTCAAAAATTATATTTCCGGATGGTTCAATGGAATAAAATAAAACCTTCATGTTTCTGTTACTCACCAATGTATGTCGCAAACAATAATATTTCTGCTACTCACCAATAGATGTCGCCACGAGTATTTCATAACACGCTAATGTTGAAGTTCACCCATAAACCAAGGTTATTAGATATGGAGTGTAGAGGTAAGGAGAACTCTCTCTGCATATGAAAAAGCGTCCGTCAAAAGGCGATAAATTGGTGGCGCCACAATAGCAAGAGTGTAAATTTTAAAGGATGCGCCAAATAATACTAGAGTAGGACAGTGAAGTAAAGAAGGAAAGCATAACTTCCGCTTTTCAAAAGAAAAACAGTCAAATATCATTGGTAAACTTGTAATTATGCATAAAATAGTAAATAAAGATAATCCCAATATAAATGAACGCCTGAAAAATTATTTAATTTTTTAACAATGATTGCTTTTATAAAAAATTACAAACGCAAAATTTAAAACACCTGCAAATACATACTTGAATTTGTCAATCAATTATATTCTTTTCATTTTTTTTATAAAAGTTCCACATAATAATTTTTGAAATTTCTTCAAAAGTAGAATTCTCTAATAAAAATTATTAAAAAACTGAAATTTCTGATGTAAAACAGATCATGGAAATTAAATCACCGTCCACGTTATCTGACAGTAGTTATTTTAGGTTATATTTACAAAATTATTTTGAACTTTTGGACTACGCAAACAGTTGAGGTTTTGTATACTGCAGTTTTGTTATAACTACTCTAGTCATCAAAAATATTAAATTTTTCAACTCAGCGCACTTCACTCAGTCAATAACTGCTAAGTTCATTTCATACTCTCTTGCTATTTTGGCGCCACTTTGGAGAGATTTGGAACTGTTATTTACAGCTTACAGCTGGACACTTTTGCAACTGTTCCCCCATATGAGAGTGTTCTCCTTAGCTCTACCCTCCATATTATTAGAGTACAGGTTGCCTCATTACATCTGACCAATCAGCATAAGCGCGGGAATGACGTCAGCTAGAATTTAGTTTAAATCAAGTACAAAAATTGTTGAAGATTATGCTTATTTATATTAGGTGCTTCGTGCAGATTTTTTCTTAAAATTGGCAGGAGACAATAAATAGAAGAATAGATGTTAAAACATAGGATAATTTTTATTTTTATTACAAAATTTAGGTTTTAATATCTATAATATATACAAACAAAAAATTAAATAATGCTCAAGAAATGGCAGATCTTGTTAATTACCTATTTTTTTAAATTTAAGAAACGAATAGAATTAACTAACAAATTGATAAATTAATTATTTTATCTTTTATATTCACAAAATATTAAAAATAACCACAAAACGCCATAACACTCGCAAAATTGACAACTTATCATATTTTTTTCACTAACAGAAGAATCACGTTTCTATTAGGTATTGAAAAAACATATCACACTACCATGGTTACTGTGATTTTTATTTCCAAAAATTAGCAGCGTCCATCGTCTGATCTTTTCTATTGAAGTGAGCAAGCATGGTATATTCTGAGTGACGTCATCCCCCCACTACTATCTATCGTAATGAGGCAACCTATGCTCTACTAACCTTGCCCATAAACACTTTTCCTAGGAATTTGATCAAATTTGAATATCTTATAGAAAACAGTAATGTCTAACAGCTGCTAGAATTTCAGAGTGATTGCACGTGCCATCAAATTTCAAAACGCCGCGCGAACGAAGTCGCGGGTACAGCTAGTAACAATAAATAATATTCCGAATCTTGACCCGTAATGCGATTTCTTTTTTTAATAATTTCAGATATAGAAATCGCCAACCGACATGGCCATACCTGTTTGATGATAGCTTGTTATAAAGGACACATAAGAATTGCCAAGTTTTTGTTGGCACTGAAAGCCGACGTGAATCGCAAGAGCGTGAAGGGAAACACGGCCTTGCACGACTGTGCGGAATCAGGAAGCTTGGAAATACTCAAATTACTAATAGAACACGGTGCCACAATGGATGTCGATTCGTATGGTAAGTAACTAACGAGAGAGAGAGAGAGAGAGTAAATTATAAACGTTCGACAACTGATAAAAAGTCATCAACAACTGATAAAAGGTCATAATTCATATTTTTAAATTTAATTAAAAGACAAAACAAAACTGACGGTAGTGTCGATTTGTTTGCAGGAATGACGCCGCTGTTGGCCGCTAGTGTGACAGGACATAATCATATTGTAGAATATCTAATAAAACTTTCACATCTTGTTACGCGGAAAGAACGCATCGATGCTCTTGAACTTTTGGGCGCTACTTTTGTTGATAAGAAGCGCGATATGGTCGGTGCTTTAGATCTTTGGAGAAGAGCTATGGAAGAAAGGTATTTATATTTTGATCTATGCATAATATAAAAGGAAGCATCAATAGGTGTCTGTCTGTCTGTACTGACCAATTTCGAGAACTACTGAACGGCTTTGAATGCGGTTTTTACCATTCGATAGCTTATTTCTGAGGACGGTTTAGGTCTACACTACTTGTCCGGCCCGGCTTCGACTTGAATCCACTATACTGAGCAAAGTCGAATGCAGTTTTTACCATTCAATAGCTTACTTTTTGAGAAAGGCTTAGGTTTATGCTACTTGTCCGACCTGGCTTCGCCCGGGTGCATATCAAATTGATACCGAACAAACAGGACTAATAGAACAAGAACTAGTTACTCTCGTACTGTGAACCCCAATTTTTTCGATTATGCAACCACTTAGGCTTCTGACGTTTTGCACTTGCGTTATGCACCACGTGAACAATAAGTACGCAAATTGTCAGCCTTGCACAGAGTCAGTTAAAAATACATAGCTAGCTCTCCGTCTATAAACAGCTCATTTGATCACTGAAACGTAAAAAAAACACCCTTTTTAATATGATTTAATATAACTCATAATCCTATCTGTCTGTTTGGATCAAAATTTGAAATCAGTTTTTTATATTTCGCTCAAATATTTGAATCAGTTTTTTTCTTCTTAATTTATCTAGTGAAATGATAGCAAACTACATAGTATACTTTTTCTTGAATTATTGGAACAAACTACATGCAATTTTTCTTATGTTCCTCATTCAGTATGATCTACTAGACAATTTTAGGGTTCTATACCTCAAAAGGAAAAAGCGGTATCCCTTTGAGATTACTCGTTTGTCCCGTCTGTATGTTTTCCACAGTCGAATTTCTCTGGACTAAATAAAGTTATCAAGCTGAAATTTGGCATAGTTATAATTGCACCAACGTGCAAAATCATTATGGAGTGGGTTCGTCACTAACAGCGCCCGATTTTTTATGAGGGTATTTGAAGGAAAGGGTCTTATCTTCTTTGCAAGCCTGCAACAATGAGGGCTATCATTAATATTTTTATTCGTCAGATAGCGCTAGCGCCAAGTAAGGTATGTCAAACGTTTAGAGATCGGTTTGTGTTTAGTGATTCTTCAATCTTCATTGATCCATTATTAAGGAATAAATAATTAAATAAATACAAAACTAAGATTTAGCCGTTAATTGATTGAACGACAGATACTTTACTACAGTGACTTTATAGAGACAGTGGCGACAATAGACTGTCAATTCAAATTTCGACACAACATGGCGGCGTTGTTTACATGGCGTTGCCAGTCCTGGATTTATAAATAGGCCGTATAGGCCGCGGCCTATGGGCGGCAGTGTCCTAGGGGCGGCAGATTTCAGAGAACGGTCACTTGATTTCAGAGGATAAAAGTCAAACACGTCCACTGGTTTTCTCATGGTTTTTTATACTTTCAATAAATCCCTATAGAAAGAAACTTATTCCTATCGAAACCTATATTATCGCGTGAGTGATAGATGAGAGCAGCGCGAGGCCCCTTTACTACAAATGAAAAATTATTATTTTAGAAAGGTATATACATGGGGCGGCGGAAATAAAGTGGCCTACACTCATAAAAAATATAAATCCGGCACTGGGCGTTGCTATGGCATTGCGTGAATTTTTTATAGTGAATAATTTTTATAAAAAAAATACATTTTGTAATAAACAAAAACAACCAATTCAACAGACAAAAATATAGAAACACTGGCGATAATAAGCGGGAAACTCCGCCCATCCGAAAAATTCACGCAATGCCATAGCAACGCCATGTAAACAATGCCGCCATGTTGTGTCGAAATTTGAATTGACAGTCTATTGTCGCCACTGTCTCTATAAAGTCACTGTATACTTTACTTGCTAATGCCGCCATCAGGTGGCGGAAAATATAAACAATACTGAAATTTTTGATGACATCAAAGTGACAATGTACCTTACTTGCTAGTGGTGCCATCAGGTAGGAAAAAAAGAAGTCTGGTAGTCCTCATTGAGAAGTTGAAAGACTGCATTTGTGTTTATTTATTTATTGTAGATTATAGACGCGTCGACAACTTAGGTCATTAGCGTCTTAATTACATTAAATAACAACTAACTTAAAACTAATACTCCAGTAATTTTAGATATTGAAATGACCCACCTGCAGAAAAATTCCCAGTTAGCTGATTTTTTTTTATTTACCTTCATTATGGTGTTTTAAAAAACGTGTAAAAAGTCCCCATCGATATCGTGCCGGCGTTGCCAGATATTCGAGGTTCAAGTTCACGATAAACGGTTTTTAGTGAATTTCTCGGTTCCGTTCCATTTTTTGTAAAAAATAGTTATTATCAATCTTATAGAGGACGAAATTATCTACAACTTTTGTATAAACATTTTTTGTCTACGATTTATAGTTTTTCTTATTAAAGTACCCGCGGCTTCCTCCCCCTCGATTTTACATAACGGGCCTAACATAATGATTTGTACCATTATTTTAAGTTGAACTTAAAGCTAACGATTAATTATAATTTTAACGAAATTAATGCAGTAGTTCTCTACTTATAAGCAACCAAACATACAAATCGACAGCGCTCAAACGGACAGACAGACAAACAATTTTTTTCGAAACTACGATATTTATCCTTGATATCAATTATAAAGACCATTCGTAAAGTAATTTTGTAAAAAAAATTTACAAGGGTTGAGAGAGTGCGGATTAAGTACGAGTATGCATTTGCACACCGTATAACGCACTCTAGTAATAGTTGCCACATTTTTAATTTTTTTTATAAAATTCCTTTACGAATAGTCTTTATGACAATTATAATGAGTATTCGTAAAGGAATTTTCAAAAAAAAATTAAAAGTATGGCTACTCCGAGCTATTCTTAGTAGAGTGCGTTATACGGTATGCAAATGCATACTCGTACTTATTCCGCACTCTCTCAACCCTTGTAAATTTTTTTTACAAAATTACTTTACGAATGGTCTTTATAATTGATGTCAAGTATAAATATTGTATTTTCGAAAAAAATTGTTTGTCTGTCTGTCTGTTTGAGCGCTGTCGATTTGTATGTTTGGTTGCTTATAAGTAGAGAACTACTGCATTAATTTCGATAAAATTATAATTAATCGTTAGCTTTAAGTTCAACTTAAAATAATGGTACAAATCATTATTTTAGGCCCTCGGGAAGCAGCATAATCCCGTTATGTAAAATCGAGGGGGAGGAAGCCGCGGGTACTTAAATAAGAAAAACTATAAATCGTAGACAAAAAATGTTTATACAAAAGTTGTAGATAATTTCGTCCTCTACAAGACTGATAATAACTATTTTTTACAAAAATTGGAACGGAACCGAGAAATCCACTAAAAACCGTCTATCGTGAACTTGAACCTCGAATATCTGGCAACGCCGGCACGATATCGATGGGGACTTTTTACACGTTTTTTAAAACACCATAACGAAGGTAAATAAAAAAAAATCAGCTAACTGGGAATTTTTCTGCAGTGGAAATCTAAAATTACTGGACTATAAATGACATCACAAAATATCCATGAACGCAGGTGGGATTCGAACCCACGGCAGTCCAGTCTAGAGGTTGCGGCGCCAAGCACGCTAACCACTAGGCTGTCTGCCCTCGACTGCATTTGTGAAGAAATTGTCGGAATAAATGGAGATTTGCTTCAAGAATTGAAAATTGCAGTGAAGTTGATAAGGGGATCATTTAGAAGACGTAATTTTCAAAAAGTTGAACAGAAGTCTATAATATACAAGGATTTTATTCGAATATTAAAATGAATAGTCTAATATGAGGAACACTGTACTACCAATGCAAATAAATAAAATCTTAATTTCGTCTGTATTGTAATTTCGACTGATATAATACAATACAATTTATATGATGCCTAGACCGAATTAGCTATTTCCATAATTTTTGCCTGTCTGTCTGTCAGTTCCGGGTTAACTCAAGAACTACTATAGTGTTGGTTATAAATCAGGGGATAGGATAGACAGTATACCATCGCGCTTCTACCAGAAGGGGCAGAGAGGTAGTCAGAACGACTAACTCGTTCGAAACCGCGGGTAAAAGCTAATTTTTAATCATTTTTCACTTTTTTAGATACAACAGTGATTTCTCACCGTTGCCAAAACCAACAAATCAACCTTCAGTTGCAGCTTATGACTACGTTAAAGAAGTGAATGACCCGGACCGTTTAGATGATTTAATGGCCGATCCAGATGAAATGCGTATGCAAGCCCTGGTGATACGCGAACGCATTCTTGGTCCAGCCCATCCCGATACCAGTTACTACATCCGCTATCGAGGCGCGGTGTATGCTGATGCCGGCAAATTTACTCGTTGCATGGATATGTGGAATTACGCACTTGACATGCAACAGTCGATGCTCGAGCCGTTGAACCTGATGACTCAGAGTTCACTTCATTCTTTTACAGAACTGTTCTCGTTTATGATGGGCGAAGAAGGTCGTTCGACGACTAGAGGCCGCATAGTTCCTCCGGTAGAAATAAACGAACTGATAAGAGTTTTCAATAAAGCAGTACGAGAAATCGAACTGGGCAGTCAAATGCATGAACGAAATGTTAATTATTTAACACGTGTATTGGTCATCACTCTACATTTGGCATGCTTGTTAACTCGTTTATTGGAACATCCGGATTGTACAAAAGAGCAAACGGAATCGGTGTACCGTGCCGCGTATAAATTGGTGCGTTTGAGAGTGCGAGGACTGATGGGACGTACGCCATTGCATCTGTTGTGTTGTCGCGACGCGGCTTTAGTCAACCGCTATCCGGTTTGTCAATTTCCGGCGCCGCATCTCGCCAAAGTCTTGTTGAAAGTGGGAGCCGACACGGACGCGATGGACGACGATGGAAACACACCTTTACATTTGGCGGCAATGGCACGACCGTGTCCGGCCAGTCTAGCTCAAACACTTTTAGAACACGGTGCACATTTGGATCGCGTTAATAATAAAGGTGAAACGTTTGAGAATTTGCTCGAAGACCAGCGTGTACACGAACTTGTTGATCCAGTGAAATATTCTAGTTTGAAATGCTCGGCTGCGAGAATTATTAGGCAATTTAAAATACCGTTTAAGGGCATTGTACCTGTTACATTGGAGTCGTTTATTGTCGCACATTGATTCTTATTTGTCTATTTCCGATTGATGTGATTGTTGCCTGTTTTTTAATTTTTATTTGCAATTCTCTTTAGGTAATTTATATTATAATAATAATAATAATAAATAGAAATGTCTCTTTCAACCAGTCATATTCATTATATTTATGGAGTATTAGAATTTATTAATGAAAGCTCTAGGAAAATATTTTAATGAAATACATCTCAAACTAAATAGGCAATTTTAAATACATACTATATTTTGAATAATCAAATTGAAATATTTAAATTAACTATTTGTTCATATACTGCGTTCCTTTTAAGAACACTACTGTATCGAACTGGTCAATGGGCGGAGCCTGTTTTTAATCATTGAGAGACTTCAAGTCTCCATTAAATATGAGCAGTCTCCCTGATACTTTTCAGAGAGAGACAAGCACCAGAGCCTCGTATTTCGCGCTCAAATCGTAGTTACAACTTACCCCCTTTCACTGTCTATTCATCTGAATACCTCACTACCCATAGTGATGACTTAATAATCACTAGCGAATTTTGGAGGAATGAAGCTAAAGGACTTTAGATAATCAAAATAAATTCAAGTTGGGGAACAAAAAAATATCAAATAGGTATCGAAAAATACAAAAAATATTTATTGAGTCCCCCTCGCGAAAAAAAAATCAAATATTCGCGTATGTGATGTAATTGGATTTAAAATATTTTTGGCATGGCAGTGGAGGCAGACAATAACCAATCTTGACTAGTTTTCATCTTCAGCGCAGCGAGTCATGATCTTACGGTGAACGCAGTGTAGAATAAGTTCCGTTTCATTTATAAAGTACGGAAGCTGACTCCAAGAGCTCAGTGTAATATCTTGCCAGGAAAAAAGGACCATATATGGATATGTCTAGAGGGTTTTTAAAAATGACATTGACAAACTATGGGAGATGATCCATTAGTTGATTTTAAGAAAAATAGTTCCTATGGACAAGGGTTCAAAAACGCTTTGTTACGGAGTTGCAGCACTTCGAAAGTAAGTATTTTTTCATGCTTGAAAAATCAAAATTTTCATAGGATTGCAACTCTATGATAAAGCGCTTTCGGACCCTCGTCCATAGAAAAGTTTTTTCTTAAAATCAACTAAGAAATTGTCTTCCATAGTTTGTCAGTGTCATTTTTAAACACCTGTATACATATCCATATATGGCCATATATGATCATTTTTCCTGGGTTGACTTTTGGAAGTGTGGGACTTAGACAAATTGCGATGTTACTTAAACTTAGTTAATTGATGTTATAAACAAAGTATTATTAATTAAATAGAAAAATTTTAAACTGAGTCCACCAATAATTAAATAATTTTTTTGTTAAAATTTTAAAATATTTTCATATGTTTACTCTATTTCCAATATTATGATAGTTTTTAAAATGTAAATAGTGAAAATGTTTTAAATAAGAAGAAATGTAACTAGATAATTTTAGCTCATAAAAAAAAATCAGATAAACTAAAGTTTTTGAATTATTTTACTTTCTATTACCTAAAACATTGTCACTCATTTTAAAAACTATCAGAACTTGTAAAAACTATGTAAACTAAAGGTGTGTCAAAAATCGTTTTGAAATTCGCTGTAGTAAAATCATTATTAGTTTATAATCATGTAAATCCCTATGGGACAGATTTAAAAAAAAAGTGCTGTGTGTCGTTACACACGGCTGAAGTGAATACTTCTTACAGCAAATTCCATGTGGTATTACTAAACAACCATTCGGTCGAAACGGAGAAGCTAGTTGGTTAGTTATGCACACAATGCAAGCAGATGGTGCTGTTCACGTCACATGATAAATAAAGACGATAGCGCCATCTATCGTGGCCTTGCGTTGCACTATTAGATACTGGGCGGACAGAACTACCCGTACCCCGCGTCTACCCCTCATGGAAAGTAGTGGGGCGCGCGCGTTATCGTTTAACGCTTTGCGCAAATGTGTCGGGAGTCGCATAAGAAGTATTAACTTCAAAAATGCACAAACTAGGCTTGTAATGAAAGAAAAAAGGTCTTATTGCGAATACGAATGTGAATTATTACTTTTTCAAAATATTTTTGCAAAAAGCACAACTGATGTATCACGAGAACTTTCGAGTAGCGGAGTAATCGTCAAATCGCCCGTTTTCAATACAAAAATTAGCATGGGCTTTGGCCCTAAAACAAGCAACTTTTCGCAATTAAATCGAACTATAGGTGGCAACATGGGTAATGTTCTAAGCGGGATGACCTTATAATTTTAATACCTCAATGGGGTCTCCATCCTGCTCTGACCTTTGACGATATAACTATGAACTAGTAACGCTAACTTCATTCTGGATCCGTGTTTTCACAGAATCAACAAAACATGACAGACTATGATTAAATTATATTGATGTATGAAAATATATCGGACTAAGTGAAAAAAACCATCGAGTGAGGTGTATTGAAGGAAGTGGTAGAGTACTTGATTCTAGCTGTCCATTTCTGTATCTATGGTCTAAGGCTCTGACATTCAGCAGTAGCCATATTTGTTTCGAGGTGATCCCGCTTAGGATTAATTTCAGCAAACGACTATAGAGGTCAGCCACTTTGAATTTAATCACGAATACAATATAATACATAATACAGTGAAATCTCCCTTACCGGACACCCCCTATAGGCGGACACCTGTATACGGACACTTTTGGTTGGTTCCGGCAGCTTTCCTTAAAAAATAGCACTATCATAACTCTCCCTTGAACGGATGTTCCTTAGAGCGGACGTGGACACTAATTTCTCAGCGTTTTGACGGCAATATGTTCTCTTGTACGGACACCTAACCTAACTTAACCAGTACCTGACGCTTCGGTGATTCTATGCTACTGACGACACGGCATAATTCGACGCGACGACGTTTGGGGATTCCCTAAATTACAGAAAGTACACGATCGGCGGCCGATCTAAGATACGTAATAGCTTCTTCTAAATGCTTGTTTCATTTCATCGAGTACCTATGTGTTTATGTGGTATACAATGCACGTTAATTTTTTGTATGAAGATAAAAAATAAAAGAACAAAAGCAGAGCAATTAAAATTCTTTGTTGTATTTTTCTGGATTATGACTACATATACATATATGTATTTATTGAAAATATACGTATCTATTTATGTATGTACTACGTATTACATACAATTATGTATACATATGTATGTACGTTGTACATACATTGTATTTAAATTTAGTTTTCCGTTGGATGGAGACGGATACGCTTTGATGGTCCCTTTGGTGTTCATCCAAGAGAGATTTCACTGTATATTACTATTTTGATATTATATTTTGGATAATGATCTTACTGATTGTACTGTGTTAAACTTCACTCTGTTTGTATTTACGCTTAGTTCGAAGTTTTAGAACTATAACAATTTACAAGTTGATGATGGACTTATTAATAATACTGGGTAGACCCTTGATTCTGATTTGAAAAGAACGTGAAGGTTGGCAGCCACCACTCTGCCTATCTCCTTTTTTTTCGATATTTCTAAAAAATGTTCTTTTTTGAGTTTTGTCACCGTTTTAATAATATATTGTGTGCGATTTGGCGGTTTACTTTTGGGACATTTTGTGTAGTAATTTATAGATAATTTTTTTCTTAAAAAATGTAAAATATAAAAATTACATAAAATTGTACAATGTACATACTTTAAATGGCATCTGTTTTTAAAAAACACCAGTTCGTATTCATGCACACTTTTAGGCACTTGTAACGTTTGTGGCATTTTGTGATAAATTGGAAAGAGGTTTTTAATTATTAAAGACTTATAACAAAAAAATCGGTTAAAACGCCTAAATAAGAACACGAAGATTTTTTCTAAAATTTGTAATTTCTAAATTGTAATATCAGTTTTGATCTATAAGTAAGAAATGCTTGATTTTGAACTACATTTTATTAAAAAGAAAATCAATATGCTAATTGAACTCTAAATTAATATTTGACCACTTATAATATGTAGAAAATGAAAAAAATTCGTTACATTCAGGGTAAGTTCGGTTTTACGCTCGATTGATCGAGCCGAGCGAACAGATTTTTGGTCACGTGACAACCGAGCAAATCGAGTCATCTAAACAATTCCGAACGTAATCTAGCAGATTTTTCCAAACGTCAGAATAAAATGGCGCCAATAATTTAAATTCTTATTACTAAAGCCGAAATATATTCTTTATTGCTCCTCATTTTGATTTAATTCAACATTGTTATAATAATAAATCATGAATCACATTTTTTTTCGTTTTATTCCTTTATTTTATTTAATCATTCTGTGCGATATAGACTTGTTGATTATTACTATTCTTTGAATAAATATTATTCGTGTGTTTTTATCTATTGAAAAATTACCTCATATAAATAAACATCGAAATTTATCCATTCTCACGACAAGTGTTTCCGCTCATTTTTAAAATGAATGCTCTGAAGATGGTTGAATCTGCTTGCTCGCTCGCTTTCCTCAGAGCAAATCGAGCGCGCTCGATCTTTCAGAGCATATAAATGTTGAATTCGAACGTATTAGAGCACTCCGATCAATCTGAGCGTAAAACCGAACTTACCCTCAGGCTTCGACGTCCTAAATGATTATTAAAAAGTAGTATATCTATAAAATTTATGTTAAAAATAAATGAATATGACTACAATATTATCATAGTCAGTAAGATCAAAATATAAGGTTTAAATAAAAAAAAATAAATATGATGTAGAAAAAAATGTGAATTTATAAAAATCTTGTGATACACATTGTAAGGCTGTTGTTTGGGAAAATATATTATTATATAATACCCAAAACCGTGTTTTTATTTACCCTGTTCTAGTAAAAAAATAAAAACCAGTCAATGCTCGCTTGCCAAGAAAAAATCGTCGATTTTTAAAAAATTTCAAAAACTCGTTTTTTATTTCCGAACAGCTTAGACTAATATAGAAAATGACATATTAAATCCAAAAATAATAGTACGGTAAAGGTCTGAAATTACCTTTTGAGCAGTGAGGATGAAAATTTAAGGAAAGGTAGATAGATAATTTTATTGGTCCAATAATACCAAAGTGTAGACAAGTCAACGAGTTACATACATATACAGCACTTGATTGCGATTACATAAAATTTTTTCAAAAATCTAAAAAGTCGTTAATTGTATACTTTAGACCAGCGCGAGCGGTTCCCAACCCATGGGCCGCGGCCCACTTGTGAGCAGCGGGTAGCGTGGTACTGGGCCGTGGACGCTAAAAAATTGTTAAATTGTGTTTTAAAGACCCACCAATAGCTAAGGTTATTTGGGCCTAGCACCAATTCATATTTTCAATTAATTATTTTTTTTTGTTAATAATAAATTGAAAATCCAACTGATACTTTTATCAGCTCTCGGGCTCGAAGCCGGGAACTTATAATAGAGGAACAATAGCAACGCCATGTCAACAACAGCATCGCTACACTCTCGGCTATTCTCAAGCCCGCCGTGGACGCTTCGAGAGTCTAAGCCAAGATAAATATCGGAGCTTTAGGGGTAGAGATAGGAACAATCGAGAGAGAATTGCGATCTAGTGTCGGGGATAAGCGATCTAGTGTCATGGATTTGAGATCTAGTGTCGGGTATTTGCAATCTAGTGTCGGAGATTTGCGATCTGTCAGGGATTTACTACTGCCGAAAGGACACTGACGTCACGTGACTTATTCAATTTTCAAATATTTCAGAATCCTTAAGTAAGTACTATCGTTTTTTCGGAAATTTAAAAGGTTAAAAATTTTTCTTGTTATAATCATAAAAATTTATTAGTTTCGATTTTCAAAATATGGTAAAAAAGTTTGCATTTTTAATGATACAACATAGAACCCCACTGTAACAATTATTATAACAAAAAATATTTAATGAATGTTGTTATCATTAAGAATCGACCTCAATATTAAGAATCGATTCTTAATGATCGAGATCGATTCTTAATGATTGAGGTCGATTCTTTATGATCGAGGTCGATTCATAAAGATCGAGGTCGATTTTTAAAGATCATTAAGAATTGACCTCGGTCAGTAAGAATTGACCTCGATCACCGTCCACTTTTAATGTTGTTCTTAACGTTAAGTTCTATTTAGGTAAGACCTATGTCGAGCGTCTATAATCTACAATTCATTCATTCAGGTAAGACCTACTTTTAAGTTCTAGCGGTGCAAATGGCCATAAGAATTGACCATATTGATCACTAAGAATTGACCTAGATCATTAAGAATCGACCATATTGATCACTAAGAATCGACCTAGATCCAGGGCTGAATTATCCAATAGGCATTGTAGGCAACTGCCTTTGGTCCCCGTGCCGCCTAGGGGCCCACAAACCGTGAGAAAAATAAGTCCTAGTTAAATAAAAAATAGAGAAAATAAAAAAAAAATATAAATAAATATAAAGTTTCAAGTGGAATATTTAGTTAAAAAAAACTAAAATGGTGCTACGCGGGATTCGAACCCGCGACATATTGCGCATGAAGCAGCCGTTCTAACTAGGGCTCAGAATTTACAATATACATTACTCAGGAATTGCCCACGGACTATTATATTATACTATTATAATTTTGTTTCTTGTTTTTTTTTTTTACTAACAGTTAAACACGACGGCTAGCATGCATTATAAAGTTCCAATTCATTTATTTCAAACCGTTTTCAATTTTGTTCTCGATTTGATGCGTATTTTTTTTATGTCTGTACATCGATTACTCAAGAATTGCCCACGGACTATTGCAAAGTAGTGATGGGCAATTACGAGATATTTTAGTCGATTGTCTCGATTGTTCAAACATCTCGATCACTCTCGATGGTTTTCACTTGGACTCAATTGTTGTTGTTTCATAGTTCACCGCAACTGAGTCGCATATTATTGAATCATACAGATAATGTACACTGTCGAGAGCCACATAATATATAATCGTTCATCACTCAACAACTGTGGTCGAGTCGATTGTGCAGTAATCGAGTGCTCTGAGACCGACTGAACAGTGAACAATCAACGATGAACGAGTCACGTGAACGTCAGACTTCAGTCGACTAGCATATAACCTTGAATCGCGATTATATGTATTCTCATTCGCTGGCAAATAATCGACATGAACAATCGAACATTTTGATTGTAAAATCAAACTCCCAGCCGATTGTGGACTCGATTGTTATAATGAACGATTGCAATTGTTTCGATCGTAAAAACATCTTACAAATCGCCCATCACTATTGCAAAGGCTCACAGAATTCCGTTTCAAGATGGCTGCCAAATGGAGTAACTCACCAGTCACCATGGACCTCCCTACAAATAAAAAAAAAATCGCTACCTACCCAGTACCCAAAATGCATGGTTGAATGACGAATTGACTACACTAAGGAAAATTATTCGAAAAAGATCTTAATTAAGAAATAACAAATACAATTACTTATATTGAAATGTTTTTATTGATATTTTCTGCCAGAGCAAGAACAATCCAAATGATCAAATTTATAACCAGCATAAAGTAGTTTAATTTCAACCAAATGTACGTTTGCAGAAAAATTACCCAACTAAGAGCGAATTTACACATGTTAGTCGACTTGGCCGAATTTTAAATCGCTCAAATAGTTGCAAATACAATGCACATAATGTATTATCCTTGGTTTCTGGTAGCAAGCACCTGAAGCAATTTAAAGAGAAGTTAAGACCCTTATGAGCTCTGCTGTCGAGCGTCTACAAGTTATAATGTCTGTTTTACTGGGAAGTGGACTGTGGCTATTTCTAATCTTGCTGGACACGTTCTCAGAAATTACCCTTATGCGAGCGTGTCACTGATGATACGTCGATCGGAGGTCTTTCCCAGACGATCATTTAAAATCTAAAAACAAATCGGTAATATTCCCTCGGAGGGGCAATTTATTTAGATACAAGATGCTCATTGGTGAAAGAATTTCTTCTATCATGTCATTCGTGCCAACAGTGTGTCTCTATTCATTAAAGCAAGTTTGAGAATGGAGTTGTTCCAATTTTTTTTTCTTTTGAAGCTATAAAACAATTTTTTTTCGAAAATTTTTCGGAATCTTATTCTGAAAAAAAAAATCCCAAACCTGTCTTTTTCAATGCAATTTTAAAGACAAAAATAATTCCGCTACGGAAGTGACGCGAACTATGGTCAACCAATAACAATCGACTATATCCTGCCCTCTTTATCACATTGAAAGCAATCTCATGATAACCGTATCGTTATCTTGTTTTTTTGCATGGCTGATACAGGATGCCAATGGCTTCAGTTTAGAGCATAGCACGCCGGTAATGACATTTGACAGATCAAAACAGTAATTATAATGCGCAAACATGGGACGACCATTCTCCGCGTCATCATAGAAGGGTTAAGCTAAGCTGTTTGAAATGTAAATTCTTTAAAAACTCTTGTTCAAAATTATCAAATTTTGATATGTGGGACAACCTTATTAGTGCCGCCAGAAAGGAAAGTCGCAAGAATTAAATGTAACTGGAAAAGCAATTTGTGCTCAAAATATAACTCGGTTAAGGCAACTATTATGTGTAAACTCGTCTTAAAACAAAACAGATTATGTAATTGCAATTTTTTATACATAATATACGCAGTATTATAGTAGACGCAAGAAATTAATCCGGCCTGCCGGAATTGTAAATGTAATTTTTTCTAGTGTAACTTTATTTTATGTACTTTTTGTCCTGTAAACATAAAAATTGAAAGCATTAATTTTTTCATAGCGCCGACAAAAAAAAAATTGAAAAACCACAAACGATTTGCTCTGGACAAACGAAAAAAAATTTTTATGGAAAAAATCATAAAAATTGTACAATTCTGAACAATAGTAATTAACCTTCATACAGATATTGCCTGATTATTAACATTTAAATTTTTGATTGTAAACTTTCCATATATAAAATTAAAATCATAAAATAATGAGTGCTTTTATTGTTTCTTTCAGTTAATTTTTTATAAATACATTTGAAGTACTATAGCTTCTCTTTTTTACACTGTATTAAACTGTTTTTTTTTAGATTTAGTAATTAAATTTGATTATTACTATTATCTAGCAATTTATGTTTTTGTAACTTTTCAGATAATTGTTTCTTATAAAAAAAAGTATAAATTACAAACGTCTGATAAAGATCTGGATAATTGAGGTTTCAGTAACGATCATTTTCTTTTCATTAAATTGATCGAGCATCTATAATCTACAATGTCTATCGGTCCATTTAACTGCACTAGTAATTCCGTGTAGCAGTGCACATCTAATAAAATGTTCCATTTTATGACTTCGAAAAACAATCATCTGAAATACAATCTGTTTTATTATAATATTCATCACAATTAATTCTTTAAGGAATATGGTTTATTCTCTATATGAATTCCTCAAAAAATTAATAACACTTATAAAGGTTTCTTATTTTTCAGGATAGTGAACTGATAATTTAAAAATTTTCTACAATTAAGGCATTCTTTCAAAATTCAATTCAATTATAGTTACAGTTCAACCACAGTACAGTGAAACACCAACAGAATCACTCGACTGTCGACACTTCAATTTTTGTCAATGACCTTGAATTACGCAATCAGAATAGCTGCACTGTGCGTGTTCATGTGCACTACACAATAGTTCGCAATGTAGTACCTGCCAAGTTTATGCGCGAACTAGCTTTTACACTTCGGGTGATTCTACTGGCTGTTTCTTTTTGCTCTAACTTACTATATTTTAATGAAAGATTGCAAGATCGAAAATATCTACATTCTGGTCTCTGGTTATTTTCGACAGATAAATAGCTATGACTATGTATGACGTTGGTGAAATCGTAAAACACCAAATTTTAACAAAGGTGCGTAACATGTACAATGTAAATCATACTATAATCAGTTTTGTTTGCGTAGCTAATGCCAAGAATGAACCAATGGACTGGCATTGCAAGGTACTTTTGTCCAGTTTTGCACTTAACAAATGGCGCTGAGCAATCACGAGATAAGCGAACAAAAAAAGATAACAAATACAACTGAGGGAAATTTTTGCCATCTGTAAAATTATTTTTCATAGATTTTGCGATTTCAACCCTTATATATTTGTATTCTTAAGTACTGAACGTAAATAATATGGATCACATATCAGCACAGCAGATAAAAACTTCTTGTGTAAGCTTTTAAACTTTTTTTATTTCAGTGAAAAACAGACGAATTAGAAATAAAAAACCTTCATTCTGTAAATTGGTTTGCAGGTTTGCTAAAAAAAAAAAGAAAAACCAATTCAAAAAGAAAAAGACCCAAACGCTAGTTTCAGTTAAATTTACAGTATTTTCAGAATGTATCTAAAAAATTGCGACATTCTGTCACTTTTGATAGAATTTGTTAAACGACATTTACAAAATATGGATTCATACTTATTATGAAATTTATGACGTATCAAAGGTGTTGTGGCCGGTAACATAAAAAGCTATTATCGGTTCATTAAACAAAATACATATTGCAATGCATTTATGACAGTACACACAGAAAATGTCACTGGTCACCAATAAAGATACAAACTGAAACATTTAATCAGTATTTGTCAACTCGAAAAAGTTACTAGAGCATATATTTACACGTTACAACTTATTTGTAGTTTTTGAAGCTATCCTTCTTAACGCACGTTTGGCATAGGGCACCTAAAATATAAAAAAAAACGTCACGAACGCGGCCTTGGAACGTATAGTTTGGAACGCGGCAATGGAACGCATCTCATTGGCTGGGCAGCGCGTATTGTTGCTATAGCTTTTATATGTAAATAAATTCGATTTTATACATACAATGCCTAAGAAGCATAGCTCCTGTCGGGTGTCCCACGACTTTTTTTCATTTTGATAAATTAAGTTTGCAAAACTGCTTTGTCACAATAACACAGTTCACTTTTATTTATCAACTTGCAAAATGCAACCTGCGAGCTGTCAGTTGGCAAACACTGTTGCAAATCTTACAAATAACAATGGCGAATACAGATACCAGAGAGAACGTATACGTTCTCTCTGACAGATACCCTCTTTATATGGGTACAGACTTGAGCCCATATGCGGTGAGAACGCGCATGCGCGTCTCTAGGTGCGCTTCATTTATTCATACTGAACTGTATCGTCTAGTGAGTATCTGAATGCTTCCAAAAAAAACTGACTTTGTTTGGCTCACTTCACCGCATAAGCGCTCAAGGAACTTAACTGTGAACATAAAAAAATACTTTGAAGTTCTTTAATTTCAAAGATCATAGTTCTTTTTTTTAAATAAATGATATCAAACCATATTTTTAAAGCTTCAGTTCATTAAAGAACAAGATGATAAGAGATGTAAACAAAAAGAAGGCAAATAATTATTTATTTGCTAAATGGTAAGAACTTAAAATATATTTTTTTAAATATTTAATAAATTAATTTGTAATTGATTCATTCATAAACTCACATTTCTTAAATTAATATTTTGAAGGAAGTTCGTTTAAACCAAATAAAAAAAATTTATTGCGAACGTTCACCTTCTTTTCAAAATAATTTCCAACAGATTGATATCGAAACAGAAAAAGGTTCATATAATTCGTAAATTTTGACGACTGTCTTTAAAACTGAAAAATCAAAATGTCAAATATTTGAAAAAACAAATCAATGTACAAATTAATTTACTTGAATAAACTGTCTTATAACCTAATCTTATACTTAAAACATTCACCCATTCGTAAACTTTTTCACACTTACACACAAACTTACAGATATTTATCACTGTATGAGGGATCGAGTTAGGGAATTTTTATTTTTTTTATTTTACAGACACCAGTTACTTCGGAACATCCACACTACGATTAAAAAGCCCGCACTACTAGAGTAAAGATAACACATTATTCATATCAAGAGTCTATAGTCTACAATCCATAACTCATAATTACAATTTCTTCTATTTCAACGCATGTTTCCACGAATTTGTTTATATGCGATTGATACATAGAGGAATCAACTCACTGCAAATTACCATCAGTTTTATAGTCAAAAATAAATGACTGTGGAGTAACCGGTAACTCATCCACTGCGATACTTGGAGCTTTGGATGGAAACCCCAACAGTGACTTTAATTTTTTTTCTTACTTTCTTACTAAGGGACTCATATTATAAATATATGACCTAATGTGTGTTTGTTTGTTTGTAAATGTAACGCATAAAATAGTAAATTCACCATGGAAACGAAAAATAAATGTCATTTAAACCCTAAATTCTTTGAAGAAAATTTTTTAACACAATCGTCCTAAATAATAGATGCTACACAAAGGACTCTTAGAAGCAGGTGCGCTTTAACCTTTCTGGCGTCCAGGGGCAAATTGAATAAACGTGCCCCAAATTACTATTATTTTGAAGATAACAAAAATCAAAATATTTATTTCAAATCACTAAACTTTTACAATAAACAAGAGAATTGAAAGAAAACTGTCATAGGTACAATTCGAAATTTTCCCAAATTATTTAAATTTCGGCGCCCTGAGCACGTGTTCACACCTGCACATTGATTGATACAAGCGTCCCTGCCTAAAAGTTGGTGCATTTTTCGTACCATTAAATAGTAAATACTGGGTTCAAGCAATCTTTTCATTGTAATTTTGGACATTCGCCTCGCACAGTGATAAAACATATTTGCATTGCATACACAGTACATACAGACATATATACTGCATACACAAACTCGACACATCGGTTACAGAAGATACAAAAGTAGCATAATTATTTCATATAATATAAGCAGGATGTTTCTTTCTTCTTTAATAAAAATTAAAAAATAAAATAAAAGAACAGTCGAATCTATGTAAACGTGCTATATCTCTATTACAGCATACTTATAAATTTAATGTACTTATTTAAACTACAAATACTTCACAAAGGATAGTCTTGAATCAATCCATATTCAGGATTAGATTTAACAATTAAATACGAGTTTTCAAGTTCTCCTAATCTTAGAAACTGCTAAAACAATAATATAAAATATATTGTTAGGCCCAGCCGACCCAGTCCATGGCATAATTATTTACACAATAACAGTTATTAACTAGATTGGGGTATAGCTACCAAACGTTTCAAAATTACTGGAAAACTATATTTTCATTAAAAAAAGAATGCTGGTATTCCAAAAAGATCGATATTATCAAATTCAAAAATATAATTTACTTTTTTCTATTTCTTACGAATTAAAAAATTCAGAAATATGTCTGTTTAAATTATAAATAACATCAATCTGTTTGACACATCGTGTAAGAGATTGCCAATAAAACATTAAATTAACCAAACCATGTGTTCAAAACAGGCCCGGACTGGGACCTTATTTGATCGGTCCAAGTACACAGTTTTCGATTCCTGGTACGACTTTGAAAGTAGATTTAAGATGAAAGTAGTTTATTTAAAAATAGATTTAGTGATAAGTTCAAATAAAACATTATTACTGTTGCAATATATAAATTTTCCGTCATGTACTTCTTTTAATAAAAATAGTTATTGACAATGTTTAATTACAAATTCATCTTTTAAATTTCCCATCAATATTGATTGATTCAAAGTTATAGGCACACACAGTAAAAAAAAATTAATATCGACAGATATAAATATATGCGTACATAAGAAAACTCTATATTGTAGAATAAACTACTCAGTGAAAAAGAAGGGGAGTTGGCAAAATTTTTATATTAATATTTTGCCATTTTGCCTTCTATACTGTATCTAATATTACAATATATTTATTTTTTTTGGTATATATTTTTTTTTTAATTTTTTTCGTTGAAACACGTTATTTATGTATATTGTTTTAAGTGTTTCATTACACAAAACTTTACACAATTTCTTGTGTTGTTAATTATTATAATTATGTATTAAATCTATAACTATGTTAAAATATTTTATTTTACATCGTTTATTACAAATAAGAATCTATAAATTATTACAAATTAAATGGTTTTTGAAGTCATTCATTATTTTTTTATTCAACTGTAAAAAAGTTGCATATGGTTATTTTAATTTTTAAATTTTATGTCCAATAAAAAGTTGAGTCGTCTTTCGGCAACAAATGGATAAAATCACGTTGTTTTGAAGGTTATAATAATAGTCTGGAATCCGGCATTAGAAAAATATTTACCCTCATCTGTTAAAATGGATACTTTGGATGATTAAAAATTTACCTATCTTTGTCGCGCTACTCATTTTGTTTGTCTTCCTTTTTGCACTCATGAATTTTCCTATGTCCAGAATTGCTTTAGGATAATCTGTATAAATTACATGACGTTTCACTCTTGACATACGCGCTCTCTCGCACTCACATAAGGTTAAGTTATCCTACTCGTACTCACTCTTTAGCTTTATTTAAGCTAATTACTGCCTATCCAGTTTGTTTACCTATATCATTACCTTTCTTTTAAATGTTATCGTATTCTATTAACAGATGCCGGATCCCATACTATATTTAATTATTATTAGATAATTTTTCGTGCCAAGAGCAAAAATAAATACAATTTTCATACTATTAATGAGGTGACTTCAATTATTTAAAATGTACAATTTACTTTTCAGAACTGAATAATCAGTCGGTAATAAAAGTTGTAAAATTATTTTATTCTTATATATTTTATTTATTAACCAGATTACCTAAAATATGCATTTTTCAACTCCTTTCACTTAAACACAATTTTAGGTTTATATCAATTACTCTCTCAAAAAAAAAAAAAAAAAAGAAAACAAAAAAAAAAAGACCTAAATTCAGCAGCACTAAACTGCATAAAATCAAAATTATCAAATTTATCACTGTTTAACACACCATTTTAACTTCAAAGATTTATAAGTTGTAAAACAAACAAAAAAGATTTTCCAGCAATATTATTTTGAAAGTTACAGATAATTAAAAAAATATTTCTTGAATCTGTATCAATGTATTTATATTACACGCTGTTGTGGGTACTAAAACTGCGGAAAAACTGAAAACAAGATTTAAAAAGAGGATCGTGTGGTGTATGGTGGAGCCACCGCCCCCCTCAAGTGATATTCTCTTGTATATGTATATTATGCTCTATATACGTGGACATATACAATTGGATATAGGTACCTTAATAAAATAAAAGATTTGAAAATCATTCCAAAAAGGTTGTTCATATTTAATTCGTTAATATTTTATTCAATGGGGCCCCCCTAACGTTTTCAAAATGATATTCTACTTCGAAAAAATTTTTTGTGTGTCAACAATAATAAAAATGATAGTTATTTTACAAAATAATTCTCTAGAAAACCACAAAACTTTTTGCAACCAATAACTGTCTCCATTTAATACATTTTTTTAATTGAAAATTAACTTTATCCATGATTTTTTAACGAATGTTGAGGATAAAGTTTAGTTTCAAATAAATCAGTAAGAAGATCCAATTATTTGCTACAAATTACAGAGAAACAACTAAATGATTTTCATAAACAACAAATTTTTATAGGTTACGACAGCTGACTGGCGAGTTTAAAACAATCGAGATGTTCAATCATTCAATACGTTGATTGATTTGCATAAATTCAGTAACTTAGTTACTTCTCTTAAATAGCAGTAGCCGCATAACACTTATCTACAATAATATGCCAGTTACATATTATTATCATTTCATATCTGAAGCCGGCTACTCATTACGCGATGTGAGTACAACTCGGCACGCTACTTCTACTTGCTGTTTGCACTCAGTAAGCTGTTTAAAGTCAAAGGTGACGAATAGTTAATGCCGAATGTTTATATTGGCGCAGAAGTAATCGCAAACATTTTCACAGCTACTCTGCAAGGTGAGACTTTTGCACTTCCCGTAATAGATTGGCATTCACCGGATGAACGCGCAGTGTATCTGGTATACTTGTCCTATTTTATACTACTTGGCAAGTACCACGTAATGAGTAGCTGGCGCAATGATGATCTTAGCATTTGAATTTTATAACTGATACTTTCTCTTGAAAACAAAAAGATAAAAAAAATACAGAGAAAGCGATATTGTACACATTTTCAAGAAAACATTCAACTAACATACTGTACACAGTACAACACATGTAATGGTTATTTTTTATTTTATATGATGAAAATTTGATTTTGATGAAAGCGATTTAAAATAATATGAATTTCAAATGAATATAATAATGTACAAAAGGTACAATAAAGTATGTTGTGTAATGATAAATTTATTACACATACAATCATTACTTTAAGTAGGTATTTTCATTTAAAAAAAATTTTATGGCGCTACTCAATGTAAAATATGAATAAAAAATAAATACATATAAAATTGGCTCAATTATTGTAATGCTTTCCACAAAAAAAATATGGACAATTAAAAACAATTCAGATAAAAACCATATTTTGTTAAAAAAAAAAAGATCTTGTTTATAGTAAAAAAAAAAAACAACTATGGCTCCAATATTAATATACAGGTTTAATTTGGTTTTGGAGCATCATTTTGATCATTATTTTGGAACCAGTTATAAGTTCGCGATACTAAAATATGCGTAGTATTTAAAATAAACGATTTTGTTTTTTGTGTAAAACTGTACGCGCATGCGCCGAAAAATATTTCTATTTCTCGCTGTACCGCATTTACTCTATAAACTGTTCTATACACGTTCCGAAATCACGTAAATAAGCTTCGACTGTAAGCCACTGTAAACTGAGAAATTTAATATCAAGTGTTTTACTTTATGCGCATACACTGCAAAAACAAATCTTACTCCAAATAAAGCTGAACAGTAAACTGTGAAATCAGAATGCGTTCTAGAAAAATCAAAACGTTTTTTAAGTACTGCGCACATTACTGGTCGGAAAACCAAAATTAACTTTCAATCCACAGCGTATGTATTAATCGTTTGCTTTATGGAAAGCAATTTCAAAAGAGAAATGGAGACTAAATAAACGACTTTAGTTAAAACAGAAAAAATAACAAACATAAAAATATGAGCGAAAACAATTTACAAAAAAAAAAATCAAATTTCTGATGAATAAAATGAGTACAATATAATATTTAATAATAAACAATAATCTCAATTTAACTAAACAGGAAAACTACTTACACAATAATAAAATGTCAGCTACATTATTTTATTACTTTTTGCTGGGCTCACCTTGTTTGTAATCAAAATCTAGCTAATCATGGCGGATCATTGCCCATTTAAATAACACTAGACCAATAACCAATTTACAATTCTATATTTCTCATTGTTCCAATGTTCTTATACTCCAACAAAATGTATTGTTAAATCCACACTAAGTATTATCTACATTATTTTGTGCATCTACAAATTCTGTTATAGTTAAGATACGGAATATTATATACAAAATATGAAACAAAATTTCCTCCAACTTATCTCCCAGTTCAATTTACAAATTTTCTCTTTACTGAAAAGCAAACCTTTAGATCTTAAATTGGTTATTGGATATCGCAAAAATACTTGTATTTTTGTTTTAACTATTTTTTAATTTAACGATAATCAAAGAGCATAATATGTTTATATCAGCCAGCATATTTTATGTCATATTATTCTATTTACTTTAGATTCACGTGATACATATTTTTTATTATTTAATTTGTAATTTTCAAATATAAATAAGGCATACAAAACTATTTTTATAAAATTTTTGTCACAAAACTGAAATAAGGCTATCTTTTCACCTGAACACATATTTTACGTTTTATATATATTTTTTTTTATACTTTGGTATATAAAATAACTATATTATCAATTATAATAGCTTAGTTATAGCGTTTTCAGCTAGTATGCACACTAGTGGCGCGTAGTTTTGCACAAGTGTAACACTAGCACCGTGTCAGTGTTGAGTAGTGTACATGCTCTTCGTGAAGGGCATTACTGTCATTACCGCTGTCACATTGCACTTTATTTATACGACCTCTTTGCAACAGTGGTAAAAGTTTAACACTGGAGGTCACACTAGCATTCCACCGCCGCCCAGCCGAACACGATACACTGTAGCATTGCGCTCTACACTGATCAGTTGAACACGGTTCTTGGTGAAAGTTTTACACTAATGCGGCCTAGTGTAAAAAAGTGTAACCAGCTGAAAACGCTATTAGTTTGTAGAACAATCGCAATCCGTAAAAAAAAAATATTTGTATGCGAGTATGCGCACACTCAATTCAGTAGAAATCGATGTGTGCATGCGTCGGTCAGATAATTTCCTAGTTTGCTCCTGCTCTGAGGAACCAAGCTATTCATAAGCTGATTTATTAATTTTTCACACAAAATAAAACACTAAAGTTAAATAATTATGAAACTCAAAGTAGGTACCTATAAAATATGTAACTTTTCAATTTATACCTCATAAGAAGCGCATCTAACTGATCACGGGAAAACTATCATACGCCCGTTTTTTGTTTTTGTAGTAATTAGAGTGCAAAAAAAAATATTTACACATGTGTCGTGTATATAGACATGAAAATAGAGGCCAAACATGAAGGACCTCAATCAGTTTTCATTTGCAATGTATCAGTATACTACTTTGGCCAATCAAATTACCTAGAAGCATAACCTATTTCAGAATTGTAACATTCTTAATATAAAAATTGTAACACTGAATCATTTACATTTTGTTTTGTTGTTGTAATTAATGCAATACTAACAAATATTTCATATTACCATTCATTCCATAAGCACATTAAAATGTTATTTACTGGCCTTCGCTAAAAGCTCTCATTGAAAATGCTGTCAAATAAATATATATTTATGTATAACGGGGTGCGTTAATGTAAAGCGGAAAATAAATTTTTCATCTTCAAGAAAACACGGTTTACAAATATTGCACGTCATGACATGAAAGATATACGTCATGTTTATTTTATACTGTATGCACGGCACGGTTCTAACTTAACTTTATAACGTGAACGTGCCACAATTACGATGCAATTAATAATAATAATGCTAAGTTGAAAAGTGTAAACACGATCGATGTGTAAGTACCTAACAAATTTAAAACAAATAAAAACAAAAGTTAGGGCTTCACTCTCATACCAATATTAATTTAAGGTTACAGAGAAAAATTAATTCACCACGGTACACTAAACACCTTGTAGCAAATTGATCAGCATAATACATATTATATATATATATTTCATTCGTTATTAAATCGATTGAGGTTTCATAATATTTCATTGCGATTGCTAATGTACAGAATAAAACCTCATAAGATATTTATTTATTTATATAGTAATAATATATTCTAATAAGGTGGATTGGAAATAAATAATACATCCACATCAGCAAACATAAGGAGAAAATAAACAAAAGCAACTGTGTCGATTAGCTTACAGTCAAAACGTAAGCGAGCGCAAAGCTTTGGGCGCCGGCCGACAAGTATTACGCGACAACAAACTGGCCGAATGTCTGCGTTTGCGTTCTTCGCGAACGCTGACCGGCCTTTCGTCTATCTGTTGTTCACAGCAGAAGAGAGGCTGCAGCGAGCTTATATCCGACAACAGCTGCTCGCCCTCTTGCTGTAACTCTGCACGAAGACTCACCGGAGCTGCGGGCGCTATATCGACGCACAGCTCTTCGCGCGAACTCCAAATCTGTTGCCACGATTTCCACACGTCCGGCCATGCGTTTGTCTCTTCTTCGTTTTGATCTGAGCGACAACTTTCACTACGCGCTTCTTCGAACTGTGCCAGGGAAGGGGTATACATCATTAAGCGCAACTTAACAGGCACAGAATCATTTCCTGAATCTGAAATTTCAGTTTCAGGATCTGTTTGACAACATTTTTCGTTCGATCGTACATGGAATTTCAAAGTAAATTTTTTATCTTTTGAAGCATCTGGCATCTCTTCATAACCTGCGATTTTATATTCCATATATTGTTTTGGCGATTCAAGATCTGAATCCAGAAATAAAGTACCGCTTTCGGTACGCCTGAAATTTATATGTTCAGGACTCGCACGAATATCGAAAGTCGAACCGTCAGGCAAATTATGTTGATTATAAATGTTCTCCAAGCGTATCGGACAAAAATGCGTTCGTAACGATGTCAGCAAATCATCCTCACTGTCACTACTTTCGTTGGCAATGTCCGGCTGTTGGGTAGTGGTTTCAGTTTCTTTGACCGCATAATTGGAATCCAAAGATTTCATTCTCGACATTTGCCCGGGTACAACTTCAATGAAAGAGCTGTTGCTCTCGTCGTGGTTCAGTTTCAATAGACTTGCCTTCAAATCGTTTGATTTCGTCGTTTGGAAAAGATCCACTGCATCATAATTGTCATTTTCATTTTCAGACCATTTCGAAAAGCCAATTTCCCACGCAAGAGGAGATTCATCTGCATTGCCCTTATCTTTTTCTCTTGAAAAAAACGACACATCAAAGATGTTATTATTAGTCAAATTCTCATAATAAGAATTTGCTTTGCTTTGTTCTGCAGTTTTGGCATTGGACCAAATTTGATTACCAGATGAATTTTTGAAAGTGAGATTCTCATTCAACAAGCTGTCATAAAAACTATTATCAGTGTATGAGCAGTCCATTTCAATCTCATTATCTCTCCTCGACCATATAGAACTAGTAATATTTGTACCATTCTGTATAAACGGTTGTTCAGTTATGTTAACTTTGTTTACAATTCCAAATATTTCAGCCGATGGCGGTTGTTGTTCCACAGGAGAAGATAAAAGTTCATGAAAATCAACAGGCAAATTTTGAAAATCATCTTCTTTATCCGGTAATAAATGATCATTGCTAGAATGAGGTTCGGGACTCCACAATGACTCAATGCTACGATCAAATTTAGCAACAAGTTGCTCTAGATCATCCGAAGTTTCGTTTGTCTTATCGGATGTTTCATCATCGATTCTTATAGTGTCAGAAGTAGCATATCCTTCATCGTTGGCAGAAACAGCGTCTAGATTATTCTGCTGATTATACCAGCGCACGTGTTCATCCCAAAAATCCATGCCTCTAGATTTGGCCATTGCAAAACCGAAATTAGTCGAATCCTTTTTAGTGTTCCGTGCAAAATAATTTGTGTATCGTTTACCGTTTGTACATTTTGTCTTCATGGCGTTACCTTTGGACTTGCAAGTGTAGTCTGATTTGTTGAGACTTTTGGTAATATTTTTATTTTTTGCTGTAATGTTATTCCAAAACGAAACTGACTGTGGTATTATTGAAATAGGTTGAGCTTGTTGATCACTATTTGTTTCATTATTATTTAACGGGGGAAAAGCAGCATAGTATTGACGAGCTAAATCTTCCTGTGATATTTTACTACTGTACTTATTTTCTGTTGTTCTCTCTGTTTGTACTGTTGTAGAGGTGCAATCGGTTTCATTTTCCACTTGCTTCAGTTTTGCACATAGTTCGTCAACCAATGACTCGATACCACATTTCTGAAAAGAGAGAAAACTTGTTAAAATTAAAAATACGTCATCAAGGTCTGCTCTACATCTGGTTCTAAATGATACCTGCGTCAATATGCAGTTATAGTCTAGGACAGGGATGGCGAACCTATGGCAAGCGACAGAATTATGTCGGCGTGGCATTGATTAAGGTACAAAATAGAAATAATTAAAAATATGTTACAGTCCGGGAGTTTGCGTTGCAAATGAAAAAGTCACAGTAAGCCGGCTGATTTTGATATCGATAGTTGATCTCGTACAACTAATCAGTAAACCGACCGTCAGCTGCTCAAGTAGCGGTGGGTGTGGGTGTGTGAGGCTGCAAAAGTGGTAAAAAAAATTTTTTAAGTAATAGTACGCCGACTGAAACTTGTTTTTATAAATAGTTGACATCATTGTGAGTTGAAAAATAATCGTCAGCTGCATCGTGGAAGGGAGATTGTTCCTCAGCTGGTCACATGAACTTGTAAAAAAACACGTAAAATATTGCGCATTTCACTTTTTTGCACTGACAGCAGCTGAGACAATTACGTTACCTAGGATTATGATTTATATCGCTATCATAATCCTAGTTAACGAAATTGTCTCAGCTGCTGTCAGTGCAAAAAAGTGAAATGCGCAATATTTTACGTGTTTTTTTACAAGTTCATGCGACCAGCTGACGCACAATCCCCCTTCCACGATGCAGCTGACGATTATTTTTCAACTCACAATGATGTCAACTATTTATAAAAACAAGTTTCAGCCGGCGTACTATTACTTAAAAAAAATTTTTTTTACCACTTTCGCAGCCTCTCACACCCACACCCACCGCGGGTGCGCCAGCTGACGCTTGGTTTACTTATTTTTCATACCAGATTTATCGAAAAAGATAACAATCGATCGGCGTAAAAACACTACCTAAAATGCAACGCAAACTCCCGGGCTATTAGATGTTGTCGAACAAATATGAATGTCATTCAAATTAACAAATATGAGATCGGCACAAGTCGACGAAAGTTGCATGGCGCTCAATGCATTATCGAAATAATTCTTTTTATCTACGTTTGATTCATTTCTTTGGTTGCTTGTTGGCACGTCATGGCCACAATAAACATTTTTTGGAAAAATTTGACACGTAAATGTGAAAAGGTTCACCATCTCTTTGCAAAAAAAAAAAATAATTACAAACTAGCCTTTACCCGTGATTTCGCTTCCATTAAAGTCGGTTACGACAAGAACCTTATCTTAACTCAAGCATAACCAGGTAAAAATACCCTCTACTTTAAGTTTGGACACCAGTTGGCAGTTCAATAACATCAGTGCAGTCGTTCTTGGTGCTCATACAGACAGAGAGGACAGTGTGGTGTAACGGTTAGCGTAGCGGCCTTTAGTTCACACTGTCGTGGGTTCGAATCCCACCTCCGCTCATGGATGATTTGTGATGTCATTTAATTTTAAGTGAGTTGTTATTTAATGTAATTAAGACGCTAATGACCTATTTTCTGCGCCACTGGATATTTTTAAAGAATAACATTTTTTTCGAATTCCCTGTTCAATTTAGAAAAAAAGAGTCACTCTTGCAAAATTTCAATTTGAGGCTTCGTTTACGAGATAATTAGAGTTGAAAGTTTAGAACACTTCTAAAATAGCCACCTATGAAAATAATAGGTCTGGAATCTTGTACAACAATAATTTGTAAACTTTTTACTGTTTGACTAATTTAAATAAATAATTCATTAATTAAATTAAAAACAACAAATAAATAACTTATGAAAATCAAAGTAGGCGATACTTGGTTTTGAGATAATTTATGACACTTGTCAGTATTGATTTTTAAAACTGGACTTTGAAGGGCTGTATCTCCCTTAGGAAGCGTTTTGGAAAAAAATAAAATTATACATGTCTACTTATTTTTCGATGGATCATCGAATGGTGAATTATTGCTACTATAACTTGGTCCACCCTGTATATGTGTTCGCGGCATAACTCTCTAAAGACTTAATTGATTTGAACGAAATTTGGTACACACGTTGGAATCCATCACCGCACGGAACCTATTTAAAATGGGCCCAATCGGACTATTTTAAGGGTGGTTTTTAGGGGTTGAAAAAAGTTTTTGAGTCCGAAAATACCGAAAAAATTTTCAGAATTGTTTCAAAATTGATATTTAACCTTTTAGTAAAAATCAAAATGTGCTGCTAAAATTTTAATAAAATCGGCCCGACAGGACCGGACTTACAAATTTTATGAAAACACTAGTTTGCGGATAGTGATTTACTTACTGAAGGGTGTATTTAATTTGGAACAGAAGTTGCATTGATAATAATATTGAAATTAAGAAAACAAATATTATTTTAAGGGATGTATTAAGGGGTTAAATTTTTTATTTTGTATAAAAACAAACTAAGTTTACGTATTAAAGCCACAAGGCCTGTATTAGCAAATACACTATATTGTCGGCAGGGTTTGGCACTGCGACCCGAGTTTTTATTATTATAATAATAAAGAAATAATTTCGCCGATTTTCAAATTATTGAATGTGTGATTTCAAAAAGGAGGAAAATATTATTTTATTCATTTTAGAGGCGTTTTTGTTTCCTTTTTGAAGTAAGTTCAATTTTTAAAGTTATACTTTTTTTACGTGATTGAAATGAAATGAAAACGTTAACTTTGTTATGGTTATTTGAAACGTCAAAAAATTGATTTTAAAATGATAAAATCGATAAGAAAACGAATTACAAGGTATCAGGTTCGAACCCACAGTTATTATTTATAAATATTTATAAAAAAAACAGCTAATTTGATGTAAAAGTATAACTTATCAATTAAATACGCTATTATTTTCCGCCCAGCTGATGGCGCCACTAGCAAGTGAAGTATTTGCATTGAATCATTTAACGGCTAAATCGCAATTTTGTACTTATTCAATTATTTATTCCTTGATAATGGATAAATGAAGAATCACTAAACACAAACCGTTAATCTCTAAACGTTTGACATACCTTACTTGCCACTAGCGCCATCTGACGAACAAAAAATGTAAGCGTTTGATCTATACCTTACTTGCCAATTGCCACTAGCGCTATCTGACGAATAAAAATATGGTAGCCCGCATTTTATTTCTATGTATAGATAAAAAGCATGGCCATCTTATTTGTTCATTGATCCTATCAATGACCAACTGCACAGTTTCCGCGTAATTTTTTTTATAGAAAACGTTTATAGTGTATTTGCTTATACATAGTATACAATATCGAACGACTTCATATTAACGATATTTGGTACACACAATGGAATCCATCACCGCACAAAGCATTTTGCAAAATTAATTTTGTTTCTTGGTTTAGATGTAGAATTTTATGCCCTATGACTTTTATTTGAAGGTTTTTTGCCTAAAATAATAAGGGAAGCAAGAAATCAAGAAAGTTTTTATATGTTAGTCCTATGATTGGCAGTAATGGTCACAACCTTACATAGGTTGTGTGCACGAAGCCTACTAGCGCCGCTAGCTAGCAATAGTGCACGATTGACCTCGGGTAAGTTCGGTTTTACGCTCGAGCCGAGCGAACAGATTTTTGGTCACGTGACAAGCGAGCAAATCGAGCCATCTAAACAATTCCGAACGTAATCTAGCAGATTTTTCCAAACGTCAGAATAAAATGGCCCCAGCAAGTTAAATTCTTATTACTAAAGCCGAAATACATTCTTTATTGCTCTTAATTTTAATTTAATTCAATATTGTTATAATAATAAATCATGATTCACAATTTTTTTCGTTTTTATTCCTTTATTTTAAAATTAATAGTACTACCGGTTGTTGATTTTTTCGACCCATAGATATAATAAATATTTTATTTAATCATTCTGTGCGATATAGACTTATTGGTTATTACTATTCTTTGATAAATATTATTCGTGTATTTTTACCTATTGAAAAATTACCTCATAGGGTAAGTTCGGTTTTACGCTCAGATTGATCGGAATGCTCTAATACGTTCAAATTTAACATTTATATGCTCTGAAAGATCTCACGACAAGTGTTTCCGCTCATTTTTAAAATGAATGCTCTGAAGATGGTTGAATCTGCTTGCTCGCTCGCTTTCCTCAGAGCAAATCGAGCGCGCTCGATCTGCTCCAGATCTTAAAACCGAACGCAGGATAGAGATCTTTCAGAGCATATAAATGTTAAATTCGAACGTATTAGAGCACTCCGATCAATCTGAGCGTAAAACCGAACTTACCCCTCATTTTTATTGTTGTTTTAGACAGCGAAATTTTTTAATAAATGAATACCATTTAATTTAGCTGCGTGCATATTGTATAAATAGCATAGCATAAAATGTACATGAAAATTTTTTTTTTACGTTTTTTTCTTCTTCAATTTTGACGTATAATAAAAAATAACTGATAAATTTATATCAGATATGGAGGTGTACCTACATCTATGTCTATGGTTTATGTTGACAGGCGACAGCATAACCTCAAACCATGGCGCCTGCAATCTTGCGGACCGGGTTTAAAAGTGTCAAATTTATCAGATTTACAGTAACAATTTCCAAATAAGTTAAAAGTAAAATCATGGTTTTACTTATTTGACTTTTTAAACAACAATGCTCACTGACAATTACGGAAAATTAGAGTTCCGAGATAACAATGGAGCCCACAACGAGCGTTCGCATCGATATTATTATAACTCCACTTCCTTGCACACAGTCTATAGATTAGTAATGATTTGAAGTTTAATTCCAAAGCAAGCAAGACTAACATGTTGAAATGAACGCACCTGTTCAGAAGCAGATTTGAGACATTCAACAGCAGCGGAGCGCTGCAACTGATACACCTGTTGTGGTGGCAGCTCATGGCTCGGCCGCAGTCCCTTACGTCTCCCTCCTTGTACACGACGCCCGCTACGATTCACACCACCCTAAACAACACACACACGTCTCATGCATAAGCGAACACTGTTAGAGCTTTAACGAAATATAGGGATGATTCACTTGTTATTTTTGTCTGAACACTTAAAAAAATGACAGAAATCTCTGACCACTCATATTTCTCATTATTTGATGGAATGAGTCCCCTACCGGTGAGAGTACTAGTCTCACATTTGGAAAGTACTGAGTTCAAATCTTGATGGGGACTTTTTGCTACCGCCCTTCGCTGAGACATGGTAATTCTTGTTAGTTGTTGAGGTTTTACATGGTTTCCCTCAATAATTTCAGATAAATATCAAGATGGTTCCTTTATACAAGACCATGGCCAATTACCTGTCACAGAGTTGTCCAAATTGCCTGTCTTATCCTAATTTCCTATAATTCCCCCATTTTCATAATGCTATCAATTAAGTTGAAATTTAAAAATGTAGAAAATAATGGGAAAACGGTAAATGGAAGATTAGCAATGTTGCGAGTAGCGTCTGTTAAGGCGTAATGTCGAGAAAAGGACGTTAAATTTTCCGTAATATATTACTTTTACATTGCGCAATATACAACTTGCATCAATTGTTTTTCCTGGTTCAAATCAGGAATTCAAATTATTCCAAACTTTTACGCCTAGCCTAAAACCTCTTAAAATTAACCAGCTTCCCCCAGTTGTTGACGGTAGGTATGACAATAGTATTTTACACTGGCTGTTTCAAAATTCGCACACACGGACTGGAATGGTATATGAGAACAGAACAAAGAGTTCCTTTACGATTTCTCAATTGCATAACTGATAACATCATTCCATAGTCCATGTGCGCGAATTTCAAAACAAGGATAATATCAAGAAAATAAATTAGAAAGCTTCTCATGCATAATATTTTCCCTTTTTGAATCTTGTATTTTTTTGTAATTTTTATGAAGTGAGAATTCACCGCATGCAGCATTGACTATTCGACCATAAAACATACCTTTAAGTGTTCCAGTTCACTAAAATCTGAATCGGGTTGAACGAAATCGCAAGGATCGCGGTGCAGAAGACTGAGAACGTAACGAGTATATACTATAGCATCAATGCCTCGTGCTTCTAGCTGCTCCTCTAACCAATCGGACACCGCTGTGGGCATTGACACATGTTGTGGATACTTCATGCTATTTGCACCTAAACATTGAATCAAAACAAAAACATTTAAACATTATGTTTCAAATATGTCGTATAGATATACATAGATATTATGTAGGTGTCTTTGTTGCTTAGCTCTGACTGTTCTGAGCTGCTCTTCTTATCAATAGGTGATGGTGTAACTCTTTGTTATATGCTAGTAGCCGAATGTACAGGTTCTAACTGTTCCAAAGCATTTGTTGGCAAATAATTCTGATTGTCCGAAGAGTTCTAGAGCGTTCTAGAACTTGCCAACAAACACACACAATGTATATTATAGACGCTCGACTGCAGAGGTCATAAGTGTCCATACAGGTCATATCGAGGTAAAGTGAACTGAACCACAAAATAGTCGTCCAAAATATTGGGGTTGAGAATAAGCCAAGCTCACACCGATGTCATTGTTTATATGGCTTGTCCCGCCAGTTCCCAGGTTCTGATCTGAGAACTCAATTTGGATTTTCAGACAATTCATTTTCAAAAATTATAAATTGGAAATATGAATTGGTACTAAACCCAGATAGCCTTTACAGTTAGTAGTCTTTATTACTTCCCACCTCTACAATGGTAGGGAAGTAATGGATTTAGTCCGAAAAAAATATTTCGAGATTTTAACAGATCTTCACGTTTTGAGACGCCAGCAATCGTTTAAAATCATTTTCTGACTGATGTCTGTATGTGTGCGTGTGTGTATGTGGTCAATTTTTCGCCTTCGATATCTTATGAACGGAACAACATACGGCCATGCCGATTGTTCTATTGTAATTATCAGTCTTTAACTTAGATCTGATTACATTTTGAGTCAAATCGGTTCAGTGGATCCTGAGATATTACAAAAAACGTTCTCAATGTCACGTATTAACATAGGTAAAAAAAATATAAATGAATTCTAGATGTTATAATATGAAAAAAATGTAAATATTTTTTTCTCTAAAATGTATAGTTTTCGAGAAAAAAAATATTTTACTAAAAAAAATAAAAATTGTACGTAAATCAAGGTAACCATGATTTTTGCTATATTAAGCTAGCCATCAGTAGATCACTGAACAAAAAAGAGGGCCATGCTTTTTTTCAAAGAATAATAAAAGAGTGTTTATTTTTTGCAAATATTTACTAGGTGGGAAGTATAGGACTGGTCATCAGTCGAATTTTTTTTTTTTATATTTCAGTTTAAAATTCATCGGTTCTTTTAAAAAAAAAATGAAAGTTAAAAATCTAAAACCCCACTACGTAAAAGAAGAAAACAAGCTTAATAATATGAAAGTTAATTAGTTATTGTACATTATAGACGTTCGATAAGTATGGTCATTAGCATCTAATCCAATTCCAATATGAAAAGTAGTCGGGTAAAAATATTTGTTTTAGTGTCATCTCATTGCTAGCATACTAAAACTTTAGGTAATATCTCTTTGCCCGACTACTTATATTGGATTAGACGCTAGTGAGCATAGTAATCGAGCATCTATAATGTACAATAACTAACTAGCTTTCATATTGGAAGAAGCTTGTTTTCTTCTTTTACGTAGTCGGGTTTTAGTTTTTTCTATATTTCAGTTTTTTTTTGTAATTAGATTTTTTTTATTTATTTATTATTGATAAGTTAATTTCTACATAAGAATGTTCAATTACTTATAAAAAAAAATAGCACAAATAAAAACACCATAGCATTGCACTTTTTATATCATTCGAGACAATATGGCAGGTAATGGGCGCCATATTGATTTTTTTTTATAGCCTATGACACTTGTCATTAAGAATCCGACAACTCATATATCAAAATCGGTCCACTAATTTGGTCTCTAGGAGGGAACATCTACGACTACACTCACCCACATACATATTAGATAGAGTGGTCCTTAAAATGGTTATTTCCGAATATTAATGACGCCATGGGTTCAAATGTTTCTAAATAAATAAAAAGAGATATAGCCGAAATTTCAAGTACCTATCTCGATTCTAATCGGTGCCGCAAAGCCATTGAATTTTATCATTTTGATTTAAATAACACAGGAGTTTTGGCACTTTGCGGTTAACTTTTTTTCTACCGCAATTTTGTTTTAAAAAATCTTAAACTTGGCACATTTATTCCGTACGGTAGTAGGTATTTTAGAAATGCAATATTTGAGCAAACATTTTTCAACAATTAAAAAATGTTTTTTGTCTAGCTTTAAGTTCCGAAAATTATATCTCTAAAATACCGTTTCAGATTTTTTAAAACAAAATTGCGGTAGAAAAAAAAATAGCCGCAATGTGCCAAAAATCGTATGTTATTTAAATGGGAAAATTCGAGGGTTTTGCGGCACCAGTTAGAATTGAGATAGGGACCTGAAATCAGTTTGGCTAAATTTTTTTTTATTTATACAGAAACATTTGAGCCCATGGGAGCATTAATATTCGCAAATGACCATTTTAAGGACCACCCTAATATTAAATCTAACATCAGTAAAAATTCCAAAAAATTTCACAGAGCTAGATAAAGGCAATGTACAATGTTCATATTTTAATTTTATTATTATTATTTTATTATTAATTCCAAACTGTGGTTTCAGGACTCAAATCTCAACCATCATTGTTTTGGCGGCGAAAAAAGTGAGGCTACCAATTTTTTATTCGTCAGACGCTAGTGACAAGTAAGGTACGTGGCAAACGTTTACATTGTTTTATTTGTAAGATGGCGCTAGTGGCAAGTAAGGTATGTGTCAAACGTTAAGATATTAACGGTTTGTTTTTGTTGTTTTAGCGCATCCACTCTCATGGATACGTAGCACGGTTTATCCATTATTAAGGAATAAATATTTAAATAAATACAAAACTGCGACTTGGCCGTTAAATGGTGTTACATAAACAGTACTGACATTTGAATGACAGCTCACTTGCTAGTGGCGCTATCAGCTGGCGGAAAAAAGTCTGAAAGCTCTCATTTAAAGACAACCCTTCCTTTCTAGAGTTAAAAAAAAATGCTAATAGATATACAGTCGAACTTCGATAACACGAACTTCGTTAACTCGAATTCTTGATAACTCGTACAAAATTAGTTGGCAATAGCGTCAAGAATGAAAATTAATATGATTTGATAACTCAAAGTCTTGATAACTCGAATTCTTTTGTGACAGTTCGACTGTAGTTTAGTTTCTATCGAAATTATAAAAATTGTTCAAGCTATATTCTTAACAATAAATGTCATGTCGGTCTTCTGAAAGTACAAGTACGTAACTTGACAGTGGTATTACCATAGCTTTATAATAATAATAATTATGTTAACTTGCGACGGTATAAGTGCTGCTGTTAACAATTACCAAAGTTTTATGAATGGTAACTATGGTACTATCTTAACATTAAACAAACTTTACAATACCTATATTGAAATAATTATAAAATGAAAACATACCTTAGTGCAGCTTTTTAAATTTTATCTTCATGAAGGGCTGGTTATCATTCACGACACGAACAGCAAAAAATAAAAGCGGGTAAGAAAAAAAGGCAACATCCAATGCGTTATTGGAGGAATCAAACATCATACTTCATATCTGTAGATGCCTCGAAAAGTTATCACTTAAATAAAAATCAAAAATAGACGTAATAGATAATATTTCCGAACAAAAATTGCGATATTATGATTTAAACAGGCGTATTTTTTAGGTTATGAAGATAAGTTTGATGGTTACAAGTTAAGATTCATTTCTGCGAGTTGATTTTGATTTTACTGCGCTGCATATTTTTGCAGATGCAACCACCCCATGTAAACTGAAAATAAACAAAAATAAACATTAGTAAAAGAATATAAATAAACACTTACTGACCACAAAATTAGTTACTGAAAAGGAAAAACTAAGAAAATAAAAAAATCAGCGAAATTTTAATTGGGCTTTGATAAGTAGGCACATATGTATTACATTTTACATCAACACTAAGAGTATTTAAAAATTCTACCTGATAATAAAAAGAGAAAATTACGCGTAGTATATTAGCAGAAATAGCCTTTGGCGCCTATTTAATGTACCTAGGTGTAGCTTAAAAAGTATGCCAGAAATGTGAGTGCAAAAGACAACATAGCCAAACATTTTTATCAAAAATATATAACTACGATTCAACAAATGTTCGAATGAAATAACTTAAGAAAACTGTAAAGAAAATAGAACAAAGAAAATTGCAGAAGTGTTACTGTTGTAACCTTGCAAGTTGCAAACACTGAGTCACCCGAAACTCAATATCATGGTTTGACGCAATAAAACAAAAATGATGAAATACACACATCGCTTTAGGACAGCCAGCGCATATGTCATTACAATAAAAGCATGATATTTTAAACGATGATTTAGTGTAATAATAAATAATCAACACATAACCTACCAGTTTGTTTAATGGGATGTTTTACCCCGTTTTGTTGCCCTACACACCCCGCAGAATATAAAACATGGCAGCTTGCGTAGCGCGTAAACTACAGCTTCACGTTTCGTAATGCATAATATTATTGAATCGTTCGCGAATGAACCGTTCAAAATGATTCATAATTAATTTTTCATATATTTTATGTATTGATTGTTGCCAGCTCGGCTGCATAATTATTATAAAATTTTATTAACAAAATAATTGTTTGATTGTACTCAAACATTTTTTCTAAAGAAAACATATTATAACTTCTCTTCATTATTTTCTATTTTTCACTAATTTCAGATAGTTATTGTTTGGATAAGGATAGATATCTGGAAATGTACCTACCTACCTATTTGCAAATCATTACTGATTACATAATGCAATTTTTTAAATTTTGAGTGCAATAAAAATTGTTTTATTTTCTAAATATTACAATATAATAATATAATTAGTGTCTTGAGAAATCGCATAAAAATGTTTACAGAATACAGACTAAAAATTCAAAAAGTTCATATATTAATTTATTATAATATTAATCCAGTTCCGTTTTGGAAATGAATTTTTAGTACATTGTTGAATCTGAAAAATGGACGCAAAATAGACTTATTAGTTACTATCCACCCACTGAGGTTAAAGCTATAGAGGGAGTATAAGCGTTTAAAAGTGAATCCAGTCGCCAATCGCCATTGTTACATTATATTTAGGATCTCATTTTATATGTGAGAAGAAGAAGAGAATAATATTCCCAATCCATCCCGTGTTTTGCCGCCATGTTTGTTGTGACCTGTGACGTCTCACGTCAAACCTGGCTTCAATTTTGTATAAGCAGTTGTATACGGTATGCGTCCTCTATAGATTTTACCTCAATGTATACGACATAGTACGTCACAAAATAATAGCAAATAATGCATTGCAATAATTTACAAATTACAGTACATAAAAATTATACAATATGCATTTATTGAGAGCTTATTTTTATATCCTTCCGGGTTTTAGTTTTACAAAAATAATTTAAAAATAAATAAAATGCTTCTTTACCTAAAAAAATGATTCGAATCAAAAACCAATTCGAGTTTCTATTCTACTCATTTAACACACGCATGCCCAACACCACCTTCGTAGAATCAACTACGTCACAACAAAAAATACGGGTTCAAACTTCAAAGCAATGATCTCTACTATAATATGTACATGGATAGTGGATAGGCTTTCCAAACGTTTCGCAAGCTATACCGGTAGCTCACGTAAAAATTAAGAATCTTGTAATCCTAGTCAACTTAACTTACTTGACACTTTTTGAAGGTTATTTACGTCGGTTTTTTTTAAATGTTTGATTTAATTTTTCGTTTGTTTTACTTACTTGACTTTTGATGTGAAACATCTAATGGCACCTTGGATGGCAGTGAAAACGTTTTGATGGCAAGACGCGTCTTGCCATTCGGTCAGCCACGCGTCTCGTCGGCTCTTTCCGACGCGCTTCCTACTCTACTACTACTACCAATTATATACCATACCAGTTACCACTCGCTACTTTACGTATGTGTTAGTGTCGACAGTATAGTCGTGAATATTGGTGTAAAGGCGGCAACGTTCTGTGGCAGCACCGCGTCATTACCTTACTATGCCATGCGACAAGCGCATAAGGTTTGCGGTTCGAACCCCGTTGGCTCCGTGAAATGTTTGTTTTTTATATTTATTTATACCCAGTTGACTCCTTGAAATCTTTCTTTTTTAACACGCTTATATTAGTTCCACCTATATGTATTTAACGGATTCTTTGAACGCGATTTTCACCCACTTTAAAATCTCAGATTGAACTGAAACTTTGCACACACACAATACAATAATTCAATAAGTTTTTTAGTCCTGGAGATCCTGGATCTCCAAGACTAAAAAAAAGCAAAAAACACTGAAACTTTGCTCACTTATCAAGGACCGATGAAAAAACAGGACTAAAAAACAAAAATAAATTATAATTTAAAAAAACTAAAAAACACGCTTTAATGGTAAACTGAACTAAAAGGTAAAAAATAATAATTTTTATTGTAAAAAAGCGTGGGGTGCTTTGTACCATAGTTTCATACTTTATAACAACTGATATCGAGCACCCCACGCTTTTTTACAATAAAAATTATTTTTTACTTTTTAATTCAGTTTACCATTAAAGCGTGTTTTTTAGTTTTTTTAAATTATAATTTTTATTAAAGTATTATTATTAATGACATTTATGCTACTTTACGTGTGTGTTAGTATGTCGGCATCGTGAATATCTGTGTGTTTACCTTCGCATGGGGGAGAACTTCTCGCGGGACGGGGGGGTAATAAATCATAAACTCTTGTCTCTGGAACTACTGAACCGATTCTAAAAATTCTTTCACTAGGTAATTTTGTTTTGATAAATTTCTCACAAGGGGTGGGGATAATTCCTGTGCTATAGTAACAGAACGTAACTATTGTTTCAAGCTATCAAATTGTTTCACATCTGCCAGGCGTCCCAAGACGGGTTACATTTTTTTTAAACAACAATGCTTACTGACAATACGGAAATTTAAAGTTCAGAGTTTACAATGGTGCTCACATCGAGCGCTCTGTGTTTTTTTTAAAATATGATTGAGACTTGCGAGATGGTTCCATTTTCAATAAAAAGCATCAGTTGTTGGTGAGATCACTTGTCGGAGGGATCAGATGTCGGTGGGATCAGTATGTTGTTGTATCAGTTGTCGTGGGATAAGAATGCTGGGATCAGTTGTCATGGAACCCTATAGCGAGTTTAGTTTTTAAAAAACAGTCCAAATGCGAGTCAGATTCGCGCATCGAGGGTTCCGTACAAAAAATAAGAAGGTAGGTAGTGGTAAAAAATTAACAAATTTAATTATTAACTTCCCATTGGAAGTTATTGTAATGGGTCCGAAAATCGAAATCAAAATGTATAACAAATTTTTATGTTTCAAGCTCACTACACTATTTTTAGAAAGATGTCTCTCTCCCTGTGTGTGTGTGTGTGTACGTATGTGTCCATTTCTTTCTAAGACGAAATCTCAAGAATGAAAAATGATATCGACTACGTTAGGGTGCCAATCGACGCGTATTAAAGTAAATATGATCTGAAAGAAATTTTTTCAAAATCGGTTCAGCCGTTCTTTTTTCTTAACCAAATAGACTCCAAAAAAAGTATATTTTACACAATATCTCGCGAATAAAAAATTATATCGACTTCGTAAGGGTGTCAATCGAGGCGTGTTAACGTCATTTTGATCCGACATAAATTTTATAAAAATCGGTTCAGCCGTTTTTTTTTTTTTAATTATTGTTAAAAATAAATAATAATTATGTTTTAATGATTAAAATGATTACGTTTCTGTGTAATATCTAATTTAATTATTATTATTAAATATTTATCAAACTGGGAAGTTCGTCGTGTGGACCTCAAGGGTCGCACTTTAGTCCTAATAAACGACCCACCTCACGGCTTGTTTAAGTTTGTTTTCAAAAAGTGTTTTTTTACTTATACTTATTTTACTTTGTTCTTTTTAGTGTTTCAAAACTTTTCCGTATCAAATTTAATTAATGTAATTTTTAAAGTGAAAAATTCTAAAATGTTTAGGTACTACATTATAAAAAAAAAAAAAAACAATCACATATCGTTAGTTGGATTTGAACCCGGCTCTTCCTGGTGGCATGCAAGCACGTTACTACTATACTCCATGTGTACATGTACAGCACAAATAATGGTATATTTGATACACTTGGTACCTGCTCTATGCCTAATTTTCTGTTTCCCGTGGGAATTTAAGGACTTAGGGTTTTCGTTTATAGCTTTTCCTGTAAACTATGAGTGAGACCCTATATTCCCTTTTTTTTCAAAATTTTAGGCTCAGTAGTTTCGGAGATAAGGGAGGGGGGAGATCGGACGGACAGACAGACAGACGCGAGAGTGATCCTATAAGTGTTCCGTTTTTTCAATCTGAGGTACGGAACCCTAAAAAGAGCAAAATAAATACAAAACTACAGTCGAACTTCGATAACTCGAATTCTTGATAACTCGTACAAAATTGCTTGGCAATAGCGTCAAGAATGAAAATTAATATTATTTGATAACTCGAAGTCTTGGTAACTCGAATTTTTTGTGGCAAGTCATGGTTCGAGTTATCGAAGTTCGACTGTAATTAATTTGAAAAATTACTGCAAGCAGGCTAACAAGTCATACAGCAACGAAAATTATGACCTAAAGTATTAACAATATTATTTTTGTCCAAACTCGCTAACGAGAAATTTTTAAGTTATAAGCATTGAAGTGATTTTTTTTTTACATAAAATTGACTCAACGCGAAGTGCTCTGGCAAGAATAGATAGAATAGAATACATATATATTTCTCTAGAATAAAACAAGCCATAAAAAATAATAAATATGTATACATATATAACTTGAACTAAAAAGTTAAAATACTACTTAAAATATAAAATAAAACAAAATGCTAAAAAGTATTCGCCATCAAGTGAAGGTATCTTCAAAATTTGAGGACATAAATTTCTTAGTATTATAGAATGGATTTTCTTCAAATATTGATTCCAATTTTTTTTTGAGTTAGGAGATGTTTTCATTCCTCAAATTTAAAGGCAACTTATTATAGAAGCGAATGTAGTTGCAATACATATTTTTACTGTACAGAGACAATCTGTGAGGTGGTATTCTCAACTTCGTTTTCGCTCTAGGTCTAGTGTTACAGTTACGAACATCAGTGTTCATTATGAAGAGTTCCTTATGCTGTCCCACGAATACTACGCATTCATAAATGAACAAGGTTAAAATTTTTAGTTGTTTGAACAGAGGTCTACATGATGTTCTTATATCAGAAGAACGTGTTTAAGAAATATTCATATAGGAACTATCTCACTGAGTAGAAAAATTTAGAAAATTTGGAAGTGACCACTCTACAAAAGTTATTTTTCCGAGATTTTTGAGGCGAAAAAGTAAGATCTCGAAAAAATTGCTTTTGTAGGGGTAGGACGGTCGCTTCCAGATTTTCCAATTTTTTTGATGCGGTTAGATAGCTCATGTTTAGGTCTATTACCTCTATCTCTGTGTGAATATAAAATTTCTTGAACACACTTCTCACTACAGCACTTCGCGTCAAGAATTCCAATTTTTAGTCAAAAAGTACTTATCTTAGAAAAATTGTTAGCGTTTCGTGTTCATCCCGAAACAACCTCTGGCTTAAAGTATTCTCCCTCCTGCACCCGGTTTTTCTACTATTACACTCCAATCTCCATCGTTATAAGATATGCCATGCATCTTAATAAAACTCGAATTTTCATAAAATACAGCTAAATTTTATATATATTTTACATGTTTTTTTACATTTTCAAATTTACAATAGAATGAAATAAAACTAAATTCAATACTATATAAATACTCATATTTTTTGTATCAGAAATGTCTGTAAAATTATTACGGAATATTATTGACTGACAGCCTTACAATACATGAAAATTTACTTAATAGTTAAAAGCAAATAACAATCAACTAAAAATGAGCTCACTTTATATCAGACTTACAGAACAGTAAAGACTCATTTAAACTGATACATTTTTAGAGTGTTGGGTCTCCAAGTCACTATATGAATATTATGAAGTATTACAAATACGTATTATGTCCGTCTTGTGACTTCTTGTGATTTAACACTACGCGTTTCAGCAACGAGTTGCCATCTTCAGGTGTGGTTAATTATTTTTTTTTAAACACACATTGAGTATTCGTAACACTATATAATATTATGATGCTAAGCACTATCTATTATGTCATGGTTTGTGAAGTACTGATTTCAATTTCGAGATTTTATGATTTATATAGTAGGTAAATGAAATGGAAATGTGAGTGTGTGTGTGTGGACGATTACTGAGTATTGGGTATTTGTGTGTTGTTAGTACTGTTATTGTGTCGTATATTATGTTCGATTTTAGTGTTGTTTGTCATTAAGAATGCTGGTATTGTCGAATTTTGTGGCTTTATATATTTCATATTCTTCCAGGGTGTCCATGTGTTTACCTTTACTGCAAATATGTAATGGAATAATTAACAACACACAAACACCCAATACTCAGTAATCGTCCACACACATGCTCACATTTCCATTTAATTTACCTACTATATAAATCATAAAATCTCAAAATTTAAATCAGTACTTCACTAACCAATAATACACAGTGCTTAGCATCATAATATTATATAGTACTACGAATACTAATGTGTGTTTTTAAAAAAATAATTAACTACACCTGAAGATGGCAACTCGTTGCTGAAACGCGTAGTAATAAATCACAAGAAGTCACAAGACGGATAATAATACTCATTTAAACGATCAAAGTAAAACTTTGAATCTCAAACCTGTTCTAAACATTCAGTTTTGTGACCATCCCAAGAAATCTAAGTTTCAAAAACGTTTTTTAAAATGTAAAACGAAAACATAAACTAATTTTGTCAATATAAAAATTCTCAATTTTCACAGTTAGTCGCTGTTTTCTAATATTTATTAAGTAGGTATTTAAATACAGAATGGTTCTGTTTTTAATCGGAAATATTTGGGAGTAGATAGAGCACGTAAAATAATAGCAATTTGTCAAATTGAATTTTTCCTTGATTGTTGGAAGCGATTTTGGCGCAATTGACGGTTCATGTACACTTTGACCCACCCGATTTTTTTCGTGCACTTAACAATTAACATGTTTCTATATTTTGTTTGGTTTTCAAGATAGATTGTAGATTATAGACGCTCGACAGTTAAGGTCATCAGCGTGTATTTGGTTTTCAAAATATTTGATAAAATTCAATAGGGAACATTGCACTTCCTACGGATCGATTTACGTATTTTATTATAATCATTTTCCTTTTAAATTACCGAGAATCATGTCAGGTCACATTTAAAACCAATAGAATACTAACAGTTCCAACCATTTATATGTACAAAAGCCTTGTTTTTAAAAGATAATCCGGATTTGTATTCAAATAACCATTTCACACTCTAATAGCACCAGACGAACAGCTCTGGAAGTTCCAGTACATCGTCTCTCAAAGTATAAACTAAGCCTGCGTTGCTCCGCCTTAAATATCTACAATGGGTTGCGAGACCAAATCAAAGATAAGTTCGATAGCAAAAGTTTCAATATTGTATTGAATTTTATTATTTGTGACCGATAGTAAAGTATAGTAATAAATTGTATTGAAAAATGATTTATTAGAAAAATGTCTATATTATGTGTAATTATTTTAGCTTGACCTGTCCAAACTAATTGTTTGTGAGTTATAATATTGAACCAATAAAGTATTATTATTATTCGTTAATTCATATCAAAAGAAGATGACTATTTCTTGTTTTTAAGATTGCCAGCTAATATTTATCTTTAAGCCTAAAGCCAGGCCTGAACTAGGCACAATTTTGCTAACAGGGCAACTTCTTTGACCAGTCCTAAAACAATTTTTGTTATAACAATTGAATGGGTACAACCGCTCACTGGGGAAATTCGAAAAATTAGCATGTTTGCTTTTGGCATAGAATCACAGATTGATCTAATTCAGAATGGATAATTATGTAATATTTTCGAATGGACACACTAAATTTTATATTGTTTTTTTTATGAAAAAAATTGTAGTTTTTTATGAAAAATTAAAATGGTATACAAAATTATAAAATCTTTCATGAAGCAACATATTTTAGGTAACTTGACCGTAACATAACAATACTCCAAAATAATTCTTTAGTCAATATTAAGAACATGTAATAAAGTAGAAGATATTTTTTTGTGAGTTCCTTAGGCTTATGTCTGTAAACTCATTATTTTTTAATAAATCATAGATCAAATCATAAATCGTTATCACGTCATAAAAAACCGTATTTTACCCTATTGGTAAAATACGGTTTTTTATGACGTGATAACGATTTATGATTTGATCTATGATTTATGATTATGACTATAACAGACTGGCATGATTTTTTTTGCTTATATTAAAATTTGACTAAAATAATAATTTAGAAATAGTAAAAGGGCATTTTTTAAACATCATTATTGCGTAAAAATAATTTAAAAAAAATACTATGAGTGAGTTTCCTAAGGAGCGAACTTCGTGGTTCATAGTAGAACTAAAATTAGATATTCACAACTAAACACTAATCTACATTTTTGAATTGGTTCTGTCAGTTTTAATTCTAAAGCACTGACACTCTTCGGACTGTTAGAACTGCGTGTTTGTTGGTCTGATTCTCGGACTGTTTGAACTTGGTTCTAGCAGTTCTGGGTCTAGTTAGTACTATCGGAACTGACTGTCACCTCAAGTAAATGTGTATTTTAAAATGAAAAACAAACTTCTATGGTAATTTGTGAAAATTGAAAAATACAATATTATTATCAGTAGGTATGTGTAAATCTATTTAAAAGTAAAAATCACCCATTGTAGACAATTTTATCTCTAAATAACGACCACACAGATGAGAGAAAATGAGTCTAAGGATGCATATTATTGTCTTCAATTAATTTTTTATAGAATTATAAAGCACCATTTAATTGAAAGCGTCTCGCATTTTTTATTTTATTGCATCTTCAGAAAGCTCAAACCCAATCTAAAAAAATATATGGAAAAGTTATATGCTCTCTGAATACTTTGTGAGAAAACGTATTTTAAAACTCGTTCGCTACCGACATAAGAAAAAAAAGTCCTCGTTTAGACCACTGCAAACAAAGGTCGTTTATGCTACAGCTGATTATAATACGAAACATAGCCTAAAAATGTAGTTTTTGAAACAAGCTATAGACCGCATGACACATATACGTGTCAAGCTTTTCTGTAGACCACAGTGTAGACCGAAATCGGTTAAAATAAACCGTCATTCAGGAAAACTCTATTTCAGACTACAGTAAGCTCGTCACACGTATGTGTCGGTAGTCTCTGATAAAATTTGGGGTGACATATATGTGTGACGAACGGTAGCAAACGAGTTAAAGTCGTCAATAATAACAGTGCACTTAGTCTGACAAACAAACAAACGCCTAGTCGCACCTCGTTCATTGGCACATGTGTTACCAAGTGATGCTGTAATGCTATTGGCTGAATGTCAAAAACCAAAAATTACTGTTTGAAATAATTTTTAATCTCATATAAAATTGTGAATTTCTTCTGTTAAACAGTATACAGGTTGTCCGAAATCAAATCTGAACATAGAAAATTAATGAGTGCAACAAGGAAGATATAAACAAAATGAGGAGCGCGACAAAGAAAGTGAAGCTACGTGAATTTTCAAAGTAAACATTAAAGTATCCATGGAAATAACTAAAGCATAAATATAATGGAAAATATTACCTCTTTGCAGGACCGGCGCTAGGATTTTCGGGCACCGGGTAAGTGTTCTGGCCTGTGTCCTCAAAAAAAATTTTTTTCCAAAATTTGTTTCTTTTTAATAAAAAAATAATCAGAAAATTTTAATGCAAAAAATCAAATAACGCCTTTTTTGTTGGGAAAATGTTTTAATGCTCGCAGTTTTAAACACGGTAGTCACATATAATAGGTATGCTCCGGGCCGGCGGGACCCCTTCAGGGGCTCGGGCCCGCCCCCGGGGTATTTTTGCCCCGCTTAACCCCCCCTAACGCCAGCCCTGCCTCTTTGTTTTTTTGATTTTGGACCACCTGTATGTATTAGCAGAGTAAGAACGGCTGGGTTATTTACGGTTGGCTCACTAAGGGACTTGTAGGCAAGTGCCGCTCCTCGCGGCCACTTTAGACCTGAGCACAAGTTCACACGGCCACTTACAACTCGTGCACTCGTGCACGTGTGTGTACGTGCGGGGAAATGAAGATTTCTGCATTACCGAACCGAGATAACTAAACCAAATTATTTTTTTATCTCTGTCTCTCGATCGTGGAAATTTATAAGTAATAATTGTACCATTCTTTGAGGCTTCAATACAACGGACGTGCGCAATTTTTGAATAAAATAAATTAAATTTTTTAACCAGATTTTTTAATTAAAATTTGGTTTGATAAAAAACGCATAAATCGGGGTTGCGATTGAAATCAATAAGCATTAATAAACTGCTTGTTGTCAGACACTTTAACGGTGTCATTGTGAGGTTAGGTCTCATTAATATTTGACATGTCGTGAAATAAAAAAACATTTAAAGTATTTGAAAAACTAAATGTTTAATATCAATGAGACCTAACCGCATAATGACACCGCTAAAGTGTCTGACAACAAGCAGTTTATTAATGCTTATTGATTTCAATCGCAACCCCGATTTATGCGTTTTTTATCAAACCAAATTTTAATTAAAAAATATGGTTAAAAAATGTAATTTATTTTATTCAAAAATTGCACGTCCGTTGTATTGAAGCCTCAAAGAATGGTACAATTATTGCTTATAAATTTCCACGATCGAGAGACAGAGACAAAAAAATAATTTGGTTTAGTTATCTCGGTTCGGTAATGTAGAAATCTTCATTTCCCCGCACGTACACACACGTGCACGAGTTGTAAGTGGCCGTGTGAACTTGTGCTCAGGTCTAAAGTGGCTGCGAGGAGCGCCACTTGCCTACAAGTCCCTTAGTGAGCCAACCCGGCTTCCGTAGTTATTCGCTGTGATGAGCAGATGCATTGTCCTGCCATCTGATGAGTGATAGCGTAAATTGGCGGTGCTAAAGTTACAATTTAATCATTTAATGATCCTGTTGAATTCAAAAATGGCAACGTGAAAAGTGTGTTTTGTCAAATTTTGTGAACAATATAAATCATAAACTTTTTTCATGATTCGCAAAGCAATTTCAGTAAGTACACTTTATCCTCGCTTTATCCAATCTACACGCAAAACCGAAATCTCAGCTGTCAAATTAGAGCGTTAATATCAAATATGTACTTAAATTACATCCAAAAAATTATTTTATAATTATTAAATAGTTTAAAAAAATAATAAGTTATGTTATAATAAATTTAAAAGCAAATAAATTTGCGTATTATATTTTTTTCTACATAAAAATTCAAACTTTATTTTTATAAGAAGTGTCACTTTCACGGTCCACTTTATATTTTATTATTTACTATGACATATTTATGCTTAGCATGTTTCTATTTATCCGTTGTTGCATGCTAACAGTCATTCTGAGATCCCCTCCATGCATCTGCTCACAGCGAATATCAGAAACGTGAATTTTAATTTAGAGGGACGATCCCTTTCCACATACATCATTTTTGTGTAAAAAATAATTGTTTACCTTTATAAAACCACATAAAACCTTTATTGGTAGATATAAATGTTGTTACCTTCAGGCATCATTGAGGACAAAAAAACTGTCAAAATTACTTTAAACCATTTTATAAAATTAGTTTTGAATCTTGATATCCATTAACAAAAACAGTAAAATATTTATATAAAAATGGCGAAACAACAAAAATAATATGTATTTGCAAAAATAAATTAAAAAATGTATTTGTACGCTAAGCTTGTTATTATTAGGGAATAATTACATCGAAAACAGCCAAATAAATCAACAATGCAATAAGTAGTGTACTGAAAATTACATCAATTTTTCTCTTGAATAAAAAAATTAATACTTCATTTTCAATTATTCAATTGTCTGTTTTCACAGCATTAATCAAATTAATGTTGTTAGAAAATAAATACAAGGCTCGAAGTTAAAAATGCTTTGGTTTATCATTTTTATCAACTGGTGATGAGTCTGAACATGGATCTTTTTTCAGATTTTCAGATTTATCACATGTATCTACTTCAGTCTTTGAACATGCCTCTGTGGCATTAGTTGCTTTCTCTTTAGTTACACGTTCTTTTTCCAACGCCTTTTCAATTTTATCTTCGACTTCTAAAATTTCTTCCTTATCAAGAAGTTCAATCAATTCGTCCACTTGTTTCCTAGATAAGTTTACATCTTCTTCTCCAATTACTTCGATTACCTATAAAAAAAAAATCAGAAACTTTAAACGCTCTATCATAATACTAGCCGTATTTACCCAGCGTTTCCCACTTCACTATTGCGTTCATTGGTCAATAGGGTAGATGACTAAAATTTTTTTTGTGTTATATTAATAGAGCATAAATTATGAACAAAATGACACCTAAATCACTTCATTCTAATTTAAAATAAGCTCAAAAATAATTTTTGAAATATTTATGTTAGCCCCGCCCGCTAAAAATCGTTTTTGCTCTACTTAAATATGATGTCATAATTTTATGAAAGTTCGAAGACCCAGAAACAGAGTGTTGAAAAATACCGTTTTGTATCTATGTGAACATGATGTAAGCAATCTAAGCTCCGTTGCTATGGATACATTAATATTTTAATTAGAATTGACGTCACGCGGTGTTTGAAGTCACGTGACACATAGATTAAAAATTATGATTTTATTTATTTATTTAAATATGTTTACGAAACTTAATTAAAAAATATAAAAATTCTAATAAATATTATAGAGCTTAAACTTTCATTATAACAAAGTTTTATATTGATCACTGTCCACTGGCATGTACCCTATTCCCTGTTATGATATAATAATGAGACATAGCCTTAAATCTTCCCAAATATTTTCTCTACCAATTCGTGAAAACCTGTTACCTGACCAAAATCGGCTGAGCGGGTTTCAAGCTTATCGCTTTCAGGCACACAGACGTCGCAAACATTGTCTTTTTATATAAACGAGTAAAGATTATGACTAATTTTATTTTTACATTATTAAACACGGGTCACACTAGGCTGGTTGCCAGCCGCGAATTTAGTAGCCGTTACTGTCAGCCATCGATCAGCTTGGTGTGACCACAAAATTCGCCGCTGGCGTCGCCAGCCGGCGAGTATTCGTCAGCGGCTGGCGAAGTTGGACGAGTTCAACTTTTGGTAGCAGGCAGCGGCGACTAATTGATCACATGACCGCTCGCACCAGCCGGCAGCGCAATCGGACCACTATTGCCACAGTAGCGAGTACCTAGCTACCGTACCTCAACGTGGTATTTTGTATGTTGAATAGCAAACTGGCGAGTAGCAGCCGAAAGTGTGACCGAGTTGCGGCCGCTGCTTGCTGGTGCTACTGTCAGCCGCTGATCAGCAGCAGTTGGCAACCAGCGTAATGTGACCCGTGTTTTAGAAGCGATTTTCTTTTAATATTTTTATTCTCCAGTGCATATCCAGCAATCATTTTTCACTACATTCAAACTAGTACACCACTGTACCACTATGTTGTTTGCCACAGTTGTACCTTCCGTAAAAAAACTTACTGGGTTGTTAGAGAAGAAAACACTGACATAACAAGAGCCCCTTTCTCATAACTTCTTATTAGTACAAACAAAGCATACTGCGTGATTTAACTGTTCACAGTCTCATTAGTGTCAAACCGATGGCGTTAACAAACCATTCAGAGATGGCACTATTAGTATACGCTTGCGACTTATCCTCCGTTCATATAAGAAATTGTTTACCAGTTTACTATATGCTGTTTTTAGCAATTAATTAGACAAACACGTTATGTATTTGTTTTTTCATTGTCAATAAGTATATTAAATAGTGTGCTGCTACTAGTGGTGTAAATGCGTATAATACTCTGGTATAAAACGTTTGTATAAAACAGTATTATACGGTATGTAAAAAAAAATAATATACCCCAGTTTTATACTAGGTTTGAATACTGCCTATTTTATTATTTTATACAGCGCGTATAAAACGTTTAACACCGTTTAAAACGATTTAATACCAAAATGAAAACAGAAACTTTTCCTATTATGCAGTTGGCAATACTGAATAATGCACCGTAACCATAGTGTAAAAAGTAATAAAAAACCGTTTTATACTGAAAAAATACGGTATTATACCATGGGTTTAATACACAAAAAAGTTTAATAACGTATTTTTACATCACTAACTGATACATTATCTAAATAATATACACTGTGCCATCTAGTTCCTCAAAGTTAAGACACCCTGGCAACAATCTTTATAGGTATATTAAGTCTTAGAACATAAACAGGAGTGGGGACTCGTAATGGTTGAAAACAGCTAGACGTAGGAGGAGAAAGGCTGGAAGCACTGACTTAAAAATTCAAAATGAAATTAGAATTATCTGTATTCTGAACGAATCATGCATACCTTTAAAACGTCTTCAACTTTTATTGAACCATCTCGATCATCATCAATTTTCGCTAAAATAGTTTTTATGTGACAGAACCTTGACTCATCAGGAACATTTTTTATCTTTTTAATCGCTTCCATAAGATCATCAATTCTAACTAATTCATCGGCTTTCACTTGCGACTTTTGTTCTTGCAAATCTTTTTTCAATTGTTTTTCCTCCTTTTCCAATTCCTGTAGCACACAATCCATTTTACCGATCATGTTGTTCACTTTTTTGAATAATCTTTTAGCTGCTTTTGTTTCTTTGACTGTTTCTTTACATGTTGCGTCTGTAAGTGTAATCTCCTGTAACTCCTTCAAATCTTCTTGATAATCTGCCATTTCTTCTTTTAAATCTTGTATTTCCTCCTTTTCAACCATAACTTTTTTCTTTTCTTTACCCAAAGCATCTAAAGCACATTCCAGTGCCTCGCAATCCTCAGTAGAAAATGCCGTCTCCTTTTTCTTTGCTACTTCATCAGCTGTATGTATAGTCTTTGCTGCATCGTGCAAAGTAGGAACATCATCCTCACATAAAACTGGCGCCTTGTCGACCAAAACGTCGTCACTTTGACAAATTCCTTGTTCTTGTCTTTTCTTTTCTTCATATTTTTCTTTGCGTTCTTCTTTAATTTTACACACCTCTTCTTTAAGAACTTCAATTTTAACTTTTGGATCAATTTTGCCCTCTCTGTCAGCAATTGCTTCTGAAGTTTGTGTTACAATAGTTTCAGGAAGTGATGATATAGTAGCTTTCAAGACATCGCTGGTCGGTGTCGTTTCTGGCAATGTTAAAGCTCTTGATAACAAAAGCAGCGACGCTGGAACTTTTTTATTCAAGCTTAAATCGAGCCACTGATCCAACTGTGTACGCAAATTTTCTGCAGACAGGCCAAATGCCCGCATTCCGCGAGCTCTACAAGCTTGTTGAAGTTCCGAAAGTGTCAACGATTCAACACCCTCTTTCTGAATCATTTTATCATCAGCCGCCAAGCTACGAAGCTTCATTCGTAACTGAAACCTTAGAATATTACTAGTTCCAATAGTATATATTTCTAATACCCGACACAATGCAACTAGCTGGCCTCGTGTTAACGAATCTAAAGTGATTTCATCTTGAAATAATTTTGAAAATTTCATTATTTCGTCATTTGAAACATGTTCACCTGACGTACGCACCTTTTTAAACCAGTCAGCAAATTCTTTTGCTTTATCAGAATGATGATCTTTATGCTGTAATGACATGTCATCTAGCGTCTGTTGCAAAAATTTCGCCATTTCTAATTTGACTTTCAAATTTTGTTTCATTTTATCTTCTTTTTCCGTTGTAGTTTCGAAAGTCGAAGGTAACATTCCAGGGAAAAATTTAATGAAAATCGGTAAAGTAAATTCCAGGAATGGTACAATAATAAACACAGAGAATGGCACTAATCTGAACATATCACCAACTGTTCTTACGAGTAATCTACGCTCTCGACGGGTCAAAGTTTTACCCATCAGCACTCTCCAACATAACATTGTTGAAATCTTAATATCAATAAAAAGTAATCTGAATCCATGATAGTAATGGACTATTTCATCTGTAATTTTTTGTTTCAATGATTTTTTTACCACTGCTTTTGGCGGAGATTTTGCAGGCAATGTTTCTTTTTCTTTTTGTTTATCTTTGATATCCTGAACAGCAGCTTCAACTTTTGAAGATGGTTTTAAAGGTTCTTTATCAAATCGCACTGTCGATATGGAAAAATGTCTAATCGGTGTCAATGAATTATTCGATATAATCTTAGTTTGAAGTAAAGTGTCGTTTGAATATGTGCTTGCATTATATGTACTTCTTAAAAATGTTTGATACTGTGCGGAAATAACTGTTACCGTTAATGGGAATTTGTAAATGTTTAACCTATTTTCCAATGTATCACTAAGATGCACTTTTTTGTGACACACACAACTCCCTATAAAAAAAGAATTATTAAATAGTCATTTGTAGATTGATAATTTCACAAATAATTAAAGTTGCATATTAAGAGAAAAATTACAAATATTTACTCAAATTTAATGACTAAAAAAATTACCATAATTGTATTTTACATTATGAACTTACTTCTCAATGTAGTGTTGTTTTTTATAAGTGAATTTGAATTCCGCAAAAAAGAATGCATGATGTGATTTTATTACTGAATCAAATTTATTAAAATGTTTTTCCCAAATTTTTGTTCACTTTATAATTATTAGTATTGCCATTAAAATAAGCCGGATGAAGAAGTGAAGTTGGTTATATTTCAATCGCAATTATCATTCCCATTATGCAATTATTATAGGATAGAACGATAGAATAAATAAACGTCACACTGCATCACACCACAAATGCGTGCGCATGCTTGTTATTAACCCATTAAAAATGGAAAGTTACTAAAAAATATCACTGAAAAAAAAACATTTGACTATTTAGAAATCACTGAGTTAAAAGGTATACAACTGCTTAATACAAAGTTAAAGCCAGGACGTCACAGGGAATAGCAAACATGGCGGCCAAACACGGAACGGATTGAAAATATGTTTCTTTTCTTCTTCTCACATACAAAAAGAGAACTGAATATATAATTTGACAACTGGCTTCACTTTTAAATACTTGTAGCGCCTCTATTACCTTTTAGCTCAGTGTAAGAAATTGACGTCTATTTATACCTCCTTTTTTCATAGTAGCAAACGAACACTGATCTCTATACTTTACTTACTAACTGGATAGCTGATGCATAATATGAAAAAAATGAGCGAGTCAGTCCTGAGTCAGTAGTCGCCAATGATGTGTAACATCTAGCGTATTGATGTTTTAATAACAGAACGAACGGTTCACAGCTGTGTCTTCTTTCTCTTTCTCTCTTTTAAAACGCTATGGAAATGTGTGCGCTCGCTGACACGCTGCAGCACAAGCGCGAACTGTAGACCACACCGCAGAATCATATATTAAATTAAATAGCACGCGCTTCTCTTTACTTCCTGTTACACATTTCCGTCGCATCCACGAAACTACTGCCACCAAATGCCGCATACCGAGAGCTAAGATGTTCATCAAAAATTTCCCTTCCGATAGCATGAAACCACTTCCCTTCAGTTCCGAATCCTTTCAAAATACAAAAATAAACACAGCACATCTGCATTGTCAACGATTTATTATTTTAAATAAACTTATTCTGTACACCCTACATGAACTGCCTACAGACAGAGGTGGTTATATAGCTTGCGCCCCTAAAGGTCAAATTTGGCAGTAGCCATCTCCATTATTGTTTACCTATGAAGTTACGCTCCAGACGCGTGAGACTATACACGCATTCAGTTTTTTTTTTGTGAAACTTCTTATGCGGCGCCATTGACTCGTCCATTTGAAGGGCAATTGTTCGCTCGATCCTCGATGAATCATGAAACGAAAAATGTATAATGACAAAGAATATTTAGAATGTATCCCCTTTTCTCCCGCGTCTGTATTATGTTACAATCTGTAGATGCATTTGAAAGGCTGTTGTGAGTGTGATGATTGATTGTTCGATCCTACCGGGTACAATTAAACCCTGAAATAGCAAGTGGTAACTGGCAAGTCCTGGGCAAGTCATTCGACCCTAAGTTTCTTATTGTTTTGTAAAGAAATAAATAACTAAAAACACTTTAATACTGTAAGTTTTGCGTGGCGTAGTGGTTAGAAAAGCTGCTTCTTACATAATATGTCATGGGTTCATATCTCCGCGCAGCACCAATAATTTTAGTTTTTTTTTTCATATTTATTTATACTCAGTTAGTTCCGTAAAATATTTCTTTTTCTTTATTAAAATTAATAATGATAATATTTATAATAATAATTATTACTTATTAATAATTTTCTTCTATGAGTTCCTGCACCATTCATCTGATTGCGATAAAACTTTGGTGAGTTTTTGTGCGCACGTTCGCGAAGGTTTCTGAATTATAATAATTGACCGGTCCGACTTCGGCCGAGTGAGCTGACCTCCCACCAGTTTTTGTGCGCAGGTTTCCGTTAGGATTTGGTTTTCTCTAAATGTATGCACTCTACAAGAGCCAGATATGAGATCCTGCCAGTTAACCTCAAGAAAAAATCCTAGCTCAGGTCACTGTCAAATGGTGTCAAATAACTTGATACAAAAACAAATATATAAATTGTGAGAGAAGGTTAGGTACAAGAAAAAAGAAAGAAAAACAATTTTTCCATAATATAAACATTTTTCTTATTCAAACTTATAATCTTACATATACACAGTACAAAAAAATTATCATTTGCCTCTGTAAGAGACAAAATAAACAGTGTTAAGATTAAAGTACTGTACAAAAAGACGTTTTTTTATCATTCGTTATTCTCTTATCATTCATTTCAAAAAACTGTACAATAATAATCATAATTGCCACCAAAGCACAAAAAATAAATTAAATTGTCTTGAGAACACCATTCATCATAAAAAAATGTCAAATAAAATTAATATTCAAATTTATACATTATATGAATGTGTTTACACAATTATTCATCAACTTTGTTATCCCTAAGACTTTTTTTTATACACGAATAACTCAAACAGCTCAAAAACTTTACATACTAAGATACGGAGTTCTATTTTATATTTTAATAAACAAATAAGCAAAATTATGCTCACATTTCGTTAAAATTGAAATTACATTTTAATTGTTGTGTTTCATGCATGACGTGTGTAATACCGTGCGTCCATGATTTTATCACATAGGTACAGAGGGATTAAATTCTTTTTAACACAATTTATACAGGGGATTCTAGAGCTCAAAAAATGAGCTATGTTCTGATATACACTGAGATCTGACGTCATTACACAGTAACGCTGTTTCATTTTAGACGTTAATAAAAAATTAAGGTATAAAATAAATCACCAACGATAAGTATTTTCAATCATTTTAAAATCATCGAGTTGCTCATTTTGACTTAGGTGTCATAATATTTAGCGTGATAACAGCCTTCTCTTTATTCTCAACCTGATTAATGTCACAATTTCGTTGTGTTTGGTATTTTAAATCTAAAAGTAAATTATATTTAAAAGATTGTATAGCCATGGTATCTGGCAGTTGCAACAGCAGTTTCTGCTGTATTCAAAGCTGCAATCTGAATCAGCTCATAATGAAAGCAATTTTTCTTTTTGCGCGCTTATTGTCTTTTTTGCTCACGTGGTAGAGCGCCTTACCTTTCAGAGGTAAATCGCTGTGTCAAAATGGCGTCGATCAATGACTTCATTGGACTGCGATGGAGCACCGAAAGCCCATAACGGAACGCATAAGTCAGTACTGCCACCATTGGCCAGTTTACACAATGTATATCGGAACATAGAATCTGATTGCTTAATATAACATACGCCAAGATAGATTGCCCGTGACAAATTTTTGAATTTTTTTAACGCCAATCATTAGTGCTATCAAACCTCAAAATCTTGTCACCTCTGTTCAAAAAATGTAAAACTTATGGCCATTTTTATGTAGGCAATTACTTGACGTCAAGTTAAGTTGCCATGAGCGCTGAAACCTATTCTGAATTTTTTTATTTATCATTGGTTACTGCTGTAAAACTCCAAAAGCAATGTACGTAACTTGACGCCAAGATTGCTTAATTAAAATGCTCATAACTTTGACATTTTTCGAGCACTACGGAAAAAATTTGAGGGTTTGACAGCATAACGATTAGCATAAAAAAATTTAGAAAACTGTCATGGGCAATCTAATTTGACGTACGTCAACTTTACTCATTTCATGGAAAAAAATACGCCGCAAAAAAAATAATGGGGATATCAAAACTGCTATTCACAACACTCCACTTTCATATGCATAAAATTTTGCTGATGTACAAACCATTCCAAAGAAATCTTACATTTTCAAAAAAGGACTTTGTCCAAAAGTGATTTTGGCATGTATGAAAAACTAAATTAATTAATTTTATTTTGACCTGTAGAATCATCAGTCAAGATTACAAGGCCACATATCTAGCAGGAGTGCCGAAGAAATGCATTTTATTTTTTTTTATTCATTTTGGAACAAGACACATTTGTTTTATTATTAACATTTCATTATCGATTCTCTCGCAGGCAGAACTGTCTGTTTCTTACTGTCTGAATAAAAGTTTCATACATTTCTGTATATGCTATTTTCAATGACTGTTTAATATTATTAAAAATTAGAATTTCTAAATCCGTTAACCAATTTTAAGCGATTCAAAAACTAAACAAATTCTCTAAGCTAAAAGAATCAATATTAATAATTATAGCGTTAACAAAAACAAATGTTTTTTTTTTTCAAAACTGCAAATACAACGAAGATGAATAAAATGCGTTTTCTTTAAAGCATGACATTTCTGTATGAATAAACAAATATGTATTTCGACACCTTTGATAAAATCACTGATCTTAACCAATTGGATAAACGATTCTCTCCAAATATCAGCGTCGCTCAAAGGGAAGCCACGTACTAAAAAAGCGACGTTTACACAGATATAAGAAAAAAGTTTCGGTTTCGACGCATGCGCACATGACTTTATGCTTGGTACATAACTTCTATGGCAATGTTGGCCAAGTTCAGTAATGCGAAGATATCAGCTGTCCAGTAATAGTTTGAAAAAAAAAAAATAACGTAGATACGCACGGTATGTATGTGTATGTATTGTGTTAGTTGTGTGTACCATATACACTTACATTGAAATCGTTGTATTGTATTCTATGCGAAAACTGAGATCATTTTTATATAACTTTTAATATACAGTGGTCCCTCCCGTTAACAGTCATGCTTACAAAAAAAGTCGTATCAAGTAAATTTGATTTTGAATAACAATGCCAAGAGTGATTTATTACAAGTTTTTTTTTCAGATCTATTTTTTTAGTTTATGTGAATTTGTAAGAGACCACCATCAATCAGAATAAACATTAAATTGTTTATTTCGTTATTAAGCAACACCGAATTTGACTGTACTGAACTACGTTCAAATATTTACTCCAGAAATTAAGTTTCCATAATTTTATAAATTTAATACAATCATACATCAAATCGATATTTGCAACATTTTTTATTAATGAACCTATAAAAAAACACGCAATTTTAACATTAACACCCACTCAGCTGATAAACTAACAATTTGGGGTACGCGTGATTTCAAAGTTCCTCGGTAGTGGCCTACTGCATATACAGTGCATTTGATTTCAACTGGCATGATATTGACTTTACAGGTTAAATACCTCAATTTGATTTACATTGGATTCAAGTTCTTTAAAATAGTAGGTTAACTCAGATCTCCATATTTTGATTTATATTGAATTTAAGTTAAAAAAATAACGTTGCCACGATTTTTATGATCTGAGCCTACTATTTGATATAACTTGAATCCAATGTATATCAAATGGAGATGTTCAACATGTGAACGTTAGATGTCAAAATAAATGGAACCTTGTTCGAGTTAAAATAATTAATTTTGCAACCTTAATTTGAAGATTTTTAACTTTACTTTGTGCAGTTAATATTTAAACATAGTTCTGAAATGCATAGTGTTTAGTGACAATTATAGCACTATACATTCCCATGTACAAAAACCAATATTATATACGATAAATATTTGAATTATTATATAATTAGTAACCAAAACGAATTGATTTTCACTGGCTCCCAATGTATATAGAATTTTTTTTGTGTTGCTTTCATCTCAGCTTAACCGTTTTAAAAACATTTTAATGAAAAATTGGCACTTTGAATGAAATAGCACTTTGAAAAGTTCTGTTCATTTTATTTTCTTAAATAAAACAACTACCTAGTTAAAATAGTATATACTGTATACATAAAAGTTTTTTCCAGTGAAAATGAGTTCAATTTTTTTGAACTCAAAAAAATACTGGACATTACAAAGTCTTTGGAATTCATAAAAAAAAAAAAATGAAATGTAATTACAAATTCATTATATTATTTATATAATATACAGGCACAGTAATACAAGAGTGACAAAAATATATGTTAACCATCAATTGTTTAAAGATTTTACGACATTGAAAATATTTATCTATATGTAACGGCTGTTTACTTTGAGACCAGCCATGGACATCAAAATTCAATTAATAACACTCAAATAGTACAAAATTATTTTAAATAATTATCATGTTGAAATATCAATAGTAATTATGTATAATTTTATAAAAAAATATCAACAAATATTTTATTGTACATTAGAAGATATTTATTTCAAAAGAAAAAAATCACATCATTGTCATTATTATTCACAAAAACGATCACTGTTCGAAGTACAAACTTCATTTGTTTTAATGAAAACGATCACATTTCAAAATGGCGGATTTTAATCTTTTTTTAAAAAACCAACAGCTAGGATTATTTGAACATAGTACCCATTAACACTTTCAAATTATTTTATTTTTTAATAAACTGTAAATTCAATTGACACTTTTACCAGGATTAGAGCCTGGGAACTTAAAAGCTTGTAATAGAGAAGTCATGTAAATGCCATATAAACAGCATTACTACCAGGCATGGGTCTATGATTGCTACACGATCAGCTATTCTTTCAAAAAATGTTTGGTTATAACTCGGTGGTTACATTTGATCGAAGGAAGTAATTACATTTTTTGGGCGTTGGTAAAGCAAATTTGAGAGAAGTGTACTTTTCACAATATAGGCAATGCGAACAAATCGTTTTGAATTGAAAAAAAAAAAAAAAACATAAATTCGTTAACTGTCAAAATTTCTGCTATTTGAATGTTAGTAATTTTTAAAGAATGTTAATGCATTAACAATATTGACCTAAGATACTTTTTCTTTTTTTATCATAAACGTAGATAGGTACATAACTTGCTTGTGTGGGAGAACTATAAATCTTTGCTTTCGAGCCATTTATTTATTTTATATATCTCAAGCCCACTCTACTAGTCACTACTTACAGGAAAAATTGTACCGTGCATAATCAGCAAATTTGTTTTTAGTAATTTCTTTTTTTATATATTTACACTAATTATTATTTTCAATAAATGTACACGTATTTCTTTATTTTTATATACACATGAAAAAAAAACCGCACAAAATATTCTGTGTCACTTTACAATCACACTTAAACAAAAAAATATTTTTTTACATAAGGATTTATGTCTTACATTCAGTTTTTATATCACAATTTTTTAGTTTCTTTTTTTTTAACGAATTAAAAACGTCTTAAAAGTTTTAAACAAACTGCAAATGAAAATCTTTGGAACCGAATAACAAAGTTCATGCAATTTGTATTTGACTGAGCTGTCATTTATAAATGTATCTATAACCTAGAATTATTATTTACGTCGACTATGATTTTCAGTTAAAAAGTTTTTTGTTACGAATGTATTAAGTATACAGTGTCCTCACAGATATTAAGTGACAAGTGTGCACCTCCGATCAACTATTTATTTGTTTTTGCAAGACTAGCATCATAGAATTAAGGTGTCCCGTATTTACTAAACTGTGTCTTTAGAGTCAGCATCGTGGCTTACAGGACTTCCGGTAGAAGAATTCGTATCACTACTCGAACCACTACTTGCGGCCGACGGGTCTACAGGTCCGTCAGGTTCTTCTTTTTTAATACGCGGTTCCAACGTACTACTTAACACTGATAAAGAATCTTTAACGGCATGATAAATAATATTTTTAATTTGTAACTTGTCTTCATGATTTGTATGCGTATCGGACAATGCGCGAAATTCTTGTGTTAAATGGAAACAGTGCGACACGTTTTCAGGCGACACAAAATCTTCCGCAACTTTAATACAGTTATGTAAATTTCGTACTTGATGCGGAGCTCCTGCAGGAATGAAGACTGCATCGCCAAGGCATTGTACGATCGCATATCCTTCCACTCCGTATTCTTTATACAAGCGTTCACGTAAAGGACCATCCAAATAACAACTCTGATCATGAATTGGATCATGATGTGGCTCTAGTCTGGCTCCGCGCTCCAAAGCAACTTTATTTAGTAAGTCTCGAATTTTGTCGGCATCACGAGCATGATAAATATGCCAAAGTGCACCAGGGAGTTCCCCTTTGTCGCGAACTCTTCGCCTTGTTAGAATATCACAGCCCGCTTCGTCGATGGCGCGAAACGCTTCCTTAATGTGTTCTTCGTTATCACCATCTTTAGGAATACCGACGTAAACCATTACGTTTACAGCATCCGAAATGTCCAAATGTAGATTTGTCGTGCCTTTTGTAGGATGTAAAGCAGAACCGTAAGCATTATACATTTTAGGACCTAAGTCGGGTCGTACAAAACATTCTGGTAACCTGCTTGCCAAATTTAGTCTTCCGTCACGACGTGTATATTCCGAGAGAGGTAAAACTTTAATCAAATCGCTAAAACGCGATGGCAGTATTTCAGAAAAGTCTTCGCCTGGCGGCCAATCTTTTAATTTCAGCAGCATCGGATTACCCCTTTCGTCTTTTAACCGTTTTGAAAAATGCTCGAAACCTTCCCAGAATTTACGCATTGGCTGATTGGGTACCAAATTTCCAGTCATACAATTAATGAGATCATTTTTGTCGTCGCCAAAATCTCTTGCAAACGAGTCCGGATGCCAAAGAGTCATGTCTAAATGACGTGTTACATCCGAAACAATTACTGGTTGTCCTCGCTTCCACTGGTCCTGAAATAATAATAATAATAATGAATGTTACTTTATGTTACTCAATACACAATAATTTCCAAATTTCAAATTATTCCATGTTTAAAGCCATTTTGTCCAAATTCAACATCTTTTTTTTTATACAAAACGGTATTTGGTCTTTTTGGTTTACTTCATTCACTAAATAATATGAACTAACAAATATTTTTCGCGCAGATAGCTTTTGCAATTAAGCTATCTTGCAGAATGAATGATACTGGGTCAGTTGTCAAGAAAAAACGCAAGTTTTCATGCAGGTTTGCTTCTTACAACATTTTCTGCTGAATGCATGTTGTTTATTCGTTATTTTATTTGCATTACATATTCATTTGTTTCCACTGACAGTTTTTAACGAGCTTGAGGTACAATTTCATAAAATTGTGACACAGCTGGCGCAATTTCTATTTCAATATAAACAAAATCGTAACTTAGTTATTTAAGTTTTTAATGAAATATTTTTGTCCGTGTATTCCTTGTTAACTCAAAAACTACTGAACCGATTTTGATTCCCAGTATTCGTTTTACACTAGGCCTAGGGAATAGGCTATACTTAGGTATATCATTAGATAAAAAAAAACCAACAAGGCTAGTAATAAAAATAATAAAATAAAAACTAACCTGGAAAATTCTGTAATTATTTTTGTGATTTGGATCTGTAAGCCTCAGTAATTTACCATCGCACAGCCAACTGTGTGGTGTGTCAGGATATAAAACTTTACTTTCTGTAAGCGTCATTATTCTGATTGGTAACGGATCTCGTCCTTTCGAAGTCCAGTTGTACCGTCGAACAAAGTGTTTCAGTTCCATATTTTTTATGTCATGTCCCACTACTCCATCGTCAATCTTTGGTACACTATCTTCTATAACACTCGAAATCACTTCATCCAAAGTATCCATTCTCGATTTTTTCGTATTTTTATTGGATGAACTTGAAATATTAGCAGCAGGTGACGAAGCACGACTTCCATTAGTTTTATGCGACGGGCGGATCAGTAACTCACGTAAAGTCGAAAAATTACCGTCCTCTCCATCGGAATCGCCACTAAACGATCCATCTGAATTACTTTTTTTATCCTCATTCGATAAGGCAACATCTGCTAACCAACTTAGAGGCGAATTTTGCGTATTTTCTTCTTTCATATTTCCACCGTTCAATAGATTTTTCGTATCTCCCGGTTCTTGTTTTTCTTGCTTAATGCCATTTGGTTCCGTTTTAATATTCTTGAGAGCGTCTTTCATAGCACCATTGAGTTTTTGAACTTCCTTACTTATAGGACACCCACAATATTGGGGAATGTCAAATAGTTCACGAGTTTCGTGTACTTTGCGACCTAATTTGAGCAATGAGTCACCAGCTATTATTTGCGTTAACATGAGTTTTTCTTGTTCGTGAGCTTGGCGATTTGTACATAACAACCACGAGAAATCATCTCGATCTTTACCAGATTCGCCCCAGATTTTTACCGTACCATTTTTACGGCTCTGAAAAAAGAAAATCTCATTAGCAAATAAAATCATAACCCTCCTTTCTTTAGTCGGGTAAATAATACGTCTGAAAATTAAACTAATGACTTTAGTTGTCAGTGACAACTATTTTCAGGCTTCTATAAATTATTATAATAATCTACCGATAACTATTATTAGTCGAGTTCCAAAATTTAAGATAGTGAGTCATACACTTACACTTCACTATTTATACAAGCGGCACAGTTTTATGCATGGGACACGCATGCTACATTGTTTAATTACTTTCCTGCTCCATTAACCTTGCTATGAACTATGCATGACTCACTATCTTAAATTTTGTAACTTGACTATACAGTGTGCATTAAATTTTGTTTACTTGTATTTTCAAAATTAGAATCCCATCAAAAAATAAATCGGTTTTAGATTAACTAATATCTAGAACAAAAACGAGTTCAATTTCAGGATATTTTAATTTTGAAGAACCTTTGGATATTTTTTTTCTTACTAGTTTTAGAATAATTTACCAATTATGTATTTAACAAATTGTATTTATTTAGTCGTGAGTTTGTTAATTTTGTGTTCATTTTTTTTTTTAAATCACATCAACGAAAACTGTCACCTCTTTTTTGTAAAATAAAATTTGCATTACTAAAAAACCCAATGCCTTCAGTTTCTCGCTTGGGGAGTTTGCCAGTTACAGTGCTACGAAAGTAAGGGCTATTTCACATGAGCGGTATTTTATAGTACACATTTTCTATCGAACAGAAAATAAATCGTACGATAGGTTTGCATCCATTGAAGGAAATGACAGCTTTCAAACGGTGATAGTACGATAAAATTATCGCACAAATTCACAACATTTATCATATGCCCCTGAGCAAATCTGACGGAAATTTTATCGATAATACTATTTATGTGCATGTTTGATATGCATGATTTTCACATAAACAATAAAATTCGTATGCGACAACATAGAATTTTGAAATTGTTTTATCAAATATTAATTGTCCAGTGCAACAAAGCAAATTCAAGATGTTTGGATACAGCAGTTCCGAGTCTTCCTTTATCAGTAATAAAGATACAAGAGCACAAAATATTATAGACACAGAAATCTTGATTAGTGAAGACTGAAGTGCAAATCAGAAAAGTGTTGTGGAATAAAAGTTGTAAAGAGTTTTGTAATAGAGGCATGAAAACGAATGTTTAGAAAGAGATTTTTAAAATATTAGCACCAAACTATGAAGAAACTTGAAATAATTGAAAAATTTGAGCGGAAACTGAAATGTATGAAAAATTAAGTTGTGTTCAACCTTGACATTAGAAAACTGATTTGTGGGATAACAATCATAATCATCTGAAAGGTCTGAATTATTATCCCACGGTTTATTTTCACTATCCAATAGAAAAATCGTGCGATAAAAAAATCGCTCGTGAAACGGTCCTGAGCATTCAATTGTTTTCTATATGAACTAACAAATTTGACAATTCAATAGATTATTTCCTTACCTTGTAACAATCTATACAAACAACGAAGCCGCATTTTCCACATGCCCAATGAAAATTGAAAAGAGTTGTTTCGCACACATCGCACATCTCTCGCACTCCCTGAACTACCCTCTTCCATGCAACTGTTTTATCTGTAAACAATTACATAATATTACATTATTCATGTAGTAAGTTTGTTTGTATGAAATATTTATAATAAAATAAAAATGACCAAATTCACAGACAACTATAATTTTAATAGATAATCAACGTTTTTTTTATTTATAGATCTTGCAAAGGGTCAACATCTTGGCTGAAACGTTGATTATCTTTTAAAATTATACTTGTCTGTGAATTTGATCGTTTTTTTATTGTATTACATTATTCAGTTTATCATTATCAAATTTCAGCTGCCACAAATGTAACATTCAGGGTAAGTTCGGTTTTACGCTCAGATTGATCGGAGTGCTCTAATACGTTCAGATTTAACATTTATATGCTCTGAAAGATCTCTATCCTGCGCTCGATTTGCTCCGAGGAAAGCGAGCGAGCAAGCAGATTCAACCATCTTCAGAGCATTCATTTTAAAAATGAGCGGAAACACTTGTTGTGAGAATGGATAAATTTCGAAGTTTATTTATATGAGGTAATTTTTCAATAGGTAAAAACACACGAATAATATTTATTCAAAGAATAGTAATAATCAATAAGTCTATATCGCACAGAATGATTAAAAAAAATATTTATTATATCTATGGGTCGAAAAAATCAATAACCAGTACTACTATTAATTTTAAAATAAAGGAATAAAACGAAAAAAATTGTGATTCATGATTTATTATTATAACAATGTTGAATTAAATCAAAATGAGGAGCAATAAAGAATATATTTCGGCTTTAGTAATAAGAATTTAAATTATTGGCGCCATTTTATTCTGACGTTTGGAAAAATCTACTAGATTACGTTCGGAATTGTTTAGATGGCTCGATTTGCTTGGTTGTCACGTGACCAAAAATCTGTTCGCTCGGCTCGATCAATCGAGCATAAAACCGAACTTACCCTCAATAGCTTCAGACATTTTTGCCAAAAAAATAAAGGCTCTAGACATGCTAAAACGGCTCTTGTCATGAATTGTTTTTTAACATGTATGATAAAGGTATGTTTTTTAATCGAGACCCGATCGGTTGTGTAACGTGTTTGAAAGTGAAAATTTAAATTTCAATTAAAAGATTTACTGATTTAGGTACCTTAAAATTTGCAGTTATTGTTTTACCACTGTTCGAAAAATTGACAGCGTCATATTAATAAGCCCCGACGTATTATTCTAGGGTTAAGTTGTAAATTTTCTTACCTTCGGCCATATGTTCCTTGTGTGCTTCCTTCTCTTGAACCAACAGGTCGCAGAACTGATCACCCACTTGTCTCAATAGAAAGCGTGACATGTCTTGGTCCAAATCACTGGGTGGAGCATCAGAAAGAGGTAGCCAAAGTTTTAAATCTTCCTATAAGTAAAAATATATAGGAACTTATACATATACAAGTCACATGCCAATACTCAAATCTCTTCATTAATGACCTCAGTTGTTGGGCGTCTATAATCTACAATCTCTCTCATATCTCTTTAAATTATCTTTCTTTATCTTGCCGCATACAGCAAAATAATTTTATAACTACAAAGTTGAAGATTTCCTATGTAAACAGAATAATATGGTAAACAAAAGACAAACTGACGTTTACTGAGCCATACAAGTGATAAAAATAATACATGAAGTTTTACTGAAATCATTTGCGCCGCGTACTTTCAATGCGCACTCGTATATAAAAAAAACAAAATTGACAAAAGCATTCCATATTTAAAAATAAAAAAAAAACAAAGAAAAATCAATGCAAAACTGATACTTTTCGTTATATTTTGCAGCATTCCTCAAACTAATGTATCGTATTTCATGAACTGAGTGTATAGGGTAGAAGCATCAGTTCACTTGTGGTCAACCACTTTTAATTGTATGAATATTAAATAACATCATAAAAAAATTGTTTTTATTTTAAATATCTACTTTCATATTTTAAGGATATATTATAGTATTATACTCTACTACATATTAAGCAACAGATCTGTAACACTTTAAAGTTGAAATTAATATTTTCTAAATTCTCTTTGCGCCGATTATCAGTAAAATAAGTAACTAAAAATTTTAAATAATTAATATAGAAGTGGTCGATCACGGGTAAAAATGGTCGGGAACCAATGAAGTAATATTTTAATGTATTTACAAATTGTCGTATGTTATCGATTTCATAATTTGTCTGTTGACCAAAATGCCAAACTTTTTAATACCAAGCGTTAAAAAAGAAAAAAATAAACGAAAAAACAAGTCAATTTATAAACTAACCTCAGTTGCGTCTTTATGGGGATCCGAAAATCCCGCAATAGCAAGTTGTCCGTTTTTAGTGTATCTCAGTCTTCTAAATGCATAAAACCGACAGAAAATATTGGGCATATTTTTCGATCTCTGATTTGGTGTCCACCTGCACTCTCTGCACTTCGCCAACTTCGGTGCGACTTCAAAACAAGGACCGTCTTGTAAAAAACTTTCTCCGGTCTTTTTTAATTGCCCCACTGGTGGTTTGCGAAAGGGGTCGCGCGGTGGGTTCTGGATTGAATGTTGTTCGTCCCCACGGGGCTTTTTGTTGCGCGGCTCCTCGCTTTTATCGTTTTTTGACGATTTTGGTCTACGGCCTCTTTTTCTAGGTTCTTTGTTACCGTTACTCGGTTGTCCGCTGCTTTGATTACTGCTGTTGCCTTTCTTTGCACTCATCTGATTTGAACTAGCTCCTGAATCAGAATCTTTGTCTGTCATACTTTCTTTATCACTATCACTGCCACTTTCACTTTCCTTCGTTGTTTTTTTCTTCTTTAGTTCTTCAGACGTTGTTTTCCGAATTGATCCGCCTCCTTTTTTACGTCTCACTTTAGGAGGTTTTCTTTTTGGAGGCGATTTGCGACCTCTCTCTTGGTCAGAACTGGACGAGTCATCAGCTTTTGTAGAATCGTTGCTGTGTCCGTTTAAAGACGTGTCTTTACTGGAAGCTGGTTTCCTGTTACCTTTACTAGACAAAGATTTCTTATTGATACTATTGACTGCCATCGAACCAATATTATGTAGCGAAGCAGTTACACTTGAGCCCAAACTATCTTTACTTGACTGAACTGTATTATTAATAGAAATTGGTAACGTAACACAACTTCCACTACCGACCACGCCCGTATTATCCTCAACATCTTCTCCCGTGTGCCTCTGAAGCCATGCTTTCTTCAGATGTCTCACAGGATAGCTCCCCGACGACGCACTGCTCTTTACAGGTCCGGGACTATTTGACTTCTCCGAATCCGTTACACTAGGTGCTAGAGTCACTTTAACCGGCGTACTTGGCGGTACTCGATTATTACTCGTCGTCGTGCATGCTGTTGTGGTCGTCGTTATAGTAATTGGGACTGGACTAGGAGCCGGAGCTGGACTACTACTCCCACCCGTCATGGGTGGATTTGACGCAGGCGTCGGAATTCTTATCGAACTGCTGCTACCCGCACTCGACGGCCTCGTGCAGTCGTCATTTCTCACTGGTATCGAGGTTATACTAATCACAGGACTGCCAATCGATACTTCGTTAGATTGGGAGTGTGCAACGGTTATGCTAGCTGTCGGAGTGCAACAGGCGGCCGTATTGACGACGGTCGTTATTGCGGTCGCAGCACTGGCTATCAAAGGACTCGCTTCACTGACTCGTGCTAACTGCGGATGACCTGTACTGGTATGTAAAGAAAGAGGGTGGTTTTGTAACGGTTGAACTGGAGGCGGGACGCTTCCAGGCGAATCTACTCTTCTTTTTTTTACATCCAGAGCAATTGGGCTTCCGATAGGATGATGCATTATGTTGCCTTTTCTTTTAGGTGAACCTCTGTCCGAATTTCTATCAGATGAAACTCCTAAGTCCAAAGGTTGTGTTTGGACAGCTGGAGACATTCCTACTGAAGAATGGTGTGACGGAGGAAGTAGTCCCATATTGTGAAGTTGATGTGGAGATCGAGATATACTTGGAGGTGCAGCCGCTCCCGTTGGAGGTGACGCACCATGGTGAGGAGGTACAGATTTGACAGGAACCGATCCACCGGAATAAATTCGGTCATACAAAGTTCTTTGATCCGTAACAGAAGTCGTACTACGACTACTGTGTGCTGGAGGGGGAAGAGGACAAGCGGCCATTATTTGTGATGGATGCTGAGGCGGGGGATACTGAGACACTTGTTGATAAGGCGATGGAGAAACAGAAGGTAATTTTGAATTCATAGGAATTTGATTACTCGAATGCATGCTCTCTTGAGTTCTACAAACCGGTATTCCACTAACAATTCCTGCCGGGCTGGGTTTACCGTAAACGTGCGGTAACGCAGGACTGCTCACTTTCGGCTTGACACTAGCACTTATAGCTGCTCCAGCCGGAAGTGTATAATGAACACTGGTCATCTGTTGAGGAGGATACGCGTACGAGCTAACACTAACTGGCGGTTTGGCAGATGCATACGCCGAGTCCACAACGCGTTGATAGCGACCCTCCGGAGGTGATGGATGAGGAGGCCGGTGCGGAGACTGTCTCTGATGAACTTGATGAGGACTCGGCAACTGATTCGATGATCGGTGGTGATGAGACATAACCTTCTGTTCGGCGTGGTGATGTTGCATGCCGTGATGAGGGCTTTGTGAAGGACTTCGGTATTCATAGACACCGGCCGTTTTGTGTTGCTGATTGGGAGACTGTGACAAGTAATGCGTCATCATGTCACTTACACGTAATTTTGGACTTGGAGAATGTGCCGTCGATACTTTTGGATCTAAGCCATGGGGACTTTTACCTTCATGTTTTACAATCACAGTATTTTTTAATTCACTCATTAACGGAGGTGGACCTACTATATCACGTTCTCTATTGTCTATAGTTTTTCCAGTCACTAAACCCGAATTTGTTTTATGGTGATCAGTTCTTTGTTTAGGATCGTGTGTCATAAAACCGGGAGTGTACGATGGATATCCACCAAAAATACTAAAATTTGGTTCGGCTTTTGGTAGTGCTGCATGACTGGAAGGAACTTTATCTAGAGATTTATTGATGCCACTCGATCTACTGTGAGCTGGAGGAGGGTAGTCTGCTTTTCCAGGAACACTTGGCGGTCTCTGCGTCTAAAAAAGAAAAATAAATCAATACTTTCCAGAAAGAAGGTAAATATGGTTTGTCATCTGATTGATTGGTGGGACAAATTGGACAGCTTGGAGAACGTGTAGCCACAAACCCTTCCCTCTGTACTTTACGCTGTGAGCTGTTTTGAAAACTGTAGCTTTTAATTAACGCACTTCATTTTTATTTTATTAATTTTTTTATTTGGGAGTCGCTCAATCGTCGGAAGCGCTGCAGCCTCTTGGGCTTATTGCGTTACACCCGATCTAGTATTCCGATTTCTTGTACTAGCTTGCACAAACCGTGAACTAGCTGGTACTCACTTTATACTACTGTCCATTAAAATTAGGCTTATACTGGTTCAATTTAAGCATTGCAATTATTGATATTTTGACCATAAATTAATAGGAAACGGAACATCTTAAATCTTTAATAACATTAAATGTCTTTGTCAAAGAAAAAACAAATCAATGGCTTGGTATCTCGATGCAATTTTTTTCATCGGTAGTTTTGGAGGAAGAAGACGCAAAACCAAGATCATCTTTCATACACTGTTTCAAGAAAAAAATACATATACCCCCTGTCCGGTCTCAAAGGTGAACATAGGGATTTAACATGGTGTTGTTCATTTTTGCCGATTCGTGTTCGCCAATTCAATGTACAGGAAAGGTAATGGTACCTATCGAAAGATAAAATTATTGCGCATCAAACGATTCGAAAAATAAAATCAAAAATGAAATTTTTACTTTAAAATACTGAAATTTACCGATTTTGCACTAATGCTTTCAAATTAAGTAGGCGAAAAACAAAACACTGAAAGAAGTGTGTTGTAATAAAATTGTCAAAAAACTTTTGTACTCGTAATTGGTGCACGTAAGCATTTTTACAATAATTAAAGTAAAAATGAATAAGTACTCCAATGAAGAAAGAGTTTTTATGGTAAAAACGTTTTACAACGGTGTTAGTTTGCGTAGAGTTAGATATTTGTTTTCTATTAAGTTTAATGGCACACAACGTTAATTCCATATGTTCGACTTTGAGACCGGACACCCGGTATACAAAAAAAAAAAAAAAAAAATATTTTAAATTCCTTAATCTGAGAACTGATGCAACTATCAATTGCATATTTATTATTAACAATAATAATGAATTGAAAACATGAATTGGTACTACGTCCAGATAATCCTGGTGACCTTAAAAATATAAATAAAAACGACCAAACATTTTTAATAATATGAGATTGCATAGGCGTTTAAATGTGCGTTTCATAGCATAGGAACAAACAATTTTTAAGCTGAAATCCCACGGCTGATGTATTTCACAATTAATGCACATTGTACAAGGAGAAAAGTAGAAGTTCATTTCATAAATCACTTCGAAACTTACACATAAACAAGATGTGAGAATGCACTGACAAGTGTTGACTTGTCAAGAATAATTATTTGCCATCCTTCGACAATTTTATCTGCGGGAAAAGACCAACGGCAAGCATTTGAACAAGTAAAGTACCTTCCTATGAGACGTGGCAAGTATTCACAAGTGACAAATATTTGCAAAATACACTAGTCGTGGAATTTCAGCCTGTGAGAGCCTCGTATAAGTATTTGTTAAAAATTTCAACCAACCTGTTGTGAATAATACGCCCGATCTCTGACATCATGCCGCAACTTCTCAACAGCTGCCATTTGCCTATGTTGCTCACGTTGGTGCTCCTGTTCTATCCTTTTTCGCTCTTCTTCCACGCCTCTCGGAGGAGGAGGTAAACTACTAATTAAATTCCAGCCCGATATATTGTTTCTATCACCTCTCTGCAAGACAAACAATTATTGTCAACCATCGACTTAATAACTATAAAGCATTAGCGGTTTGATAATAATAATAATAATAAAATAGATCTCTTCACTAAAACGCTTACGACCCCCCCTCAATTATTTAAGAACAAGCAGAGGACCCCATACGGCGAGTTTATTTTATTTTTTGTGTTTGAGATACATCTAAAATCCGTTGAGTTTGTAGGTAAGTTATGATCTCATTGTATGATCAATTACCCGCTACGAATGTTTCTGATTTCTAATCGTTTTTAGAGAGGATTGGTTGTATTTATCTCAAAACTGTCAGTGTAAAAGGTAATCCTAATAACAAAAATCGATAATGCCAATCCACTATGGTACACAAAACAGACCACCGATTAGATATGTTACGTAACATAATATCTAATCGGTCTGTTTGCACCAAACTGTGTAAAAAAGTGTATCACAGTGGATTGGCATTATTGATTTTTGTTATTAGTAGTACCTACCTTTTACAATGACAGTTTTGTGACAAATAGGTACAACCAAAAAGACAGCAGATAACTGAATAAATAAATTAAATAATGAAGTCATCGACATTATATAATCATTGTTTAATTCATGATTCGTAGTTATTTTATAAACTTATTCTTTTTATTTTTAGACTCTCTTTACACGAGCGCTTTTTTGTCAACCTGTGTTCGGTGGACGGGTCCGGCGACAATGGTTTGGCATGTGGTCGACTAAGCGCCCATTTGAAAAGGGAACATACTCTTCCGGCTGCTGTACAATGTAAATGGTAATTGCAAGCGGATGACAATTTTTTACCACACAAGAATCACTATTTTGTGTTTGTTGATCAAGTCCTGTACGATTTTAAAGCTCTACTGGAACTATCAAAACTGAAGATAGATAGATAGATAATTGTAGATTATAGACGATCGACAACTAAGTATTAAAAGTAAACAAGAATGGGTTAGTTGCAGTTAGAATTCTGTTTTCCAATCTAAAACAATAAATTTCGTTCTAAAATCAGTTCCCAGTGTGCGCTCTGTGCTGTTCTCGAAACATGACATTAATGCTGCTTCTGCTACGACATTCAACGTTAATGCTGGGTTTCTGGTACGACTTTCAGTCATGTCATTTATTTTCAACTAATGGAAATCTCGATTTGTTGAAAACAAATGACATAGTACTTCTATTTTAAATCTACTTTAAAAGTCGTACCAGAAATCCAGCATTAAAATGCACATTTACGTGTGGATGGGATGGTCAGTTGAGAGAGTGCTAACTCTAAACCTGGAACTGCTAGAACCAAGTTCAAATGGTCAGAAGGGTCCAAGAATAATTTAAACAACAAACGCGCAGTTCTAAGAGTCCAATGAGTTCTGTAGTGCCAACAAGCGCCTTAGAACTGATATACCTAGAACAGACCGGCCAACAAAATGTTGGCAACTCGTTGACAACATATTTGTTGGATAGAGCAACTTGTATCTGGTTGTTGGATACAGCAACTTGTATCTGGATACATGTTTTCAACAGTGTTGCGCGTCTCAAACCAAAACCAGTTGCGTGTCCAAACCAAACTCAAGTTTTGAATTAAAAATCGAAGAGATTGTTACTGCTGATGCTAGTGCTGCTTTTACCATAATAGCTACCTCATGCTCAAAAACGAAAAAGAAGTTGGTGGCAGAGACTTTTTAAAAAATGGGACAAGACATGGCGACAACTTAATGTCTGAATTACTTTTGAACGATGGACGTTCCGCAATTTGGTCTGATTGCGAAGAAACTCTTTGTTTGATAGCCCCTAAAATCTCCAAAAAGAATATAAACCGTGCCGCTATTCCACCACCAATTTGTTGGCAAGTTGACAACACCGTCCACCGTACACACTGAGTGATGTTTTTCCATTTGAATGGAAAACACGGATACAAGCAACAGTCTAAAAATCTCTTTGATGTCATGCCGCTCGATGTTGCCGAGTATCCTTCAACTTGTAGCTAGTTGACGGGATACATGTTGACAACACCAATATCAACACGTTGCCAACATATTGTTGGCCAATCTATTACTAGGCTATAGAACCAATTCCGAAACGTCAAAACTACACCAACAAACACCTACTGGACAGTTTGTTGGTGTTGAACTAATCAAATCAAACTGATCTACCGTGCCAATATTTAATTTCGATTTATATATTCCTGTATTTTGACATATTCTGTTTAATCTGAACCAAGGCAGTAATATTTATTTTTCCCCAAAAGTATGAATGAATCAACAAACCTTTTCTAGTCTGCTGAGTGACTGTTCAAAATGTTTATGCACAGCTTGTTCAGCTGCTCGCTGCATTTCCAGTCTTTCCCGTTCCTGTTTATCTCGCTCCAGACGTTCCTGTCTATCGCGGTCCGCTTTTTCTCTCTCCCTTTGTTCCCTCTCCCGTTCCATTTTCTCCCGCTCTCTCTCGCGTTCTATCCTTTCCCTCTCCCTTTCTCTTTCTTTCAAATCACGAACTTCTTGCTCCCTTCTCTCCCTGTAAATAAAAGAAAAAAATACATTAATACGACTTATAATTTATAAACTCGTTATGTCATTATTTAAAATGTCAGGGTGTCCAAATCAAGCGACTGAAATTACCGGTTTTTTTTTCAGATTTTTCCGGTTCTGCAGCAAGCCCAATTTGCGAGCTAATGCGAAGGAACAAAATGTAGAATTCTCTACTTTCCTCACATTCCTGAAGAAAATCAGTCCCTTAGATTTATATGAAGGACTTTGGAAGAGGTCGCTAAACGTGCGAAATTGCCAATTCCCAGTTACTTACCGCCACAAGAAGTCAACACTGTGTAAAATAATGTCACGAAAAATTTCAAAAATATTCAATGCAAGTTATAATCATTTCAGAGCAAAGGCATATTTTCTGCCTACACGATTAAAACTGACTCTTTAAGTCTTAATTCCAGTTATTTCCCAATTTTTATTTTATTATTAGATATACAAATGTGAAATAACTATAAGCTCAAAGCAAAGGAAGCGTACGGTAATTATTCAAAAAATCTTATTACCTGCCTCATTCGTCAAAAGTTATATGATTTTTGTGTATATGAGCCGTATCGCGAAATTAGCTTGACTTGGTTTTAGTCTGATTCATTTTCCCTTCTTAGAATAATATCTACAAGTTTTTTCGTATTATTTTTAGAAACTCCTAAGTAAGCAAATTTACAATAAATAATAATAAATTATTAGATAATAATAGATTCGACGTAAGTAAAATGCAGTTCTAAATTCCGAGCAATTATTTTGTATATTTTGACAAATACATTTAAAAATAGGTACTATCATTTTATAAACTATACTATTCATATTGTAATTAAGGCAAATGACCGTAACGACCTTGAATATGTTTGCTTAAATAATATCTATATAGTGCAGACCGTATCGGCGCATGAGTACGAAAACCTTTTCAAATTATTTTTTTAATAAATTCGTGTTCAGAATCACTGGTTAATGCATGTCGCAAGGCTAAAATCTGGTCAGGTTACAGGTATCAATTTGGAAAGAAAAAACAAACAAATCCACGATAGTATTCTATCTTTGTCGCACTAGTTATCTTGTTTGTCTTCCTTGTTGCAATCATTCATTTTCTATGTTCAGATTTGCTTTCGGACAATCTGTATTACATATAAGTAATATGATCCTATCTTATGCTGGGATACCACGATGAATAACATTAGAGTTCGGTTCAGCAGTTTCCGCGAGTTAACCGGGAACAAACAGACAAAACAAACATTCTGAAAATCGCAAATTCAGTCATCCTATTAACTGAGTGGGTACATCTAAGTCGTAGAATGGCCTTTAACAACTGAAAATTAGTATCATTTTCTTGTCCGATAATTGCCACTAGTTTTAAAATTCGACATGTTGTGTATGTGTATAGTTTCTCTTAATATAATAATTTAAAAAAACTAAAAAACACGCTTTAATGGTAAACTGAACTATAAAGTAAAAAATAATTTTTACTGTAAAAAAGCGTGGGGTGCTCGATATCAGAAAATATGGTACAAAGCACCCCACGCCTTTTTACATTAAAAATTATTTTTTACTTTTTAGTTCAGTTTACCATTAAAGCGTGATTTTTAGTTTTTTTTAAATTATAATTTATTTTTGCTTTTTAATCCTGGAGATCTTGGTCAGGATAATGGGACAAACTTATTGAATTAATGTATTGTCAGTGGTCCTTGATATGTGTGCAAAGTTTCAGTTCAATCTGAAGTTTTGAAGTGGGTGAAAATCGCGTTCAAAGAATCCGTTACTTACATACATACATACAGGTGGAACTAATATAAGCGTGTTAAAAACGCAGCTCTGAGTCTACTTCAAAATGACAAAATTATTGAAAACATTGCATTCATAAATTTCATTATAGTACCGAATTATGAAAACAATTAACAATAAATAGAATTATCAGCAATTATTCATTACTATTATATTATTACAGTCTATAAATAGAATTTCGATAAAACACCTACAGCATTGAGTTTTTTTTCAACAATAGTAATAAAATGGATTATCAAAATATATGCATCATTAAATCATTAACCGATTATAAATTACTGATATAAAATAATTCAGGGTAAGTTCGGTTTTACGCTCGATTGATCGAGCCGAGCGAACAGATTTTTGGTCACGTGACAAGCGAGCAAATCGAGCCATCTAAACAATTCCGAACGTAATCTAGCAGATTTTTCCAAACGTCAGAATAAAATGGCCCCAGCAAGTTAAATTCTTATTACTAAAGCCGAAATACATTCTTTATTGCTCCTCATTTTAATTTAATTCAACATTGTTATAATAATAAATCATGATTCACAATTTTTTTCGTTTTTATTCCTTTATTTTAAAATTAATAGTAGTAGTGGTTGTTGATTTTTTCAACCCATAGATATAATAAATATTTTATTTAATCATTCTGTGCGATATAGACTTATTGGTTATTACTATTCTTTGAATAAATATTATTCGTGTATTTTTACCTATTGAAAAATTACCTCATATAAATAAACTTCGAAATTTATCCATTCTCACAACAAGGGTTTCCGCTTATTTTTAAAATGAATGCTCTGAAGTTGGTTAAATCTGCTTGCTCGCTCGCTTTCCTCGGAGCAAATCGAGCGCGCTCGATCTGCTCCAGATCTTAAAACCGAACGCAGGATAGAGATCTTTCAGAGCATATAAATGTTAAATTCGAACGTATTAGAGCACTCCGATCAATCTGAGCGTAAAACCGAACGTACCCTCAGTTAGTATATAATTATCATCAGATATTTTATTGTCACATTATTCAAAGTCAATTGAAGGTTAAATCACTTAAAATAAAAAAAACGGTTAAGAATGAACGTATTTTTGCGCCGAAGGTTACAATTACTAACATAATTCGTTACAGTCTCCCTGTAATTTTTACCAGCTTGTCTGATTTTTTTCTTTCCAAAATTTTAGATCAATGCTTTCGGGAGCTATGGGGGGGATATACTTTTTTTATACATTTTTATAAAATAGCCTATAAAAAAATAGTATCTTTAAAGTGAGCCCTTTATAACGAAATGTCACATGCTAAATAAAATAGTAGGTAATAATAATTTTTATTTTATAAGCCGCAGATGTTGCTAAGTTTGTTATAAATGACCCTTGGAATATCTGCGGGACACATCACTCTATTTGCATGCCTTTTAACTTCCTATAGGAGTAAACTTTTCCTACGACTAGCAGTTTAAAAGTTAGAGGCCTGTGACAAACGAAAGGGCAACGTAGACTCTCCACAAGGGTTCCATTTTCTACCATTTTAAACAGACAAAATACGCAACTCTTTCTATTGGTCTAAACCAGGGGATCCCAAACTGAAAATAATTACCCCCTGAGGGGTAATATGGGATTTTCTGAGGGGTAAAGTCACAAAACAAAATTATTAACAAAACAAAAGCAAGGAACTTGGAGCACGACTTACAATGTGCATTGGCCGAAACTGCACCGAATATTCAACAAATTGTTAGAACTAAGCAGTATCAACCGTCTCATTGACTTACATTACTTCTTAATTTGATTTAATGAAAAACTGCTAAAAACATGTGTTTTCTTTGCTTGAATAATGGTTAATTAAAAATATTATTTATTTTTCATAATTTAAAGAAAAGAATTGCAATAGCTAATTTGTTTTTTAAACTAAACTTTTTGGGAGGTAATATCTAACCCTTTTTATGGGTAATAGCCTCAAAATTCAAAAAGGTTAGGAACCGCTGGTCTAAACTCTAAAGCGTAAAAAAGTAACAGCATAAACGAGACGTGAACAATAAACAGAAATATTATGAAATTTTATAAAAATCAATAGTTGATTGTTTTTGCTATCTGTTCAAATATTAGCAGTAAGTTTTAATAAGATAACATTTTATGTATATGTGTGACATACATTATATGATGAAACATACCGCATGTTTCAGGTGCACCCCCACATTTATTTAATTTGACTGCTAAAACTTGTCACCGTGGTTTTCACAAAACGAAAGTTCGCGATTCCTTGAAATTTGTTATCAGTCATCAGTTTCAGTAGGTACATACTTAAATTTTTAGTAAGTAAAATTAGATATTTAGAGAAAAAAGTTCTTTTTTCAAACAGGTCGAAGATAAGCAATTAAAATAAATAACAAAAATAATCTCAAAAAATTCGAACCCACATCGGAAAAATATGCAGAATATCTAAAGAAAAAAAGAAAGACAAAATATTTTTTCCTTGGTTTCACAATCACCTTTCGCCTATCTATACATTCCAAATTGAATGTCAGTGCAAATATTTATCTAATTTAATCACAGTTGTGTGTTTATGCCGACTTCAATTTAAATGTAAACTGAGGGAAAAATATTTTATCTTTTTTTAAAGTTCAAATTTTCTTTATCTTTAACATCTTTTATTATAAACTGAAAATAGTTCACCCTTTATACAAAAAAAAATCTTTCAAAAATTTGTAGATCCTGGGTTGAGGACCCCTAACATGCCATACAACGAGACCACCAGGGGAACATCTTACCAAACGCAAAAAGTTTCTTTAAAATCGGTGCATACGGGTCGAATTGAGAACCTTTTCTTTTTTGAAATCAAAAATAAATAGGCTAAATGTTTAACGCAAAAGTTGCACGGTCCGAACTCTCATAAGAAGTTATCAAACTCAAAGTTAACAAAAAAAAATAAGATCACAGCCAACAGAAACTAGAATAGATGAAACAAGCACCCGATTCTATTAAATTATAATATGAATAATAAAAAATCCGGTTTGGAAATAACGTGCAAAAAATGCAAGCTGTTAGCTTGTTTCGCGTTTAAAATTATTAATCATAATTCATTATCATTATCCCAGTACGTAAAAAGATGTTTCAGCGAAATGAAAAAGTTGCCTTACGATGTGTATTTAATAAGATTGTTAGGTACAATACAGACTGTGCAAATTACCCATATTTGTTTTGTACAATGTAATTCACATTCATAACGCCACAAAGCGGCCTTGAAAAATATAACACCACAAATTAAAAATAATAGGTAATTGTTTTAGAAATACTAGTTCTTGCCTCTTCAAAACATTTCTCGTAAAAACCATAGATTATTTTTTGAGCTGCGAATTAATTAAGAGCAACAAATCTCGCATAATCACAGTTTAACCTAAAGTCGTTGTACACCAATCTCAGAGATGCAGAATCCCCGACTTGCTTACATTTTCGCTCACTACTCATTATTTTTGTTGTAGCGTAACAACTAACAATAATATAATATAGTCTGTAGCTCGGAAAGTAGGCTTTTAATAGTGAAAGAATTTTTCAAATCGGTTCAGTGGTTTCTAAGATTAGAACTAATATTATTATATAGAAAAAGTTTATATGTTTCTCACGGGTAATCCAAAAAATTATTGAACCGATTTGAAAAAAATTCGACTGATGATCAGTCCTATACTTCCCACCTAGTAAATATTTGCAAAAAATAAACACTTTTTTTTTATTCTTTGACTAGGCCCAAATAACCTTAGCTGTTGGTGGTCTTTAAAACACAATTTAATTTTTATTCTTTGAAAAAAGCATGGCCCTCTTTTTTGTTTGGTGATCTACTGATGGCTAGCTTAATATAGCAAAAATCATGGTTACCTTGATTTGCGTACAATTTTTATTTTTTTTAGTAAAATATTTTTTTTCTCGAAAACTATACATTTTAGAGAAAAAAAATATTTACATTTTTTTCATATTATAACATCTAGAATTCATTTATATTTTTTTTTACCTATGTTAATACGTGACAATGAGGACGTTTTTTTGAATATCTCAGGATCCACTGAACCGATTTGACTCAAAATCTAATCAGATCTAAGTTAAAGGCTGATAAACACAATAGAACAATCGGCATGCCCGTATGTTGTTCCGTTCTTAAGATATCGAAGGCGAAAAATTGACCACATACATACACACACACACACACACACACATACATACATACATACACACATACACACACACACATACAGACATCAGTCAGAAAATGATCTTAAACGATTGCTAGGGTCTCAAAACGTGAAAATCTGTTAAAATCTCGAAATATTGTTTTCGGACTGAATCCATTACTTCCCTACCATAGTAGAGGTGGGAAGTAAAAATCTTTCCCTGTTTAAAAAGCCTATTTCTTCCCGAGAAACATAGCCCATATATTATTACGCTAAGACGAAAGGGGGATGAGCAGTGGGCGAAAATGTAAAACAAATTATTACGCTAAGACAAAAGGAGAATGAGCAGTGAGCAAAAATTTAAAACAAGTCAGGGATCCTGCATGCGATTTTTGAGCTAAATAATTAGTGTACTACCTACGCAGGCTAAACTCTAAGCGATATAGGCAATAATATGGCGTTGCTTTTCGTTATTTCGCTGCGAAACCAAAATATCTATTCGAGCGAATTCGGGCCGGAAAGCCAGTATGTTATTATAGATATAGAGTATAGACAATCATGCAATGCCCTAAAAAACCTAATCCAATTTTACCATTTCCTCTTATTAACTTCCCATTGGAAGTTGTTGTAATGAGTCCGAAAATCGAAAACAAAAGGCATAACAAATTTTTGTTTCAAGGTCACTATACTATTTTTAGAAAGATCTCTCTCTCTCTCTCTCTCTCTCTCTGTGCGTGTGTACGTACGTATGTTATCATTTCTTTCTAAAACGAAATCTCGAGAATGAAAAATGATTTCGACTATGTTAGGGTGCAAATCGACGCGTATTAACGTAAATATGATCTGAAAGAATTTTTTTTAAATCGGTTCAGTCGTTTTTTCTTCTTAACCAAATAGACTCCAAAAAAGTAGATTTTACACAATATCTCGCGAATAAAAAATTATATCGACTTCGTAAGGGTGTCAATCGAGGCGTGTTAGTCATTTTGATTTTACATAAATTTTATAAAAATCGGTTCAGCAGTTTTTTTTTAAAATTATTGTTAAAAATAAATAATATTTATCAAACTGGGAAGTTCGTCGTGTGGACCTCAAGGGTAGCACTTTAGTCCTAATAAACGACCCACCTCACGGCTTGTTTAAAAACGACTCGATACACCCGGTATACTAATATGCCTGCCTTGTTTAACTTCTCATCCATCGCGCTGTCGCATCAAGCGTGTATAATATAATATTATGCCAGTGTATGTGTATGTATGCATGTGTGAGTATAACGTGTTGTCTGCTTTGTACCCAATTGGAGTCAGCAACTTGCGAGTTATTCGAGGTAAACAAGTTACGCAACTATTCTATTCTCTTGCATTTTTTTTTCAACAAAAGCTGTTTTTCTACTTAAGCAGTAATTACTTATAACTCTAATCAATACCGAAACGGAAAACAGGTGTGTACCAGGAGGGCGTTTTTAAGGGAGGGGCAGATAATACCCCTCTCCTATAAATGTTTATTTCATTTATAACTAAACAGGTTATTCTCAATTCAACAGCATCTTTTTAACTTTTCTTCTGGGAAAACAAATAAATAATAATTTAAACTGCATTATCTATAGTTTGTACTTTTACTAGGTAGTCTAATATTCTATCTCTATATCATGTCTACCATATTAATTATTAAGTGCAGTAGAAACTCTATAATTCGAACTTAGGAAATGCTAAAAATTTCTTGATTTTGTTGATCTTGTATCTCCTAAATTTCTGACAGTGTGTATAAATTCTTTATCCATTGATTCTATATTTTCCGTAAATTTGGATTTAAAAAAAATCCATAAAAAAATCGCAAGAAAACATGTTTGGTGCTAATTATTAATTAATAGTAAATATGTAGATAGATTTTAAAGCTAAATTCAAATTCGTATATTCAAATCTTATTTAAAAGTAAGCGACATCCCTAAGCAAAAATGTGTTTAAAAGAGCACTTCATATTTATGATTTATGAGCATTATAAGTTTATTGACTCTGTAAAACGTGGAAAGGAAAAATACCTGCATATTTAAAAGGAAAGAATTCACTGTAATGTTATATTCCATATTTCAAGGTTATCACATATAAAATGAGGGTCGTTTCTTCGCAAAATATATATAGACAATTTAAATTGGTTTAGGTACGCCTAAGTGATTCGAATTTAAAGTATACCTACACTGATACAGTCACAAAATAGTTGATTGTGTATCTTGGGCGTAATGACATTATATTCTCGACGAGTTGTGACATTATGAACGAGCGTCAGCGAGTTTGTCACACGAGTCAAAATAGCATTGAGCCCTAGATACACACTGTATTTTTTGTTCTACACCCTATAAAATAGCGGCTTTTGTCTTCACTTCTTGTTTCCTGCATTTTCAACATTTTTGACATTTCACTTGTATAGCAAACTTTACTTTCATAATGTAGTAGGTAACAGTAACTGTAAACATTATGTATAATTAAACAGCCTCTCTAAGCTCTCACACGCATCCAGCAGCGTCGTGTAATCTGTATTGTGTACTGTTCACAAGATCGCAGGCTTGCCTCCATGATATAAAATATTAAAAAAGTATGGTAATCTTTATTAAAAAGAATAAATTGAAAAAAAAATTAAATTATTGAAATTTACTTTAGCGCCAGGCGGGCTGTAAAGTTACTTTAACACCCGGCTCTCATCACCGACCTGAAATGGGTCATTTTACGACCGGTAACATGCATGAAAAGCAGCTATTTTATAGGGGTAGGACGAAAAAATATAAATTTATCTAAATCAATAATAATATTATACGCATATTCAAATACACACATACAGTCGACTCTTGTTAATTCAAACCTGCGATAATTCGAACCTCTCTATAATTCAAAGTTATCACGAGTTCCCTACAAAATCTCTTTATATTTCGAACTAAATCAATACATTTTTATGCACTTGGTAATTGGTACGAAAAAATCATTGCTATATAACAAAACGACGCGTTAATTCGAACTCATCGGCGTCCAACACTCGACAATTCAAAGTTGCAGAGAGAAAGAGGCGTAAAGATTGTAAGTACATACATACATTTTGCGACAAGTTCAAACTTGTATCAACGTTTGTTTGTTGAGCCTTTGTTACGAACCATTTGATATTTCAAACACTCGATAATTCGTAATATTTTAAGAGTCCCTCGAGTTTCGAATTAACGAGAGTCGACTGTATTTAAGGAAAAAATTGATAAAAATCAATATTCTAAATAACTGACGTATTGTAAATCTAACGCTAATGACCTTAATTGTCCTACATTTAAAAAAACACTGCCAACAATTTATTCAGAACAATGAATTGACCAAACAAAAACTGTTAATTCTGATAATGCATCAGTGGTGTGCTCATTTGGACTTTATACGTTATTATCTGAAACACCTACATTGCAATTTCCTTAATGTAAATATACTTTAGATAAGTGGCTATGAATAAAATACAAGTTTCCAAATATTATAACTATTTTCGTACTTGAAAATTGAAATGATCGCTATATAGAATAATAAATACTAAATAGTAAAAAAACAAAACAACAATTATCTATTCACAGCCATTTTGTGTTCAGTATTCACGTAGCAATGAGAATTCACAAGTCAAGGTTAAATTCTCTGGTGCTAAATTTAAAATGATTATTGATGCAGAAAATTACCTTGATTGCAAATAATATGTTAGTATACAAAAGTAATCAATGCAAACATATATAGCAGGTACATTAGGTAAGGATATATATAATTTCTTTTTTAAAACAAATAATCTGCAACATAAATAACTCGTAGAAATGTTACCTATATGTTCTTTGTTATTATTAAATTATTTACCAACGTGTGAATATTTTGTGTTACACTGTAAATGTACATACGTATAATGATTAATGAGCCTATAACCGACTTTTTTTTTTTAAATCATTGGAATAAGCTCCGTCTCAACTCTCACTTCAATATGTTGAATTTTTTGTCTAGCACTTAAAACGGCTTAACAATACATTTTTGAAGTTGGTTAAATAAATATTTTTCCTTTCAAGAGGCTAACGTCATTAGCGCTAAACATCAAAGCCGCCCCACTAACTACATCCCTTATTTTTAATACATTAACTATTATCATTCTGACCATGCGAGATCAGTGTATGGGGAGCATAGGTGGTTTGGTTATATAGAGTATATAATATTTGTTCTAATGACATAGCAGGTATTAAAATTGAAAATGTATCTCTAACGTATTGACATGAAAAAAACGCCTTTGCGTTTGTAGCAATGATTTCTAATAGGAAACAGTTATAGAATATCGATTATTTTTTACTTTTTACAGCCTCATTACTATGAAACAAGTTGTGAGAATTAAAACAGATCCGAACATAAATAGCACCATCATCCCCCGTTTATTGTACCACTCTGTATGAATTTTACTCAAAAACTTGGGCTTCAGAAATGAATATAAAAAAGATTACCAGAAGCGCTGTCTATATTCACAGTGGACATGTGGATCACAATATAGCTAGTAGTAGTTTTTTTCTGTAACGGAAAGAGACAGCTCTACTGGTCAAGAGGTCTGAAGTACCTTTCCATTGCAGAAAAATCGTGAGACATCGAATTGATTTGTTAAATCCAAATATACACGAGCAGCGAAACTTGACTTAAATTTGCAACAGGACTACTTAAATGTATTGGAATGTTTAGAGAATTGCTGTTTTTGACATACTAAATTAAGACAGAATAAAAATAGAACTGAACAATACGCCACTGTTAAAGTCGTCAGTCAAAGTAACCGATAGTATATTTTTAGTTCTGAAAAAGTAATGAATTAATCAGAGCTATGAAAACGGAAGGCATTTAGTTTAACATTTCTTTTTTAATTTAGTTGAATGTGAAATTCGGACATGTTTTGCTAATTCTTACTGATGTTTGTCTAATTATTCGTTAGTTACTGAACATAAAACCGCAAAGCTAAAAGCAATGACGCAAAAGACTTCAAAACACGCCAGATTATACGTTGCATATGTGTTCAGTATTGGTTAAAAGTTAAAACATGGAAAGCTAATAATAGAACATGAAATCATGACTACACAACATACCAAGATATTAGATTTGGCACTGGATAGTACTTCATTCTTTAAAAACGAATTCCGTTGCACCATTTTGTATTAAAATAATATATTTCATTTTTAACAACTATTATTAACATCACATTCAAATGCAACTGTTTTGAAATTTTCATGGCAGGAAATTCCAAAATTTGCAATTCACTTTTAGTAGCACAATACTTAAACACATTAAATTAACATTTGCATCAACATAATAATTTTAATGTTCGTATTTAAAATGAATTACCTATTTCAAGGACAAATCAAGTATCAAAATGTATGATCACGTATCTTTATACTCAAAATTATAATTATGCACTGAGTGAACAAAAAAATGCAAAACTGTAATCCTCACGCCAAATGCATACGGCAGACGTGAATGTATTATATTATTATTTATTCCGAACAAAGAAGCATCGTGTCTTGTTGACTGAACCAAAGAATAGACGACGAAGAAAACTTGTTAGCTGTAGCTCACCCAACAAGCACACGAAAGAAGAGAAAATACAATAATATAGGTACCTCTAAACGTGTGTCATGGCATGGTAGGTACCTACTACACACTTTAAGGTCAAAACTCACAAACACACACTACACTGTTTTTATTTCATTTGAGAATACGATTCTTTTTACTGAGCGGGCAATACTTTATAAAAACAAAGGTCATTTCGTGATGTATTGAATATAAACACTTCGAAATATGTATTAATTAGAACACCACCGCGTTTCCTTTATTTAATATTAATAGCCAAGTTAATTATAAAAAAAAACAGTTGAAAACTAATATGGACGATACACATTAAGTTATTATAGTTATTTTGCAAAGGTCACTTTTATATTGACATTCTTTGCGATAAATCTTTTCCACATTAATCATTATCAGTCACAAAAACTGCGTATCATAATTAAATACGATAAGATGAAAAACACTTCATAAAAACTGCACAACAAAATATTGTAATTGATTTGCTTTGCTGCTCAAAGGTTAACTTCATACAAATTAACGTCTATAATAAACAACCAAAAATAGGTGATTAACGTAGAAGCAATTACTTTTTATTTTAACTTCAATTTATTACAGTATCATTTATCACGTTTTAATTAAGCATAAAACAATGGAAAATCAATATGGACGATGTAACGTTCAAGGGACATCTTACAACGGAACTTCTTAAACACACAAACATTAAATTCAATGTAAAACAGATAAACTATCATCCACTATGTTGTGTAAACAGTTATTTAATATTATAATGTAATAAATTATTTCAAACAATTTGTAGTCAATATGGACGCGCTTCGTGTCTAAATATCGAAACAGTCGATCTGCAACTGAGAAAACAAGGCGCATTTGAGAGACTCGAGTGTGTTGACTCGATGTACGTAAGTGTGTGTGTGTGTACAGCGTATAGCAGGCCAGGCAGTGCGACATGGAGCTTTGCGGCCGTGCAAAGAGGCAGAGGGGACGACAGTGAGTTTAGGTAATAGAAGACGGCGAGGGACGCGGCGCGGACAGGAAGAACAAGCACCAGAGCCCCGTGTGTTGTATAAACCGTTGAGTCAGCATACAATCCGATGATTATTATATGAATATGTGTGTATGTAATGTATGTGTGTACTTGCCGGTCATATTGCAACTACTACAAATGCACGCAATGTAGGTATTATTATAGAATGTGTAGCTAAAATTATTGTATTATTAATTGTGTGTTATCGTTAAAGTACATAATTCAGTTATTCTACAGAATGACCAAGTATTCTAAACATTAAACCCTTTACGTCAGGCGCGATGTTTTCAGAACGAGTAATAGGCGTGCGCGCACGAGCTTTAGCAAGTGTACATCGCAAGCCGCATACGAGTGCTGAAAACATCGGGCCTGACGCATAAAGATTTAATACACGCGTTTCACACTATACTTTGTTCAACACATGCATGGTTTTAGACTTTAATTGAATTTAATGTCTATATAGTTAGGTACATAATGGTTTTTTATGCCTGTTTTTCAATATAGCACTGAAAAGCGTTACATAATGAATCATGACGTTACCAGTCAATAAACGACTATTTAAGATCCGCTAAACAGATGCGAAAAACTTTTTACAAAAAAAAACCTTTAAAAAAAAAATTAAAAAAATGAAAATAATAAAATTTTGGGGTCGGCGCCATTTTAATTAAGTACCTACTTTATTATCTACTTTTATTTTATTAAATTGGCGCCGACCTCAAAATTTTATTATTTTCCTCTTTTTAGTAGCTTTTTTGAAGGTTTTTTTGTTAGTTTTTTTATTTTTTACTTTTTAGTGGCTTTACAATACGTAGTTTGCACGTTATTATAACCGACTTCTGCCTTGATATTTGATTACTAAATAACTAAAACTAACATTTACCTTAATTGTATTACACTTCGATACTCAGTTTTTATTAAAATCAGTCGAGCTACTTACTGAGCCTTTAAAGTAAAATTTAAATGGAACCACCCCAAAGTTATGCCCTAATCCTATTAAATAAAACAATAATGATGGCAGGTTGCCGACTGATTACGTTAAGAAAAGTATATGCTTGTAGGATGGCTACTAATAATTATTATAATAATAATTATTATATTATAACCACAAAAAAATTAACTCATTGTTGTCTTTAAAACAATAATCATCAAATCGGTTTAAAAACACAGGAGAAATCGGTGAACATACATTCACTCATACATAAAAAACAGCTGCCGAATATAGAACCTCCTCCTTTTTTGAAGTCGGTTAAACAACGCTAAAAGCGTGCATGTGTTGAATAAAAGGAATTTTCCAATATCTATAATATAAAAGATAGTGGTACATATGCAGATTTTAAGGTAGGTATTTACATATCGCAAGGTGATACTCGGATAGGTTGGGAAATGGGAGAGAGGGTCCGAGGGAGAACGACCCATCGCCCAGTTTTTTTTTTTTTTATAATACCACCTTCATTGTTTTTTCACTATGTAGACTGTGGAGGCATTATATTATCAATAACCTTTAAATCTATACTATGATAGTACCCTAGTTTTTCTGTATAGTTATTAACTAATTTCATACTTCAACGGTAACAGATATATTTTTATATTAGACATACTAATAAATTAAGTATGTGTAATAATTGTTGTGTATAATAATTAATAAAACATCGTGCATTTCATGTGTATTTAGAATGCAAATCATCATTGACTGATAGAGAACATCCGATTATTATTAATAATGCGTGGAAATGTTTATTTACAGTTTTACACAATTTCACGTTTGTCGCATTCGATAGTATAAATACTAAATAGTAGATAGGTAGTCTAGGTACCTACTACATCTTTAATACATTTTTAGTAAAGGAATAATTATTATGGGACTGGAAACATATTTTGTTTTCTGATGAGTGAGGAAGCTTGAAACTAACATATGTCGCGAAGATAGAGAAAGATTTGGCCTTTTCATTTAAAACCCCGCACAAAAGGTTTGATTTTTTGTGGACTACATGGCGTCTAGTCGCTAGCGTCACTCTTAAGATTATAACGATTCAATCGACACCTCATTTATTAAAATCCATCAAGCCGGCTTTTGATTTTTGAGTTAAAAACAATATGGCGTCTAGCGCCCGCCATATTGAATTTTACGTGACGTCATATACCCATATTATCGCTCGCGAGACCATGACGAATCTATCGACACCTCATTTTTCAAAACCCGTCAAGCAGTTTAGTCTACGAGGCCGTGGGAATAAAAAATCTCAACCACATACATACATACTTTTGATACTAAACATAACCCTTTCTTACTTCGCGTAGTCGGGTAAAAAGGCTATAATGCCAGTCAGACAAAGACCTTCACTGAATTGCTTGGAAATTTAAAACTGCATAAAACAAATCATTCAACATCATGAGTCACCGTATGTCACGAAATCTACTCGTAGATCAAAATATGAGTAAGTAACTGGTTGACGTTGTGTTAAGTGAGGTTTTGGCTTTGTTGCCGTTTAATTATGACTGAATTGCATCAATGTTGTATATGCACTTATATACCTATTCACTTGCTTTCTCGATCGAGTTTCTCAGTCCAGTAACAGTTGTAACGGCTTGCATATTATAAAACGCGTACAAAAAAACCATACACAAAACCCACACTTATTCTTCTTCACAAACACATACAAACGAAACAAGCATAAAGTGTAGTTTGTCCCTTCACCCCCCTTCACACTTCATCTCTAACCAACACTTCAGAACGACAAGCTAATGCAATATAGACTATAGTTAATTCTGTTATATTATATTGTATGTTATAGCCGGGGCCTGGGATGTAAAGCAACACGGCGTTATTCTGAACTGTTAAGTCCACCTTCCTCATATGGTATCGCAGCGTATGGCTCATACCGTATTCATGTTTGAGTGGGTATAATATTATAATGCCAGTATACACTACCATAAAAATGTACGAGAAGCAGGTTACAACAATACGAACATTTTATAAACTGCGCCATTTCATCCCTAGTATTAGGCACAGTAGAGAGAAGTATTATATCGTTTTCTGGGTTTCGGTTTCCCAAAGGGCTTAAACGGAACCCTATGTTCTCATTACCGGTTTATTTATCACAGCCTTAACTCCTGAACTATGTACTATGTGTTACCGCATATTATATATTTTCTGGATTTTTTAGATTCGTATCTAGTTTGTTGAACGTATTAGAATGGTGACAATTCTTTTGTATAAGATGTTTTTAATTAGTGTATCCATAATTTATAAAACTGAAGATTATTCTGAAGATGAATTGGTTATAATCCGAAAGCGCTCAATAAAATTGATTTGAATGATTTTGGAAAGGATTTCTTGTTTTCATTTTCTCCTGTTAAATAAAACCACTTATTTGCACCCGGACGAAACCGGACCGGGTAGCTAGTATAGGCCTAAACCTTCCTCAATAAATAATCTATCTAATGGTAAAAATTGCAATCATATCTGTTCAGCATAGCGAATTCAATCCGGTTTTAACTCAGGCTAATGCAATTTTTTTATAGGACTTGACAACATAGTCACAAGACATGATCACAAGGTATATCTGCTCATTAGATAAACATCGTGAACGACAGAACGAATGGAATTTTTTGGCCAACGCATATTTTAAATCTAAATAAACTCGAAACGGTCATTCAACAACAATGACCTTGTAATGAAAATAGCACCATGATGATTTATGATGTCCAATTTATTAAACATGCAAAAGTGGGTACATTATCTAATATCATAATTTGCATTTCAATAAAAGTTGTAATTATTGTCAGCATAAACAGAACACATTTCCGTGAAATGATTCACTTGTAATAATTCCACTCGAAAACAGACATTTCAGAAATAGGTAAAAAGATTGTTAAAGCGGGACGGGGACCGTTTCTTGAAGACAGTTGTTTTTTTTTTACTGAGTAAGTTTTTGCTGATCTGTTGTTCTACAATCTACAGTTTAGCTATAAGTTTATTAATTTTTAATGTCATAAATATTCGATATTTATTTTTCAAAATATTAAAAATAACCACAAAACACCAATCTCTTTCTCTACATCCATAAATGAAAGATGATGAAAAAATAGTTTTAATCATCTCTTAATGATATCAACATGGTTGACGAAACATGCGTCGAGAATTGTTAAACGTTTTGTGGTTACTTTTAATATTAATACCAAAGGTTCCATCACTCTTCATGGATTTATTTTTCATGCAAATTTTAAAAGCTATTTATTTTTAAAAGCTCTTTTAAAAATGTTATATATTCACCATTGTTTTTTAAGATTACGTAACAAAATGAAAAAAAAAACAGAACGAGGCTCTAACATCTAAACGGTTGGAGTTCGGTCATAACTTGAAATTTGATTTATAAATTATAGCGGGTGTTTCGGTTCGCAGATATTTAAAAAAAAATCATTCGTTTAGCCTGTGGTATACCGTTGGAAGTTTGAAAGGGGTTCACTTGAAAATACTATAAGAATATTTTTTATGAATTTTTTTACTGATTTTTTATAAAATGTACCGAAAGAGTATGTCCCCTCATTTTCTCCGAAAATATGAAGTCTAAAATTTTGGAAAAAAATAAAATATAACGGGGCGCATGGTAAAGATGAAGAATATTTTTTTATGAATTTTTTTACTGAATTTTTATAAAATGTACCGAAAGAGTATGTTCCCTCATTTTCTCCGAAAATATGAAGTCTAAAATTTTGGAAAAAAATAAAACATAACGGGGCGCATGGTAAAGATGACAGGTCGACAGAATAACTACAGCCAATATTGTACGAAACCCTTGACAGAAAATCCTTTTGTGCTAGACCGTTTTTTTTAAATTTCTGTTAAAAAAAGCCCTATATGCGTTCCGCATGGAATTTACTTACTTTCTTGTGCCCTCATAACTCATGTTCTATGCAACGTAGAACAACAAAACAGGTTACCTACTTAATAAAAATAATTTTTTAAAAATTGAACCGATTTCCAAAAATGAGTCAGAATGTCTGAAAAGAATCACCTTCCCTAACCTGCATTCAATTAGAAGTCGGCGGAAATAAATCACTAAATACAGTCGAACTTCGATAACTCGAATTCTTGATAACACAGAAGCCAAGTCGCAGAGTAGGTATTTGTTTTTTCGTTTTCTAATAAAAAAAAAAAAGAAGTTCGACTGTATATAACAGAAAAAAAATTCCGCCGACTTCTAATCGAATGTAGGTTAGAGAAGGTGATTCTGATTTCTGACTCCTTTTTTGAAGCCGGTTCATAATGAACAGACGTAACGTAACAAATGATCAGGCGAAAAAATATGATTTCGATATATTCTTTATTATTGTTAACATGCTAATAATTATGCGATTGGATGACAATTTATTTAAAAAAACAAATGTGGCTGTCGCAGTTGTATAACCGGCTTTTTAACAATATAGTGACTACAATACAAGACAGAAGAGTTTTAATTTATACAGTTCATCCATCTTTGTTGACCGGTTCTTGTCTCAAGCTCAATGATGCCAAAGATTATTTTATTTTCTTTTTATTTGTTACTTTCATCTAATACAGTTATTATAATATTATGCACATAATATAATAAGCACGAACTTCTCTCTCTCTCTCCTTAGGTGATGAATTTTCAAAAATCCTTTCTTAGTGCTCACCTACTAGTCCATTGAAATGTTATAGGCTTGCATTTTGGGTAGGACAAGTTTTTTTTTACCGTTGCGTAGAGGGGCGAGGGCGGTGTAAGTTTAAAATTGAGTTTTCGGGGTCGGCGGCCACCCCATTTGGACGCCATTTTGAAAAAGGGTGCTAACAGGCTTAGCAATATAAAATTGAATAATTAAAAAGATATGCCTTATAGAAAATAGAATATTTTTTTGTTTTTACTGGTAAAATTCAAACTAAGAAATTATAATTTTCTGTTTCTTTCAATATAACAAAAAATTTCTATAAGGCATATATTTTTATAAATTATTCAATTTACGACAAAAAGTGTCTCTAATAAAGTTGTAGAGAATTAGATTCTAAACAAAAAATATCGCTACTAATTTTCTGTAAGAAATACTGTTACGGAGATAGGTGCAGTGCAAAACCTGTTAGCACACCTTTTTCAAGATGGCGACCAAATGGGGGGGGAGCGCCGACCTCGAAAACTCAGTTTTAAAATTTTACACCGACCCCCCTACGCAACGAAAGAAAAAAACTTTTTTCTATCCAAAATGCAAGGTTAGTCCAAAAAAATAACATATACGTTATATAAGAAACTCCTGTGCAAAATTTCATGCTCCTAACTTCAAAAATGACGAACTTCCATACAAACTTTCATTCCCTATTTAACCCCCTTAGGGGATGAATTTTCAAAAATCCTTTCTTAGTGCTCACCTACCTTATTTAAGGGACTCCTGTGCAAAATTTCATGCTTCTAGACCCACCGGTTTAGGCTGTGCGTTGTCTGTCAGTGTTCAAGTTTTATTAAGTAGATTCACTGCCACACGTGCACTAAAATTATTTATTGGTTGTAACTTAATAATGAATATCAGTAAATTGTAATTCATTAATATATTGCTATATTTTATCAATCAAATACCAGAATTGAATAATAAATGATCCGACACAACTCGGCTAGGTTGTAACTTTCCGATGAGTTAGATATACTTTATACTAGTACATCGTGATGTCAACCCATAGTCACCTTTTTGCATTTTCTTGGAGGAACTACCTAGTATGCCCATTAATCTCATACTGGTATAACCGTGTAACTAAGGGAGTTACGTATCCATGTGTAAAATTTTATCGAAATCGTTAGCCGTTTTAAAAATTCATTCGAATCGAATAAATGCAATCAACAAATATACCAATATAATATATCCAATTAATCTTTTTTTTTCTCAATTTAATTAATGTACTTACAAAGCAAATAAATGATGTTTTAAAAAACAAATTTTGTATAACGTTAAAATGAGCTGATTTTGTGTTATCAACCTATTCACGTTGAGATTCGATAACAGCGTTATCTGAACAATTTACGATGAAAATAACATTGCGTGTTATTTCCAGAATTTAACATAAGTAGGTATATAATGTAGAAATATATTTATAAATAAAAAAAATATACTGATATAAATATGTAATATATTAATGAACTAGCGGTCTCCTTCCGACTTCGCCCGGGTGCTAAGAATTTATGATTTATTGTAAATTGTATTTTAAAGACCACCAACAGCTAAGGTTATTTGGGCCTAGCACCAATTCATATTTTCAATTCATTATTTTTTTTTTTTTTTTTTTTTTTTTAATAATAAATTGAAAATTCAATTGACACTTTTACCAGCTCTCGGGCTAGAACTCGGGAACTGGGGACTTGTAATAGAGGAACCATAGCAACGCCATGTAAACAACAGCGCCGCTACACTCTCGGCTATTCTCAAGCCCTTATGATTTATTATCCCCCCGCAAGAAATTCTCCCCCTGCGAAGCGAAGTCGGGCTGGTGGTGTTTATAATATTAGTAGGGTTCCGTCTATACGCTAAATTGCAAAAGAATTTCAGTTACATTTTGTTACTATTCCACAGGAATTACCCCCCCCCCCCCCGCGAGAAATTTATCAAAACAAAATATAGCCTATATCACTCAAGGATACTGTAGTTTTCTATTAGTGCAGGAATTTTTAGAATCGGTTCAGTAGTTTCGGAGATAAGAATTTGTGATTTATTCCCCTCCCGACCCTGTGAGAAATTCTCCCCGGCGAATTGAAGTCACCTGTCCTTGTTCTCGCTTCGCGTACTTGCCTACAGTTTATAATATTAATATAATATATTAGTATATAGTCAAAAAATCCGATACATCCGTTTTACCCCCTTTGGGGTTGAATTAAAAAAAAAACTCGAATAGCCTATAACCTTCCTCAATAAACGGGCTATCTAATTAAAAAAAATTCAAATCGGACTGGTAGTTACTAAGATTAGCGCGTACAAACACACAAAATATTAGTATAGACAGTCAAAAAATCCTACACCCCCGTTTTATCCCGTTTGGGGTTGAATTTAAAAAAACTCTAATAGCCCATAACGTTCCTCAAAACGGGCTATCTAACAAAAAAATGTTTTCAAATCGAACTGGTAGTTTTTGAGATTAGCGCGTATAAACTCACAAACAAACAAACTCTTCAGCTTTATAATTAGATAACAATATGAGAGCGCTATTTATGTGGCCTTGGAGAAACTACATATATATTAAATATTGCATATTATTGTATTCATGTATAATAATATGATCCATACACATAGATATCTCTATATAACGTACATAATGTATGTAAATGTTACAGAAACCAATCCTCCAGCTGTTTCCGGTTATAATCGCGTCGAATCTGTATTATGTGGACTTTTCTTATATACCTCTAGATATTATGAAAGTATTCTGTAACGTTTTCAATTAAGTTTTTATGACATTTCAAGTTGAAGTAACATTCCTGCAGATGCATCTGTTCAGGAAAGGCTAACGCTGACTTAGCGAGCAACGACTTAACAAAAGGCTAATTGTAGGTATGTTTGTTGGTGCAGTTCTGAAGCACGCTGAACACATTAAATTTGAATATCTACATTTTGACAGTAAATATAACTTTTCACGCTTTAATTTACACCTTTCTTACACCAACTTAGTGACAAATCAAAATATATATTATTCGAATTGGGTGACCCTGTATCTAATAATTTTAAACTTATGTACCATTCTGTTAACTGTATAAATGATAACTGCTTTAAAAACAGCTGCATTAATTTAGAAAAAGTATCAACTTATAAATATACTTAGGAATTCATATTGATTCAAAACTTAATTGGAAAGAGCATATTTTAAAATTAACAAAGTCCTTAAGATACGCTTTATATAAATTTTATTTTCTAAGATCTCGATGTCCTAAAGATATGCTGGTAAATATTTACTATGCAATAATTCATTCTCGAATAAATTATGGCCTAGAATGTTGGGGTGGTGCATACTTCAACACTTTTAAATCCGTGAGTATTATGCAAAAGAAAATTATACGCACTATTCTATATAAAAAATCGTACGAGCATAGCTTCCCACTATTTCGAGAGCTCAATATTATGCCAATAAGAAAATTATATATATACAAAATTTTGAAAATATTTTATGATAATATTAATAATATTAATTTACAAACAAATTATTGTTTTAGAATATTAAATGTCTTTGTACCTAGGCCTTACAAAACTATCTTTCAGAGATACTTTTTATTTACTGCGCCAAATATATTTAATAAGTTGCCTATCAATATAAAATTTGCTGAAAATAAAAATCAATTTATTAAAAATCTAAAATTGTGGTTATCGTTTCACAATGATCCAGAAATATTATTTACTACGGTTCGGTAATAAATTAAAATAATTTATAGTGAATAGCCTGGATTTATTAAACACACCAATCATAAGAATCATATATGTACTCATAATTTTATAATCCAAAGTAATGTCATATATAAGTATGTAAGATAAAAATTTTTTCTTTTTGTTTTTTTCTCATGAAATGATCATGTTCCTTTCTATTTTTTTTTTTTGATATCGCTACTGCCACAGGATTACCTTAAGTAGCGTTACTAACTTTATGTATCTATGTATTATTATTATTAATAAAATTTATTCTTATTCTTATTCATCTAAAAAGTTATAAAATCATTGAAAAATGAAAACATTTTAAAGGGAATATTTACGCAAATGCATGTTTTTATATAATATGTAAGTTATAAATGATACGTGTTATCAAGTTCATTACGCAACAATGCTGACATTAGAATCATTAACACATTATTATTCTTTATTACGTCATGCATTTGTTAATATGTTTTGTCATCATACAAAAATTAGTAAGGAAATAAACAGCTTCGATATTAAATAATATTAATATTATGAAGTATTAGAAATACCTTGTATTTTTTGATGTCCGTCTTGTGACTTTCTGTGTTTTAACACGACGCGTTTCAGCAACGAGTTGCTATCTTCAGGTGTGGTTAATTTTTTTTTAAAATTACACATTGAGTATCCGTAACACGTATCATAAAATAATATTATTTGAAACACCGTGTCCAAACTGAACTTCTAGGTCCCGCTATCCGACCAACGGCAAGAGGGTATGTTATAACTTATAACCAATAAAAAGGTCCTCACGTTTTGATTATTACTTTAGGAATCGTTTCAGTCCATTTTCTGATTGATGTGTGTGTATATTATGGTAACATTGTTTTCCTTTTGATACCGTGAAAACGGAACAACATATGGTCATGCGGTTTTTTTTCTGAATTTGTCAGCATTTATCTCAGATATGATTCAATTTAAAGTGAAATTGATTCAGCGGGTGCCGATATATAAAAAAAGAAAAGTTCTCAAGGTCACGCAATAACAAGTAAAAAAAAATGAATACCGTAATGTTTGGATAATCCGAACAGAAAGTTGCCAGAACCCGTTCGTATTACTAAAACTGTCGGATTATAGAATAAATAGTGCATTTTCACGCAAAATCTCATCCTTTTGTTGGAGTGTTACTGTAACATGCTTTCGTTTGCAATCCAACGCTGAAATTTGAAATATCACACGACTTTGTCGACGCGTGCACGCAAGTTGAGACTTACTGAAGACGTTCGTCTTCGTTCGGCATACTCTCGTTAGACGCGCACGCATATGCAAAGATAAATAAGTAGTTCGGATTACTGAACACAGGAGTTCGAATTAATGATACAACTTTTCACTATTGGGGTGTTCGGATTATCCAAACACTACTGTACATTATAGAATCTAGATTCTAGACGATAAAATTTGATACAAATAAAAAAAAAATCATAAAATGTAGATTTTTAGAAAATACTAATGTTTTCTATGAAAAATTGCATGAAAATTATTTTAAGAGAAATATTTTTTTTTCTTTTACAATCGTATCAATAGTGTTAATACCAATTTCAAGGCTTCAGTTGTTAGTTGCTAATAGCTAAACGCAGTACTGACTTGTCTATGAAAGTACAGTCAAGGGCTGCGGGCTGTATTTTGGACAGCCCTGATCCAGGGGATCAATAAACAAATAAAATTGGCATTCTTCTATATATATAAAACAGTTCCGTTACTGACTGATTGATTGACTGACAGACAACGCCCAGGTCAAACCGCTAAAGATATAAACTTTAAATTTGAACAGTAGATTCCTTTTGTGACGTAGGCACCCACTAAGAAAGGATTTTTCGAAATTTAGCCCCTACGGGGGTTAAATAGGGGATGAAAGTTTGTATGGAAATTCGTCGTTTTTGAAGTTAGAAGCACGAAATTTTGCACAGGAGTTTCTTATATAACGTAGGTGAGCACTAAGAAATTTTTTTTTGAAAATGCATCCCCTAAAGGGGCTAAAAAGGGGATAAAAGATTGTATGGAAGTTCGTCCTTTTTAAAGTTGGAAGCATGACATTTTGCACAGGAGTTCCTTATATTACGTAGGTGAGCAATAAGAAAGGATTTTTAAAAATTCATCCCCTAAGGGGGTTAAATAGAGGATGAAAATTTGTATGGAAGTTCGTAATTTTTTAAGTTAGAAGCATGAAATTTTGCACAGGAGTCCTTATATAACGTAGATGAGTAATAAGAAAGGATTTTTGAAAATTCATCCCTTAAAGGGGTTAAATAGGGGATGAAAGTTTGTATGGAAGTTCATCATTTTTGAAGTTAGAACCATGGAATTTTGCACAGGAGTTCCTTATATAACGTAGGTGAGCAATAATGTATTAATAAAATTCGATCGGACGTAAGAAGCGAGTGAGTAATGTATTATTAATATTCGAGTGAACGAGCGAAACGAGTGAGTAATGTATTAATAAAATTCGAGCAAACGAGCGAAGCGAGTGAGTATTGTATTATTAATATTCAAACGAACGAGCGAAGCGAGTGAGTAATGTATTAATAAAATCCGAGCGAACGAGCGAAGCGAGTTCGTGTAACGTATTAATAAAATTCGAGCGAACGAGCGAAGCGACTGAGTAATGTATTAATAAAATCCGAGCGAACGGCGAAGCGAGTGAGTTATGTATTATAAAATTCGAGCGAATAAACACCACCAGCCCGACTTCGCTTCACAGGAGGATGATTTCTCGCGGGGGGATAATAAGTCATAAATCGAAAAATACGTGGGCGAAGCCACGGGTAACGGCTAGTTTATTTATAAAGATATAAAAAATGAGGTTTTGTTGTGAACATTTTCAGTTTTTGTGACAGTTTCGGACTGTCTACTAGGTGGGAAGCTCACAATATAGAATAATAGGATTCTCCTCAGTCGACTTTTAATGCACAACTACACACCGGTCATCTTATACTTATATTATTAGTAGGTAGAGATACCTACTGCCGTTTTTGAAGAAGTGATGATTTAGAAAAGCGTAGGATTCATTGTTTTTAGCAGAAAATAATTTACTTTGTATCACATATTCTGAAGTACATTAATATCGTATTTTTAAGGCGTCAAGTTGATGTTCTCTTATACGGTAGAGGTTATCATTTTATCAAGTAGAAATAACCCACTTTCGCTGATAAGATTACAGCTGTGACATTATCAACTATTTGCGCTTCTTAAAATATTATCAAAACTTATCATATTATTTGGTAACTAAAGTAATTATACAAACGGAGTAAATTAATGATATCATTACATTATAATAATATATTCTAAGTAAAATAGTACATAAGTATTAAGTACATAATATAATATTTATATATCTAGTTAGTATATTATGTACCTATAATTTTGTATACTTAGCTGTTATCAGTATTATTTTTTATAAATTAATGTTTTCTATTTGTTTAAAAGTTATTAAAATTTAGTGGAATTGTCAAGATGTATTTTATTTATTTAAGTTATGTGCACATTATCTATACTAATACATAAAATAACTCAAGAGCCAGTGAACCAATTTGAAAAATTCTTTTGACTACTTAAAAGCCAACTTTTTAAGAGTAACGTAGGCTATAATATATAATTATTCAGCTACGACAAAAGGGGGATGCGCAGTGAGTGAAAATAGCTGTTGGTACCCGGGTGTCGGGTGAAGACAGACTGAGTAGCTAGTACAAGTATTCCATATAACGTGAAGAGACCAAAACGTCCAAAAAAAACCCTCTCTTCTGTAAGTGAATACCATGTGATCACCATTGAGATAGACTGACATGACAATTTTGTTTTCGCAAACACTCCTATTACTAAATACGATACTAAATAAAATATGCCAACTCCTAACATTATTTCGCTGATTATATTATCGATTCCTAGATCTTCGTTATCGTCGCTACAGGTAATATATAATAGTAATTTATGCTACATGTGGGATAAGTAGCAAATAATCTGACAGTCGTGTTTTGCGACATGAGCGTAAGGTTTATGGGGCATTCGTATGAAGACGAGCGTGGTTTGTCGCAACGGGCCGTTAGGCGAGTTGCGACAATCACACGAGTCTTCATACGAATGCCTCATAAACCTTACAGCGAATGTCGTAATCACGACTGTCATATTTGCTACTTATCCCACCTGTAGCATACAATACTTTTTACAACTACTGCTCTGGAAGTTGACTTTGAGAGAAATAGGGTAGAAGTACCGTTTTTGGCCACCTTTGCACCGTTTTTGGACAGTTTAAATTTGAGTTAATTTATAAAAATTGCAATAATAAAATGATTTTTTATTGAATTTTCATTTTTTACACCTAATTTAATTACTATACATGAACGATAAAAAGTAAATTATTATCGCGACATTAGATGGCGTTTCAGTAGTCTCTAGTAAAGTGAAAAAGATAGAGTGAGTTAAGTACAGATTGTGTTCGTGAGGTTATATTTCTATAGTAGTATAGTTTAGGCGGAATTCGTGCAGTTATGTGATATTTAACCGAACATGTGCGTTTATGAAACACATATAG